>OZ053303.1:35872022-36548049 GCA_964056655.1 Arabis hirsuta
ACGTTGGAAAAGAAATAACGTATAAATTTTGGAAAAGGTATAAGACAGCGGATAGGAATTTGCTTACCTTGGTTCCTGCCCAAAGTTTCTGAAGCTGACTGTGAGGCATATTGAGTTCAACAAGGTGGCATGGGTCAAATTCTTGTGGCAGGGATTGCAATGGATAGTTTTCCCAGTGGAGGAGTCTTAACTCAAAAGGCAGAAACTCAAGTCCTTTTGGAAGGCGGAGTCCATAATGCTTTTCATCACTGGGACAATAAATCTTCAGGAATCTAAGGTTGATCATATTCTCAAAAGCATAAGGCTTCACATCGAACATTAAGTTTGATGTGTCCATAAATATGCCCTCGATGTCTTCAGTTCCCTGAAAGAAAACGGAAGCAGATAGATAAAGAAGGGCTCATCTCCAAAAGTATACGCTATGTATAAAATTATCTGAATATGCCAGACCAGAGCACGTGTATAGGTTGCTTTGGGATCTCCATTTGCTTTGAATTCTTCATCTTCAAGTAGAACTTTGATGCTCGAAGGTTCCCATAGTCTGCGTCGCCTCTCGATCTGTCTTGTTTCTCGGTTGATTATTTCTCGGCCAAAGTCTTGGATTAAATTATGCATGTTCACTCTGTTTTCTGAAATAGTCACCAGACACTTTTCCACAAGAACATCAATCCCAACATGTGGAAAAAACCCACACCCTTCAAGCAGTTGCATCACATAGTCAACATTTTCTCCCTTGAAGAAACAAGAAATGTCCAGAAATATACTCTTCTCGTTGTCATCAAGTGTTTTGAAGCTGCTCTTGAATACATCATGAATATCATATAAAGTATGTAGCTTGCGCTGGAGGACTGTTGTCTCCATTTCTGACAGTTTCTTTCCCTTGAGAGTTTTACCATAAAAGCTGAGAGCTAATGGATTTCCATTAGCATAATTAATTACTTCCATAGATAATTTTCGGAGTTTTGGTCCTCTTATATCTTTTCCGAATGCACACTGAGAGAATAGCTGCAGAGCCTCGTTCAAATTTAAGCTCTGAACCTCATACACATGATTGATCTGACAAAGGCGGAAAACTTGTTTATCTCTGGAGGTTATGATGATTAGGCTTCCCGGGCCAAACCAATGAAACCCTCCAAGAAAAGACTCGGCAACCAAAGGATTGTGCACATCATCCAGAACAACAAGAGTTCTCTTCTTGCTTAATTTGTCCCTGGGGAAGCTAGGTCTGGTAATGCTACTGCATACACCAGGCAATTCCTTCAGAATCTTCCCAAAATGTTCTTCTAGCAAACAGTGAAATCCCTTCTCATGGAAAGCTTTATCAAAGTGTTTGATGAAACAAGAAGCTTCATAGCCTCCAGAGATTTGGTCAAAAACTGCTTTAGCAAGTGTCGTTTTGCCTATGCCAGGCATACCCCAAATTCCTATGCGACGGATACCCCATGGTTGCTTGCAAAGGAACTGTTCTATCTCCAGCAGCCTCGAGTTGATTCCAATTTGTTGGGCGGGAAAGAGTTTTTCGTACACATCTTTGACAATCTCTTCCACAAGTTCTTGCTCACTGCAGTCCTCCCTGTTTGCATAGATAAACAAATCATAAAGTGAATTGTTGGAGAAAACATTAATGAATACTCTGGAACAAAAATGTTTTGGATAAATTGCCTCATATGTTGTGAATCGTATTGCTCAATCTATCATAATAACACTATAAGTTCCATATAAAACCTTAGATTTGTATAATTTTTTTGTACTGTTAGATATTATAGGTGGAAAGTGAAGTAGAAGTTATATTCTTATAAAAATGCAAGCTACATATTAATCTATAAACATTTACCTAGACTGGTGGCCTGGTAGTTCTCTCAGTTCTTGAAGCGCGCTACTCCATTCTCTTATCTGATCTGCTGACCCCAGCTCCTGCACCACCACGTCTGATGGACTAATGCCATAGAACACTGGAACAACCAGCTCACCTGTTTTCCCCTGGCACTGAAGAACCCTCACAAGCTTGTTTAGGCATGAGGTGGAGGAGAAGCAGCCCTTGGAGAAAATCACAACTGAAGCGTTAACGCTCTCTACTACATCTGGAGTCTCCTCGCAAACTACAAATGCATCAATGCGTTTCCGGCGGAAATCCATGGAGAGGTGGCTGGCGAAGGAGTATTGTAAACTATCTTCGCAGTAGATGTAGACAGTGTCTTCGAAAGATCTTTCACTTGTGGATAAATCTTCCTACAGAAGGACCCAAAGAAGTGAGTGTTAGATGGTTAGTTATCAAATGATTTCAAATATGCAGAGATCACCGCAATGGCAATGAAGGAAATTGTCTCAGATTCTGCATGCCTTTAGATCTTGGTTTGTGATGATTGGCTCTTGTCTCAATTCCGAGAAATCCTTTCCAAAATACTCCTCCATCCTCTCATTCAATTCATCATCGCGTAAATAAGATATATGATGATGAGATAATTCTTTATCATCATCACATAAGGAATCGTACGTAAACTTTGTAATGCTCTCTATTTTTCCATCAAGGCTAGTCCTTAACCTCGGTAGTTTATTTGTCCACTCCTGCTTTGACTTTCCCCGAAAATAGGAGCCCAAAACCCTTAGTCCCAAAGGAAGTGTACCAGCAAGTTTTGTAACTTCCAAAGCAAGAGTCTCGAAACCATCATATGGAGACTTCTGACCAAAAGCATACATGCAGAACATTTGAAGAGCCTCATCAGGCGGTGGAAAATCCACCTTGTATATATGATTAACTCCATGTGCATTCAAAAGATGTTTATCTTGGGTTGTGATAATAATCCGACTTCCAGGACCAAACCACAGAGTTTCTTTCACCATGGCATGTAATTGTGCTAAGCAATCCACGTCATCAATAACGACTAACACTCTCTTGTCTTTTAACCTAGCTTGTGCAGCTCCTAAATGATGAATCAAGATATCTCTGTCGTTGAGTATCTGAGACAAGAGGTCTTCCTGTAACTGCAGTTTCGCACTGTATTCATCGTAACAAGGTTTTGGATAACGTCCTTTGATATTCTCCATGAAGACACTGAGAGAGAATTGATGAGAGAGATCAGTAAATAGACGTCTAGCGATGGTGCTCTTACCAATCCCAGAAGGACCCCAAATTCCTATCATCCTCACTTCATCTAAGCCCAGGCTCAACATTGGTTCCATCTTTTCCATATGAGCTTTCATCCCAACTAAGCCTTGGATATCACTTGACTGAATGGAGTTACTGGAAATGTTTGAAATATGAGTGGCTAGTGATTCAATCATATCCCTTTCATTACCCCTAATTAAGAAAGAACCGGGGAGGATCAAAACATAGTAAATAGTCATGAATAAATCACATACACATTTAGAAGACTAACCACTTGGATGAATCGTAACCAGCGATTGTGGACACTTTTTCCAAAGCTTGTCTCCATCTCCCAATATCCTCCTTTGATTTACCATTACATGTGTTTCTGAAGACTTTCCCGAAAGTTCCGGTCTGATTCCTTACGTTCGATGGATCCAATTCATAGAAGACGGGAATCACTACTTGACCTAACTCTTCCCTGCAGTTCATTATCTCCACCAGCTCGTCGAGGCACCACGACGAGGAAGCGTAGTTTCTTGAGAGCAAGACAATCACCATTCTCGATTCTCTGATAACTCTTTTGAGCTCAGGGCCGATCGACTTACCCCTCTTGATTGCACCGTCGATGAACGTGTCGATTCCTTTACTTGTGAACTCCTTCATAAAGTGACTGAGAAAGCGTTTGCGAACATCTGGCCCGTAGAAGCTCGGGAAGACATGGTGTGTCCAATTGGGAGACGAAGAAGATGGATGAGTTAGAGGGAGTGAGGAAGAAGAAGAAGAAGAAGAAGCCATTGTTTTGTTTTGCAGATTTGGATCTCAACTTTCTCATACACAGAATCGTCAAGGATCCTATTGCAGCAGAGCACAGATCCTTAAGTTGGAATCAAATAGAATTAGGGAAGCCAGAGGGGTTTGTGTGCAGGAGAAATTATCAAAGAGGTAGAAGAAGAACATTCATTGACTCCATTACCAGAGAAATGCTGACATCAGCACTGGATGTTTCCTTCCACTCACCAAAATTTTATTCTTTTCCCGTGGAAAATTTTGCCAACTACTTTATTATTCTCGAGAGTTTTACACACTTTATTTATTATTTATTGACTATTACAATATTCTCAACTCATTTCGGCATAATAGAGTATAACTTAGGGACATTATTTTGAAAAGAAATAGTCTCATTTGCTACTCTATTTGGTATCTGATTTCCACCTCTATGAGCAAACTCAAACTTTACCTTCTCCATACTAGACGTCATTCCTAGAACATCTTGAGTCCAAGGCCATGTTTCCTCTCCTTTCAAGGACTCTATCAGCTCCTTTGAATCAGACTCAAAGATGATCTTTTTGTACCCTAATCATTTCATCATTTGTATTGCCCATCTTAAGCTCTCGACCTCTGTTTCCAAGGCAGTCATGAGTCTTGGTAAAGTTCTAACTCCCATCCATTTCACTTCACTTGTATGACCCCGTAGAGTCCATCCAATCCCACACAGGTTGCTCTCCTTTGGCCAGGCACCATCACAGTTGCATTTTAACCAGCCTGTTGGGGGAGGATTCCATTTATCTTGTCGTTTACTAGCAGGTGTCGTGCCTCCTTTCTCTTCCTTTAGACTTTATTCTCCATCCATTCATTAGCATATTCTTTTGCACTTCTTACCACCTCTTGAGGATTCATATCTATGTTGGATAATCTTCAACATCAAACAAAAGTCTACGATGCCATTATCAAGTTGGATAAAGATAAGATAGACTTAATAGAGAAAAGGAAAGTTCTAATGTGATTAGGATTAGGAGTTATCTAATTCAATTCTGAAAAGGAGAAGCAATGTTGTGCTATCCCTATAAATAGAATTATCGAGCTATGATAATTGTATGAGAAAACATTGAGAGCTTTTAAGTGTTAAGTTTTGAGAGAGTTTCTTAACATTAATAAAGATAAGTTGTTCTTTAGAAAGCTAAGTGTGTTTTTGCTAAACTTGAATTGGTATCAGAGCCTTTGGTTCAAGTCGATCAAGGAACTTTAAAGAAGAGGTAACCAAGATCAAGTAGAATCATCACGAAGATCATAACTTACCAAAGACGTAACCGAGATATGGGAGACGTCACCGGAACTTCCCATACGAAGGAAGTAACACCATCATCAATTCAATGTCCCATGTTGACCGCGACAAATTACACGGTCTGGGCAATGAGGATCAGGGTTCTCTTGCGAATTCATAAAGTGTGGGAAACCATTAAACCAGGTTCAAACGAATCCCACAAGAATGATATCGCTATTGGCTTATTGTTTCAATCAATTCCGAAAAATCTTATATTACAAGGTGGTGATCAAGATTCTCCAAAAGGAATGTGGGAAGCAATAAAGAGTCGAAACCTTGGGGCTGAGAGAGTCAAAGAGGCAAGACTCCAAACGTTACTATCTGAGTTCGAGAGGATGAAGATGAAAGACTCGGATACGATTGATAGCTTCGCGGGGAAGCTAATCGAATTAGCTTCAAAATCAGCATCACTTGGACAAACGATTGACGAGTCCAAACTTGTGAAGAAACTTCTAAACAGTGTGCCAAGACTGAAGTACATCCATTTAATTGCATCTCTCGAGCAAGTTTTAGATTTAAGAACTACGCGATTTGAAGATATTATTGGAAGATTAAAGGCATATGAAGAAAGAATTCTCAACGAGGAGAATAATGAAGAAGCACAAGGAAAGCTACTTTACGCTAATTCAAATCAACAAAATTTCACAGCTACACGAGGCAGAGGACGAGGTAGAGGTGGACGCGGTTTTAGAGGACGAGGTAGAGGTCGTTTTAATTCACAAGAAAGGTCAACAAATCAAAACGAACAGGAAGAATCGAAAGTGAAGAAAGATATAACATAAATAACCTGTTATGTTGTGATAAACGTGGACACTATGCATCTACTTGTCCTGTGAGAACTCAGAAAAATCAAGAAGCAAACAAAGTTGAGACGGAAGAAGCTGATGCAGCACTGTACTTCCATGAGGTTGTGTTCTTAAATGAAAAAAAACTCATACCAAAGAACTACGAAAACAAGAAAGGAGAAGGGGGAGTATGCTCAAATTTACCCTGAGCTACTCACTCAAATTAAGAGATCGATATAGTACTTAGGGATCGAATCCACAGGGAATCAAATCACACAATCAATTAGTGAATTCAAATTATGCTAAGTGAATATGTATTAGTGCAATAAAAACAGCAAGTAAACGAGTGAATGAATAAGGTTCTTAAAATTCAATGAGACAAAAGAGTTAGGCATTGGGTTGTTCACAGGAATGAATCAAAATCGATCGTGTCGATCGACACAGATGTCTGATGTCGATCGACACAGAGATAAAAACGTTAGGATTTTATTAAGCACGGTTCTAGAACTCAAACACGAATATAAAACCAATCAACTTTCGTTGCAGAGATTATCTATGACTAAATCCCTAAATTCCAAATTTCTTTGCAAACTTAGTGAATAAAATCAAACATTAAATTCAGGTTCAATTGTTCACAAAATTACCAAGCCAAATTTCTTTGCGAGTAGATAATTTTACTCATCTAAGATTATGTCTGGTTGTTAATAATACTTTTGCATCTATTAAAGTAATCTAGGATATCCAATTTCAGTTGATCAATCCTAAAATCAGAGTTAAATCAATCTAGATGAAGAAAATAAAGATAAATTCTAACAGGGTTTTAATCCTATCAATTTCTCATCAAACCCTAGAACTTCCCAAAACCTAACAAGCAAACTACTCAGACATGGTGATTGAAACAAACATCATGAATGAAATAAATTGCATTAAAAAGATAGAGTTAGAGATACAAAAGGGTTTCGAAATCTCTGAAAGTCTGAAGCTCTCCCCAAATCTCTCCTCCTCCAAGTGTCAATATAAAATTCAAGATAAAAACATGAAAACCTAAGGAAACTATTTATATTGTCTAAAAATCGGATTGGGCCTTGGTGTAAACTTCTGGAACTTCAGGCCCGAACATGATTTCTTTATTAAAAGCCCGTGTCGATCGACACAGATGAATTGTGTCGATCGACATATCACCCTCTGGAATTCTTCTTTTTCATCTAGCACGAACGTGTCGATCAACACCCAAGCCTTGTGTTGATCGACACAAGCTCCTCTGCTCGACTCCGACTTGATATCTTCAGCTCTTCTTTTCTTGATGCTCCAAAACGCTCCAAAAGCTTCCATTAGGCTCCAATCGATCTTTAACCTACAAAGACACTAAAAGACTCGAGAAACACCAAAAAGACTCTATAAAAACGATTTATATCATGGTTGAAAATGGATAAAAACCATGATATATTAGTATGGTACTTAGATAACGGAGCAAGTAACCACATGACGGGAAACAAAACTTTCTTTTCCGAGCTTAACGAGAAGATCAAGGGAAAAGTAAAGTTTGGTGATGGATCATGTATTGAGATTAGTGGAAAAGGTTTGATTCTTTTCCAAGAAAAAACTGGCGAACATAAACTTGTTTCCGATATCTATTATATTCCCGACCTTCGAAGCAACATCCTTAGTCTAGGGCAAGCAACTGAAGCCGGATGTGATGTAAGGATGAGACAAGACTATCTCACAGTCCATGATCCAAGTGGAAGGCTTCTAGTGAAAGTCATTCGAAGTGCGAATAGACTCTACAAGATCAATCTAGATTAAACTTAAAACTAGAAGATGAGACATGGATCTGGCATGCAAGGTTAGGACATATAAGTTTCAAGACAATTAAAAATATGTCCCAACAAGAAATGGTTGAAGGCTTGCCGAAAATAAAAGAAGAAATAAGGATTTGTGAATCTTGCTTAGTCGGGAAACAAGCTCGCCATCCTTTCCCGAAAACAGCAACATTCAGAGCATCTAAACCACTAGAGTTGTTACACGCTGATCTCTGTGGCCCTATAACACCACCGAATGCATCTAATAACAAATATATATTTGTTATCATCAATGATTTTTCGAGATATATGTGGACCATATTAATGAAAGATAAGAGTGATGCATACGAGAAATTCAAGGTGTTTAAACAATTAGTGGAGAAAGAGTTGAGAAGAGAGATTATGACTCTAAGGACTGACAAGGTGGAGAGTTCATGTCAAGAGAGTTCAATAACTTTTGTGAAAGCACTGGAATAAAGCGGCATCTCACGGCACCTTACACATTGCAACAAAACGGTGGTGTAGAGAGGAGAAATCGGACCTTAATGGAGATGACTAGGAGCACTCTCAAGGCAATGAAGGTACCTAATTTTTTGTGGGGAGAAGCAGTTCGTCACGTAACTTATATCATCAATCGGGTACCAACAAGAGCGCTTTTGAATATGAATCCATACGAAAGCTTACGAGAGAAGAAACCAAATTTAGATCACTTGAGAATCTTTGGTTGTTTAGCCTATGCGAAGATAGAAACAACGCATCTCAAGAAGTTAGATGACCGATCTCAACCACTTGTTCACTTTGGAATCGAGCCAGGAACCAAGGCGTATAGACTTCACAATCCATCAACGAGGAAAGTAATTATAAGTCGAGATGTTGTGTTTGACGAGAGAACTAATTGGAGCTGGGAGAAGACTTCAAACGGACCAAGAAGGGATCCAGGTATGTTTCACAGATGAATTGTGTCGATCGACATATCACCCTCTGGAATTCTTCTTTTTCATCTAGCACGAACGTGTCGATCAACACCCAAGCCTTGTGTTGATCGACACAAGCTCCTCTGCTCGACTCCGACTTGATATCTTCAGCTCTTCTTTTCTTGATGCTCCAAAACGCTCCAAAAGCTTCCATTAGGCTCCAATCGATCTTTAACCTACAAAGACACTAAAAGACTCGAGAAACACCAAAAAGACTCTATAAAAACGATTTATATCATGGTTGAAAATGGATAAAAACCATGATATATTAGTATGGTACTTAGATAACGGAGCAAGTAACCACATGACGGGAAACAAAACTTTCTTTTCCGAGCTTAACGAGAAGATCAAGGGAAAAGTAAAGTTTGGTGATGGATCATGTATTGAGATTAGTGGAAAAGGTTTGATTCTTTTCCAAGAAAAAACTGGCGAACATAAACTTGTTTCCGATATCTATTATATTCCCGACCTTCGAAGCAACATCCTTAGTCTAGGGCAAGCAACTGAAGCCGGATGTGATGTAAGGATGAGACAAGACTATCTCACAGTCCATGATCCAAGTGGAAGGCTTCTAGTGAAAGTCATTCGAAGTGCGAATAGACTCTACAAGATCAATCTAGATTAAACTTAAAACTAGAAGATGAGACATGGATCTGGCATGCAAGGTTAGGACATATAAGTTTCAAGACAATTAAAAATATGTCCCAACAAGAAATGGTTGAAGGCTTGCCGAAAATAAAAGAAGAAATAAGGATTTGTGAATCTTGCTTAGTCGGGAAACAAGCTCGCCATCCTTTCCCGAAAACAGCAACATTCAGAGCATCTAAACCACTAGAGTTGTTACACGCTGATCTCTGTGGCCCTATAACACCACCGAATGCATCTAATAACAAATATATATTTGTTATCATCAATGATTTTTCGAGATATATGTGGACCATATTAATGAAAGATAAGAGTGATGCATACGAGAAATTCAAGGTGTTTAAACAATTAGTGGAGAAAGAGTTGAGAAGAGAGATTATGACTCTAAGGACTGACAAGGTGGAGAGTTCATGTCAAGAGAGTTCAATAACTTTTGTGAAAGCACTGGAATAAAGCGGCATCTCACGGCACCTTACACATTGCAACAAAACGGTGGTGTAGAGAGGAGAAATCGGACCTTAATGGAGATGACTAGGAGCACTCTCAAGGCAATGAAGGTACCTAATTTTTTGTGGGGAGAAGCAGTTCGTCACGTAACTTATATCATCAATCGGGTACCAACAAGAGCGCTTTTGAATATGAATCCATACGAAAGCTTACGAGAGAAGAAACCAAATTTAGATCACTTGAGAATCTTTGGTTGTTTAGCCTATGCGAAGATAGAAACAACGCATCTCAAGAAGTTAGATGACCGATCTCAACCACTTGTTCACTTTGGAATCGAGCCAGGAACCAAGGCGTATAGACTTCACAATCCATCAACGAGGAAAGTAATTATAAGTCGAGATGTTGTGTTTGACGAGAGAACTAATTGGAGCTGGGAGAAGACTTCAAACGGACCAAGAAGGGATCCAGGTATGTTTCACATGAGATGGGGTGAAGTAATTGATGCTGGAGAAGGACCCGCGGTTGTTAACGAAAATCATAATGAAGATCATGATCATGACAAAACCGAGAGCAATAATGGAAATTTCGACGATAATAATGATCAAAATAATAACAACACGGAAAAAGAGGATAACGGCAATAATCCATCTCATCATCAAACAAAAAACCAGTCACCACTAAGAAGAACAACACGTTTGAGTCATCAACCTAGATATCTTGAAGACTATGTTCTCCAAGCTGCGGTAGAATGTGAGAAATTTCTACTCGCTATAAACGATGAACCAAGAACGTATAGCGAAGCAAAAGCTTTATTAAAGTGGAGACAAGCAAGCAAAGAGGAGATCAATTCTATCAACAAAAACAAGACATGGTTTTTGGTTGATAAGCCGAGTGGGATAAAAGTCATAGGTCTCAAGTGGGTCTTCAAAATCAAGAAAAATGCGGATGAAACTATCAATAAGTACAAAGCACGTGTAGTAGCTAAGGGATATGTTCAAGAATCCGGCATAGATTTTAACGAAGTTTTCGCACCGGTTGCAAGACTTGAAACCATAAGACTTCTAATAGCATTGGCGGCAGTACAAAGATGGGAGATCCATCACTTGGATGTGAAAACGGCGTTCTTACACGGAGAGTTAAAGGAAGATCTCTACGTTGAAAAACCTGAGGGTTTTGAAATAAAAGGTGAAGAGCACAAAGTGTATAAGCTTTCAAAGGCCTTATACGGATTAAAACAAGCCCCTAGAGCTTGGAATACAAAGCTAGATCAAATCTTAAAAGAGATGAAATTCAGAAAATGTTCAAAAGAGACAGCCGTGTATCGCAAGGAAGAAGGAGATAATCTTCTCATCATCGCCATCTATGTTGATGATTTGTTTGTAACCGGAACTAGCATGAAGACAATAAATAATTTCAAGGCGGGAATGGCATCTAATTTCAAAATGTCAGACCTCGGGAAACTCACTTATTATCTAGGCATTGAAGTTCATCAAGGAGAAGACGGAATCGAAATAAAGCAAGAGGCTTATGCAAGAAGGATCTTGAAAGAAGCCGGTTTAGAAGAATGCAATCCAACGAAGGTTCCTATGGAGTTTGGTTTAAAGGTTTCAAAAGCCGAATATAAAGATGAGATAGATCCTACATCTTATAGAAGAAACATTGGATGCTTGAGATATTTACTCCATACACGATCGGACTTAGCTTTCTCGGTAGGAGTGGCAAGCCGCTATATGCAATGTCCAAGGGTATCTTATTGAGAAATAGTAAAGCATATATTATGATATCTCAAAGGAACTATGGCTTTCGGAATGAAGTTTGGACGTAAAGGATCAAAGAAGCTTGTGGGATTTAGTGACAACAGCCACAACATTGATCAAGACGATGGAAGAAGTACTACCGGACACATGTTCTACTTTGGAGAATCTCCAATCACGTGGTACTCTAAAAAACAGAGCACGGTGGCTCTGTCCTTTTGCGAAGCCGAGTTCATGGCAGCAACGGAAGCAGCATGTCAAGCTATTTGGCTCCAAGACATCTTAAGTGAGATCACCGGATGGAAGTCGGAGCAAGTCTTTATAAAGATCGACAATAAATCTACGATTGCATTAACGAAAAATCCTATGTTTCATGGCAAAAGTAAACACATACATAAACGTTATCATTACATTCGGGAGTGCATAGAAAAAGAGCTTGTAGATGTGGAGCATGTACCGAGAACCGAGCAAAAGGCGGATATTTTGACTAAGGCATTGGCGCGGATCAAATTCAATAAAATGAGAAGTTTGATAGGAGTGCAAGATGTGTCTAGAGAAAAGTTGAAGCTTAAGGGGGTGAATGTTGGATAATCTTCAACATCAAACAAAAGTCTACGATGCCATTATCAAGTTGGATAAGGATAAGATAGACTTAATAGAGAAAAGGAAAGTTCTAATGTGATTAGGATTAGGAGTTATCTAATTCAATTCTGAAAAGGACAAGCAATGTTGTGCTATCCCTATAAATAGAATTATCGAGTTATGATAATTGTATGAGAAAACATTGAGAGCTTTTTAAGTGTTAAGTTTTGAGAGAATTTCTTAACATTAATAAAGATAAGTTGTTCTTTAGAAAGCTAAGTGTGTTTTTGCTAAACTTGAATCTATACCTCTTAATATATAGTCATTTCTACTTTTCCAAATTCTCCACAACAGCCAAGGGACCAAGTTTGTTGTGTTGTGTCCTTGATGCTCAATAACATGGGCATTCATGACTCTGTGGAGGTTTGTGTAAATCGACTCTGGTATTTTTTCATTTAGAGGGTCTGGAATTGGTGAGATGGCCCAAATTAGTCGTGCATATGGGCATTGAAACAGAAGATGATTAACTGACTCCACACCTTGGTTGAATCTCCCACAGTAAGATCGTTTTGACAAATGTCTATAGGCAAGGTTTACAGCCACTGATAAACAGTTTGTCATGCATCTCCATACAAAATGGTGGATTTTTGGTCTGGCCCCTAACTTCCACAACTTTTGGAACAACGGTTCTAAGCTAGGCTGCAAGACTTTCTTTTTATAGTTAAGCTCCTGAGTTAACACCCAGTAGCCAGATTTGACAGTGTATAGACCTGATCTTGTCTAATCCTAAGTAAAACTGTCCTGAGCCCACTCTCCTCCTGGTGTAACTTCCTCTATTAGCTTTCTATCAGCAACACTAAAAATTCTGTTCACTATGCTATAATTTCATTCTTTTCCATTTGCGTCCATAATCTCATAGACTTTTAAGGTTTCTTTAAAAAAGAATTGAACCTGGTTTTGTATGTTGTCAGCCACCGTAGGAGGATGAGCTATTTGTCTAGTCATTGGTCCTTCCATACCAGTGTATCTTTCCCATTGCTAATAGTCCTTTGAGCCCCTTTCCTTAACAATTCTTGAGCAGAATGTATACTCTTCCACGTATATGAAGGTCTTGAGCCAAGAGACGCTCTAAATGGGTCTGATTTTGTAAAGTACCTCCTTTTATAGACCCTTGTCATCAGATTGTCTAACGTAGCCATTCTCCACAACTGCTTCCCCAACAAAGCTATGTTGAAAGACTCAATGTCTTTAAATCCCAAACCACCTTCCTGCTTCAGTTTACTCATATGGTTTCATGCCTTCTAATGTAATCCTTTTGATTCTTGTTTTCTCCTCCACCAGAAGTCAGCCATTATGGATACAATCTGCTTACACAATTTGGGGAGTTTAAAACAACGCATAGTATATGTGGGGAGAGTTAACGCCACTGCCTTCAATAGTACCTCCTTCCCTCCATCAGATAACTTATTCTGCCATCTAGACACCTTTTCATTCAACATTTCCTTGAGATAATTAAGGGTTGATATCTTTGATCCACCAAAATATTCTGATAGCCCCATATATTTCTCTACTCCTCCTTCATTCTCTATTTTCAGTTTCTTCTTTTCTTCTCTCGAGGGAAATCTATTTGTCAAAGCAAATGCTCGACTTTTGATAGTTGATTATTTGATCTGAGGCAAGGTTGTACCTCTCTAATATACTACTAAGATGATCCAGCTCTCTATCATTCTTCCTGTAGTAAAACATGTTGTCATATGTAAACAAGAGATGACTGACTGCCAGAGCCTTCCTTGCAATTTTAAGTCCATAAATCCTCCCATCTGCTTCTCCTTTCTATAGCATCTTAACCAATATCTCTGTGCACATTACAAACATGTATGGAGAGAGTGGATTTCTCTGCCTTATTCTTATGGATGGCTGGATATGCCCTTGTGGAGTTCCATAAATAATAACCTAATAGCTCACTGTTTCTACACATCTCATTAGCAGACATCTCTATATCTCAGGGAAACCCAATACTTTCAAAGCCATCTCCAAAAATGACCATTCAACCTTATCATAAGCCTTAGATATGTCGTATTTTATTGCTAGGTTGTTCCTCCGAACATGTATTCTTTGTGTTCAAACAATGGAGGAGCTCATATGCTACTAAGATATTGTCCGAGATCAGTCTGCCTTTTACAAAGGTTGCATGTGTCTCAGAGATAATTGAAGGGAGCACTCTCTTAATCCTGTTTGTTAGCACTTTTGCTATGATCTTATAGATAACACAACTAAGGCTTATGGGTCTAAATTCTGTTAATTTCTTAGCTTTCAGCTTCTTTGGTATCAGACAGATATTAGTTTTGTTCATTCCTTCTTCTATCCTTCCAATTTCAAAGAATTCAGAAACCATACCTGTGATTTTATCACCAATGACCTCCTAAAGCTGCTGAAAGAAGAAGTTGTTTGTACCATCTGGTCCAGGACTCTTTGTAGGATTCATCTCAAACACTGCTTTCTTTACTTCTTCCTTTGTTATTTCCAACATTAGGTTCTCCTTCTGGTTCTAAGTTAAAGCAGATGGAAACTCTGTTAGTTCTTCAATTTGAAATCCTACATCTTTCGAGCCATACAACATCTTAAAATATGACTTTGCCACTCTTCCTAAGTCCCTTTCCTTGAACTATTTTTTCCCCTTCTCATCTATGAGACTCAGAATTCTATTTTGAGTTCTCATATTCTTTGTTGCAGCGTGAAAAAACTTTGTACTTCGATCCCCTCCTTTCATCCAGCTAACTCTACTATTATCTTTTCAAAACTCCTCTTCATTTCGATACTCTCGATTCAATTCCTGCCTTAACCTAGAGATCTTGTTCTGATTACTCGAGCTCTTCCTGGTCTCTACATCAAGGGCTACCTGTAACTCCTGAATTTTTAGAGAGGAATTTGGCTTGTTAACTCTTTTCCATCCAGAGATAGCTTTCCTAACTCCTTTGATGATTTCCATTAGGTCTCCATTAGAATTAGAGGAATGATCATGCCAGCTCTTTACCACCATCTCTCGGAAACCTTTATTTTGCATCCACCTCTTGTCATATCTGAATGTAGCCCATTTCTTTTTCTACTCTCCCATCAGACTTTTTAGGAGGGGACTGTGATCAGAGCAGTTTGTCATAAGATAACTAGCCTTAGCCAGTGGAAATTCTTCCTGCCATCTCTGATTAGTCACAGTTCTATCTAGTCTAGGCCTGGGCACGAACCGAGTACTTGTGACCCGGTTTGGCTTGTTCAAGTAACATAAATTTCGATTTAATACTTGACTCGTTCGAAGCAAGTATTTGCTATATCAAGTACTCGTCCATACAAATTACAAAACATTCAAAGTTCAAACATCCTAAAATCATAAAACATTAAAATTTCAAGAGATAAAGCATTTAAAAAAACAAGTTTTTGGTTGATTCTTTTTCTTTTTGCCTATAAAACCATTAAACCAACATAACAAATGTAAGTATGATCATAACACATAGTTACATATGCATGTAAAGCTGAAAATGATTTGGTTTGGTTATGCTGACAAATGTCAAAGGCCTTAACAAATGAAATATTTTTTTACGAATACTATTAACGAGTATCAAGTCAAGTAATATAAACGAATATCAAGTCGAGTAACAAACCAAATAATAATAAAAATTACTAGTTTAATACTTGGTCCGGACTTGCAAGTAATGTAATATGTTGATTTATTACTTGACTTGACCAGGACAAGTACTTGCTTTTTCAAGCTGAGTACGGGGCGAGTAACGAATACAAGTCGAGTAATGAATATTTATGCCCAGGCCTAATCCAGTCTGCATTGGACTACCTCATCATTTCTCACTCCATACCAAGAGAACTGGTATCCATCATGTCTTATCTCCCATAAATTGCAGGTCCTGAGCATTTACCTAAACTCTAGACATTCTTTCTCATCTCTGGCTACTCCCTTTTTTTCTCTAATGGATCAACTAGCTCATTAAAATCCCCAGTCAACATCTAGGGACCATCTCTCTCTATCTCTATCCGAGATAGTCTTTCCCAAACCCTTCCCCTTCTTTCTCTAACTGGGTCTCCATACACATAAGTTAGATAGAAGAGTTTGTCTTTCCACATTAAAGCAAGACCTCCACTCTTCCCAACTGGCTCTACAGTCACCATATCCACATATCCAAGATGTTCCATCACCTTTTCCATGTAATACCTTTGATTCTTGGGCTCGAAAAGGAATGTTACCTCTGGGAAATATTGACCACGTATTTCCCTCAGATGTTGAACTGTAGGGGTGTTCCCAGCCCCTGATAGTTACAGCTCAATATCGTCATTGGATGTTCGAAGGGTTGGAATGATACATCAACCCTTATTTCACAGTGATTACCTCACCACTGGCTGCTAATTTAGCAATATATCTTGAGCCTCCTTCTATCATTGTAGCTTTTAACTTGTACCTTATCTTCCTCTGGATCTCGACCCTTTAGAACTAGAGCTTTTAGAACCCGATCCTTTAGAACCTGATGCTATAAAGTTTGTTCCACCAACTTGTGGTCCTAGCCTCTCAAAAATCGATGAAGAAGAATGGACATGATCTTCCTCATTCTCCATTAACTTTGTCTTCTTCCTCTGCCTTTCATAACTTCTGCTCAGTCTTCTTCTCTTAGAGAATGACACTTTTGAATCTCTTGTACTTTTGGTGCTACAGAACAATGAAGTCCAAAACGATGAGATGGCATGGCCAAGCCCAGAACAATGAAGCCCATAATGAGCGCCGACGTCGATACGAGAAAAATCCTGAGAAATAAAGAAATCTTCCTTATCGACTTAATGGAAAATCCTGGCCGACTTAGACTTGTAAATATACTCTTGTAACTCCTTTGAAATGGGGATATGCAATTTTACGCAAAAACACTTAGAAAAAATCAATAAAGCTTCCTGAACAGCAGATTCATATCTTTTGTTCTTGTTCTTGTGGTTCTAGCTCAGAGATCTCAACTTTCCTCTAAAAACCCTAACAAATTCGATTGTGTTCGTCTCACCCTCAACAGTCATCTCTTTTACACTCTTTTTCCCTCTAATCCCTTCATGCTGATCCTTTGGAAACATGATCTTTTCCTTTATTGGGATATGGCTTTTGGGTGTCTCATTCTGATCAATTCTTTTGCCTTTGTCCCTTCCTTTCCTCAATTGATCCTCATTCCTTCTGAGCTCCACCCTTCTTTTTCTGTTGGGAGTTTAGAATCTGGTAAGGGCAATTCGACTGGTCATAGGTAAGTCTCTTGCAGCAGTAACACATTTTCAGTAACTTCTCGTACTCCAGTTCGATGGGAGCTATTTCTCCAGTCCTAAAGTGAGCTTTCTTTCTGAACTATAGTGGTTCATCAGCTCTCACCCAAACTCTTGCTCGAACGTACTCTGTAACGACCGCGAACCAAATTTTAGAATATTTGGTCGTGTGTCGATCGACACAGGGGTGTATGTCGATCGACACATGTTTGTGAATGTGTTGTTCACATTTCAATCGTGCCGATCGACACAGTAGGGTGTGTCAATCGACACGGTGTCGGCAGAGGTCTGTATAAAAGTCAGGGTGTATCGATCGACAAGGTGTTGGCAGCAGAAATCACTTTTCCAAAAATCAGAATCGGGTTTTGAGAGTGATTTTTGGGGGTTTTCGTATTGTTGTTCCGATTTGTTGATCTTTGCGTGCTTGTGGTCGATGTTGTGCCGTGAATCGTGTGGGAGTTACAGTTTTCGGTTTTGGGAAAATCCGTTCTTCGTGTTCTTCGCGTTTTTCGTGTTCTTGAGCGTTTCGGTCTGTTTTTCCTTCCGAATCGAGGTGAGTGCGAGACTGTAGGCTTGTATAGATAGAAGGAATTTATAGAATGCGATTGTGTGTTGTTTGGGTCGATTTCGTGTTGTTTTTGTTGGATTTTCATGCAGATTCGTGTTCTGGGTTTTCTGGGTTTGGTGTGTCGATCGACATGGGTGTCGTTAGGGTGTGTCGATCGACACAAGCCGTCTGTTGTACGGAATGTGTTGTTTTCTTGCTGGTTGATTGCTATCCTGGTATCAGTTGTTTATGCCTATATATATAAGCCTATAGACGGGATGACCGTCTCACTGAGTATTTGTGATAATACTCACGCATCTCTTATAACCATGTGATGCAGGTAAAGATAAAGTGTGAACGTGGAATCTGGGCCGGGAAGAAAAGATGATCTGGTGACTAGTATTGTGTGTTTTATTACTGTTAGAATTGCTAAGGTGTTAGTAATTGGAAACCGTGTGTTTTATTGTTAAAATAATTTTTGATCATTTAATAATTATGGGATTATTAAATGGTGTTTGTGTTTGATTGTTTAATCGCGTAATTATTCCGCATTGTATCGTTGTGTTATATTGGACCGTTGATGATCACTATTGGTGATAATAGTGATCTGGGTCGAATTTTTTTTGAAATTGACGGTTGGAGCGTCACATACTCTAGGGAGTTAGATTATTTTGCGTGCAATTCCACAATTTTCACTCTACCTAAAGGTTCTAAGATAGTCTCAACCGCCTTTTGTTTTAGTTGGTGAATGGTTTACCTCTTATTTTGATCCAGAAACGTATTGTATTGAGAAAGTCTGGTCCTGGGTCAGGTCTCCACTGATCTAGGGACACTATCCATCCATTCACAAATCACGGGCCTTGATGGAGCATGTGCGAGAGATCTCTATTGTTCTGGAAGATAAATTGTGCTCGCTGCTCGCCGACTCCTATGGCTCGTACTCTGTCTTCGAAGCCCCATATCGCTGGTAGCGCTTTAACAAGACCGTCAACTTTGTGGACCGAGGGATTTAGACACCGCACTATAACACTCTAAGAGTTTTCTTCAATGAGATCTTCATTATCCAGATATGGAATCTCCACCATCTCGCCTTCCTCAAGTAGATCTAATTCCTTTAGTTCCTCTAGGAGTGAGATCTCCTTCTTCTTTTTTGGTCGATTCATAGCGAAGCACTCTAGATCCGAGATCCGAAGCTTCAAGGTATCCTTCAACCAAGTCTTTTTTTTCCAAATACACAGACCAAACAAAGTCACAAAGACTTACTGGAAGCGGCTAAGAATGTCAGGTTCACACCGATTTATTTCTAGGGGTTCCAAAATCAGTAAGCAAATCTCGTTCTAGGCTCACCGATATGAACTGAAACCCTAGTCCCCATTATCGCCTCCAGGAGAGGGACGGGAAAGAGATTTAGTTCAGGACAACTCCACCATTAGTTATTTACACTAGTAGTTAATTTTTTTAAAAAAATAAACAAAATGTTACAATAAAAATATCAAACATATAATTTTTTTCTTTAACACTTCAATTTTGTTACGATTTCATTGATAATTGTTATATCGACGATTTTACAACGAATAAATCTTTACGATTCTACTTTAGGAGAACCACCATTAATTTGTATAAATATTAATAAATCGCATTTTATGGGATTCGAACTCAGATCGACGGGGTATAAACTTTAAAAATTTTACCACTTTCCACACATAAATTTTTTAACAAATTAAAGGGTCTAAATGGTAATAGCAGAATTTTTGCTGAATTACTGTTGAACTGCAGAATTTGCTGAATTATTGTTGATTTCTTGCAGAATTTGCTGAATAATATCAAATTTAAATGGTAACAGCAGAATTTTTGTTGAATTACTGTTGAATTGCAGAATTTACTGAATTACTGTTGATTTCTTGTAAAATTTGCTGAATAATATCAAACTTAAATTGTAACAGCAGAATTTGCTGAATTTGCTAAATTTTTCTAAAAAATTAATTAATTTTGAAAAAGTAATTAATTTTAAAAAAGTAATTATTTTTTTTCAAACTTAAATGGTTAATTATTATTGACCAATCACAAAAATATTGCAAAATACTAATGTTCATTAAATATTTAATAAAGTTAAAAAGTACCTAGTATTGTTAAAACATCTTACATTTTGAAAAACCTTCCAAAACATCATATATTTTGAAATGGATAGAGTAGTAATTAGAGCTAGATCGGATCCAGATCCAAAAATAATAATTAAAAAAACAGAAAAACTAATTTGTAAAAATGTCATTTAAAGAAAAATAAATTTCATTATATCATTTATGTTTGGGTTAACTATGTTGTATTAGAGTTTAGTTTCAAGGGTTTTAGGAGTTTTAGGGGTCAAAACATTTTTAAGGGGATATAATTTTAAGATTTATGCTTTAAAAATCCATAATTAGTGCTATTTTTGCAAATAAATACCCCTAAGTGACATTCTTGCAAATGTACACAGTAAAAATAGCATTTTGCAGTTGCCCCTTAAATAAATTAATAGATTGATAAAACAAACTTATTTTAGAATATTTTTAGTAACTTATTAAAATTGAATTATTTTTTAGTAAACCTAATTTTTAAAATATTACAATATTATTTTAGAATTGTCAAGCAAATTTAATAAGATTTAATCACACTACATATATATTTAGGGGACAATTGCAAAAATACCATTTTTGGTTATATTTGCAAAAATGCCAGTATATGTTGTCCATTTGCAAAAATGTCACTAATTATAAATTTTTAGAGTCTAAATCTTAAAATTATAAATTTTATGGGTGTAAATGGTAACCGCATAATTTCTGCTGAATTGCAGAATTTGCGGAATTGTAGAATTTGCTGAATTGCAGAATTTGTTGAATAATATGTTAAACTTAGGCTCTAAATGGTAACATAATTCTGCAAATTCTCCAGATTCAACAAATTCTACAAATTCTGCAGTTACCATTTAAGTTTAACATATTATTCAGCAAATTCTGCAATTCAGCAAATTCTACAATTCAGCAAATTCTGCAATTCAACAAAAATTCAGTAGAAATTATGCGGTTACCATTTACACCCATAAAGTTTAGAATTTTAAGATTTAGACTCTAAAAATTTATAATTAGTGACATTTTTACAAATGGACAACATATACTGGTATTTTTGCAAATATAACCAAAAATAGTATTTTTGCAATTGTCCCCTAAATATATATGTAGTGTGATTAATCTTACTAAATTTGCTTGACAATTCTAAAATAATATTGTAATATTTTAAAAATTAGGTTTACTAAAAAATAATTCAATTTTAATAAGTTACTAAAAATATTCTAAAATAAGTTTGTTTTATCAATCTATTAATTTATTTAAGGGGTAACTGCAAAATGCAATTTTTGCTGTGTACATTTGCAAGAATGTCAATTAGGGGTGTTTATTTGCAAAAATAGCACTAATTATGGATTTTTAAAGCATAAATCTTAAAATTATATTCCCTAAAAAATGTTTTGACCCCTAAAACTCCTAAAACCCTCGAAACTAAACTCTAATACAATATAGTTAACCCAAACATAAATGATATAATGAAATTTGTTTTTCTTTAAATGACATTTTTACAAATTGGTTTTTCTGTTTTTTTAATTATTATTTTTGGATTTGGATCCGATCTAGCTCTAATTACTATTCTATCCATTTCAAAATATAAGATGTTTTGGAGGGTTTTTGAAAATGTAAGATGCTTTGACAATACTAGGTACTTTTTAACTTTATTAAATATTTAATGAGCATTAGTATTTTGCAATATTTTTGTGATTGGTCAATAATAATTAACCATTTAAGTTTGAAAAAAATTACTTTTTTAAAATTAATTATTTTTTCAAAATTAATTACTTTTTTAGAAAAATTTAGCAAATTCAGCAAATTCTGCTGTTACAATTTAAGTTTGATATTATTCAGCAAATTTTACAAGAAATCAACAGTAATTCAGTAAATTCTGCAATTCAACAGTAATTCAACAAAAATTCTGCTGTTACCATTTAAATTTGATATTATTCAGCAAATTCTGCAAGAAATCAACAATAATTCAGCAAATTCTGCAGTTCAACAGTAATTCAGCAAAAATTCTGCTATTACCATTTAGACCCTTAAATGGTAACTGCAGAATTTGCAAAATTTGGAGAATTTACAGAATTATGTTACCATTTAGTAACTGCAGAATTTACAAAATTTGGAGAATTTACAGAATTATGTTACCATTTAGTGTCAAAATGTTATGCAGTTATGCTATGTCAAATCAAATGGAAATGGTTGAGTGGGAAAATTGATTTCGTTAATTAATCTTTAGTTGTTAATCGTTAAAAGTTTTGAAAATGAATACACAAAATTAATGGATATTTTTTCCTTAATAATAATGTCCACTTTCCAGTCAATTGTGGGTGGGGTTCTTGTCAATGGTCTTCTTCTGTCTTCCAGACGTGCCTCTGCAGAAGAAGAAGAAAAACACTAAAAGTCCACAAGAGCTTAATGCTTGCAAATCCAACACCAAATAACCTCTCTTCCTTAATTGATTCACTATACAAATCTCTCTGACCTATCGATCATGGTGGCCTCAGTCGAATCGCCGCTGCACAACCAAGTCTTTATCAATTTTCGAGGGAAACAACTTCGGAACGGTTTCGTCAGCCATCTGGTGAAGGAGTTGGAAAAGGATGGAATCAACGTCTACATCGACGAATACGAACCTAGAGGTAACGATCTAACCGTCCTCTTTGACAGAATTGAGGAGTCCAAAATCACTATTGCGATCTTCTCGAGCATGTATACGGAGTCAGATTGGTGTTTAGACGAGCTGGTGAAGATCATGGAGTGCGTTGACTTAAGCAAACTTGTGGTCATTCCGATCTTCTACAAGGTGGATACAGATGATGTGAAAAACCAGAAGGGAGTGTTCGGTGACAAGTTTTGGGAGTTGGCTAAGGATCATAGCGAAAAGATCAATAAGTGGATTAAAGCTTTAAACCATGTTCCAGAAAAAATGGGCTACACTTTAAGCGAGACGAGGTACCTAATCTTTTTAAGTTTTTAAGTAAAAGTGTAAAACTACTATATATGGTTTATGGTCCAGCCAATCCACTAAGTTTCAATTGCTTTCGAGTTGGAAGTTCATAATTCCTAATATGGCATCAGAAAAAAACGGTTTATCACATTGTAAATTGCTCGTCTTGTTGTGGTATATGGAAGAAGAAGTCTATTAGAAGAATGTTCGAATGATTCCTATAAAGACATAATTTTGTTTGGCTATCAGGGATTCTGATGGGTTCTTTTCACTTTTCCTGCAGCAAAGAAAGTGAATACATCAGTAAAATTGCAGGGGAAGTGGTAAGACAGTTGACTCTTATTTCGACAGATCTGGAAAGAGAAATTCCCATTGAGAATCCTGGTGCACGAGATGAAGAAACGGATGAAGAAGCTGATCCTGACTTGGCTCCTCCTCTGTTTGGCATAGAAACACGTATTAAGCAATTTAAAGAGATGTTCGATTCTGCCTGCGGCCGTACTCTTAAGATTGCTGTTGTTGGGATGCCTGGTATTGGTAAGACCACCTTGACGGGGAAGCTGTATGAAAGGTTTGAACTCAAGTTTGCGCGCAAAGCTTTTCTTCCAGATGTCCGTGACATGTGTAGAAACGGCATGATAGATCGGAGCGTTCTCACGAGAGAGTTGTTGAGGGGTGAAGATGAGATCCAACAAGTCCCTTACATGTCGCCTGAATCCTTGAAGGCACTCCTACTCAAAAAGAAATGTCTTATTGTTCTTGATAATGTGAATGACAAGAAACAGATAAAAGTTCTTCTTGACGAATGTGACTGGATTACGGAAGGTAGCTTAATCATTATCACGACGAGTGACAGGTCGGTGGTCGAAGGGAAAGTTGATGAAACGTATGAGGTCCTAAGATTGAGTGGCAGAGACAGTTTGCGGTGCTTCAGCTATTATGCCTTTAGTGGTCACATCTGCCATCTCGAGGGAAATTTCATGAATCTTTGTAAAGAGTTTGCGGATTATGCCAAAGGCAACCCATTCCTTCTCAAGATATTGGGTGGGGAGCTTAAAGGTAAAAACGAGACTCACTGGAAAGAGACACTTTGCAAGCTAGCACAAAGTCCCCATAAGAGGATGCCAGATGCCTTGCAGCTAAGCTATAATGAACTAGGTCAGCATCAAAAAGATGTGTTTCTAGACATAGCGTGTTTCTTTAGATCAGGGGATGAGTATTACGTGAGGTGTTTAGTGGAGTCTTGTGAAGACGAGCCCATCGATGCTGCAAGTGAAATAAAGGATCTTGCCAGTAAATTCTTGATAAACATTTCTGGTGGACGAGTGGAGATGCACGATTTGCTGTATACATTTGGCCAGAAACTTGGTTCACAAGGTCAGTGTAGGGTGTGGAACCATAACGGCCTTGGTGCTGCGCTGAAGAACACAGCGGTAATATAAACCTTCGAACTGTTTTATATCGAGTGTAGCAACTCATTTTCATGGTAAACTAGAATTAAGTTCTGTTTGCGAATCTTTGAGTTACTAACTTATTGTCTTTAACTGGTCAAGCAGGGAGCAGACACCGTGAGAGGTATTTTTCTCGACATGTCTGAACTGAAGAAGGAACTTCTTGTGGACAGATGTACCTTCACTAAGATGTGTAATCTTAGGTACCTCAAATTCTACAATTCTCGTTGTCATCGGGAATGCGAAGCTGACTACAAATTAAACATCCCTGATGGACTTGAGTTTCCATTGGATGAGATA
The DNA here is from genome assembly GCA_964056655.1 of Arabis hirsuta. Lineage (NCBI taxonomy): Eukaryota > Viridiplantae > Streptophyta > Magnoliopsida > Brassicales > Brassicaceae > Arabis > Arabis hirsuta. The sequence goes on from OZ053303.1 coordinate 35,896,837, forward strand.
CGGTATATCTACTGGCTGAAATATCCTATGAAGAACCTTCCAGAAGACTTCGACCCCAAGAATCTTACCGACCTTAGCCTGCCTTACAGCAAGATTGAAGAGGTCTGGGTTGGTGTTAAGGTGTGTACTATCTCCGTTTAAGTTAGTTTACACTTCTATCCTTATATTAGACTTGCTTAGTTTTTGTGACTCTTGATTGCAGAATACACCGAAGTTAAAGTGGGTAGATCTTAGCTACTCAAGCAAGTTATGGAATCTGTCAGGGTTGTTAAATGCTGAAAGTCTCCAAAGATTGAATCTTGAAGGTTGCACGAGTTTGCAGGTGTTGCCCAAGAACATGAAACGCATGAAAAGTCTTGTTTTCCTCAACATGAGAGGATGCACGAGTCTCCTGGTTTTCCCAAGTATCAATCTGAGATCTTTGAAAACTCTCATCCTCACCAACTGCTCAAGCCTTCAAAAATTTCAGGTGACTGCGGATAATCTAGAAACGCTACACTTAGATGGAACTGCAATTGTTCAACTTCCTACAAACATGGGGAAGCTCCAGAGACTGATTGTATTGAACTTGAAAGACTGCAAAAGGTTGAGGACAGTTCCAGAATGCCTGGGGAAGCTGAAAGCTCTGCAAGAACTGGTGCTATCTGGTTGTTCAAATCTCGAATCTTTCCCAATTACCATTGAAAACATGAAATGCTTGCAGATTTTATTGCTTGATGGGACAAAAATTACAGACATGCCGCAGATATTGCAGTTCAACAGCTCAAAAGTGGAAGACTTATGCTCATTGCGACGTCTATGCTTAAGCGGGAACGATATGATTAGCAGTCTGCAAATCGACATCAGTCAGCTACATCAACTGAAATTTCTTGACCTGAAGGACTGCAGGAATCTTATATTAATTCCTTTGCTTCCGCCAAATCTAGAGATCTTAGATGCACATGGCTGCGAGAAGCTGAAAACAGTCGCGTCGCCTATGGCCGTTCTTAAGCATATGGAGCAGGTTCAGTCTAAATTCATTTTCACCAACTGCAACAATCTGGAAGAAGTTGCAAAGAATAGCATCACATCGTATGCTCAAAGGAAAAGCCAGCTAGATGTAGCTAGATGCTATAAAGAGGTCTCATTCCTCTCACTTTATCTAATCGAATCTCTTTAACAACAGTTTATGATTTTTCTCTGTTTTTGTGTTATACTTTTGCAGGGAAATGTTTCAGAACCTTTCCTCATCACTTCCTTTCCTGGAAGCGAAGTACCTTCATGGTTCAAACATCGCGGAATCGGATCCAAGTTAACGCTGGAGTTTCCGCCACATCGGTGTGACAAGAGGCTTTCAACAATAGTTCTATGCGCTGTTGTTGCATTCCCTTGCCCTCAAGTTGAAATCAACCATTTCTCAATAGAATGCAATTATGAGTTCAAAAACAACACTGAGACATGCATAAGTTTCAGTTGCATTCTCGGTGGAGGTTGGATCGAACCGCGCAAGATTGATTCAGAGCATGTGTTTATCGGTTACATCAGTTCGTCACACATAACAAAACATCTAGAAGAGTCGCTGTTGCATTCGCAAGACCATCATGAATGTGTTCCTCCAGAGGCTTCGATCGAATTCAAAGTGAGAGATGGAACAGGTGAGATTGTGAACTGTGGTTTAAGTTTGGTGTACGAGGAACCAAACCATGTCGTTATTGAAGGGACTTCTTCAACAACAGATTTGTCGGTCGGAGGGAGTATAGTTAGCTTTGTTTCTGGGTGTTTGTCCCTTGTTTTGAGGTTTCCATGGGTAGGTATCGTATTCTTTTTTGTTTACGGGTTTGCTAGATTTTTTCGTTAGGTAAGTTATATTTTTTGTCATCATTTAGTGACTAATATCTGTTTTGTTTTGTGTATATAGAGTAAAAGATTAAAAAAATTTTACTTCCAAGTAATAGGTTCTTACAACCCGATTATTACAGTGAGTATCTCCTTCTCAACTATTGGAACGAGCCAATTAGGAGTATTGCAAAGTAAACACTAAGGGAAGAAGCTTTTTTAGCATCAGTATTACATTTCAGTTTACCTGGAGGAGACCACTTCGAGACAGGTTGAGAATGTCTTGGTTGGTCCTTCTGGTCTTGAATCACATTCCCACGTTATCAACCAATTTCATGAACCCTAATTTGCAAATATAGTCCATGGTTTGTTCCTTCACTCACAAAGTTTTTCAGTAATCTCACATTGAAATGGTAAAGAAAATACTATACTTAGATTTCGATCGAAAAACTCAACAAAAACCGTTTTATTTCATATGGCATCACTGTTTTTTACTCTCTGTTGCTCATAACGTCTGCAAAACAGTGATTCCCTTCTTCTTCTTTTGTCAAAACAGCGATCGTCAGAAAGAAAGCTACAAACAGGACATAATAATCTGAAGCAGAGCAGTACCCTCATGGCATTGATCCGGTTCTTACTGGCACCTTTCTCGCTGATGGCGGACAAATCAATGCGTAAGACTTTTCCGATGGGCTTAATTGGAACATACTTAGCACGTGGTTTGCCATAGAGAGTGTAGTTATGTTTCTGATGGGGCTTGGCCTGTCTAAAGCAGAAGCAAAGTTAATGGAAAAGGTGCAGCTTGAGAGAAATAAAGAGAAGAAGTGAGTTCAAGAGCAGCAAGCGTTTACAATGAGAAAGTGACGACGGTTAATCACTTATAAGGTAATCCATCATCTACACACTCCGGAGCTATCAGGAAAAGTCTATATATTTTTTTTTTATACAGGAAAAGAGTAACTACATAAACTTACAATTTACTGAAAAATACGGAACAGAGCGGATATTTTAATTTTGTTTTGCTACGTTATTCGAAATTTTCAGAACGAAGCATTGAGCGGATATTGCCCAGCCCTTGTAAAAAGGTAGCTGGGGTTTCTCCAGTACAAAGCTCGGCAAATGAGATTCGATCAAGAAAACTAGGACTCCACGATTCGGATCTTATCACTTTCCCTTCTTCTCTAATCCGATGTGGTGGCTCCACTGGCATAGCAACCATCCTTGCATTTATCTATCTACCTGCTGCTAATAACCACCATACACAAAACAAAAGAATCCAAAGATTCTCAGGTCATAAAAAAGAGGTAAAATCATGCCATTAACACACAATATATAAGATAGATATCAACAGAATGAAAGGGACTTCTTTGCGATTGCTGACTAAACAGTTGTACTCTTACCTTTTCCAAAGGAACCGGAGATTCCAACTGTTTTCTTCACTTCCTCGGATTCCCAAGCACCGATGTCTGTAAAACCTTCATCAACTCCAATCATCTCGTCAGGATCCTCTGCTTTTGTATCATCTATCTCACCTCCGGAAAATCACATCCAGATTTTTCGAATATGTTTGCGTCATTATCCGTAGCAAGGAGAAAGATCATTGCACAAGAGCATAAAGAGGTTTCAATGCTAAATTTCAACAAGGAACATATAATCTCTCTGAGATATTCAAGCATAAATAATAGGACCAAAGCCTACCACTTGTGAGAATTCACTCCCGAAATATTTGCTAAGTCGGCCAAAGCTCGCACCCATTTCTGTTTCTCATCCTCTGATTTGCCTATGCATGTGGTTTCAAAAGCCCTTCCAAAGTCTCCGCTCAGAAGTCTAACATCAGAAGGAACCACATTGTAGAAATTAGAAGCTGACATGGAAAACTCCCTCGTAGGTTCTCAGGCAAGAGAAAACGCAACGGAAGCATCATCAGATCTCAGAGTTTACATTCCGAAAACAAGAGACGATGCAGACAAACATCTTTACATGTCTGTGTATGCGGTTTTGGAAGAGAGAGAACAATATATATAAATATATATATATAGAGAGAGAGACAGAGATATGTGAAAACCTTTATAGCTAAGATCAATGCATTGGATGCCTCGATGATCTGGGACGAAGTGGTGTCTTTGAAGGACTCACCCTGCGAAAACAAAAAAGAGGCTCAGCGAAACGAACGAATTGTGTAGCAGAGTGTTTGAGAGATTGGTTTTGTTTCTCTAACCTAATCGGTAAGGAACCCAGAACAATTCCGCTGCAGTTGAGAGCTGCTATTGCGCTTTCTGCCTGTGAGGATAAACAAAACATAGATTACTCAGAAGTTGACATACAAGTCCTTCTTTTGCACCAAGCAGACTCGATAATGGGGTATTCAAAAGGCTTGCCAATGGAAGTTTTGGAAAAAGCAGAAAGATTTTAATCAAGGAAGCATCTGCTTACCGTAACGAACTCCACAAAAGCAATACGAGTTGTGTGTTGATAATCTCCAAGCAGCCTCAGACGGCAAACCTGTTATTAATAACATCTAATTAGTTTCAATGTTTGGACAAACAAACAAACAACTTTACAGAAAGAAGTACAAGATTTGTTCACCTCTCCACAGATTGTTTCGAAAAAGATCTTCACGTCGGATTGAGTCACCTGTAGCAAAAGCACACGTGTGAGAGGGCAATACTTCATCAGTGTGTGAAGAGAAACAATTTGAGGGAGTCACCTTCTTGTCAATGTTAGTGCAGTAGATAGTTCTTGCACACATCTCGCGCTCATCTTCAGTCTGCAACAATAACAACAACAAAAGAAACAGAAAAAAAATCATTTTCCAAGTCTCAGAACATTGGAGACTTTGCGTAGCTACAAGAAAATCTCACCCTGGGCAAGAAAGTTGGGTTAACCGGTGCAATAGTTGTTTTGGATGGCAGAACCTTCACAGGATAGAATCCCAACATAGTCCCCGATAAATTCAGAGCAGTCATGGCACCCTCTACAAAAGATAAAAACAAAAATTGCCAACACAATACACTTAAAACCACAAGACCACTCAAGTACACTGATACTCCAAAACCAACACAAGTAATGTAATAAATACCTTCATCAGTGAACTCGATAAATGCAAACCGAAGTACTGAATTGGGGTCACCACATATGCGGCAGTCAACAACCTGGTAAACCAACACACAGTAAAACACACGAATACAAAGATGGGAGTCTTAAGATTTGAGGCTTCAAGAAGATATATCAACCTGTCCACAGCTCACAAACAAACCAGCAAGCTGCTCTTCAGTGACCTATAACATCAAAAAACACACACACAAAGAAAAAATTCAAGACTTTTCCAGTCTCAGAACAATCATAGATGAGAAAGCAAGATTTCAACCTGTTGATCCAGATCAGAGACATAAACGGTTCTCCGAATGACATCTTCTTGCTGAGCCATGCTTGTCTGAGCGTTCATCCTCTGTTTCCCTTCATCGAAGTTCTTCTTCTACATCACACAAACACACACACACAATCAAAACTGATGTTATGGATATAAGGTAGTTTCAGGAAGCAAATTCAATCTTGTAAATGTACAATCTTTTCATAAAGTTATCTAATTTCGAAGATCCACAACCAAAATGAACACAAAAACCTTCCCAAGAGTGACTTATCAAGTCAAAAACCATCAAACAACAAAACCCTTAAGAGAATTTGATGAAACTGAATTTCAATACACACAAAGATCACAATATTAGAGACAATAGACGCAAAACTACAGTGTCTCTTACCCGTCGAAAACCGCTGTTTTGGTTACCAGCAGTACCGAAGCCATTGTTACGGAAGAAAGAACCAGCAGAGGTGAAGAAACCTCCGTTACCACCTTCTTTAGTGAGCGAAGGAGGAACAAACTCTTCAGCCATAGGATTAAGCTTAAACAAAAGCTCCTCAAGTTCTCTCATATCACGCTTGAAGCTCTCACCACTATCAACGCCATCGGATCTCGCCACGTGGGACCCGATCTTGCTGTAGATGTCACCTTGATCGTGCCGGAGAATCGGACCGGTGAGCTCGATCCTTGAGGAGGAGGAGTTATGGTTCTGATCATTGGAAGAAACACCGGAATCTTGACTAGTCATCAAAGATGGCGGAGAAGAAGCCTGGATCATGACGACTCCTGCATCAGCACCACCGCTCTCAACAACCGCCATGATCAGAAACAGCAAAAACTCAAAGAAATAAAAAATCGAAGGAATTGAAAGGAAATTAACGATCAGTGACGATTTGAGGAAGAAAAGAAGAGGAATCAGCATAAAGGTGCTCTTCTTCAAGGAGAAAAGAGTTAAAACCAGAGGATCGGTGTACCATGATTTTCCATTCCAACCAACTCACCAGATTGTACTGATGGTGTATTGTTTATATCAAGCTATCAGGCAGCATGGATTACTCTTGCAATAGTAATCTTACCTTTTCCTGAGGGACCTGAGATCTCAACCGTCTTCACTTCCTCAGATTTCAAACTTGACAAAGACCTCATGTCTGCCTCACGACCTTCGATACCAACCAACTCGCCAAATTGTCTACGGACAATCTCCCGACCCATTGTGCGTAGCAAATTATGTCGCACTATAACACCGTAGGTAGATATACATATGAGAGAGTTATCGGCTAAGACCTTGAACCCAGAGCTAATTCCCAAGCCAATGCTAGCAATAAGCGGTGCAACCAAATCAGGTTCCTCGTCATTGAACAAACATGCAATGTACAGAAATAGAGTTTTATCTTTCTCATCTAAGCCCCTCAATACTTCTTCAACTTCATCATCAGAAAGCATCTTTGGGCGATCCAAGGACAACACCGGTTGACTCGTGTCAAGACTTGTATCTCCATTTGCAGCATTTATTATATACACTCCACATCTAGTCACTGTACAACTCTCGTCTACAAGTTCCATCTGCTTGTCGACAGGAAAAATTTCAAATACAATAAGATCAGCCAATATATCAGGGTCCTTTCCTGTACTGGTACTCGGATGCAAATCGAGATCACAGAAGACAAACATGTGTTCCTTCTGAAACTTCTGATCACCTTCCCCAGGACTCCAACAATTAAAAGCTTTTTCTAGCCTATGAGAGAGGCCTTCCTTGTCTTTCCACCTGCAGACACAGTTGAAGCCAAAAGCAGTAGCGTTTTCTGAAAAAGCAGCTTCAACTAATATAGCAAAGGCCACAGGCGTGCTTTTCCAAGAAGGACTCAGTTGTATTAACACAGAATATCCAGGTTGCAGATGAAATGTGAATTTCCTTTTTGCAGGTAGAGAAACACTGAAGCTGAAAGCCAGAGATTTGTTGAGTTCCTGTTTCCGCAAGCCAAAATAAATCAGATATGACAAGCCGTGTGAAAAACAGAGAGGGAGAGGATGAGAGAGAGAGAGAGCGTTACCTGCTGGTACTGTTTTGCTGTGCATTCTACATAAGCGAGAGCGTTCTTTATATATTCGCTGACCACTTGATCAGAAAGAGCAAAGCAATTACTGAAAGCGCAATACCTAGGAAACTGCTTGAAACCAAAGGGAATTGATTTGAGTGACACACAGCCATGTGCATTCAAGACTTCTACACTTCGGGGAAGCTGTGGCAGTTCTTTTATGGCTGTGCCAGCAAGATATAACTCTTTTAAGTTTCGTGGGAAACCCTGAATATGCTCGAGTTCTGAGCATCCTGACATCTTAAGAACTTTAAGAGATTCTAAATCAACCATGTGAGGCAGACTTCGCAAATGAGAACAATCTTTCATATTCAGGCAAACAAGTTTACCAAGATACTGATTAGATGAGTTGACTTTGACCAGGCTTGTTGATCTCTCAACGTTAGAAACATCTGAATGACCTGAGAAATCTGCTGGAAGATTGGACGGTTCTCGGTTCAACTTAGCTTGTTGGGAGAGGGTCACAGTGGATACTGGTAATTCTGTTATGCCAGTTCCCTGGAGATGCAGTTCCTCAATATTTGGTGAAACCTCTGGGAAATTTTTGATCTCTCTGCAACCTGAGAGGTTTACAACTCGGAGATGTTGTAATTGACACGTGGCTGGAAAACTCTGCAAGTTTGTGCAGCCTTGTAGATCAATAAGCTCGACATTTTGAGCTTTACATATATCATCAATTTCAGTTAGCTGCTGGGAATGACAAAGCCTGACCATCTTCAGCATCTCGAGGTTCTGAACAGAAAATTAAACTGTAAGAAAATTAACTTCAATTTGGAAAAAGGTATAAGACAGAGGATAGGAGTTTGCTTACCTTGGTTCCTCCCCAAAGTTTCTGAAGCTGACTGTAAGACAGATTGAGTTCAACAAGGTGGCTTGGGTCAAAGTCTTGGGGCAAGGATTGCAAAGGATAGTTTTCCCAGTGGAGAAGTCTTAGCTCATAAGGCAGAGACTCAAGACCTTTTCGAAGGCGGAGTCCAGAAAGGTTTCGGTAATTGGAATGATAAATCTTCAGAAATCTAAGGTTAAGCATATTTGCGAAAGCAGTGGGCTTCACATCAAAGAGTAAATTTGTTGTGTCCAGAAATATGCCTTCGATGTCCTCAGTGCCCTGAAAGAAAAGGAAAGCGGATAGTTCAAGAAGTTGGCTCATCTCCAAAAGTAAGTTCTGTATGAAAATATCAGAACATGGCAGACCAAAGCAGGTTTACAGGTTACTTTCGGATCTCCATTTGCGACAAGTCCGTCATCTTCAAGTAAAAATTTAATGCTCCAAGGTTCCCACAGCCTCCGACGCCTCTCGATATGTACTGTTTCTCCATTGATTATTTCTCGGCCAAAGTCTTTGATTAAATTATGCATTTTCACTCTGTTCTCTGAAATATTCACCAGACACTTCTCCACAAGAACATCAATCCCGACATGTGGAAAAAAACCACACCCCTCAAGCAGTTGCATCACATAGTCAACATTTTCTCCCTCAAAGAAGCAAGCAATGTCCAGAAAAATGTTCTTCTCGCTGTCCTTTAGCGTTTCGTAGCTGCTCTTGAATAAATCATGAATCATATATGGAGTACGTAGCTTGACTTTGAGGAATGAGGTCTCTATTTCTGACATCTTCTCTCCCTTCAGCTCTTTGCCGTAAAAGCTGAGAGCAAATGGATTTCCACAAGTATAGTCAATCAGTTCCATTGATAGTTCCAGGAATTTTTGTTCTGTTATATCTTTTCCAAATGCACACTGAGAGAATAGCTGCAGAGCTTCACTCTCGTTTAAACTCTGAACCTCATACACATGATTGATCTGACAATGGCGGTACACTTGTTTATCTCTAGAAGTTATGATGATTAGGCTTCCCGGGCCAAACCAATGAAACTTTCCAAGAAAAGACTCGGCAACCAATGAATTGTGCACATCATCAAGAACAACAAGAGCTCTCTTCTTGTTTATTTTGTCTTTGGGGAGGCTAGGTCTAGTAATACTACTGCATACACGAGGCAATTCCTTCAAAATATTCCCAAAATGTTCCTCCAACAGACGGTGAGGTCCCTTCTCATGGAAAGCTTTGTCAAAGTGTTTGATGAAACAAGAAGCTTCATAGCCTCCAGAGATCTGGTCAAAAACTGCTTTAGCAAGTGTCGTCTTGCCTATGCCGGGCATACCCCAAATTCCTATTCGACGGATACCCCATGGTTGCTTGCAAAGCAACTGTTCAATCTCCAGCAGCCTCGAGCTGATTCCAATTTGTTGCACGGGAAAGAGTTTTTCATACACATCTTTGACAATCTCTTCCACAAGATCCTGCTCACTGCATTCCTTTCTGTTTGCATAAATATAGAAATGGTAAAGTGAATTGTTTGAGAACATATTAATGAATGTTGACGAGCAAAAATGTTTGGATAAATTATTTCACATTTTGTGAACACTATTGCTCAATCTATCATAATAACACTACTACTTCCATGTAATTTTTCTTTATGGTGTTTGATTTGATAGGTGGAAAGCATTTTGAAGTAGAGAGTTAGATTCTTCTATAAATGCAAGCGACAAATTCATCTACCCACAGTTACCTAGAGTGGTGGCCTGGTAATTCTCTCAGTTCATGGAGCGCGCTACTCCATTCTGTTATCCAATATGCTGACTCCTGCTCCTGCACCACCACGTCTGATGGACTAATGCCATAGAACACTGGAATCACCAGCTGGCCGGTTTTCCTCCGGCACTGAAGAACCCTCACGAGCTTGTCCAGGCATGAGGTGGAGGACAAGTAGTCCTTAGAGATAACCACCACAAAAGCGCTAGCTCCCTCTATCACATGAGTCCTATAACAATTTACAAATGCAGCAATGCGTTTGCGGCGAAAATCCACAGAGAGGTGGCTGGCGAAGGAGTACTGTAATGTATCTGCGCAGTAGATGTAGACGGCATGTAGTAACCCATTAGATATTCCTTGTAAATCACTTGATAGAGTTAAATTCTTCAAAATGTCCGATATATCCGTGGCTATATTTTCGATCATATCCCGTTCACTATCCCTAAGAAGGCGGAGGATCAAAACATAGTAGATAGTCAGTCATGAATCATTCACATACACATTCTACAGAAGATGCAGGTGTTAGTCATAAGGACTAACCAGCTGCGTAAATGGTAACCACCGATTGTAGCCACTTTTGCCAAAGCTCGTCTCCATCTTCCAATGTCTTCCTTTGTTTCACCCTCGCATGTTTTTTCCAATATCCCAAAATCTCCGGTCTGCCTTCTTACATCAATTGGATCCAACTCATAAAAGATGGGTACCACTACTTGCTTCAACTCTTCCATGCACTTCATTATCTCCACCAGCTCGTTGAGGTACCTCGGCGAGGAAGCGTAGTTCCTCGAGAGCACGATAATGGCGATTCTCGATCCTCTAATCGCTTCTGTGAGCTTAGAGTGGATCAAATTGAACTTGCTCGTCTGAATTCCTTTACTTTTGAACTTCTCCAGAATGCGAAAGACAAAGGATATGCGGATATCTATCTCGCTGAAGCTCGTGAAGACGACATCGTGTTTCCAATTAGGAGACGACGAAGAACATGGAGGAGATGAAGCAGGTGAAGAAGAAGAAGAAGACATCGTTTTGAGTTGTGGATTGGATCTGAGTTTTCTATAAACCATTAACGAAGAAGAAGAAGAAGAAGAAGAAGAAGGAGACATCGTTTCGAGTTGTGGATTGGATCTGAGTTTTCTATAAACCATAAACCATAGCATACCCAAAATCGTAGAGATTCCTAATGCGAAAACACAACTACTGAGGGAAAAAGAAGAATCCATTACAATGATGGAAAGGAGGATCAAGATCATCGTAGAGATTCCTATTGCCAAAGTACAAATACTGAGGGAAAAAGAAGAATCCATTAGAATGATGGAAAGGAGGATCGTAGAGATTCCTATTGCGAAAGCACAAATACTGAGGGAAAAAGAAGAATCCATTAGAATGATGGAAAAAGGAGGATCAAGATCACAGAGCTTTGTGTGCAGTTACAACGTTGACTCCATTAGCACAATTGAGGAAGAAGGAGTCATAACCTCTGATAAATTGGATAAGCTTCCCAAAATATTTTTAAATTAAATCGGAAACTTAACAAACAAAAAAGCAAGCCTTGTTTGACTCCATCGATAATGGTGGCCTCTTCGTCTTCCTCCGGTCAATCACCGCCGCAACCTCAAGTCTTCATCAATTTCCGAGGGATTCAGCTCCGGAACGGTTTCGTCAGCCATCTAGCGAAGGCATTAAGAAAGGATGGAATCAACGTCTTCATCGACAATGACGAAACTAAAGGTAAAGATCTCACCGTCTTTTTCTCGAGAATCGAGGAGTCGATGATCGCGCTCGCCATCTTCTCAAGCCTCTACACGGAGTCAAAATGGTGCTTGAACGAGCTGGAGAAGATCAAGGAGTGCGTTGACTTAGGTAAACTTGTGGTCATTCCGATCTTCTACAAGGTGGAGACTGACGATGTGAAGAACCTTAAGGGAGTGTTTGGTGAAAAGTTTTGGGAATTGGCTAAGACTTGTAAAGGTGAAAAGCTAGATAAGTGGAGAGATGCTTTAAAGATTGTTACAAAAAAGCTAGGCTTTACGTTAGGCGAAATGAGGTAGGTACATTTAAACCAATCTTGGATTTGTCACTTTTGTTTGGAGTAGTTTGTGATTGGTTTCTTTCTACCTGTCTTACAGCAATGAAGGTGAATTCATTGATCAGATTGTAAGGGAAGTCATTAAAGTGTTATCTCATGTTACGACGGATCGGGAAGTCAAAGAAATCCCCATTGATAATCATCCTTGTGTAGGAGATGATGAAGAAACGCCTGACTCGCCTCCTCCTCTGTTTGGCATCGAGACACGTCTTAAGAAATTGGAAGAGAAGTTGGATTTTGACTGTGAGCGCACTCTTACGATTGGTGTGGTTGGTATGCCGGGTATTGGTAAGACTACCTTGACGAAACTTCTGTATGAAAAGTGGCAACACAAGTTCTTGCGGTGTGTTTTTCTTCATGATGTCCGTAAAATGTGGAAAGACTGCGTGATGGATAGGAACATTCTCATGAGAGAGTTGTTGAAGGATGATAATGTGAAGGAAGAAGTCACTGACATGTCACCTGAATCCTTGAAGGCACTCCTACTTAGTAAGAAATCTCTTGTTGTTCTTGATAATGTGAGTGACAAGATGCAGATAGAGGTTCTTCTTGGCGAATGCGACTGGATTAAGAAAGGGAGCAGAATCTTTATCACGACTAGCGACAGATCGGTGATCGAAGGAATGGTTGATGACACGTATGAGGTCCTGAGACTGACTGGCAGAGACAGCTTTCAGTACTTCAGCTATTTTGCCTTCAATGGTAAGCTCTGCACTCCAGAGGGAAATTTCATGAATCTTTCTAGATTTTTTGCGGATTATGCCAAAGGCAACCCATTAGCTCTCAAGATCTTGGGTGTTGAGCTTAGTGAAAAAGACGAGACTCACTGGGAAAAAAAGCTTTCCGAGCTGGTGCAGAGTCCTAATAAGACTATACAAGATGTCTTGCAGATAAGCTATGATGGACTAGGGCAGCTTCAAAAAGATGTGTTTCTCGATGTCGCTTGTTTCTTTAGATCAGGGGATGAGTATTACGTGAGGTGTTTGGTAGAGTCTTGTGACACTGTGAGTGAGATAAATGATCTTGCCAGTAAATTCTTGATAAACATTTCTGGCGGACGAGTTGAGATGCATGATTTACTGTATACATTTGGCAAGGAACTTGGTTCACAAGGGTCGCGTTGGCTGTGGAACCATAAAGGTGTTGTTGGTGCACTGAAGAAAAGAGCAGTAAGATAAACCTTTCGAACTGTTTGATATCGAGTGTAGCAAAATTTGATGTTACTTTTCATGACTGGTTAAGTAGATATAGAAGTTCACTTACCACTCGAGTGTTCACAAAACTTATATTTGCTAACTTATTGTCGTTTAACTGGTTAAGCAGGGAACAGACAGTGTGAGAGGTATTTTTCTCGACATGTCTGAACTGAAGAAGAAACTTCCTTTAGAAAAATGCACCTTCAGCGGGATGCGTAATCTTAGGTACCTCAAATTCTATAATTCTAGTTGCAATCGGGAATGCGAAGCAGACTGTAAACTAAACTTCCCTGAGGGCCTTGAGTTTCCGTTGGATGAAGTCCGATATCTTTATTGGCTGAAATTCCCTTTGAAGAAGCTTCCAATAGACTTCAACCCCAAGAATCTTACCGACCTTAACCTGCCTTACAGCGAGATTGAAGAAGTCTGGGAGGGTGTTAAGGTGTGTCTCTATTTAAGTTAGTTTTCATCGTTACGGTTACTAGATTAGAGTCTCTTAGTTTCTCTGACTGTTCATTTCAGGATACACCGAAATTAAAGTGGGTTGATCTTAGTCACTCAAGTAAGTTATACAAGTTGTCAGGGTTGCAAAATGCTGAAAGTCTCCAAAGATTGAATCTTGAAGGTTGCACGAGTTTGCAGGAGTTGCCCCAGGAGATGAAACGTATGAAACGTCTTATTTTCCTCAACATGAGAGGATGCACAAGTCTCCGGTTTCTTCCACATATGAATCTGATCTCATTGAAAACTCTCATCCTCACCAACTGCTCAAGTCTTCAGGAATTTCAGGTGATTTCGGATAATCTTGAAACTCTAAAATTAGATGGAACTGCCATAAGTCAACTTCCTGCGAACATGGTGAAGCTCCAAAGACTTATTGTGTTGAGCTTGAAAGACTGCAAAAAGTTGGTGTCGGTTCCAGAATGCCTGGGGAGGCTGAAAGCTCTGCAAGAACTGGTGCTAACTGGTTGTTCAAAGCTCAAGACTTTTCCAGTTCCCATTGAAAACATGAAATGCTTGCAGATTTTATTGCTCAATGGGACAACAATTACAGATATGCCGAAGATATTGCAGTTCAGTAGCTCAAAAGTGGAAGACTTATCCTCATTGCGGCGTCTATGCTTAAGCGGGAACAATATGATTAGCAATCTGCAAATTGACATCAGTCTACTACATCAACTGAAATGGCTTGACTTAAAGTACTGCAAGAATCTCACATCAATTCCATTGCTCCCACCAAATCTAGAGATCTTAGATGCACATGGCTGCGAGAAGCTGAAAACAGTTGCGTTGCCTATGGCCCTTCTTAAGCATATGGAACAGGTTCAGTCTAAATTCATTTTCACCAACTGCAACAATCTAGAAGAAGTTGCAAAGAATAGCATCATGTCGTATGCTCAAAGAAAAAGCCAGCTAGATGTGGTTAGATGCTATAAAGAGGTATCATTCCTCACTCTATCTAATCAAATCTCTTTCAAAACAGATTATGATTTTTTTTGGTTTTGTGTGTCATTTTTGTAGGGAAATGTTTCAGAAGCTTTGCTCATCACTTCATTTCCAGGAAGAGAAGTACCTTCATGGTTCAACCATCGCACAATTGGATCCACGTTAGAGCTGAAGTTTCCGCCACATTGGTGTGACAACAGGCTTTCAACATTAGTTCTATGCGCTATTGTTGCATTCCCTTACACTCAAGATCAAATCAGCCGTTTCTCGATAGAGTGTACTTGCGAGTTCAAAAACGAACTAGGAACATGCATACGTTTCACCTGCGTTATCGGTGGAGGTTGGATCGAATCGCGTAAAATTGATTCGGACCATGTGTTTATCGGTTACGCCAGTTGCTCACACATAACAAAACATGTAGAAGGGTCGTCGTTGCAGTGGAGAGACCATCAGAAATGTGTTCCTACAAAGGCTTCAATCGAATTCAAAGTGAGAGATGGAACAGGTGAGATTGTGAATTGTGGTTTAAGTTTGGTGTACGAGGAACCAAACCATGTCGTTATTGAAGGTAACTGTAATGAAACTAGTTCAAGAAGAGATTTGTCGATTGGAGAGAGTATAGTGAGCTTTGCAGCTGGGCTTTTGTCCGATGTTTTGAGGTTTGTGTGGATCGGTCTTGTATTCTTTTTGGCTTATGGGTTTGCTAGATTTTTTCATTAAATAACTTGTCATATTTTTGGTCATCATTAAGTGACTAATTTCTGTTTCTGTGAAATTTGTGAGTTCACCGGAAAGTCAGAGAGTAATCTTGCAGATTAAGATGAATTTTTTATTTATTTGTTTTTTTTTTTCTTGGTTTAGATAACTATAGACACAAAATTTTATGAAATGTTGACTTGCACATGCTTATGGATGGTTTGAAACGTCGTTTTACAAGGCTCCTGGTTGGTGTGGGCATTTTGATTTAATTACGGGTTGGGTTGGGTTCGGTTTAGGTTTTTTTTGGTACAGCATCGGTGAACTACAAAAAGATCAAATCTTTTATTTGGTATTACGAGTGATTATTTACCCGCCAAATCGAAGAATGGCAAAAAAAACATTGCTGTGTATGAGCCATGTTCTATTTGATGTTTGTGTTATTTCTTGTTGTGTGTGTTTCTTTTGCTCGTATTCCTCTCTCAAGATTCCAAGAATATATATGTAAATTTGTAGTGTGTTTACTTTCAGTCATCTCTTTTTCTATTTGTTTAAAGAGCTACCCACCTCTCTTGATTCACTAGTTTTCAGGCTTTGGATTTCATGCTTTCACAAGAAGAAATATAAGCATAGATTCTTATATCGATTTATCGGAATATAGATGGTTACTTCAAACAAAGACCCTTCTTTTAAAATCTCGATTGAAAGTCATTTGTTAAAACACAGAAAGAATTGAGACGATCTTTTGGCCCACTGACAAAATAACTTGACATTCTAGATTCAACCCCATTTATCTTTTTAGTCCCAAAATAATAACTAAATACCTAAAACTTTTTTTTTTTTGGGTCAAAACTAAATACCTAAAACTTCTAGTGTCAACGTTATTTACCAGTTTCATGCATCCTAATTTGCATATATAGTCCATGGTTTGTTTCTTCACTAACATGTCAACTTTAACCAAGTTCTTGAGTAATCTCACATTTAAATGGTAAATTATACTTAGATTTCGATCAAATCTTCCCACGGTAGAAAAACTATACAAAAACTGTTTTATTTCATGCTCCAAACCATCATTACATATGGCATTATCGGTTTTTCACAACAAAATTCTTTCTTTTTCTTTTTTTTGATTTTTGAAAATGTTTGGTCTGAAAATTAATTGAAAGACGTCAACGTGTGCAAAACAGTGATTCCCTTTTTTTGTCAAGTTCACATTAGAGTCTCGTGAGAGAGAAAAAGAAGATTTTGGAGGACAAACATTGGTCAAGATTCTGAGATACACTTTTCTTATTATTTTGCCCAAAAGAGAGAGTAGACTAGAAGTGGTCAGTGAGTCTATCCCATATCCTAAAATAGTCGCATGTTTAGGTATATATAGAACCATATAAGAGCACCCACAATGATAAAAATCCCATTGGGTCTCTTAACTATATTATTTTAATAATTTCATTTAATTAAATTATTTATTTAAATATTAAATTATTAGAATATAATTTAACCAATAAATAAAAAACAATTAAGTATGGGAGTTTTTCCTTTGAGAACCGATTCTTTAAGAAGAATCTCTGGAAAAAACCCAAGATCTCTCTCTTCTTTGTTTATTACTTTTTATTTTTTAAAGATTAGATAACTTGTAAGAATCCTCCATTAGAGGTGTTCTAACGCATATATAAACATGTCTATCTTTACCCATCATTGCTTTATTTTTTATTTTTTTATCTAAAATGGTTCCTAAAATTCTGATTTTTTCCATAACCTTTTAGAAACTTTTTTCAAATCACAAGGTTGCGAATTGTTTCGGTAGTTTTAAAAAATGAAACATACAAATGGTAGTTTATGAAATTCTCTTAAAAACATTAGTGTCATTTCTACGAAACAATAATTGTCGGCCTCTGCATATATTAACAGAAAAATATTGTAAATTTTTAAATTCCCAAATCTCAATTAGTTTTGATAAAATTATAAATATGGGAATGTGTGACAATAACACAACTAAATGTGTAAAAGTACCACAATGAATTATTGAGAAAGGAAAAATTTTTCTATGAAATGTACTCTTTGGGGAGTGACAAAAATTTTCTATGAAATGTACTCTTTGGGGAGTGACAAAAAAAGAGATAATCAATCATTAGTTTGATTAAAAGTGCGTAATTGTTCCTAATCATAATCTTACTTACCGTCTACCTTTTACTTACGTGGAGCGTCTCCAATGGTAATATAAGGGGAAATAGATGTTTCATTCGTACAACGATAAGTTGTTCTGTCATAATTCTAATCAATTCCACACTAATATGGATTTGAAAAGTATTGTACTTTTTCCATTGTTTTTGAAAAATATCTAACAAAAATTTGGTTGGTTAAATATGATCGTAAGTAGCACTAAGAAAACTAATTATGAAAAGTATCAATTTTTCACATATCAGCTTTAATAACCATCTTGAATTTATAAATTTGTTTTAGAATTTTAGTTTAAATTATGGTATAAGTAGCGATAATTTTCTTGTATTGTTAAATACACCATCGCATTTGTTTCTATAATTGTATTACCAAATGTAATTTTTTCATTGTATTGAACTGTTTATGTTACATGTAAATTTGTAAAAGTTAAATAAAAATGTTTTTTTCCAAGAACCATTTGCATTCTTGACATTTGAATTCGTAGGAAAAAAGAAGACAGAAAAGATAGATCATTGCATAGAAGACATGAGGGTGATTTAGTTGGTCCACCTTAAGTATGAAATGGACAAATCACAAGCCTTGTCTTTCCTTCAATCAAATCCCTCCCCTTCAAAAGCTACCATCAAGTAAAATCTCCATTGCCAAGATTTTGTCATCACTTTTTAACAATATATAATCTATAACTATGTACCATACAATATATAACTTTCTTAAAATAGATTACAAACTAATATTGTTTTTGAAAAAAAAAGTTTGATAGTGAATTATAAATTACTAAAATAATAGTAGACGACCAAGGGTATGGATATCGATTCAAATGGATGCTCACACTTACAATGACCGAATTTCTTAAGACTTTATTTGTTCACACCATTGTAATGTTAAAGGGTGCAACTTTAGTTGTTTATTGAATCGATATAGTTTTCTACATATCAAACAAAGAACAAACAAACATATTTAACTATCTACAACAGACCGTGACTCACGTAAAAACCAAGTGTAAGTGTGTAGTGTAACACGCGAAACCATGACATAAAAACGAATTTGAAGTATGTGAAATCTTTGTATAATGTAGTTATGCATGGAAGTTACTAAAAGTTCGGTACAGTTTTGTATGTAACATTTTTTGCAAAGGTTAAAAATATATAGACTTTTAGTATATAAACTCTTAATTTTTTAGTCAAGTATTGGACAAAATGTTTCAGGGTACTAATGTGTACAATTATCCTTTGGCGTTTATATAAAACAAAATGATTTAGGATAAGGAATAATTATTTAAGAGGGATTAGAATTGAATGAAATCTTGAACATAGGAAGATTAGAAAAAGGGAAGAAACGAGTAAGATAAGAGGCTCTTGCAACGACGACAAAGCATGCCCAACGGACTCCCATCTTGTACACCGCACGCGAGACAACTCTTGGGCCCACTTTGGGCCAACTCTTGTTTTTATTTCTTTACTCTTATCATTTAATTGACTAACTAAACTCTCTCTAGAAATAAATTAGTGTATGATTTCTTGTATGTTTTTAGAAATATTTAGATTCTACTTTTAATCACCCATTGAAAGTAGAATCAATATCTTTTATATTGTGCAAAAGACATTTTAAGTTTTAACTCATGCATGTAAGGGTATATTCGAAAAGATCTTTAGTATTTTTTTGTTTGGGTGAAATTTTTTATTTAAAAATGAAATGCATATAAAGTTACGATCAAAATAGATTACAAGTTAGGGGACTTTGGAGAAACTTAAAAAAAAAAAAAACGTAAACCATATGGTTTAGTGAAGTAGTGAAGAGAAAGGACGTAGAGAAAATATTTCGTGAGACGTCGAAACCAAATAACAAAAATTTATTTAAATGAAATACAATCCAAAATTTAAAAACACTTATCTTCATGAAACAAAACAAAACAAACAAAAAGTATAACAACAATAAGATGACGTTGCCCGTTTGGAAACTAGTTTAAAAAACAAAAAATTATGCCGTTTTCTTTTTATTTTATTTTCAAATCAGCTGCATACATTACATATAAACCAAAACCCTAAACTCTAATTAGCTATATCAAAAACAGATAAATAGCATTTATCTTCACTCATTCACATCAATACATCAATTCTTTTCACGAAGAATATCGATATAAGAAAACAAAAAAAAAACTTTTACAAATCTTTATTTATGTTATATTATATCAATATATTCTACCTATATAGCAAACGTTACGCACCATACTGTTATCATTTATCAAACATGTAAATCCCTATATAAGTCATAGTCCAAGTTCGTACACAATAACCCACTGATGAATCTGTTCTCTTCTTCCCTCTCACTCAATAAAGTTGAAGAAGTCATTTCTACTCCGTTGTTACTGCTCTCTTCATTATTGCAATGACCGATTTTATTGTTATCGTCTTCTTGGTGACCTCCAAAACCCGAAATTCCATCGTCTTGGCTCATGAGTTGAGAAGCAACAAATTTATCTAGAGCTCTCCAATCCGTCACTGATGTTTTCTTGTGCTTATTTTTATTTTCGCTACTTATTAGCGCGGTTAAGCTCCCATCCTCTTCTACTAATTGTCTTTTGTAGTTACTGTGATTCTTCTCCAATGATGTAATTGACGTCAAGCTCACTGGCCTCTTCATTAGAGGGAGTGAAGGGCTTTCGAGCTGTGGAAGTTGAATGAATTGATCGCAGTGAATGAAGTTTACACCAAAGTCCGATCCTTCTTGTTCTTGCTTGAACATTAAATCTTGTGCAAAAATGTTTTGTTTCTGCTTAGATACGTAATTGACAGGCTCCATAACCGAGCTTACTCCACTCGGTAATTCATCGTAAAAGTAACTCGAGCTCCAAGTTTCCGTGTTCTTGGCTTGTCCGGTCGTTGGTCTTTTCTTGAAAGCTCGACAAACCACCCACCCTTCTTCCTACAATAATACAAACACAATCATAAATAAGGAATGGATTGTTATATGTAGTGTTAGTAAGCCTAACCTTTAGGCACATAGAAGAAATAATTTTGCTTTATATGTAGTGAGACACAATAAAAGCATGCCTTAAAAGTGCAAGACCACAAGGAAGAAAGCTAGCAATAAGCATATCTAGGTATATACTCATTTGCAAGCTATATTAAATTTTACTATTAAAAATTTTCGATTTTGAGAGATTGCAAGAGATATAATACACAGACATCCTTCATATTTACAATTTTGTTGTTGTTGTTAGTAATAGAATTTATAAAAAAAAATTACTAATTAAAAGCTAGATGGGGATTCGAAACAATACGTATAATAACTCGTTTTAAAGTTGTCTTTAGTTAGACGACTTTTAAGACTTTCAACGCTTACATATAAATAAATATTATTCATATAAAGAGAGATAAATAGGAATGAACTTTGGTCTACACATATTGAACTGAAGTTTTATGACAGACTTTTTACTTTTTGTTTTGTGATTAAAGGTGTAACATTTTACATAAGTCTTAAAGATGCTCGACTTTTACCTAAAAGTTTAAAAATGTGTCTCATGAAAAGAGCTTATGAGACAAAGAAAGTCTCTTGGCCCCATGAATAACCAAACAAGTATGCCATGTAATTTCCATAGAAGATATGGAAACAATAACATTTTTTAAAAAATTGAACAAATGACTCAATTATCCTATCTATTTCAAAAATATCGTCAAGTAAAATGAGATTACCTGAGGAGGTGCATTCTCATCTGACTCTAGCCGGTATTCATGCATGATCCAGTCAGTTTTTTGGCCATTAGGGGCTCTTCCTTTGTAGAATACAAGTGTTTTCCTCATACCGATCAGTTTTGACTTGTCGTAAACAGCCTTGTCTCGACCCGTGGCTTTCCAAAAACCGGCCATGGTCGCTCTGTTTGTCCTTGTTCCTGTTGGATATTTCTTGTCTTTGTGGCTGAAGAAATACCATTCATTTCGTTCCTCGTATCCGATTCGGCATCGCTCTATATAACCAAATTAATGTTCATGAGTAACCATCGTATTAGGAAAAAAAATCTAAATGAAGTATGCATCATGTGTTTTGTATAAACCTTGTAGATCCCATGGTTCGATTCTATAGAGATCAATATCTCTAATGACATCAAGATCGATCTTTTGTGATGCGACTTTTTTCCTCAAATAGTAACCAACGAGCTCTTCATCTGTTGGATGGAACCTGAATCCCGGAGGAACACTACATGACTGATCCACTGATTCCATTATTTCTGCATAACACGAAGTTCAACACCACAATCATTACACACACACACACACACATATATATATATATTATAAAATGTACATGGTTATCTTCATGCATATCGCATCACAAGAGTTAAAAAAAAAAAAAAAAAAAATTGTAACCAAGTCTAATCATGAGCTCATTTAATGGGTAGTTTTCACTTAATTACCATTTGCCTTCGATAAATAGAGTACATGTACTCATAAAAGTACATATTTATTATTTTTCTTGTCTTAAATTGAATTCAGAAGATGGAACAAGAACATGGAAGTTAGGTTAAAAGTTGAAGAAATCAAAGAGAGGACATGCATGAGAACTCCTGTGAGGCTCAAAGAAAACGGACATTTAGAGTTTTGTACTAATGATGTTTTCCTGTTGTAACGTGGTTTGTGAATTAATGGTGGCAATGATCATATCGAGAAACGAGTTTTCTTCTCAACATTTCTTTATTTTATATACAATAATATACTGATCTATATTAAATAAAGAACCAAACCTAGCTGCATTATATATATATTTTATTATATACAGCCTTATGGAATACAAACAAAAACAGCTTTTTCCACCATCTATAATAAACCAAAAACAAAAAACAAAATCATCAAGTCTGAACAAAAAACTGCTAGAAAAGGTTTCAAAGCCTGTGTCTGTTTTATCTTCATTTAGGAAAGCTTTAAGTACACAAGACTGTACTATATATACTACTACTATACACACATATACAAAAATACATGTACGTTATATATATTCGAATGATATTCAAATATAAGTTATTAGAAGGGTTTCCGAAAAAAGAAAAATATGGGTATTTGGGTTAACAAGGTCTTACTTAAGCTATGGGAAATATAAATACCTAAAATATCATATTATGGAAATACCAAACATTTTCAATAATCAAGATCGACCACTCTGTTGACACAAAAAATGTCAAGATCACCAATCTCAACATGAAGATCGGTCAACACGACATGCTAAAGAACCAAGGCAAATATAGAAAACAAAGAATGAAAATAGATTAATGCTTTAGTAAAATGAATTATTAGTTGAGGCGATGCAAATTCTTTTAAATTAGGTTTTACCTTTATCTCTTCGATCTGTGGAAGATATAGAATGCTATTTACTCGTTTGGAACAAAAGAAACGAGGAGGATTAAGGAAGAAGACGAAGATCAGAGAGACCGAGAAAGATGTATGGATGTGTAGAAGATGATGATCATCAAGAGAGAGGGATGATGTTGTTTTGATTATAAGTTTAGGGGATATGAAGAAAGAGAGAGTGAGAGACTGATGATTCGGTGAAATATAAAAGGCGTAGAGAGTGTGGACCGCTCAATTGCGCGTGGCTTTCTCCATGTCCCCATTTGCGTACGTCACCCTCCTCCCGCTTCTTTTCACATTCTTCTTCGATTCTTTTAGCATTATTTTCTTTTATTATATTTGATATATATATACATATATGTCTTAGGAGTAAAACGGACCTAAAGTCTAAAGATATCAAAATTATTACTTCTGATTTTTCAGATTGATGCATTATTAATATTTGCATACATATTTTGTAGAAAACTCAAAACATATACTTATATCATTTTACCTCAAATCTACCTTTGCATGATTTTAACCACACACAATTATGCAATGATCCTATTCTTTTTAATCAAATTATGGTATTCCATTTATCAACATTTTATTGGTCGAAATCAGAATTCAATTAGCTGACTGCATTTTTTAAATCAATATAAAATAGCTTTTGTTTTAAATGAATGTTATAAAAATTAACAACACAAAAACAAAATAGAAAAAATGCATATTTTTAGGGGCTAATGTACATTGCATCTATCAAAAACTTCCGACTGAGTCTGACATTCTTTCAGCTTGGGACCTAACTATATATCTATCATTTGTATGTTTTTTGTAATACACACATAAAGACTAGTTCTTTTTCCAATTTTTAGACTATGTATTTATCATTGTCAAACTAATGGTGTTTCTTAAGACTTTTTAAAATTTGAGTTTTCTCAGATTTATAACTCGATTTCTGCTTAAAAATTCAAACGGATCACAGACCAACCCTTAGTTGAAAAATATTACGAATCCAAAAATAAAAATTGAACTTTCTCAATAATTAAAAAAGAAAAAAAAAAACACTTATATGGACTAGGTTTAAGTTATTCAAACTTGCGAGTTGCAACTGATAATGTACTAGTATTTTAATAAAATAAATATAAAAAACTTGCAAGGATCTGACCAACCCTTAGTTGAAAAATATTACGACTCCAAAAAAATTGAATTTTCTCAATAATAATAAGAAAAAAAAAACACTTATGGACTAGGTTAAAGTTGTTCAATTCAAACTTGCGAGTTGCAATTATGCAGTATTTCAACAAAATAAAAAAAATATAAAAAGGTTTAATTATCCGTCAGACCAATGAGATCACGGGTTTTAATGTTGCAAACATTCTGACATTAATTTTTTTTTTTTTTTAAACAAAAACATTCTGACATTCTGGAACGTGCCATGCTGGCACAACAGAGAATGTCCCTTTGCCACGTGGGCAGACTGGCCCCTTCACATGCTTGTCAACTTCACATCGTTTATCGAAATTACAAACTTACCCTCTTCTCCAATGATTTTTCGACAAGAACCAACGAGAAGGGAGTGAAATCGAACGGAAGCCTGTACGTGGCGGTTACTGGTTGGCTGTTTGAGCTATTGTCTTTACGTAGAAGATAGATAAAGCTAGTACCAATATAGTATACATATTATGCGAAACAAAAATAAAGTTATATTCTTATTTTGGTACCAAAAATGATTTGATATATTTTTGAGAGCGTCGTTGTAACACTTTCAAAACATTGCGGTTTTGTATTCATTCCAAGATAGATTGCCATTTTTCAGATGTTTTTAATCGCAATTGAAGTATTTTTACTAATACTATTATATAATACGAATACTTAAGAAGTTACATAGTCTTAATTAGCTTATATGTAACTTTAAGTTTTGGTAGAATGTCTCCCATATACATAAACAAGAAGAATTAAGACTGTGACATGAATTAGTGAAGAGGTTGTAAATGACATGCCACCAAAAAAGATACAGAAAAAGATACAGAAGTGAAACAATATGGTCCTGCATGCTTTGGACCTATGCCATTATACATAGTTTCATCAAACGTGTTTCGAGATCACTTGTTGGGCTTCAAAATTGCACTTAATTATTGCCCTTGTTTCGACATTGACTCTTGATTACTTCTCCATCACATTAATTAATTAACCAAAATATTTGTTTTTTCTAAATCAAGTTTCATACACTCTTTAAAAGCAAAACAAAATTAAGTTTCATATATACATTCTTTCTAAAGTAAATGATTTTTTTAATTTTTTTTAATAAACTTTGAGAGTTCCGAATTTTTTGCTCATAATCTTTTCGGTATCTGGAGACACTATTTGGATATTCCGATTTAAAGAATAACTCTCCGTTTCAAAGGAGGTTTGAACCCGAGGTACAAGATAACCAATTCCCTTGAGTTACTACTCAAGTCCGGCCCGTTAGTATTATGGGCACTGTGCCAAAAAAAAAATTTGGTAGTTATATGTTATATATTACAAATTTATGACATTTTCATAAATTTTATAATAATTTAAGATTTTTTTACAAATTTTACAGTAATTTAAAGTAGTTTTGCAAAATTTTTTAACTAATATTGTGGAGTCCACTATAAACCACCTTGCATTTCTTTAATTCGGACTTGCTATCCCTAGACCACCACCTTTTTGGTAGTAAATGATTCTTTTTACGGTTTATAATACGTGGCCCAACAAAGAGTTATAGATGAGCCGATTATGATATAAAGTTACAAAATGTAGTAGGGTAATTAATTATGATTAGATTTACCATAATTTGATTAGTTTCCCAAAAATTAATAAGTGGCTTTAGGTTTTCTTGTGAACTTTGTTCCTTTTGTTAACGAACTCTTATGTTGACAAACATGTCTCGGAATCAAGCTCATGCACGTGTCGATTGCATGTTTATATTCGGATTGAAGAATAGTTTTGCTTGTTTTCTCTGCACATTTTTTTTCTTTATAAAGTTGACGCATGCTTTTTGAAAATAAAATAAATTATTATATATAAACGCATGCTATGAAACCGCTTTTAAAGGTGAGGAATAATCTTGTTATTCTGTTAGGCTGTTACATTAGGAAGAGTATGTATTTATTCAATAATTTTTTTTTCTAACTTTTTTTTTAAATTGTAGTTTTAGGTTTCTGCCATTATATTTCAATATCAACTGTCGTGTATCAAAGATATTAAAATTGGTATGAAACACATCATTTGTTTTTATAAATCTCAAAATAAAGCTTGTATACACGTATATATGGAAGAAAAAAAATCACAGATTCTTGACATAATCACGAAAGATGTAAGTTTTTTTTTTTTTTGCTAAGTAGTTGAATTTCATATTAATGATACCTGTTTGGAAAATATTACAAAAGTTTTGACAAGACAAAAGTTTTGACAAGATGAAAGTTAGATGGACTAATTATTTCTACTTCTTGGTTGACTCAGGTTTATTTGCAATTCGATGCCGACGGATTCCACTAAAAAAAATGTCGATTTGTTATGGCGATTGGTGAGACTGTAATTAAAACCTAAGAAGATTAAGTTTTCATTTTAAGGTAAACTTTCCTTTTTCCTATTTGTGTCGGCGGTTATGGTAAAAATAATTACTTGTTTTTTTTTTCCTTTTTTTTCTTTTTGACATAGTGACTTGGTACATTGTAAATTAATGTGATTGATTAGATAGAGAAATGAGAAAAATGAGAAATGAGGGAAGAAGAGATGTCCACGTAGGACGGTGGTGGGTCGGCCGGAGGTCACTAATCAAGCGGCGGAACTCATCATCCCTTAGTGGGTCCCATCGACATTTCCTTGAGTTTATTTGGCCGGTGATTAAACAAACCTCTTTCATAACTTTATTTCCCCTTCTCTTGTTATATTTTTTCTTTCTTTAGTCTTGCTAGCTAGGATTTTCGAAAATTCTGCTAAATTTGTTGAAAAAATCACTCTAGTAATTTTTGTTATTGTTTCTTTTTTTAAAACTGAAAAAATAATCTGAGTTTTGACCATCTTCTAAAATAAGTGTATATGTTGAATAAATCATTTACCAAAATTTTTAATAGATTTAAAGTGTGATATTATTTCGACAATAAAATAAAAATGAATCTTTTCACAAAAGAAATCAAATTTATGTTGGAAAAATTTGTTGATTTTCTTAAAATTTTTAATCACTAGACTATCACCATTTAGCTTAGTTAAAAAAAAATTTGGTTAACCGGAGAAATCCCGAACTGCGATCTTTAACTTTCAATAGCAAACCGTTTAACCATTCAATCAACTCATTAATCATAGCATTTAAAAAAAAATACAGATGTTCATATGTACAATATAGTATAGAACCATCACGTACATTAGAATTTAGAAATGTAATAAAAAAAGAATAGAACATCGGATGAAATGAATAAATAGTATGACAATATTAAACCGAGGTTTTAGTGTTAAATGGATACGGTTGATTTAAACATTTGTATGATCAAAATCAAGTAACTGTGTTCATAACGGAGCAAAATTAAAAAAAAACAAATTTCAATAAAAAAAGTAAATAAAAAAATTAGAAAATTATTTATGAAAAGAGAGAGAGAGAGGTGTTAGCGTAACCGGCAAAAGAAAGATCAATTTATTCTAGTGGGACCAATTTAAGATCATTTTACACCCTTCTGAGTTGTGAGTTGTAACAATAACATTTGTTCAAATTCTTTCTAAAATCATTTGACAGTAAATCATTGTGATTTATATGGGTTTTAATTGTTATCGTATTTTCATTTTAGTTATTAAAGAGTCATGTCAAGTCTAACAATGATATATGTAATATATATGGACTTAAAACATAAATTTGTGTATTTTATGGGTTGACAAACCACTAAACTGTAACTTCAATATATATGAACATAATGTGTATCTTTGTCGTTGAAAAAAAGATATGTATCTTGACAAATTTTGCCTTTGGATTTTAAAACAAGATTATAAATAGCTACATATTATAAGAGCATTCAGTACTTGCACTTAAAACCAAGATAACTACTTAACTAGCTACATATTATAAGCTTATACAAACAAGTCAATTCTAAATCGCCGTCTTTATAGATCACTCACTTGCACTTAGCATGGGGATAATGATAAAATTGTCATCTTATCTAATGCCGATTTCGAGAAAAATAGTTTGAACTCGTGAGTGCCGAAAAGTAAGTTTAAGTTATATATATCTTAGTTGTTAGTTTAAGATCGACATGATCACATTTTCACTAGTACTAAGAAGGACTAATAAAATATTAACCAATTTTTAACTTATCTAATAAAACCTAAAACGGTTTTGAACTTATATCTATTTAGGTTCACAAAACATTTTAAGGTAAAGTTTAATGAGACTCTTGTTAAAAAAAAAGGTTTAATTAGATAGCTTTTAAAGTTTGTAGTGGCTATATAAATTCTATAATCACCAGTCAATTATTTATATTTAACGAGATTAATGTCAATAAAAGCATTTTGCCAAAACTGCTAGCTAGATTGATTATATGAAAATGAGAAATAGAAAGATTTTTTTTTTTTGAAAATAAGATTTTTTGCTTAGTAATATGGTGTTATATACGTGCTTAGAAGTGATTTTACACACATCTTAGACACAGAAATATTATCATAGAACTATTTTGTAGAAGTCACATGTGAATTTTTAACTTGTAAATAGATCTTTCTAATCTCACAACAATCTTGAGATTCACTCATTCCTTCTTGTCTCTTCCCACTAACATAATGCGGCATACACAAAATGGGCACACACATAATATATCTATGTATAGTACTCTCATTATGCTTATACTAGAAGTGTAATCCACAAGCTCCTTTGCAACATTTCTCATTTTTTATTGTCATAAGTTATTAAAATCTCTATTAATACATATTGGGATATTTAATATTTTCCCTAAAATATAGAAATTATTATTTCATTATCAAAATCGATACAACAAGTAGACAAAAAAATAATTTTTATTTTATTTATTTATTATCAATCACAATTTATGTAGCTTCTATTAATTTATCAAATCACACTTTTAACAACACAAAATGTCTGATAAAATTGTTATGTTAATTTCTTTTTGTGGCTGTATCGATTTTAGGGTTTGATGCGACTATAGCATTGATAAACAATGGCTGACACCAATACATAATAAGGTCATGTGCTTATAAGATTGCAAAGTCCCAATAGAGTAAATTTTAAAACCGTGAAGAAAAAGAGACGATGATTGATCATTATACATGACAAGAAAGAGTATGCATTTATGTATTGTGTAGTAGTATGAATGTGAGTAATAATAATATATGAGAAGATAGTAAAAGTAAAAATGTAATTGATGGATCTGACAACAGCAAGCACTTTGGTTTTCTTAATTTTGGAAGTCATATGAACCAGATGTGTTTTGATATTAGAATGATTAAGCAAATAAAAAGAAGAAGAATAATTTAATCAATATATAAATTTTAGATGATAGGAGGTTGAAGATAAAGTTATTATTAGTCTTGTCTAACATTTTAGTTATTTTGCAATTTCATAAATTCATGAAAAAGAGAGGAAATCATTCATTTCATCGTTTTGACTCTTTTGTCAGCTTTATTTCCTTTCCTCTCTAATTGGAAACTGTTAAGGAAAGTTTATTGTTTGTTCACGGAAAAGACAATTAATCTTTAGAGTCTCTAACTTCTAAAGTTTCTCGCGAATCAAAAACAAACATGTATCTTTAGAATATCGGTATAGTATTTTCAGGATATTCAAACAATGCACAAGTCAGTACATCATTTGGTTAAAAAATAACAAGAAGTGGAAAATTGAGTAAAGAAACGGTTTCGAATTATGACCACGCTACCTAGCAGGCAAAGATCAAAGTAGAAGATGGTATTTTACATCGAATTCTTGAGAAAACGACGAATTCATGTTTTAAATGTGAACCGCGATCGATATCCATTATTATACATTTGTATTGATGAGCGAAAACGTATCAAAATTAATGAATTTTTCAATTTTATATCGAAATGACGAAAATTGGTTTATACATGCTCTACTTCTAATTTTGTGAGTCAGTATATATGATGTTGAACTGTGTTAAGTCATTAAAAACAAATTTTGGTTCAGAATCCATCTCAACAACATTAGATTAACTAGATTTATAATAGATTTTATATAATTGATGAAGTATATATAATTTAAAAAAAAAAGATTTATATAACTGATGAAAAATGTAATGAAAGTACCATTATTAATTTTCTTGTCTGCACTTTCTGCAAAAAAAATTTGGTGGAAAATACACCAAATGTTAATAGATTCGTGGCATGGACTTTGAAAATTACAAATGATAAAAGCTAGAAAGCAAGGAAATGAGTATAATTACAGGTGATTGCGGATAGTCCACGTACATGATAAAAACTATAATAATAATACGGTAGGATATATATTTCAAATTATAGATTGGATATAAACATTGGTCAAGAAAATATATTTCATTGGCTGAAACTTGAACATGTTATGTTTCAAAAAAAAAAAAAAAACTTGAACATGTGGGTGAATACTCTTTTAAACTCTTACACCTTCCAAACGAAATACAAAATCATGATACTTTTGCAATCATCACAAAACAACATTTGGCTTAGTTTCTGGTGTTCTGTGTTTCTACTTCCGAACAAGTGGCTAGATGCGCTGGAGCGTATTTGCAGTGCTTTCTTATAGAACGGAGTCCCAAATTCTGCTAGGGATACTAAATTGGCTTGACCTACAGTTTGTACTCCTAAAAGTGAAGGAGGATTAGGTCTTAGAAGGCTAGTGGATTGGAATAAAGTGTTTGGCCTAAAGCTTAGGCCTCTTGCCCATCTTTTTCTGGATCTAAAATTGTCACTAGACTTACAACATTCTTCTGGCATGATAATTGGACCACCTTAGGACCATTGATTAACATCTCTGGCCCAGATGGACCGCTAGTCACATGTATTCCTAATCTTGCTACTGTTTCTCAATCGATTTCAGGAGATTCATGAGTGCTACCAAGGGAAAGAAACCCTATTGTTCTACATATCAAAACTTGCCTGCCTCAAGTGCCTCCATTGCTTTTGAGTGGACAGAGAGACATGTTTTTTTGGCAAAAGAACAGAATGACTCTCCATCTGATTTCTCTTCAAGACGTACATTACTAAGCCTCAATCCTCAAACTCCAGCAGTCAGTTGGTTCTCATCAGTTTGGTTTAGGCATAATATTCCCAAGCACTCGTTCATCTTCTGGTTGGTCGCTCATAAAAGATTAACCACTAGAGATCGGTTGAGAAGTTGGGGGTTAGATGTGCCTCCTACTTGCCTTCTTTGTAGCAATGGTGATGAAAGTATTGGTCATCTTTTCCTCTCCTGCAACTACTCAAGGCAGTTATGGCCTAGCTTCTTCAAAACAACAAAAAAATTGTAATTCATGGAATCTAGAGAATGCAGTGATACGTCAGTTGCACTTGAAAATGTTGAGATTGATGGTTAATCGAAGAATTATGCTTTGAATTGTTGGAACCAGAAAAAATAGAGTAATGAGAACTAAAAACCTTGTTCCGTTCTTATTCCTTAGAAGGCTTTAAATAGCCAATTACAAAGCAACTGCCTCCTACTTTCTCGGAGGTCTTTAACAATCTAAAGAAACAAATATTTGACCAAATCAAATTGCAATAGCTCCTACATAACAGGAGCTTATTACGACCACTAACCCAACAAACCACTAACAAATCCTTCCCTAAACTGATACTCGTGAGTGTATCAGTTTACTTTGGCATCTCAACAATTCCCAGCAGCTCCTTTAGCTTCCTAAACGTGTCCAACTTCGACGGTTTCGTCATGATATCAGCTAGCTGATCTTGAGTACCACAATGTATGAGCTTCACTTTGCCTTCCTTAGTCAAATCCCTTAAGTAATGGAATCGTACCTCAATGTGTTTGCTACGCCCATGAAGTACTGGATTTTTTTACAATTGAATGGTTGAGCTGTTGTCACACTTGACTGTGATACAACTCTCTTCCCAAGTACTCTTGTTATCCATATCCCTTGTGTTGCACATGAAACCGCAGCAATGTATTCCGCTTCTATTGTGGACAAGGCAACAATGGGTTGTTTCTTCGAACTCCAGGAGACAGCTCCTCCAGCTATGAGAAACACAAACCCAGATGTACTTCTTCGATCATCTAAGTCTCCTGCATAATCACTATCAGTGTACACTTGCAATTCACTGTTACCACCACGCTTATACAAGACTCCAAGCTCCATTGTATCCTTCACGTATCTGAGTATCCTCTTCACCACTTGAAAATGTGCTTCACTCGGATTTTCCATGAAACGACTAGCAAGACCCACAGCAAATGTCAAATCAGTGTTGGTGACCGTAAGATACAAGCTTACGATGAGAATCTGACCTTGTTTCTCTGTTTTAACAAACAGAGTATGTTCGAAGTCGCATTTCTCGAATCCTTCCCCAATGAAGTAGCTTTCTATCTTGCTGAACCAGGCTCTCGGTGCCTGCTTTAGACCGTAAAGAGCCTTTCTCAGTCGATACACCTTTTCTTCATCTCCCTTCTTAATGAAACCTTCCGGCTGATCAATGTAGACCACTTCATTGAGTTCCCCGTGTAGGAAAGCGTTCTTCACATCTAACTGATAGATGATCCAGTTCTTGCTTGCTGCAGTAGCAAGAATGATTCGAATGGTGTCCCACCTTGCCACTGGTGCATATACCTCATCGTAATCCACTCCATACTTATGTGCATAGCCTTTAGCAACTAGTCTTGCCTTGAACTTGTCTATTGCACCATCTTCGTCATATTTTGTCTTGAATACCCATTTAACACCAATAGTCTTTGCATCTTTGGGTAGTGTAGACAGCTCCCACGTCTGATTCCTTTCTATAGATTCGATCTTTGTTTTCATGGCTTCTCTCCATTCTTGATGTCTTACAGCTTCACCATAGTTTGTGGGATCTCCAAGGGCAGTGATAACTTGAAGAACATGATCATCAGTCAAATAATCATCACAGAAAACCGACGTTACCTCCTCTTGCAGCACCATGACGTGACCACATTCATAGTCGAGCAAGTAAGATGGAGGTTTACTCACTCGTGCCGGTCTTACTTCTGCAGTTTCTGGTTTTGCTACTGCGTTATCAGCTACTCCACCATTGTTTTCGTTTTCTGCAGCGACTTCTTCTTCGTCATGATCATTTTCTTCTTCTTGCAGATATTCTTCCTCTCCAGCTATGTTCTCTCCATCATTTCCCCAAGTTAGTACGACATCAGAATCATAGCAAGTTCCCTCTGCATTTTTCCTTCCCCAATCCCAGTTCTCTTCCTCTTCAAAAACCACATCTCTACTCACTGTGATTTTCTTTGAAATGGGATTGTACATTCGATATGCCTTTGATTCTTCATTTATTCCAAGAAAGACACACTTACAGCTCTTGTTGTCTAGCTTCACTCGCTTTGCTTCTGGTATGTGTACATGCCCAATACAACCAAACACTTTAAAATATTGCACATTTGGTTTGGTACCGCTCCAAACTTCTTCTGGTGTTTGATTTTGCAGAGCACTTGTAGGACTGCGATTGAGGACATGAGTTATCCATTTAGCTCCTTCTGCCAAAAATTCTTTAGGCATATTTCTCTCTGTCAACGTACTACGAACCAGATTCATGATGGTTTGGTTTCTCCTTTCAGCCACTCCGTTTTGTTGGGGCGTATAGGCTGCGGTTAATTGCCGTTTGATGCCCTCTTTTGTGCAGAATTCTTCAAATTCCTTTGAATAAAACTCTCATCTTCTATCTGTCCTTAGGCAACAAATCGATAGGCTTGATTCTTTCTCTACACCAGCCTTGTAGATTTTGAACACATGAAACGCCTCTGATTTTTCTGCAATCAAATAACTCCACATCTTTCGGCTATGATCGTCAATGAACGTAAGAAGATACCTCTTTTGGCTGATGGAGATTGGAGTGATTGGACCGCATATGTCAGCATGTACCAGTTGTAAATTCTTTGAGGCTCTCCATGTGCTTTTCTTTGGGAATGACTCTCGCTTTTGCTTCCCAACAAGACAGTTTTCACACACCTTTGTGTAGGTTTCGATGTGTGGAAGCCCTTTCACCATCTCCTTAGAACTTAGAGTCTTCAGAATTTTGTAGTTCAAGTGAGCGAATCTGCAGTGCCACAAATGCGTCTCATCTGCGGTCTTCATCTGGAGGCACAAGTCTGAACCGATCGCTTCAGCAACAATCACAAACATTCGGTTTGCCCTCATTGGAGTTTCAATGATAAGGCCTATTGAAGGATGATAGATCTTGCACTTGTCATCTTGTATCAGAATGGCAAGTTTCTTCTCTTGCAGCTGTCCTATGCTCAGAAGATTGTTGCTCAGTTCTGGAACATAGTAGACATCGTGAACCACCTGTATCAAGCTGTTTGTTTTTATCTTGATACTCCCTTTTCCTTAAACCGTCATTCTTGCATTGTTCCCGAGTTTGACCGAATGCTTGAAGTTTTCATCAATCTCATGGAACCACTTCTTCATTCCAGTCATGTGGTTACTGCAACCACTGTCAAGAAACCATAGATCTCCCATTGTTGACCCTATCTCCTCCACATGTGCCATCAACACTAGTTCCTCTTCTTCATTGAACTCCACGTAGTTCACTTGTCTCTCTAAGCTAGGACATTCATACTGAAAATGTCCTAACTTATGGCACTTGTAGCATTCCACTAATGCTTTGTTGAGGGGTCGTCCTCTTCCTCGTCCTCTGAATGGGCTTCCTCTTCCTCTTCCTCTTGCTCCACTCGATTCGGACGTGACTTTCACATTTGTTCTTCATTACTTGAAGAACCTTTGGAATGTCTTGTTATCTGCTGTTCATGACACAACAATGAACTTTGAAGAACATCCACAGAAAGACTATCTATGTCTTTCGACTCTTCGATCGAACACACAATGTATGTAAACTTTTCCGAGAGTGTTCTTAAGATCTTCTCAACGATCTTAACGTCTTGCATATCTTCTCCAAGATTCCTCATGTCTGTTGCAACTAACATCACTCTCGAAAAATACTCTGTGATATTCTCCGTTTCCTTCATCTCCAACACCTCAAAGTCCCTTCTTAGGCGTTGAAGCTGTGATCGCTTCACACGCTCACTCCCTTGGTACTTTGTCTTCAGAGAATCCCACAGCTGTTTGGCAGTATCCTTTTGGATTATGGTCTTGAGGATGGATTTGTCGATTGCCTGGAAAAGATAGTTCTTCACCTTCAAGTCTTTTAGCTTCCTATCTGCTAGCTCTTGTCTTTGTGCTCCAGTAAGAACATCTCCACGTCCTGGCTCAACATAGCCTCTCTCGATCAAATCCCACCACTCTTTGGATCGGATGAGATTTTCCATCAGCAAACTCCAGTGCTCGAAATCTCCATCGAACTTAGGAACCACTACTTGTCCCTCTGACATATTTCGCTCACCCTTTCAAATCACTCTCTTACGAACAGATTCTCACCACTCTAGCATAAACAAGGCTCTGATACCAATATGTTGGAACCAGAAAAAACAGAGTAATGAGAACTAAAAACCTTGTTCCGTTCTTATTCCTTAGAAGGCTTTAAATAGCCAATTACAAAGCAACTGCCTCCTACTTTCTCGGAGGTCTTTAACAATCTAAAGAAACAAATATTTAACCAAATCAAATTGCAATAGCTCATACATAATAGGAGCTTATTACGACCACTAACCCAACAAAACCACTATGAATGGTATACATTTTTTTTTACTATTCGGAAAGTTTACCAAATGTATACGTTCTTAAAAGTAATTTTCGTTATATATTTTAAACATATATTAAAACTAAAAAGGAACGAATAGTCATTAATTTATTGAAATCCACTTTTTATGATTATTCTGGTAAAAACTCTATTTAGATCAAATGTTTTCGCTATTAAATCATTAAACTATTCCATTATCCTACCAATTCATGAATCAGTGTCATTGTTGTGTGTTTCGATTGTGACTGATGGCTAATGGTATCTTGGATCACTAAATATGATGGTCTTATTGAATTTTGAATGGAGGCCTGAGATTCGACCCAACATTGGGCCCATTAAGCCTATATAAACGCAATATGGGCTTCGTGGATTGGGGTTATCCACATTAGTTACAAACGTTTCCCCATAGTTATACAGAATTAATGAGCTTTTCTGAATCCAAATTATAATCGAATACGTTAAAATCATCAAAACTAATCTTATCGTAATTTTTTTTTTTTCGTTTTTATTATTGTTAGAACTAAGCCTACATACATTAAGTGGTTGTAGTCTTGTATAACGTATTCAGTGTAAATAAGAGAAAAATCGAATTTTGAAAATTAAGACAGCATTTAAACCAGTGTGGTTCTTGAAATTAGTAGTATTAAACCAATATGGTTTAAACAAGATCCACGTGGTGGACTTTCCACGTGCAAAAACTGACCGGAGAAAACGACAGGAAGCAGAGTCAAAACAATGCCAGGGTGTACGAAACTTTAGGCACGTGACCACATCAGTGGCTCAACGGTCATATTCCGAACAAGCGAAACTATTAACACGTGACACTGAACGGGACCCACCACACCAATCATCTTGCCCTCTTGTCTCCTTCTCAAATCAATTAGTAGCTAATTTAGCTTAAGATTAAAAAATATATATTTAAAATACCTAGCCCCGCATTAATGATACAATAACTAGTTTAATGATGATTTTTTTATCTTTCCATTTTTCATACTTGAAAAAGTATCATTAATCACTTAACTTTTGGCGCGAAAACTTGTAAAAAGTGGATCCAACATGCATAAAATCCGGTTGCGTAAATTACGTTGACTAAACACAAATAAGCAATTTTCCAAAATCTCTAGTGGGGCCATGCGAGTCAAAACAACAATTTAATTCGAGTTATGGGTCCAAACAATAATAAGACATTAAAGAAGCTGTGACAAAAAAAAAACATTAAAGAAGCTCCAAAGATCAATAATGGCTTAAATCATAAATACTACTGGCTTCTTGTTTTCTTTTCTTTTTTTTGACTAAAATTTTAAAAATCAGGAATGACAAAAACTTAAAAAAAAAAAAACCAATTAGACTGGTGAAGGTTGAGAGGTTGGATCAGCGGAAGAAGGAACATCAGGACCAACACGACAACCTTCGAGCATGAAAACAACGTCGGACATTGTTGGTCGGTCATGAGGATCAGTCGCAGTACAAAGAAGTCCGACTTTAATTCCTAATAAGAACTCTTCCCATTCTGATGATTCCGGATCGAGTTCGAGTAAACCGGGTTCTAGTAGCTCAGTGACTTGACCTCTCTGAAGCTGTTTCTTTACCCATTTCACTATATCTTCGTCTTGTGTGAACATTACTGGTCTTTTACCGGTTAAGATCTCGAGTAGGACAATGCCAAAGCTGTAGATGTCGGATTCTCTTGTGGTTTCGCCGGATATTGTGGCTTCTGGTGAAATGTATCCTAGAGTCCCCACGGTGGCTGATGTGACCGCTGTTCTTGACGGGGATCGAACTGTGAGACGGTCAAGCCCGAAGTCGGATAAATGGGCTTCGAAGTCCGCGTCGAATAGTACATTTTGTGGCTTGATATCACCATGAACCTATTTGGAATAAGAGATGTTTATTAAAAGTTGAAGCTATGTATAATGTAGAATGTGATTTGAGCTATAAAATTGTTACCATGTTGGATTGATGGAGGAAACCGAGTCCACGAGCGATTCCGAGAGCTATGAGGTGGCGCATTGGCCAGTTAAGGACATGACCATCTTGGTGAGAAGCTTCTTGGAGCAGAGTAGATAAGTTTCCGTTAGGCATGTAGTCATATACCAAAAGCCTTAGATCTGGTGGACCGGCGTAGTAACCTCTAAGGACCGTGATGTTTCGATGCTTGACTTTACCGAGAACTTCGGCTTCTTTTTTGAACAGGTTCTCATTTAAGAGTGAGCCATTGGGTAAGCGGCGAATAGAGAGAACCATTCCATCGTTGTAATTGGCTTTGAATAGCAATCCGTATCTGGTTCTGCTAAGAACGTTTTCTTCATCGAACTGTCGTGTTGCTTCAATTGTTTCAGCTAGAGTGATCTTGTTGTTGAACATTACTAGCTTTGGTTCTCCGTTTTCTGTACTTGATCTGCTCGTGCTGCTACGAACTCTACTTCCCGCGCTTGTTCTACCGGGACTGCGTTTCTTCTCTCCCGTTGTAGACTGTTGTTTAAGCTTCTTTCTCCATTTCAAGAGAGTGTAAATGTAGAAGCAGCAGAAGAGTGATAAAAGGAAAGCACCTATTGCAGCCATAACGATCATCAGAATCATTTTTCTTTTCTTCTTCTTCTCTTCCGCTGTGTGGCTTTCGCATTTTCTGTTTAATGGCTTCCCACAAAGCTCTGTGTTTCCAGAAAAATCTGATGGGTTGTTGATTCTTGAGCCTAGAGAAGCTGGAATCTCTCCTTTAAGATTGTTGCTCGAGACGTTGAAGTACACCAAGTTACTGGAAATAAGCGCGAGGCTAGCTGGAATCTCTCCGGTTAAGTTATTAACAGAGAGATCAAGCTTTGTCAAGTTTGATAACCCAGAAAAAGAACCAGGTATGACTCCGGAAAGATGATTGTGGTCAAATGACAACGAGTTAAGAGACGAGGCCCGCGAGATTTCTGGTGGGATATCACCTGACAAGTTGTTCCGACCCAAGTTCAGCACCTTCAAATGCGAAAGACGAGAGAGATCACCTGGAATATGACCCATCAACCGATTCGATCTTAACTCGAGAACTTCAAGAGCAGAGCAGTTTCCAACTTCAGGTGGAATAGACCCAGAGATGTGATTATCTGACAATGACAGTGAAACCAACAACCGAAGAAACCCGAAAGTCTGCGGTATCTGACCAGAGAACGAGTTAGAGCTAAGGTTCACATACCTTAAACTCACCAAGCTACTAAACCCTTCAGGTACAACACCAGAGAAGTTGTTTTCCTGCAATGCAATCACTTGCAAGTTGGGCAAACCAGAGAGCTCAACCGGAATCTCACCGGACATATTCTGCTTGCTCAAATCAAGAGATATTAGCTTATACAAATTTCCCACAGTATCTGGTATCTCACCAGAGAATCCATTCCCACTCAAATTCAGAAAACTGAGGTTACTTAAGTTACTGATACTCACAGGAACTTCCCCGGAAAACCGGTTTGCGCTAAGATCCAGCTCAGACAGATTCGTCAACGCCATTAACTCCACTGGAAAACTCCCATTCAAGTTGTTTCTACCTAAGTTAAGCTTATCAAGCTGCTGAAGATTCACCATTGATGAAGGAACATAACCTGAGAAGCTGTTTCTACCTAAAGATAAAACCTTTAATCCCTTCATGTACCCTAAGAACTCTGGAATCTGCCCTGTGAATAGGTTTCCTTCGAAATCAAGAAGCCCTAAAGAACCACATTGCTTAATCTCAACAGGGATCTCACCAGTAAGAGAGTTATTAGCTAATTTCAATTCTTCTAATCTCTTCAAGTTACCAATCTCTGGAGGAATCTCACCGGAAAACAAGTTACCAGAAACATCAAGATTCGTTAACGAATCAATGTTCGTCAACCACATCGGAAACCGACCAAAGATTCGATTTTTCCGAAGTTCCAAGACTTGTAACTCGGTACGACAGTTAACTGTCTCAGGCCGAACGATGTTCGAGAAATCATTAAACCCTAACTGAACAATCCTAAGCGAAGTGTTGCAGAAGAGAGAAAACGGCACAGTACCGGAGAGATTGTTGTTAGAGAGAGAAAGAACCTCGAGGTTAGGAAGAGCACCGTACGCGGCGGGAATCACGCCGCCGATTTCGTTCTCCGCCGCACTCAAGTGAACAATGGAGGAACAGTTCGAGATCGCAGAAGGTAATGTCCCTTGCAAGAGATTGAAATCGAGCCAGAGATACTGTAAGCTCTGGAGATTACCTAAACTCGCCGGAATCTCACCGGTTAACTGATTATACGAGAGATTAAGAAGCTGGAGCTGAGTCAAGTTAGCGAGTCCACTCGGTATTGAACCAGAGAAAGTGTTCGACGAAATGTCAAGGAACTTGATACTTGATGGTAAACCAACAGAGATCTCACCGGAGAGATGGTTTCCGGCGACGTTAAAGACCTCAAGGGAAGTGAGATTCTTCATCGCCGGTGGTAGTTTACCGGAGAGTGAGTTATACTGAAGGAAGACGGCGAGTAGGCGCGTGCAGTACGTGAGTGAAGGAGGGATAGTACCGTTGAAAGAGTTTGACCGGAGACTAAGCTTCCGTAACATGCGGAGACCGGAGATACGATCGGAGATTCGTCCGGAGAGCTGGAGACGAGGGAGACGGATCTCTGTGACACGGTGGTTTGTGCAGCCGACGCCCCGCCAGTCACATGGAGCCGCCGGAGTTGAAGGATCCCAAGAAGTTAATGCACCGAGAGGGTCATGGAGGTTGAGTTTAAACGCCGTGAGAGAGTCAATCTCGGAATGAGAATCATCGGCGCGTGAGAATAACGGCGCGTAGATCACTAGGAAGAGGAAGAACAGGGATTTCTCCATTGTCATAGATCCCATTCACTGAACAAAAATGAAAAATACTAGAGTGAGAGAAATGTCGCCATGAGTGTGGTTTTTTGGAGAGAGAGAGAGAGAGAGAGAGAGAGACACTCACTGAAAAGCAAAATGAGTAAAGTTAAAGTTTTTAATTTAAAGAAGACGAAGAAGCCGAAACAAAAATATAAAATAATGTTTCTTTAGATAAATTTGAAATCCGCACTATAGTCTATGCGTATTTAAAAAAATATGATTTTTGTTACAAATTCGGGAAACATTTTTCTAATCATTATATTGTCCTTGCAAGTTAAAGGAAATAAAACAGAGAAAATCATTAATTTGTTGTTTTTTGGGTCCCGAGTGATTATGTGGTTTTTAGATTTTGAGTTTTGACTTTTGTTTTTTGGTTTTTTTTATTCTGTGGTTTTTTATTTTGTGGTAGATTTTTATTTTTTGAAAATTTTAAATGATGATTTTAGTTTTCGGTTTTTGTATATATATATTTCAAAAAATTAACTTATAATAATGTTTTCATGTTTTATTTTAAACGTCTTATTTTTTACGTTATTGTAAATTATAAGAACGTTTACAAAGAAGATAACTACCACGGACAATTTACT
Organism: Arabis hirsuta; assembly: GCA_964056655.1. NCBI lineage: Eukaryota > Viridiplantae > Streptophyta > Magnoliopsida > Brassicales > Brassicaceae > Arabis > Arabis hirsuta. Next base: position 35,937,888 of record OZ053303.1, read on the forward strand.
TTGACTCTATTAGATTTACGACAGATGACACTTCATGCTTTATGCTAATGATGGACATCTTGAAACAACCCAACCCGTAACTTTTAAAAAATTTCCCTTCCGGATACAAATAATAATCCTCAACGGTCGACAACACAAACTGCGAAAACAATACGATCAATATCCAATAACAACATTCAATAAATCTCATACTTTATTGAAACCACAAACAATACCAAGTCAATCCCATAAACAACAATCCAAATCAACAATACAAGTCCATAACCCAACCAACAAGTTCCAGAATTACTAACACCCTAACAATTCTACAATAATGAGCAAACAATCGAGTTCCTAGACCATCTCTTCTTCCTCGCCACGATTCCACGATCACACCTTATCTTTACCTGAATCACATGGTTATACGAGATGCGTGAGTATTATCATAAATAATCAGTGAGACGGTCATCCCATCTACTAGGCTATACACACATGCATAAAGAATGATACAATACCAGGATGAACAATCAACACGTATACACAACAATCACAACGAGACACAGTCAATACGTCAAACTGACGGCAATCAAAATTGTGTGTCGATCGACACAACCTCCTCGTGTCGATCGACACGCAACCCAGAAACGCAGAAACCCAGAAAAATCGAGCCCAACTTCCATGGATCGATTCCTAATCACATATATCGATTTTCTGCACGAAATCTACCAAACAAACGACAAACAAACGCATCCTATCAATTCCTTTACCAAGATAAGCCATGGTCACGCACTCACCTTAGATATGGAAGAAGAAAGAAGGAAAACGGATGAAAAACGCCAAGAACAAGACCCCAACACCGAGATCTACACTCCACCCACGAGAAATCACTCCAAGAACGATCTTCCAAACCTCCCAGACGAAGCTCCTCTCACAAATCTCTCTGGAAACTCTCTGGAACTTTTCCGGAAACTTTCTGAAACTGAAAAATTTCAGAAAATGCGGCCAACCCCTATTTTTAGGGAAACCCTAGGGTTTCATCCTAAACCGGGTCGCAAACCGACACTTAAATTGAACCGGCCCGGTTCGATTTTTACTCATGTTGATCGACACACACTACCTGTGTCGATCGACACGACCCAAAATCCACGATTTTGGTTTGCGGTCGTTACACATCTACTACATTTATTGTGTGGAATCACGACGAACGACTCTAATTACACAACGCTAGAGATCTCCTATAAGTTTATCTCCATTAATCTACATATTTATTAATAAATCGCATTATCTAGAATTCGAACTCTAAACCTTCGGCTTCCACATATTTATGGTTTTTAAAATAGTTTTTTGAGAGTTACGATTTTGGCTTTTTCTATCTTTTTTTTTTACAACGCTTTGTCTATGTACTTAAATTTAGTGATACGTAAGTTTTGTTTAATGAATTTTTTTGGTCACACATATATATTTATACATACATATATTATTTTTAATGAATTTAAGATCATTAAATAACTCACATAATATATATGAAATACAAAAAAAAATTATTGATAAAAAGATGCAAATAGATGTATTTTATGAAATTTCAAACTAGTTAAATTTTAAACAAGTTGATTTTATTGATAAAATAGTTTAAAATTTATTTTTATTAAGGGTTAAATTTATGCAATAACCAACAAAATTATTATTAACAATCTAACCAAAAAATCTTAAATTTAATAGCTATTATTTTGTTACATATAAAGCTTTTGGTTAAATTGCAAATTATATATATTTTTTTGGTTATTGATGTCAACTTTCTTTTTATTTATATGAGTTATTATTTTTTGAAACTTTTATATTAGATATTTAATATCAAAATAACAACTTTCATTAACTCAAAATGATTTGGATTAGTTTTTTTTTCTTTCGATTTTTTTATAGAAATGCCACTTTTTAAATATCACTTTTTTTAAAATGCCACTCAAAATCTTTGCATAAATACCACTTTTTCAAAATAATTTTTTAATTATATCATTTATGTTTGGGTTAACTATGTTGTATTAGGGTTTAGTTTAAGGGTTTAGGGTTTGTTAAGGATCAAAACATTTTTTAAAATTTGGAATTTTAAGATTTAGGCTTTAAAAATCCATAATTAGTGTCAGTTTTGTAAATGGACAAACCATAATGACACCGCTAAATAATGTTTGTAAAATACTCTTCTGTTTTTTAATATACGATGTTTTGGCTTAAAGCAAGAAAGATTAAGAATTTTTTTTTCTTTCAAATAAAATTATTTAATATATAAAATACAAACAATTCAACCAATTAAGAAAAATACTGCATAATACAATTGGTTATACAAAATTCAATACACGTAAAAGTTACACAGAAACCTGAAAATATCTTATATTATGAACAAACAAAAAAACTTCTAAAACATCTTATATTAAGAAACGGAAGGAGTAGTTTATTAAGTATTAAAATTATGATTTATATAATAAGAACTATGTTTTTTTCTACAGTATGCAGAGTGAATGTTTATAATGAAAATTAGTATAGTTTTAGTTAAAACAATCAACTGCAATTAATGCAGATTTTTTTTTGTCAATTATGACCAAAATTGTTATGATAAATCCAAGATATGTTTGTGTATATTCGAATTCGCGATTGTTTTTGTATAGGAATGTGTTTCACCAAATAGTAGACAAAATATATAAATCGAACCAAATCAAAATTAAACAATCCAAACTTGAACAAAAATTTATAATAGTGTGAATGGATACATAAATTATTATATAAAATTAACACAATTTAATTAGAATTATAAGAAAGTATACCGAAATAATTGAACTAACCAAAAATTACTAAAAAATATTATTTTGTTTATGTATTTTATTCAATTTTGTTAATTGATTACGTGGTTTTTCTCGTAGTCATTTGATTTCCCTTTTTTAAGAATTTATCATTTTCAAATTTTAATGTTTAACTAATTTTAGAAATAATGGCAAATTCAATTTTTCAGATTTAATAGTAAAATATAATATTGTAAATTTTGAAATAATTTTTTGGGAAAGTTTAGAAGTAGTCAAATGTGTCTGGCAAGTAGAGTAGAAATATTTGAAAGAAGAAATATTTAAAAATAAATGTGTTGGATAATAGATATAGAAAAATTAGATAAAGGAAAAATAAAAAATGTGAGAAAAATTATAGGAGTGATACATCATCAAAATTGGTTTACAATATTTATCCTTTAATATATAGAAGATTTAATTAAAAAATCTATGGTTAGTTTCTAATTGGTGTAAACTAAATAATTTAATTAGATTACATTTGACTTAATTGTTTTTTATTTTTGGGAATAAAGTATAGTGGATGTTCCTAAAAATAAATTTAGAATAATGTATTTTTGTTTTATAACGGGAAATTCTTTAAAATATTTATTTTTTCTTTTTATTTTGGGTCAAAAGTTTTAATAATATATTAAAATTTGTTTTACATAAGTGTTTGGTAATAGGGATTGTGTTATTGTGGAGTGTTTGGATAGTAGGATAGTAGAATTGAATAATTAATTAATTAAAATAGGAGAAAAATTGAGAGATTAACACATAAGCCAAAATGTTTCTCATCTTATTATATAAAAGAAGATGCGTACGATGAGAACGCGACATATAAGCAAAATTTTAACTCACTAGATCGTGACATATGTTTACTATTGATCAGATGATGACATGTATTAATACTTAAAACTAATTAAAAAATATATAAAATAAAAATGGAAAACGAACAAAATAATGTCAAGTAATTAAATAAATAGTAAAGAAAAAAATATTCTTATCGTTCAAAGTAGTTGTAAGAGAAGAAAAATTTCTAATAGTATATACTAGCTATATTAAAAAAATATAATAGTTTAAACTAATTATAAAATTAAATTAAAAAATAAATAAAGAGAGTGTAAACCATAAAAAAAGTAGAGAGAAATAACCAAGTAAGAAAAATATATTATCGACGAAAGTTTGATACGTAAGCAAATTATAACTCACCAGATCATGATATATATTCAATATATGTTAAAACTTAAAATTAATTAAAAAAAAAGTAAAATTAAAAATAGAAAATGAACAAAACAATTGTCAAGCAACTAACAAAATAGTAAAAAAAAAACTTCTAATAATCGCAAATAGTTAGGAGAAAAAGAATTATAATAGTTTAAACAGATTATAATAATAAAATTAGGAAAAAAATAGAGATCAACTACAAACAATAAAAAAAAAAGTAGAGAAGAAATAAAAAATTTAATTAAGAAAAAAAATATAAATCATAAAAGAAAATAAATTTTATAAATTGAAAAACAAATTAAAAAGAATATAGAAATCTCAGTGATAAAGTTTATATATGTAACGACCGCGAATCAAAAATTGTGATTTTGGTCGTGCGTCGATCGACGCAAGATTAAATCGAACCGGATCGGTTCGATTTAAGTGTCGGTTTGTGGACCGGTTTAGGGTGAAACCCTAGGGCTTTCCTATATAAAGGGGGTGGCCGTGTTTTTTGTGACTTTTAGTTTCAAGAAAGTTTTCAGAAAAGTTCCGAAGAGTTTCCAGAGAGTTTTGCGAGAGGAGATTCGTAGTGAGGCTCTGGAGATTGTTCTTGGGGCTTGTTTTTCGCGATTCAGGAGTGGATTTCTAATCCTTGAGGAGTGTTCTTCTCGTTCTTGGTGTTTCTCTTCCTTTTCCTTTCCAGATCCAAGGTGAGTGCGTGACCATGGCTTATATGGGTAAATGGATTGATAGAATGCGTTTGATTGCTGTTATTTGGTGTATTTCGTGTGGTTTTGAGTGGATTTTTGCAGGGAATCGATTGTGTGCGATCTAGAATCGAACCATGAGAGGAGAGGTTCAATTCTACGATATGTGACATTGCGTGTCGATCGACGCAGTGGCTTTATGTCGATCGACATAGTGTGTGCATCGATCGACACAGGGTGTTTGTGTCGATCGACGCATGTGCAGTTTGTGCGATTCTTGTTTGATTGTTCGTGCTTTGCCTCGTTGATTTTCACCCTGGTATTGTATCATTTTCTTATGTCTGTGTGTATAGCCTAGTAGATGGGACTCACTGAGCATTTGTGATAATACTCACGCATCTCGTATAACCATGTGATGCAGGTAAAGACGAGGTGTGATCGTGGAATCGTGGTCGGGAAGAGGAGATGATCTAGCGGCTCGATTGTTTGCTCGTTATGGTAGAATTATTAGGGTGTTAGTAATTCTGGAACTTGTTGGATTGGTTATTGACTTGTGTTGTTGAATTGGAATGTTGTTTATGGGTTGAACTTGGTACTGTTAGTGTTTCAATAAGTATGAGATTATTGAATGACGTTATTGGTTATTGATTATATTGTTCCGCAGTTTGTGTTGTTGACTCATTGAGAATTATTATTTGTGATAATAATAATCTAAAAAGAAATTTTTTTAATTTCTCGGGTTGGGTTGTCTCAATATACACAAACATATCAAAGAAAACAAAATCTATAAACATATTTACTTTGTAAACATAGTTAGAATATTACAAAGAAAATAGAAATCTTCTACCTATACTTTTCAATGTTAGAAAAAAAAATTATATAAAGTAAAAATTTATACATGTTATAAAATTGTGACAAAAAAAACAATACATGTTATAAAATAATAATAATAATAATATATTTACTGTTAAGATCTAAAAATACAAGATTTGACGAGTATAGATCTCTATGAAAAATAAAACGATGACATCAATGACATTTATCAATCATAGATTTATATACAATGCTTGATAAAACTATTATAAAATATTTTATAGGTCTTTATAAGATTATTCACATAAATTTATCGTTTTACGATTTCACTCTATAATATTTTAATTGTTATGAGATTTTATCAAGTAGTTAATATAAATTTATAATGGGTAAGAATATTTTTGTTATTAAGAATATGATTTGAATTTTATTTACGTATATATATATATTTTTATGCATAATATGAATTAAGACATAAAAATAAATATATAAATTAAATTTTAATGGTTTAAGATTCATAATTTAATATATTATTAATTAAAACTTAAATTTTGATATAAATAATTTTTAATGTATTTATCTGCATATTGATGCGGATCTTAATGTGGTTTAATATAGTAGCAATATTTTGAAGAAGAAAAAATGAAAACGGAAATGTCCATGGACAAATATTATGAAAAACCAATAAAACATAGATTTTGGTTTTTTCCTTAAAAATAGGTAGTTAAGTGTAAAAACTAATTTTTCTATAAACAAAGGAATCATTTTTTTTCCAAAATCATGATACTAGACTAAAAAGACTAGAATCTACAAACAATCAATCTTCCCGGTTTACGAATTTTGACGGCGAGAAATGTCGTCGGAGATTCGCTTTGCTTTACTCACGACGTTCACGGTGCTCTTATCGTACTCGAGCTTGTCTCATGGATTTCTCATGGTTTATCCGAAGGCGGCAAGTACTTGACGAGGGATGAACTCTGGTTCAATCAAACCCTAGACCACTACTCTCCACAGGTAATCAATCTTCCCGATTTCGTTTCTTGTTATTGAAATTAGGAACCCGATTCTGTGTTTTCGAGTTTAGATTTTCGCTGCAAATTCCATAAATAGTAGTAACTCGTCTGGGTTTATGCTTTGAAATGTGTAATTAAGAATATATATTTTTCCTCAGGAACATCGCGAATTCGGACAACGATACTATGAATATCTTGACCATTTACGAGTTCCAGATGGACCTATCTTTCTGATGATCTGCGGTGAAGGCCCTTGTAATGGAATCCCCAATGACTATATCAGTGTAAGATTTTTCATAAAAGCTGTTCATCTGATTGATTAAAGTCGGTAGTTTCTGAAAATTTGATTGATTTTCTCATAAACATGTTCTTTAGGTGTTAGCAAAGAAGTTTGAAGCTGGAATTGTTTCACTCGAGCATCGTTACTACGGAAAGAGTTCACCTTTTAACTCATTAGCCACTGAGAATCTCAAGTATCTTTCATCTAAACAAGCCCTTTTCGATTTAGCTGCTTTCCGTCAATATTATCAGGCAAGTAGTCTTGTGGTTTCTATGCTCTAGAAGCTGCGTGTATAATTCAATGAGCATGTGTTTGGGATTTTGTTGTTGGATGCAGGAATCGTTGAATGGTAAGTTTAATAGAACTGGCAAGGTTGATAATCCGTGGTTTTTCTTCGGAGCATCTTATTCCGGAGCTTTGAGTGCTTGGTTCCGGCTTAAGTTCCCTCATTTGACCTGTGGAAGCCTCGCTAGTTCCGCTGTTGTTCGTGCTGTTTATGAATTCCCTGAATTTGATCAACAGGTAAAACCTTTGTTATGAGATTAAACTCAATTGAAGACATGTTGTGTCTTTTCATATAGTGTTTAGTTGCTGATAGAATCAAGCTTTTATTGAGCAGATAGGTGAGTCGGCTGGACCGGAATGTAAAGCTGCACTAAAAGAGACTAATAAACTCTTGGAACTAGGGCTTAAAGTAAATAACAAGGCTGTGAAAACTCTTTTCAATGCCACCGAGGTCTAGCTTTGTTGTTTGTCTCTTCTCTTCTTTGAATCCAAACAATTGTCTCCAGTCTGATGAAGTCTCTGAAATCTGCAGCTCAATGTCGATGCTGATTTCTTATACTTGGTGGCGGATGCAGAAGTTATGGCGGTAAGGATATACATACGTGTTCATTTAATATTTCTATGATTCTCATTTTCTTTCTAGTTTTAGATATTTATCTTCAAAATTTGGCAGTTCCAATACGGAAATCCAGATAAACTATGTGTTCCACTCGTGGAAGCTAAGAAGAATGGTGGTGATTTAGTGGTAACTTTGATTTTTCTCCTTCTTTTGCTTAAGCCGGTGTGTATGTATATGATTTTTGTGTTTGCTGACACGTTATATTTTGGGTGTGTAAATACAGGAAGCATATGCTAAATATTATAGAGAGTTTTGCGTGGGAGTTTTCGGCCTAAGCGCTAAAACATATAACCGGAATCATCTGCTAGACACTGCTGTCACCACAGAGAGTTCAGATCGGCTTTGGTGGTTCCAAGTTTGCACTGAAGTGGCGTATTTCCAGGTGGCACCTGCAAACGATAGCATCCGGTCTCAGCTAATCAATACAGAGTACACGCTTCATTGCCATCATGAAACATTCAAATATCATTTCTCTTTACCATCCTGCTTACAAATGTTGTTTTCTCATACTTTAATAGGTATCATTTAGACCTATGCAAGACTCTTTTTGGAAAAGGTGTGTACCCTGAAGTCGATGCAACAAACTTGTACTATGGAGGTGATAGAATTGCTGGTATGTAACACCGAAAAAAATGCTTGATAGTCCTCTTACTCTTTCGCACATTCCAACAGTTTCTTCCGTTCTTGTTATTCTCAATTTTGCAGCAACCAAGATCATCTTCACAAATGGGTCACAAGATCCATGGCGTCATGCATCCAAACAGACCTCATCTCCTGACTGTAAGTCTCCACTTACTGTGATCAAAACCACATAACATTAACTCAGGCTTAATCTAATTTTGTAAAGTAGCTTATTCGGACAAATATTTCCTCCGTGATACTAACAAGTTAATGCTTGACGACACAGTGCCTTCTTACATCATCACTTGTCACAACTGTGGCCATGGAAGCGATCTTCGAGGATGCCCTCAATCTCCAATGGTCATTGAAGGTATATATTACACACCACTTGTCTCTTTCTTTCCGATTCCTGAACTCAAAAGACAAGTATAGAAACAACTCTTAAAAATTTATGATGTCCCCTTTTCTCAGGTGATTCCAAGAATTGCAGTTCACCAGACGCAGTGAACAAAGTAAGGCAACATATAGTAGAACACATCGACTTGTGGCTCTCCGAGTGCCGTGGAGTACTTAGGAGTTCCATGTAGAGTCTCACCTCACACGCATAGGCATACCACACACGTTCTCCCTCAGTGGAGCAGAAAAATAAAACATCAGATGTATGTTGCAAACTTGTATCCTGTATCTGTGTAAACTGTGATGTATGTTCCAAACTTGTATCTATGAAACTTCTGCAGTAGTTACACGCACGAGCCCAATTCTCATTTAGAAGAATGCAGATTCTATGTCTTAACCTTAGCACGAAGAAGCAATGTTCAAAAATAGACTTTTTGCTCTATGTAAAACACAAATCCGTTGTAGTCTAGCTGGTTAGGATACTCGGCTCTCACCCGAGAGACCCGGGTTCGAGTCCCGGCAACGGAGCTTTTTTTAATTTTTTTTTACTTGTGACGACGTCGTTGTAGGTAATGATGAGTCAACAGAGTGAAGACAGATGTATCTTCGCTATTTGACCGGAAAAGAAAATAAAAAACAGAGGACTCATTCATACTCACGGATTCATCTTTCTCCGAGATTTCGAAATTTGTTTGACGGTGATCTGACTTTCCAACAATTTCTTCGCTTTCGTCTTTGTTTTTTGGGCTGATCGGATTCGATGGTGGAATCTACGTCGAATTTGACGTCGACGCAGAGATATGCAGCCGGAGCATTGTTTGCAATCGCGTTAAACCAAGCGCAAATCAACCAGACTCAGCCGTTAGGGATCCCGGCGTCGGAAAACGACGACGAAGAGGAGGGTGATAATCGTCGTTCCGATGACCGGAGAAGTAATTGCAGTAGCGGAGATTCTGTCTCCGATGACCCTGGCCTTTGGGTACACGAGACGTCAGGTCTTCTTCGACCCGTTTTCAGGTAATCTCCCAAAATCCGATATCGCCTTCATCGATTACGATTAGTTTCTCGGTGTCGATGTGTTTGTAATTCGTCTTCTATCCACAGATGTCTCGATATTGAGTCATCGGCTTGGCTAGGTCTCGAGGAAACAGCTAATTCTTCTCCGGCGAAGCACCACATCGGTGCGGTATGTGTATTTTGGAGTTTCTGATTTTGGTGTTGATATGGATACAAGAATTGTTCATTCACTTTCTATATTTGGTTTTATTGTAGTTCACGAGGTTACTATCAGAAGAAGCGAGTGATGCTTCTAAGGAGATGGTGGAGTTAGAAATGGCCTTAGCTAAAGCTGCTGATGCTATGGTGCAAAGCATTCAAAGCTCTGTATCTATAGATGCTAAGAAGGAGAAGCATCAGGAATACGAAAACGAATGCCGTGAGAAATATGCGGTTCCTGAGGTAAAATCGAAAGATGGAGATGCGGAGAAGGATAAGAAGGAAACGACTGATAGTGGTGAAACAGAGAGTCTTGAGGAGGGTGTAGTTATTAGAGATGGAAGTCACAAGCCTGAAGTTGTTGAAGAAGACAAGTCTGTTGAGGAAGTAACATTGCTTAGCCATCAAAGGAAGATAAATGTTCTTTATGAGCTTCTTTCTGCTTGCTTGTCAGATAAACATCAAGGGGATAAGAAATGTGCTCGGCGTAGAAAAGGCTATGATGCTCGTCACCGTGTTGCTCTCCGTTTACTTGCGACCTGGTTTAACATTGAGTGGATTAAAGTGGTTCGTATAGTTATTTCTTCCCAAAACAAGCTTATTGTGAAGTATTAGGCTATCATTGTTGTTGATTATTAGGTAGCTTGCTCTGAGTTAGGATATGGAATTGGCACACCAGTACTTTTCCATCTGCTACCCTCTATTTTTATATTTTCTTTCATTGTTGTAATGTATTCACATTTAGGGGTTTTCATTTTCTAGGAAGCAATTGAGACAATGATTGCATGCTCAGCCATGGCCCTTCAGAATTCTGGTGAAATGAAGGATGATGATGCTCTGTCTCCTAAGAGTACATGGGCTAAGTGGAAGCGTGGAGGCATCATTGGTGCTGCTGCTATAACAGGCGGTGCTTTGATGGCCATCACTGGTGGTAGGGCGGGTTCAAATAGTTCAACCTTCTATATAAGAGTGCATTTTGAATTGGTATTCGATTTCTATTTACACGAGTTACAATCAACAGGATTGGCTGCTCCAGCTATTGCTGCAGGGTTTGGTGCATTGGCGCCAACACTGGGCACAATTATCCCAGTGATTGGAGCTAGTGGGTTTGCTGCTGCGGCTAGTGCTGCCGGAACTGTTGCTGGCTCTGTTGCGGTTGCAGCATCGTTTGGAGGTGAATAAGAGTAGATGAGTTCACTTTTTGCAGTTTATGGATTAATCAGTCCACTTAAAATTAGCCACTAGGTGTCTCTTTCACTCACAGCAATGTATTAATACTTTACGAAATACCGTCTACAATGTCACTTATGCTTGGTTTTTAAAATGTTTTCGTCTCCAGCTGCTGGAGCTGGTCTCACAGGGACTAAGATGGCAAGGAGAATTGGGGACCTTGATGAGTTTGAATTTAAAGCTATTGGCGAAAATCATAATCAAGGAGTGAGTACCTATTTCCCTCTTCTGCTAGATCATTGTAAAACATAGTTTTACATTTTGGAGCATGACATATTGGTTGTGTCTCCTCTTCCTCCTTCATTTGGAAATCTCCTTGCTCTGATTTTTTCTGTTTTTGAGGGCCACATTTTTCACTGATGTGGAAATCAATGTTACAGCGATTAGCCGTGGAAGTCTTGGTTGCTGGTGTTGTTTTTGAAGAAGAAGATTTTGTGAAGCCATGGGAAGGCTTAACTAGTAGTCTGGAGAGGTATGTCACGTTTTGTATTTTTAAAAAGAAATAGGATTTAACATCTGGAGTTGCTCCTTGTATTAGCTGTTCTCGTTAACGTTTGTCTGATTCTCAAGAATAGTGATATATTTTGCATCTTACAGTCTGGTCTTTACCATTTCAGGTACACACTGCAATGGGAGTCCAAGAATCTTATCTTAGTGAGCACTGCAATTCAGGATTGGCTTACTTCAAGTAATTGGTTCTCATCCTACTAAATAACCATGTTGATGTAACAATGTCAATTTTCTAAGATATCAATATGATTTTCCCCAGGACTTGCCATGGAATTGATGAAACAAGGAGCAATGCACACTGTGTTGAGCTCTCTTTTATTAGCATTGGCATGGCCAGCGACAATCTTAGTAGCTGCTGATTTCATAGATAGCAAATGGAGCATTGCTATTGATAGGTAACACCTTTTCCCTAGCAAAGTAGTCAATCTATGAATGAAGATGATGCATCATTTACCCATCACATCTCCACCTAGTGTCCTCTGAAACGTTTTTGCATTCTAACTAAATCCATGGCTATTATAATCTTTATTGCTTTAGGTCGGATAAAGCAGGAAGACTTTTAGCTGAAGTGCTACAAAAAGGCTTGCAAGGAAATAGGTACTTTGTGATTGCTTCAAGGAAATGAATATGATTTCTATGTTAGAAAGTTATATAAACATGAATTTATGTCTTGTGTTGCTTATATTTCCTCAAATTATGGTAATTTAGACCTATCACTCTGGTGGGATTTTCACTTGGTGCGCGTGTCATCTTCAAATGCCTCCAAACTCTTGCCGAGACAGAACAAAACGGTATTTTCTCATGTGCTACTTAGAAGATTGCTTCAAAAGATTGAATCTTTTTTGTTTTAATGTGAGAGAAAAAAAAAAGATTAAACCTTTCTTATGGAGGTTTCAACATGTTGTCTTGGCAGCTGAACTTGTGGAAAGAGTTGTTCTTCTTGGAGCACCAATTTCAATCAAGAGCGAAAACTGGCGAGACGTAAGGAAGGTAATCAACTTTCTTTTGAGTTCATTAAATTACCAAAACATATGTCACATCCGTAGAATCAAATCTTAAATGAGTGTCTTTTTTACCTTTATTTCTCTGGTCCTATTTGGTAGATGGTAGCTGGAAGATTCATCAATGTTTATGCCACAAACGATTGGACCCTCGGTGTTGCATTTCGCGCTAGGTACATTACATTCCATTATTTCAATTTTTGTGGCCAACCTACCTACAAAGTAACTACCTTGTATTGGAATCCTAACTTTGTTTTTCCACAGTTTACTATCCCAAGGATTAGCAGGAATCCAACCGATTTGTATCCCCGGGATCGAAAATGTAAGTCATATCTTTCTCTTTATCCATAAATGAAAACAAACAAAATTTAGTAACATCGAGTGAATAATTTAGTAATGATGTTATCCAAAAAAGAGATATAAGATTGCTTTCAATAATTGTAAAAGTATCAAGTCATAATCGTATTATTCCACCTCTTGATTTCAACGTTTTACAGGTGGATGTAACAGATATGGTAGAAGGTCACTCATCATATCTATGGAAAACTCAGCAGATTCTAGAGAGACTCGAAATCGACACTTATTATCCTGTTTTTCGAGACACTCTCTAATCATAACCAAATCAAAGTTAGATACGTATGTATAACACATTTTCAGCAAACTTCACATGTTTTGAATCGTATACACAAAGAAATATATGTCGGTATACGTTATACACTAATATAATAAGAGTTGTATTTTCTTTGTTTGTTTCTATGTATGTTACAAGTCGTCGGTCTTTATTTTGAACGTTTGTCGACGACGGTTAAAGACGAGAGCTTTGTCATTTTGTATGAAACGTAGTCGTGTTGAATCGATCGGCACTACATGAAAATGATGGAACCAACTTGCTTGAATGTTATCTTGTTTCTTTTAATATAGAAAAGTCAAAACTGAAAATTTTGGTTCTCTGATGATTGTATGTCGGAATAGGGAAATTGATCTTAAGCCATATTAACTTTAGTTTCAAATTAGGTTTACGTGTTAAGACAATGCTTGAGACGGTCCCAAACTCAAAAAAAAAAAAAAAAAAAAAAAAAACATATATATAGAGGTCTCTCTATTCAAATAGTAAAAGAATTTTGTCAATTCAGGCAGTGACGTGATAGCAATAACACAAACTACTAACACTTTCTTGTAGGGTTTAAAAAGGTGTCTGATCGCTTTCAAGCATATAATAATTGAAAGGTCAACAATGGTTTTCAGATTAGGGTAAGAAGGTTTAATGATCATATAGAAAAAAACGTGAGAGAGCTAATCATATATACAATCTTCACATCTCGATCTCAGCATTACAGGTGCGTGAACAATACGGTGGAAGTTCACTCCACATAGCTATAGACAACGTAGCAAATCAAAATTGTAGACATTTGATTTTATGTAAGCGACTCAGGCTCTAAATTTGAAAATCGTTAGATCTCCTCTCTTATTCATTCTCCAATAGTCCAATGCTATTAAAAATCTTGGATACTTTCAGTGGTTCCGTGCTAGGTTCCCAATTTTTTTTTTATTGATCATGCTCTTTAAATGGTAAAATCTTGGTTTAAAATTGATTGAATTTTCTTTTGTAAGTGAAACACGACTACTAATAGACGAGAATTATTAATGAAATGTCTAGTTGACAAAAAATTAAAACCAATTAGCAATGAATAAAATGATATTAGATTATTTTATATTTTATATTCAATCGCCCTTGATAAATTAGCGATGTGAGATACTAAAATATTTATATATAGAAAAATCTAAACGATAATGAAGATATCATAAATATTTGAGGGAGGATAATTGTAATCTATATGTTGAAGAATAGTCTGTTGAGACACACTTATGGCGTGACCACAAAGGATTTGAGTTATTTTTCAAGAAAGATTGTCTTGACAAGAAGGTATAAGTAACAATTCTTTAGTTTTTGTAATGTATTTACAATTTGTGAGACTTGTTGTATATATTTTATTGTGATTGTATTTGTTAGGAAAATAGGTTAAATAGTTTTCTTATATATATGTATACATGTACCTTAGTTAATCATGAGATGAATATAAAATCATTACCATCACAAACACTCATCAATCTCTACATGATAACAAAGCTATAATGATCTTCTTCTATTTATTTTTTATTCAAGCATAATATGTGGTGAGTCTGAAGCTAAACATTAAATCCTTCTATACTCAAAGTCTATCAGATAAAGCCCAAGTGTTAGTTCACGTTAGGGCTAGGCATATGGGTATTCGGGTCGGGTACAGGTTTAGGTCCTATCGGGTACAGGTTCTGTCGGGTATAGAATTTTTATACCTATACAAGTACCTATAAATTTTCGGGTCGGGTACAGGTTCAAGTTTTTCGGGTACAGGTTCGGGTCTGGTCACAAATAATTATACCAAAAAAATCTGGTACAGGTTCGGGTACAGATTCTTTTACGTTCAATTGTACTTAAAACTTTTTTTTTTTCTAAAATCTACAAAAAAAATAACCTATAAAATGAAAATATTTGAATAAAACACAATACAAAACATTTAAAATACCAAATCTAATATTTAAACTAGTTAAAAATGTGACAAAAAGTACCTAGTCCTGGGTATACGGGTATTCGGGTCGGGTACAGGTTCGGGTCCTATCGGGTACAGGTTCTGTCGGGTCTAAAAAATTTATACCCATACAGGTATCTATAAATTTTCGGATCGGATACAGGTTCAGGTTTTTCGAATCGGGTACAGGTTCGGGTATTCGGGTACAGGTTTTTTTGCCCAGCCCTAGTTCACGTGTTCTGAATTGCATTAATTGAAGGTAGACATTTTTTGTTTTGTTAATTATCTTCATCTTTGTTTGTTTTTCAGTTTTATGATTCAAACATAATATGCATCTCTGAATATAAGCTTGAAATGCTTTTATATTAAAGTCTATCATCGAAACCCAAGTGTTAGTTCACATTTTTCACCAGGCTTTCACATGTTCTTAATTACATTAGAGACAAAATAGGTCATTAATTGTACCGTAGACATTTACGGGTTAAGTTTGTTTTGTTTGTTATCATCGCCTTTGTTTGAACGTTCTTCAACGCCGGAGAAAGACGACAACTTCTGGTGTTTGTATTTATGTAAAACGTCGTCGTGTTGAGTCCACCACCACATGTTTCCGTTTTCTCTGACCACGGTAGCTAGCTACCGAGCTTGTTACGTTACATATTATATTAGAAAAAATAGTCAACATTGAAATTGTTGATTCTGTCTGATATTTGTAATTTAAGTATATAAAATCTAAATGACAAGAAATTTGACCTTTTTTCCTCCAGGCCATATTAAATTTGTATTGAAATCAGGTATCATCAAACAATGGTTTAATTTGTTCTATACTTATTTATACACGTATCTATAAAAGCAATAATTATATATGTATGAATATATTTTTGTTATTATTCGGACCGTTATGCACTATTTCATCTCGTATTCACTGTAATCTCTCACACTTTTCGGTGTTTGTTCCGTTTCGCACGGCACTATCACCATTCTACATCACATTTATCCTCACTCATTTAGTGGATCTCAGTGTAGTGTTCTTCACCGTAATGTGATGTCTTCACCGCTGGTGGTCCATCCAAACACAAATACAAATTCAATCGTAAATAAATAAAAACCCAGTAACTATTGTTACTACAAACAATTATAACCATGCACCAACTCAATTGTTTCATAAAATCTTTATCAATTACTACATTTATTTCATAAAATCTAAAGCATACATACCAAACAATCTTTTAATGGATATGGGGTCGTATATGAGTCAATGTCCCCACAGTCAAATAATTAAAAACCAAAAAACAAAAATAGTATTATTTAAGCGCAATGTCAGTCATGTGTTGATAATATTGCTATAATTTGATGGGTCGAGAAGCTGTCTTCTCTAGATGACAAGACAAACCCTACTCGAACCAAACCTCTTTACAAAGATATGTGGCTAAATTAGATAGTTACATTGCAGTCTTTTAAAAGCTTTTAATGTTACGTTTGGCTTAGAGCTAATTTTAGCGGATGATTGCTTCCTTCATTCTTCACAACTCATTGCTCGTCAATAAATCTGTCACGTTCTTACGCTTCCACCACAAAAATGGAAAATGAAGCACCGCTAGTTTGTTAAAATATTTAATTTATCATTTTGGACACTTGACGTATATTTAGCATTTAGAATAATTCAATAAAATAATTCGTGATATCCCTTGGTCCACGTGCGCTACTTGTGTAGCTACGCATAATCTAAAGAACTAGTTAATTGTACATTTATTCTTCTTCATGGTAGTTGAAGTAGCATTCGGGTTATTATCATAGCAAGGCTGCAGGAGTATAGTTTAGATATCAAATTTTCGGCCATCTAGAAAATCTGGTCATCGATGGTGTTACAATTAAGTAGTTTTTTTTTTTTTTATGACTCAGGGTAAATCCCAGATGTATGGAGAGACCAGACTAATCTTTGAGGAAGTTGCATCCTATAGATAAATCTTCTCTCCGGGTATGTAAATTGGCAGAAAGTAAAGATCCATATCCATGTGGATATCCAAAGTAATATGTTTTAATTTCGCGTAGCAGGTGAATAACTTGTAACGTGTTAGCGTCACAAGTCCGTCTTCTTACCACTTAACCACAAGATTCTGGACTACAATTAAGTAGTTAACACAAACATAAGTGTAGGTGCACTTTATCGAATCCTATCTTCTTCTTTTTTTTAAACTTATCCTATCATTTGTTTTCGATAAATACAAGAGATCTGACTGTTTGTAAAAGTAATTTAAATAAAAGAGATGAAAATAATTTTAGAGATTAATTTTCATTTCCGTCTCGAAATCTATTTTCTTAAATAATTTATTATATAATTAAAGATTTTTTTCTCCATCTAGAATGTCTACATAGGTAAAACTATTTTTAAAAATATTTAAGTTTTAAAATATTCATTTAATACACACTAAATCATTTTTATAAGTTTTTATTACTAATAAGAAAATTAAATTAAAACAAAAACGTGAAAGACTAAATAAATAAATGAAAATAAAAACTAATAAATCTAAGACTATACAAAATTTTATTAGTAATATAATAATATGAATTTATATATATATTACACATATAAAAAAAAGTAAAATGTATTTATGAGTTTATAGTTGAAACAGTTAGTAAAAACTCATTTAACCAAATGTTTTCTAAAATGTGAAAAATAATATTTTCTATATTATTTTTTATATTATTTATATAATTGTAGAAAAACTGAACAAAACTACAATTTAAACTTGAAAAAGGGTAAGTTCTGCATAGTGTAGAAATGTATGTGTTTAAAACTCCCAACACATTCAAGATCATTGGAAACGTCATTAGTATATTTTTGTACTATGAAGATGTAGTTGTAACAAAAACAAAAAAAACTTTATTTTTTACCGGTTACATTTCATCAAGGTAAAAATCCTCAGAAAGAAAAAGAAAAAGACAGCCATTTATATTTCAACCAGAACACACGTGTACATACACCACACATAACATCCACGAACCAGACCAACCACCACCTACGTGTCTCGAGCCATAACTTAAACCTCACAAATAAGTCGCGTGCTAGGGACGGCGAAAAGGCGCGTGGCTTTAGGAGCCGTGAGACCAAACACATCACTCATATCAAGGTCGCTTGGTTTCATCCCATCAGGCAATTTCCACGTGAAGCAATGTAATATGTGAGCCACGGCTAGGTCAAGGGCGTATAACCCGAGTTGCATACCCGGACACGATCTACGACCCGAACCGAAGGGTATGAACTCGAAATTACTCCCTTTAAAATCCGGTACGCCCGGTTCAAGAAACCTAGACGGTCTAAACGTATCGGGGTCGTCCCAGGACTTTGGGTCGCGCCCTATCGCAAATGCGTTGATCATTATACGCGATTTCTTGGGGACGTAGAATCCGTCGATTTCAGCGTCCTCCGCGGTTTCGTGGAGGAGGAGTGGGATCGGTGGGTGTAGTCTTAGGGTTTCTTTGAGTGTGCATTTGAGAAAAGTCAACTTCTCGATGTCTGATTCTTCCACGCGTCGGTCAAGTCCGACAACATCGGCTAGCTCTTGTTGGACCCGTTTTAGATCCTCCGGGCTCCGTAATAACTCCGTTAGGACCCACTCTATCGCCGACGCTACCGTTTCCGTTCCTCCAAACATAACGTCCTATCAAAATCAAATAAAATCAAAATTCACATCAAAGAACTAGAAGTTATAATTATATATTATATTTAACATGTAAATGTATGAGTTGGTGTCTGATTTTTTATTTATGATTTTTTTTCCTACAATCAATAAATGACTTCATTTTTCCCTAATGCTTACGTAAGTTCTCCAAGACTAGTTGTAAAAGAAAGTTACCTTCCTAATTTAGGCAAAAAAAAAAAAAAAACTTGAGAGAAAGAAAAAAACTGGTTAATGGATAAGTTCTATTACGTAACGCATTAAGAATCATGACTATGACTGGTGTGCTTTTTAAATCCAATTTACCATGATGATAGCTTTGATGTTGTCACGGGTAAGTTTGATGGAATTTTGAAGATCCGTTGCTTCGCTCACTAATTTTGCCTCTTCACTATAGAAAGTAAGAAGATCATCAACCATATCGGTATCAACAACATCTCCATCATCCACAACGTTTTGATTATCTCTCTTCTTCATATGGTCATCGATGATATCGTCGATAAATCCATCTAGATCATTACGGGCCTTCACGAGCCTCTTGTTTATCCCTTGTGGATCAATCCACCCGAAATATGGTATGAAATCAGCTACGTTGAAGGCTCCAAAAAGCTTAGAGAACTCTTGTAGGATTCCTATGAACTCGTCTTGTCCCTTTACGCAAGCTGATCCGAACGCTGCTCGGTAAGTTATATTGCGGGTCAGTTCGAAAATTCGCTCCCCGACGTTTATAGGCTTGCCTATACATAATTAAAAAAAAAAAATTTGTTGAATGTTAAAAAATATATCAAAGGGAAAAAAAAAGTGAATATTTTACTGTTTACATATTTAACCGAACAAAGCTAAATACTTACCAACGTTGCTAGAAACCGACCGGACCATTTTGTCCACTTCATCTCTAACCGAAGCCCATGACTCGGCTCTTTTACGGCTAAACACCTTCATGACACACACTTTCCTCATCTGTCTCCAAAATGGTCCGTAGTGAGCGAACGCCATGTCGGCTCGGTCGTATGTCAAATAGCTTATAGCTATCGTTGCAGGACGGTTCGAGAAGATGCTGTCTTGGACTTGGAGGACTTGTCGAGCCACTTCCGGTGATGAGACCGCGAACATGTGGAGGAATCCCATGCGGAGATGGCACAAGCCACCATATTTTTTAGCTAAGTTGGCTAAACCACGGTGTGTGAGTTGGTCCATCATCAACATATTGCCTATGATGGGCCAACCTCGTGGACCTGGTGGGTACGGAGGCCTTCGTCGTCGTGAAATGAGACCAATGAAGATGAAAAGAGAGACGACGATGAGAAGAGCCGTCGTGGGATCTGATATTTGGCTAATTGTTTGTGATATAGAAAACTCCATATTCCCTTTTTTTGTGCTAACTTAATTTTCCTTTGGTTGTGGAAAGTTTCTGAGTTCGCCATTTTGGGATGTGAATAGAGAGGTAGGTTTTATAATCAAAGTGTGGTCCCACTTATTGACATATTTTTTCTAGTGGGACGATATATACATTTTATTTATATTTAATTTACAATATATATGGAAACAAATATTATACCATACCGATTTTCTTGATGGACTCTACCATATATGATGTATTATTAATTATTGGAATTTAGAGGGTTTGAAATTATTGAACAGGTGTTGAACTCGTGAAAATATAGAATAACGCTGTTGAAAATTGACAATAAAATGACTGCTTCGTATTTTTGCTAAATTATTAAGTTTTTAACAAATTAAAGAAACTCACCGTTTAAAAAAAAAAAAAAAAAGTCAAAACGTTACGTACCAACGAAGAAAAAAAGAGAAATAAATTATAAAGAAAGAAAGTCATGGATCTATACTATTAAATCAGCTAAAAATAACTTTTAGGTCACAAATTGAAGTTTTATTACGTCAATTGCCACTCAATAATCAACTTTCTAAAAACATTTCTCAAATCGAGAGGGGCAAAATCGGAATCACAATATTCTGATTTTATTAATGGCATTTTCGTAATATTTGAGTGTTTTATTAGATCTGATTTTCTTATTGGATCACAAAATAAAAAAAATCACAAAAACATTGTAAGTCCATTCGAAACTCATTATTTATAGGATTATTTGTCCCACATCGTTTTTGGGAGAGTTTTTTTTATCTAGATTCTTAATATAAATACGATCAACCATGATTCACAAAAACGTAAATCGGAAGTCTATCTACATAGGCATCTAAATTTGGGGTTTTGTTTGGTTTAATACTAATCCGGTTATTCGATTAACACGGATAGTTATATTAAATAAAATTTGGAATAGGTTACATATATCGGTTTTGTCAAAAACCTAAAATATTATAAATCGATCAGTTTATAATATTTTGGTTTTTATTAGATTCTGATATATGATAAATATTCTAAGCTTACCCAATAGTTTTAATGTTACGCATATGGGTTAAAATATTTTTATCCGTATTAGCAAAGGGATGAAAAGTTAATATTTTAATCGAATTAAAATATTTTAGCTTTTATGTCTTTGTTAAGACGTTTACAATGTTTTAGTCTATTGTTGTTCTCGAAATCGAATTACTATTCTTAATAGTATAGAAATCGAATTACTATTCTTAATACTACATATACGATATTAAAAATCTTTAATTATGTAAATTTGTAATAAATTGATAATTGATTATGCTATAATTGTGCACTCGAAAATATTTCAATTGAAGATATTCAAAGTTTTTCTTTACTTATATTTGATCAAAATATATCTCATTTAATTTTCATTCTAAAAATCTTTAATTATGTAAATTTGTAATAAATTGATAATTGATTATGTTAAGATTGTGTACTCTAAATCTTTCAATTGAAAATACTGAAAGATTTTCTTTAATTACGTATGACCAAAAAATTTATCTGACGGTTGAAATCTTTCTCTACAAGTTCATCAAAGATTACAATCAAAGCTATATAAAAAAATCACGATAAATGTGTTTTTCTTAACAACCTTATAATTTCTTTTAATATGATTGAATTGATATTTAATACATACTTATTTATGTTTTTATTTTGATTGTTAGTGATTTCCGTAAATATGTTAATATTTTTCGGAAAATCAATATCTTTTTTGCCATTTTAGGAATAATTTTGTAGATATTCAAAAACGGATTCACAATATTCTGATTTCATTAATGGCATTTCCGTAATATTTGAATGTTTTTTTACATAAGATTTTTTTATTGGATCACAAAAGGAAAAAAGCCCAAAGACATTGTAAACCCATTCGAAACTCTTGGTTTTATAGAATTCTTTGTCCTACATCGTTTTTGGGAGAGTTTTTTATCTAGATTCTTAGTATAAATATGATTAACTATGATTCACAAAAACATGAATCGGAAGCCTATCTACATAGGCGTCCAAATTTGGGGTATTTTTTGTTTAATATTAATCCGGTTATTCGATTAACACGGATAGTTGTATCAAATAAAATTTGGAATAGGTTACATATATCGGTTTTGTCAAAAACCTAAAATATTATAAATCGATCAGTTTATAATATTTTAGTTTTGATTAAATTCTGATATATGATAAATATTATAAGCTTACCCAATAGTTTTAATGTTACGCATGTGGGTTAAAATATTTTTATCCGTATTAGCAAAGGGATGAAAAGTTTAATATTTTAATCGAATTAAAATATTTCAGTTTTTATGTCTTTGTTAAGACGTTTATAATGTTTTAGTCTATTGTTGTTCTCGAAATCGAAATACTATTCTTAATAGTATAGATATTTTGATTTTGATAACAAGGAAGTACACAAAAATTGTAATTAATTAGATCATATATATATATATATACTAATAATTAGTCTAACCATAATTACACATTTATTTTCGTAATATATAATAAATGCGCACACGCCAAAAAAATCTTCCCATAAATAAATTGAAGATTTACTCAATCTTTGGAAATCTTTCAAGTTTTTTAATAAATAATCTTAAAATCTTAAAATTAAAAGTATTTTCCCTTAATAATTCAATACATACCTTAAATCCAACAACTTGTATAAAAAATAACGTAAATAATGGGAAGATATTCTCCAATGTATTTTTGTTATTTTATGAATTTTCTCATATCGACATTATGGCAAAATTTAAACGAATCAAATGAACATAATTATATCGGATAGATATCATTTTTTTTTGGTAAGGGATATATATTATACTAGCTAGAATAACGAAATGATTTCAACGCTTTAGCCTATTTAAGTCAAACTAACCACTTAATTTTGTTAAAAGACATGGTTCCATTTGAATTGATTTTTTTTTGTCACATTCCATTTGAATTGATTAATTTTTAGCGTTCCTATAATGTATTTTAACTCATATAATATACTTACTAGAGGAGAAAATCCGTTCGGGGACCGAATGGTGATGATAATTTTTTTTTAAGAGTGTTGGTGTTAACAAATTGAAGAACGGGTATAGGCATTGGTAGTATTGGTATATATGAGAGGTGTGAAGAGTGTATGAATCTGTTTGTAGTATTAGGTGTAATACGAAAGAAAGTCTTCACAGAACGGGTTTTTTAGAAATAACTAATAGGTCTTAAATTGAGCTCTTATTACATTAATTGCCACTCAAAAATCCATTTTCTAAAAACATTTTTGAATCGAGAGGGGCAAAATGGTCCCAAAAAATCCGGACCCGATTTCAAACAGTGGAGCGGCGCGCGGATCCTCTTTTTACCCAGTCGGATCCAATTTTATTAATGTCATTTCCGTAATATTTTGAGTGTTTTATTACATCTGATTTTCTTATTGTATCACAAAAGGAAAAAATCCCAAAAACATTGTAAGCCCATTCGAAACTCTTGGTTTTATAGAATTCTTTGTCCCACATCATTTTTGGGAGAATTTTTTATCTAGATTCTTAGTATAAATACGATCAACCATGATTCACAAAAATGTAAATCGGAAGCCTATCTACATAGGCGTCCAAATTTAGGATTTTGTTTGGTTTAATACTAATCCGGTTAATGAAATCAACACGGATAGTTGTTTCAAATAAAATTTGGAATAGGTTACATATATCGATTTTTTCAAAAATCTAAAATATTATAAATCGATCAGTTTATAATATTTTGGTTTTGATTATTTTTTTTTATATGATAAATATTCTAAGCTTATCTAATAGTTTTAATGTTATGCATGTGGGTTAAAATATTTTTATCCGTATTAGCAAAAGGATGAAAAGTTTAATATATTAATCGAATTAAAATATTTCAGTTTTTATGTCTTTGTTAAGACGTTTACAATGTTTTAGTCTATTGTTGTAGTATAAAAAAAAGTCTTCACATAACGGATTTTATAGAAATAATAATAATTGTAAGGTATTTAAATTTATTTCTTGCGAAGTCTAGATTCTCACCCGCACTTTGTGTGGTAATTTTTGTTTTATGCGTAAAATTTTATTCACGTTTTATAGTATGGTAGAGTTGCATACATGGAAATCGTGATACAATATTAGTTTTGTGTTTGTAACTAAAAATCGATTTCTTACAACATAGACAACAATACGAATATAACATTGATATTAGAAAAGTATTTAAGTTTTGAGATAATTAAACATATATTTATAGAGTTTTAGGGATGCAAATGAACATAGTCTTAAACGGAAAAATAATCTAAGAAATGAACAATTAGTTACAGATATTTATGGAATTGCAATCATTACATTTTTAATATTTGGAAAACTGATGTGATAATATAGGAAATCTTCAACAAAATTGAGTGATTAAAACCTGTTGTGTGAAGACTTTCTTTCGTACTACACATAATACGACAAACATATTTATACACTCCTAAACCTCTCACATATACCAATACTACCAATGCGTATACCCGTTCTTTAATTTGTTAATACCAATACTCTTAAAAAAAAATTCTCATCGTCGTTCGGGGATCGAACGGGTTTTCTCCTCTAGTATGTTCTTAAAACGACTCTTCAATTCGGTTTCAATGCATACAAATACAAAAATTCTTTTGAAAATAAAACTTAAAAATAGTATCTTTGTCAGAAAAAATCATGGGGGTTTTAAATTATTGAACTGGTGTTGACACACACACAAAAAATATTCACGCTCTAGTTCACATAACACACAACTCTGGTCAATCCGTAACCCCCATTATTGAGATAACTATATATGGTTGCCACTCAGAATGGAGTGAAACATGTGTTTCAAGAATCCTTTTTTTTTAAACAATATTTCAACACAAAAGTTATTAAATTATATAGTGAGTGTTGCCATAACACTTACTACACATAAATTAATGGAGGAGTCCTCTACATTTTTAAAAGCAAAATTGGAACGTTTTAATCGATTAAACCCACATATTTAAATACATCCACAAGTGTAACTGTCACTTCTAATTAGAACTAATATTAACTAGACAATAGACTGAGACGTTTGTCACTAATAGTAATACCTCCGCTAGTGTAACTGTCGCTTCTGATTTTAATAAAAGGCTGCAGCAAACTGAGGAGCATCGCTTATTGCGAATAGTGTCACTAGAGAGGATCGACGGTCGTCATATCTCATATGTAGCATCAAGCTATTATTTTTTGGATACAGAATGAAAGTAGGATTGTATCCGATTTTTTTTTTATATTTTTTAGTCGCGAAAAGCTCAAAGGTTTTGTTTTTGTTTTTGTTAGAGAACGTGCAATGCTAAATACATGTTTTGTGTTCTTAACACATATTTTATTATTATTTTAGAATTATGATTGGTTAGGAACAAATTTTGTGTTCTTAAGTTTCAATGGTGGAACTATGTTTTGTGTTCTTAACAAAATTAAAAAATTAAAAATTAAATTTTGGATCCATTTAAAAGAAACTTAAAGTTGGATCTATTTAATCTTCTTCAAGATTGATAGAGTCCTTGAACTAAGCATACAATACCTTCTTCAGCTCTGCCATTTGTGACACAATTGATGCTTTCTCTTCCTCGAGCTTTTCTAGGCATTTGCAAGTCGCCTCTTTCATCTCTTCTATCCTTGTTTCCACCTCGTCCCTCGGCACATGAGCAAACAAGGAAGAAAGAAGAAAACAGATTCAGATATTGAAACTAACTACGAGTTCCATAAGAAAGACATCATTGAGTATGATAAGTACAGATTATAGCTCAAGTGTCAAGACACAATTACAAAACACCAATCTTTGCAAAGTTGTTACAATGAACACCAATCAATAAATCAAGACTTGTCTCAAGAATGTTATCATGATCCTAAACCAACACTGAAACATACTCTTAGGAATAGCTTTGTATTGGATGATAGCTCTACTGGCAATTCATCAACAATGGGGTGAATCAGTTTAGCTGAGCTTTTAAAACCGGTCAAAACGAAACTGGGTATATATGCTCGATTCGTGTCTAATTAACCAAAACGATGTTATCACAGTATTCCACAACCTAAACGATGCAAGATGGAGAATTGAATCCTAATTCAAACCAATTCTAATCTGAAAACCCTATAATCGAAGCCTAAACACAAATCAAATACCCCAAATCAATCAATTATAAGAAGAGAGCAGTAGTACCTTGGCGGATTTGATTTCGTCGTCGAGGTCATGGAATCTGTTGTTCTATGTACTAACAAAACCATGACATTCTTTACCGGGGTTTGCATTCTCTTGAACACAAGCATGAAAGTTGCTTTCAACTTTACTGGAAATTAAATCAGCTTCCACCCAGAAATCCATTTCATTCTCATCAACTACATCACAAATCGGACCCATCTCAACACCTTCCCACTCGAAGAATCCACAAGCCCCAAAACCCTACACCGATTTTTTTTCTTAAAACATCTATGTAACAAAAAAGTTCAATGTAGCCGTTAAAGTTGCGAGGAGTCAAACCTTTTTGATGCAGCATAGATAGTACGCTCGACCGGAATCAGGTCCTGAATCGGCTATAAATATTCGGCAAAGTCCCGAACCACATGGGCAAATCGGGATCATGAAAGTAGGTCGGAATCTGATATCTTTATCGGTTACTTCGTCACACCACTTGAAGAATCCACAATTATGAGCCTGCGATTTTTTCTCAAAAATTCTCAGTGAATTTGCTTCGAAAAATTGAAGGATAAATCAATTAAAAGAGAGAGGGTTACAAAGTACGAACAGTAGGGCACTTGTAGAACTTCCTTCCAGGGTTCCGTTGAGTATTCGCGACTTTGATCAAACAGAAACCTCCGCCGCAGGTACAGTGAATCGACGGTGGAGGAGGATGATCGGCGTTGAGCTTGAGAGGACAGTCACTGGTCCTCCCATGTCATCTCCATCCCAGATCCCCTGCAACATCAATATGAATCATTGTATTTGGCCGATTTGGGATTTATTGATCTCTTGGAGTCGAAGCGCGAGAGAGAGAGAGAGAGAAGAGATTACGCAGAATACCGTGTTTTCTTTCTTTGCCCGACACATGTCTCTAAGAACAGATTGAAAATTGATCTTAATTAAGATCAGTTTTTACCATAAATAACTATTTATTAATTAAATTAAATCAAAAATATTGTAAGAACATAGATAAGAACTTGCATTGTACATGCTCTTAGTAACAACCATGTTTAACAATCATAAGAGCATCATCATCGATACTTCTTTAAATGATTTAATTTAATCATTTATTTAAATATTAAATAATTATAAAAGCTTTAAATCACTCATATAAAAACAGGTGGTAGATTTAAAGAAGTGGAGAAACATATCGCTTGGATATCTCCGAATGAGGGCTGGTTGAAGTTGAGTACGGATGGGGCGTCTCGTGGGAATCCGGGCTTGGCATCAGCGGGCAGTGTCCTTAGAGACAAGCATGGTACGTGGTGTGGTGGATTTGCACTTAATATTGGGATATGCTCAGCACCTTTGGCAGAACTATGGGGTGTGTATTATGGTTTGTACGTGGCGTGGGAGCGTCGAGTAAGGCGAGTTGAACTAGAAGTGGACTCGCAGGTTGTGGTTGATTATCTTACGGCAGGGATAGGTGACACTCATCCTCTGTCTTTTCTAATACGGTTGTGCTATGGTTTTTTGTCGAAGGACTGGACAATCCGAATATCGCATGTGTATAGAGAGGCTAATCGTCTAGCTGACGGGTTGGCAAACTATGCATTCTCTTTGCCTTTGGGTTTTCATTTTTTCGATTGTTGTCCGGAGTGTGTCTATCCGATTATGTTAGAGGATACTGGTGGATCCACGAGACCTCGTCAAGTTCGTGTGTAATTTTCTTTCTTTATTAATAAATTGAGGGAGACTATGTCTTCCCTCCTTCTACCAAAAAAAAAACAAGTGGTTAATAATTTGAGAACCGGTTCTAGATTTAGGTACGTTTCTCTCTCTTTATTATTTTTTGATTATTTTTGTTTTTATTTGGTGACAAACCATGTTAGAACTCGTCCCCCTCCATTAAAATGTTCTAAAGTTTTATAAGTACATGTAGTATTTAACATGCCGCTCTCAGTATTTTAATTTGATTGGTCACTAATAGTCATTTTGATCAGTTTATGATTTTAGAAAAAACATAAAATTATTAATAAAATCCTTTTCTAAACTAAATTTTTTTATTATATAAAATATTTCATTCAATAAAATAATAAACTACATAATTTAAATATTCATAAAGCAGTTTTTGAAAATCATTAAAATTTGGAAACATCACTTAAGTGATAAAACAATTTTTGGCTAAAATATCACATACATATAGGAGTGATTGGTAGGTAATCGAAGAAAAAATAATTCATCTCAATTCTATCATGGGCCCACTATATTTTTATTTTTATCAAACACTTTTTTTTTTTGTTGGAAGAAATTTTGTTTTCCTCTAAAACCAAGTGGAAAAAAATACTAAGAAACTCTTCCTTACAGTTGTGGGCCCATAGTATTATTGTGGACCCATAATTGAAAATGGGATAAATTTTTTTTCCTCCAATTACTTACCAATCACATTCTATAGAATATTTACTATTTACTATGTTTCATTTTAAAACAAATAAAGAATTTGTACACAAACATTAAAAAAAAAAAATCTTTCAAAATTTATTATTGACCTAAAAACTATTCAACTACTAATATAACAAATTGCATAATACAAGCAGTCACAAGAATTTTTTTTTTGAAAATTAAAACATCAAACAAAGTGAATAATTCTTTTTTTCTCTAAAATATCCTTTCATATGAAATGGAGGAAGTGTCATTTTATTAAAACATTAATAATTTTGTGGTTAAAAATAAAACAAAAAAATTGGTAATTTTTTGAGATATGACATTACTTTCAAATTAACTTGCTATCTTTACAAAATAACCATGGTGGACGCCTATGTAGATATAAACCTCTAGATAAAATTACTTCAGAAATGAATAATTCAGAAAAAACACATAAAATTTTATATAATTGTAATTTAGTTGTTGTAATTTAGTTTTTTTCGAATAACAACAATTGTAATTTAGTTGATATAGACTTATTGATGTGTTGAAGGAGGTAAGTAAGGGTCCATATCACCAACTTAAATACATCGTTGATAATTCTGAGGGAGCTGTCTGTTGAATTCAACCGCCTTGATTTTGAGGTAGCCATTTTATTTTTTCTATTATTGTTTTTTTTTTTTATCAGAATTATACTTTAACAAATTATTTTATTCAATTCAAAATAACATAACATTTTAAATCAAATCGTGAAGATTATTAAAAAAAAATCAATTAGTAATAATTCAATCAATTAATTCTAAATTTACATAAGAATGTAAGAACTTCTTATACATTTTTGTAAGGGAAATTGGCATATATTACCAAAAAAAAATTAAAACATAATAATTAAGAAAAAACCCTCTATGCGGGACCACTAATTTTAATGTTTTTGGTTAGTTATTATGTTTTTTTTTCTTGATTATTAACCATATCAACCCTTTTTGTAAAACAAAACATTCTATATTTTAAAATGAAGATAACACATATATTAAACCAAGTGAAATATATTTATTTTCTAACGTTTTTGGTATTACATATATATGTAAATGTAAATAGCAATTTCCATCAACCACTACGAAAGCCGTTGGCTCTGTATGTATTCTGTGTTTTTTTTTTCTATAACGAATTAGTTTTAGAATTTATTTTTAGGGTCAGTTTGATTAATAACAAAAAAAAACATATTATAAAACTAACCAATTGGCTAGAGAGAGATAGGGAGAGTTAGAGAGAGAAAAAGGCAAAAATTGGCTATTTTGTGAATTATAATATTTTTGAGTTATTGTTGCTAATTTCTCTTAATTTTAATCATACATTTTTTAGTATTCTTAAGCAAGCATTGCTATTTAAAATGTCAGTTGTAATATTTTTTCCTAGAAACCTGAATATTTTCTTCATTAGTTTTCTTTTCCAGTTACAGATTTAAGAAAACCTACCTATTAGTAACTTCATGTGGTTTGTTTGTGTTCTATATTATCTGTGTTAACACAGTTTTGACATTTTATTATTTAACTACATTATTCGTTTATTTCTCAGTTGAAAAATATGATCAAAATGTAGGGCCCTATTTAAGCTCATAGTGATAATGATTTGGCTATCGTCGTCTCTAATTATCTGGATCGAATAAACATGAGCATTTGTATAATTCCCTTTTTTCAAAACAAAGCATTTGTGACGTTTGTGTCTAGTAGAGTTATACCTAATTAAATCGAATCTATTTTGTGTTTTAATTGCCTGTTCTTACCAACTTCATGTCTTTTTAAAACTATTTATGATGTCACATTTTCAAAATCTTTGCAAAAATATCACTTTTTCAAAAAAACTTTCATTCTATCATTTATATTTGGGTTAACTATGTTGTATTAAGTTTTAGTGTTGAGGGTTTAAGAGGTTTTAGGTGTCAAAATATTTTTTATAATTTATAATTTTAAAATTTATGTTTTAAAAATCCATAATTAATTGTATTTTTGCAAATGGACACCCCTAACTGGTACTCTTGCAAATTTACACACCAAAAGTGGTATTTTTGCAATTAACCCAAAAAATAAACACTTTCTTTACTTAATTAAATCATGTTTTTTTCTTTTGAAAATTAGATTTTACAAGAAATCGTGCTTTGAGTTGATGTATACAAAATTCAAAACGAATTGTAGTGAACCCAACGTGATACTACTGTTTTGTGTTACTGTTTACATTCATACATCTAAAAATGCAGTTAAAGACAAAAAAGGTTAAATGCCGCAAATAAAACACGGGAAACCAATGAAATCTATAATGAATTGTTTGCGCTCAAAAGTATTGCGATATGTTTCTTCTAAATAGGACGTAAGAAATCATCATAATTTTTCCTTGGCACGTCCAGTGGAAGTCTCTTAAAGAGTTTCTTATCAATAATAGTTAAAAAAAATAAGAGAGAGAAAGAGGTAGGATTCTCAAACGATGATCGGTTCTCATATTTTTGAAAAACTCATTTACCAAATATCTTTATTTAATTGATTGAATGTGTTTATAATAAATTAGAATCTAAATCTATAAATGAAATACTTTTTTTAATTTTTAGCAAATGGAGATGCTCTTATCAACCAGCATTCATCCCAAATATAAACATTTCCCTTGGTCGGGAAGAGAAAAGAAGTCCTTATCTAAAAAATAAGCTGTGTGAATGAATTGTTTAACCACATACTACACAAGTTTTTCAGTTGGTCGGATCTCAAAGAATAGTGAAACATTTTTAGATACGCCTAAGTAAGTTTCCTTTCTTGTAAACTAAAATTAGCATTTATCAAAAACAAAAAAACTATGAAAAATTAGCCAATTCTCTTTGTAAAGCTTTTATTAATCTTTCTTGACTACTCTCTTATATTATACATTCATTGAGTCGGGTTTTTTATTTGTTTTGGCATTGAAATTTTAACACATTTGACATTACACCACTCAAACACACTAGGTGTTAGACTATTATCTCATTTAAACTAATTAAGCAGAAGTAAATAATTGGTAGGTAGCACCTTAAGTGACTTTGGACAACGATATTAGCTTAACGTAGCTGACTTTTTATTCTATAACGAGTTTATAGTGAATCAAATGTATGAGGTTAAGTTGGAATTGTGGATTACTTTCGAATGTTTGGAATAGTACGTAACACACTAACACTTTATTTTGTTTTCTACGAAGTTGATATACGTGATATTTTACTGATTTTTAGTATGATTTTAATAAGTTTTTAATAAATAAATAACTTGGTTTTAGCATTTAATTGTCATTTCTAGTATTTTTGTGGGTCTTAAAGTCTTTGTAGGTAATTTGACCATTTTGGACCTAAAAGAAGTGAAACAAAGCTTTTTCAAGGGAGGACAGATCCTCACCGTCAGATGTTTCACTCCAGATGAAGATGTTACCACCGTTGGATCAACCTCATATTTTACCACGAGATAGACAAGGATCTTAGCTTCAAACTGAATATTCGATAATGGACGGTTAGATCTCAAGATATGTTCAATTTACTGAAGACCGATCGTGCAGTCTTGAAGGAGAAACAAGAACATAATGTATATCCGTGATTGATCGATCACGAACTCACTGTTTTTTACGCCAAGATGATTTATCAAGGTGACCGATCAACAGAGGTGTCCGATCGATCACCCACTCCAAGAAAAGAAAAAATATTCATTTTTTGAAGAATATGTCCTAAATCTTTTGGGATATATCCTAGCCGACTTCTCCACATATAAAAGCATCAGAGAGACCACGAAAATCAGTCACCACGTCGCACCTAAAGCTTGTCACAAGAAGTTCCCAAAGTTTCTTAGTTATTCTATTGTTTGATTGTTTCTTGATGTTTGTTCGATAAGGGAGAAGAATTCACTTCCTCATACTATTTTGGAGAGCTTTCTAAACCCTTTAACTACTGTTTTTATGGATTTGCTTATTGCTTTTGCTTTGCTTCTCATATCTATGATGATTGTGTAGTGATCTGTTGGGTTAGGGGATGTTTCAATAGGAAATTCATGGCTTGATAAATAGGATTGTTAGTTTGAGAGAACTTGGTTGCTTCATTTGCTTAAACTTGTTCTTATTGCATGATCTAGAATAGCTAACTAGAGATTGAACTAGATTGATTTTTACTTGAACATCACTTGACTTACCGATCGTATCTAGTTTAAGTGAGCTTGGTTTTATATAATTGCGAGAGTTGTGTGTGAGATCGAGTGAACATATCAAACCCGAATTGAAAATTGCATCTTACTTACAATTATCTTGCGAGAGTTGAATGATTGCATAGTTTGAAGGTAGGTAGTTATCGTTGCGAGCGTAAGATGATTACAATATTGTGGTTTGAGTTCATGAATGCTAAATCCTGAATAAATTAATCTATAACCCCTATAGAAATCCCTAATGTTAGATTAATTGGTTTGCTTATTATCCACTTTTGCTTCGTTTGATTATTACATCTCAACAAACCCCCACTTTCCATTTTAGCTTTAGTCCTAGTTTCATAGAATTGAAGTGTACACTTGGTCTATGTGGATTCGACTCCTTAATACTATGATTGATTAACTGTGCACTTGCAGTTTAAGTTGTATTATTTTGGGTAAAACTTATTTACCTCATCAGAAGTTCCATACCGAAAGTTTTGATAATAACTATCTAATATACCAAAGGGGCGTTGGCCGAGTGGTAACACAAGGGGGTTAGTTCTTTTATGTCTCGGGTTCAAACTTCGTTTAGGACAGAGAATTATTCTTTAAATCGGAATATCCAAAGATTGTTTTCGGGTACCAAAGAAATTATAATCCAAAGGTTCGGAACTCCCGCGATTTATCCAAAAAAAAACTATCTAATATATAAAGTCAAATTTAACTCTAACTAGTATGAACTTTTTGGGAATTAATGTGTCTAAAAAAAATCTGTGTAGACTTGTCCACATGATCGAGAACGGATAATACTAATGATTAAATTTAACGCAATGGATATAGAGTTTTTCTGAACACTTATATATGTAAAAGATGGTATGACTGGAAACTGTAAAGAAAAATTGATGGCAATTGTAACTTGAAAGTTGTAAGAGGTAATAAATTTAAAATGTGTTTGAGAGTAATATTTTTAACAGTTGAATAGTTAACTAAATATTGTTATTAGATATATATGTGTAAATATAAATTTTTGTTACTGTTCAGGACCGGAAAGTTTACGTATGGAAATTAAATGGTGTTGACACAGTAATGTGAATTACTTTTGTCTGTTTGTTGTTATTGTTAGTAACTCTATAGTTTGGGCTTGACCATGAAATGCACTCGTAAGCAGTAATTATTAATCCGACTATATCCACCTTTCTGTAGTCAAAAACTTCAAGATCCTGAGAAAGCGAAACCTGATGCACCAAATTTTAAATGTATTAAAAATATTTCATCTAACAAAAAAAAAGGAAAAGAATAGATGTGTTCTTTTACAAAATACTACTTGATTTAGTCATTCAGATATTTTAAATAATGTTGAAAAAAAAAATATTTTAGATAACATGACATTTTATCATAATTAGATAATTATCCGTATTATACGTGGGATAGTGTGATACGCTAGTAAAACTAATATAGTTTTAGTTTAAAATTTATCTATAGTTATTAGAAAATTATTATACGAAATGTAAAGCTCGTTTATATATATTAATTTTGCAATTATTTTGAATAGAAATATATCCTATTCGTGAAATAATTGAAAACAAGAAATTTTTAGTTTTTAGCCAATATATATCACTTATTAATGAAATATATTTATTTAATATCATAATCTTCAAAAATATGGTTTAGGGATCAAATATACAAAATAAAATATTACAAATATGAATTGTATTTTATAGGTTTAAGGTAAATTATAAGATTAAGTGAATATTAATAGTAAACTTTTTTTTTTTCATTTTAAAAAAAAAATCAAAAAATTGTTTGGGTTGGAAGGATTGTGTGATTGTGTAGTGTTTGGATAATAGTATAGTAGAGAATTAATTAATAGGATTGTGGAGTGTTTGGATAATAGTATAGTAGAGAATTAATAATAGGATTCAGTTATTAATTAAAAACTTTAAAAAATTGAGAGCTGACACTTAAGCACATTAATCCTAAAATGCTTCTCTTTTAATATATAGAGGATAGTTGTATTTATTTTAGAGATGGTTTTCTTTCTTGACGTTTCTTCTTTAATTTTCTTTAACAATGTTAAGACTACTAAATCTGGTGGTTGTTAGGATTTTTTCTCTTTTTAAAAAATGAGAAAAAGGCATTCCATTGGTGATTGTTAGAGATATTAATACCGTTTTTTTTTTAATTGTTAATTGAATGTAAAATTATATTCAAATCAATCCATGATTACAATAAATACATTTTGTTGGTAATCTAGAGCAAAAAATCAAATGGAAAAACGGAGCTTTTGGAATTTGCATAAATCATAGAACTTGATTCATGCGTTAGCGAGACGAAAATTAATACCAGTTTCGTTTTGATTAAAAGAAAAGTATGTAAGCGTTGTAACTTGTAACAAAATTCTTATTAAAGTTAATATTTTTTTCCTCTTAAGAACATTGAGTTTTAATATATCAGAGCCTTTTGTGTTTTATAGAAGATGATTTCGGTTGCAAGCACATGACATTTTCATAAATCTTTGCTAGTTACAGTGGCTTATATAATATCAACGAAGATGGAAATTTTGCTAGACAATGGATTGGTTTCATGTTTGTTGTGAAGTCTTTCTACAAAAACAAAGAGGAGTTTGTTTCTTTCCATGTAGTAGTCTCAAATCGAAGCATCGCTTCTAAATTTTTTTTTGAAAAACATCGCTTCTAAAATTTACAGTCAATCTTCCATCATGTGGGTGTAATTGTAATATACACCAATTGTTTAGTTTATATGTAGAACTGGAAGTTTTACTCCGAATTCGTGCTTTACGTTGCATATCGTCATCTTTACATAATTACCATTACACTTACCCTACCATATATCATCCAAATAAGTAAATATTAAAAAAAAAAAAAATGGAATATGGATTTGGGCCTATCATTCATGTCTCGGTGCGTTTGTGGTTTCCGTCACTTCACGCGTCGCCGTCGTTTTTTCTTGTCAATTTCATCAATCAGAGAGTTCTCGTGTATAAGTTTTCACATTTATGTTCATTACAATCTCCTTAATTTTCCTAATAGTCCGAATTTTACGAGATAGAGGTTGACCCTTATCTGTTTGGATCGTTAATAAAGTCAGCCAAAATAAAAATCAGTGATTAAGAAACTATTAAATTAGTTTTATAATCAGTGATTAAGAAACCGTACTTCTTCTGTGTCATATTAATTGATACTCGTGGAGCTCGAGGATCGGGTGTGATCTCGAGAGGTGTTGGCCAGGTGGTCAGGGGTGTTGTTAAGGATGTGTAACTGGGCGTCTAGTCTAGGGTTTTTACTTGCGTTTGGAACCTCGGGTCAGACGACCCTGGTAAACATATGTAGCGGTTTTGGTCGTGCATGCTCTTGTTTGATTGTTGCGCGATCAATCCGGCAGCCCTAATCTGGATTAGGGAGCGTTGCATTGTTGATGTTTCCGGGAGATCTGGTCGGGTTTCGGATGGGAGTGTCAACCTTAGTGAGACGGTGTCACGTGATTCGAGGTCGAATCCGTGTTAGTGGGGGAGAATTGTAACGACGCGAACCAATTTCTGTGGATTTTGGTCGTGCGTCGATCGACGCAAATTGGATTGAACCAGACCGGTTCGATTTCAATTGTCTGGTTCGGCGGACTGGTTTAGGGAACCTAAGGTTGTATATAAAACGCAGAATATGCAGGTTTGACCGATTTTTCCAGCAAAAATCAGAATCAGAAGTGTTCAGAGAGAAATCAGAGAGAGTTTGGGAGATTTTGAGTGTTTGTGGAAGTTCTGGGCTGCTCTTGATCTCTGGAGGCTGTGTTCTGCGTGTTTGGGTGTGGATTTGAGGATTTAGAGACGGTGTTCTTCGTATTATTCACGTTCTTCGGGTTTTTCCTCATTCTTTCCTTCCAGAATCGAGGTGAGTGCGTGACCGTAGGTTTATCTAGGTAAAGGGTTGATAAATTACGTTGTTTTTGTGTGTGGATTCGTGTTGATTGAGTGCATGATCGATGTGGTTCGATCTAGGATCGATCCGTGTGAGGATAGGTTCGATCCTGGATTCTGTGATGTTGCGTCGATCGACGCAGTTGCTCTGCGACGATCGACACATGAGACAGTGCATCGATCGACACCGTGGTTGCGTATCAATCGACACACTGATTGATGCATCGATCGACACCTAGAGGTTGTGTCGATCGACGCAGGTCTATGCATCGATCGACGCATGTCTGTTCGAGGCAGACTTATGTGTTTGTTCGTGTGTTGCGTGTTGTGTGTGCACCCTGGTATTTTTATTGATTCTTATGCCTGTGTGTATAACCTGTAGACGGGATGACCGTCTCACTGAGTATTTGTGATAATACTCACGCATCTTTTTTTGCTATGTGATACAGGTAAAGACAAAGTATGATCGTGGAATCATGGCCGGGAAGAGGCAATGATTTAGTGTCTCGGTTTCGTGGCCATTGTGTTAGAATTGCTAGGGTGTTAGTAATTATGGAACTTGTTATTGATGTTGGTTGATTTGGTTTTATTGGTTATTGTTATTGGAATTGGTTAGAGTTTTAGTAAAGTATTGGAGTTACTAAATGTCGTGTTGGTTTAACTGTTGAATTGTTTTCCGCATTTGTTGTGTTGACCCGTTGAGGATTATTATTTGTGATAATAAAAATCCGAAAGGGAAATTTTTTAAATTTTACGGGTTGGGTGGTTTCATTATGCATCAAAGCTACAATGAAAGTAAATAAATAGAGATTAAAAATCATCAATTAGTTTTTAATGTTAATAAAAATTGCTTTACTTTGATGAATATTCTAGATGGAGAGAGAACTCTCTAATTATATATATATATGATTTATAAACATAGTTAACTATATATTTTATTGTTGTCTATGTTAAGCAACATTGTTAAATATAGTTAGAGAGAAAAAAACATTATTTTCAAGATTCCAACTCAAAACATAGAGACTTACAGTACATGTCGTAAATCACTTAAATTTTTGATTTACAAACCAGGGAAAAAGACATGTTGTAGCTGGATTTGGTAGCGTCAGCGGCGTCATAGTGTCCGCCCACCAAATCTCTGTATCCTCTACGGAGCCATGGTTGGTGGACCTGACAAGCTAGACAGGTTCGAGGATATCCGTCGCAACGCCAACTACACGGAGCCCACTATGGCGGGTAACATCGGTCTCGTGGCGGCTCTGGTGGCCCTCTCAGAGTCTTCAGCGGCACTGGACAGAAGGACCATCTTGAGCGCTATACCTCCGGCGTACCTTGAGTCGCCGCCTTCGCCGGCTCTTTGGACGTCGTAGGGTTATTACTTATCTGTTAACACTTCTTGTTTTAACTATCTGTATTATCAAATCACTTGTTGTATGCTTGAAGTTGAACCTCTTAAAAATTTGATTTCAGTTGCATAAATCTGATTAGGTTGAACTTGTAAGTTACCTAAAAGATGTTCTAATAAAAGTGTGTTTTGAGGTATTCTCAAACATTATATTGATTCTTGGATTTTATCTTTTTGTGCTTCTTCCTTTATACATAAGCTTTAATTCGTTATGCTTAACATTTAGCTCATAATTGTTTTTTTTTTCAAACGGTAACAAAAAATTACGGCGGCTAGACATAATTTGTGAAATGCTAGTTATTAGCCCAAAATGGCTATTAATTTTAAATATAAAAATGATCAAAAAATTTAAGCCTTTGCATTTTTGTTCGCTTAAATTTAATTTTTGTTTTGCTTATATTTTGTTTGAAAAACAAATTATTTTAATTTTATTTAATTTAGAATAACTATTAAAAAAAATCCATGATTTATATGCTTTGTCACTAAACAAAAATAAATCATGATTTGCGTATATGATTTATCATGATCAACTAATGTTTTGCTTACATTATATATATGTCATGCCATAACTTCATCAATTGTTATTAATTTTGACTTATTATGCATCAAAGCTACAATAAAAATAAATAAATAAAGATTAAAAATCATCAATTAGTTTTTAATGTTAATAAAAATTGCTTTACTTTGATAAATATTCTAGATGGAGAGAGAACTCTCTAATTATATATATGATTTTGAAAGAAAAAAAAATTGTATCAAATTAGTTAATGTTTTCATTTTGCATAAATTTAATAATTTTGAGCTTTTGTGACTATTTGAATTCTGTAGTATTTTACGTTATTAATTGAATTAATATTTTTTAAATAAGAAATTATTGTTTAATGTAAAAAATATAAAAGTCCTCTATATATGATAATTGAAGAGACATTTAATGAAAAAAATTTATGTGTCACTCAACGAGGATTTTAAGAAATATATCAATTAAATTAACCAATCACAATATTTCAATTAAGTATATATGCCATATTGGAAATATCTACATATTTACGTTAATATTTAATATGAACTTATAAATACATGTGTTATAAATATAAATCCAACTATAATATAATATTTTAATATACATAATGTTTAACGATAAATCATATACCTGTAACAATATTTATAACAATATCATATAATGTTTAATGTTTAACGATTAATATACTTTACAAAAATTGTGTTAATGTCCATTTTGATACCATATAAAGTTGATCATACAATTATTTTTATATCGCTTAATTGTATCCACATTACTCTTACTAAAGTTGCACTTTTGTTATAAACGTACAACTTTACAAATCAAATATTAATTATTGAATTTCGAAAAATCTGTTATAAACCCAATTAGTGGATGCCCATTAGAAGCCCATAATCTAGAAGGTTCTAGAAGGTTCTAACTTGTTCTCCAAGTTAGGTTTCCTCTCCAAGTTATTACTCCTCCCCAAGTAATTGTATCCTATATATACCTTTGCTCTCTATTGGAATAAGACACACAATTCTCTCCATTCTCTTCTTCTCTCATTCATAACAAAATCATCATTTTCACTTTTTTATTATTTCTTTGATTTTTTATTTGAAAAGATTTTACATACTAACGCGATATTTGTTTTGATTTTGATGAACTCAAATAATTTTGAAAGAACCGATAATCGTTTATGTATTCGATTTACATAAAAAACACTTACATATAATCTAAGTGTCCTGCAAATTTAACTTTGTAAGATCTAATAAATTTATCAATATAGGAGATAAACTATTTGATATTTATTATTTCGCATCTCAGTTCTCTCTGTAATTTTCAGAATAAGACTTCAAGCGGCGATGTACATCAACAGCTTGTTCATGGGATATTGGGTTGAATATCTTTTGAAGTTATACGGGTGACTTGGTTGCGATTCTTTTTGCTGATGATCTTCTTATCCATGGTGCTTATCGACTTCTTCCGATTTTGGCTTATCTCAACCACATCTCGTTCGGATGTTTCTGGTCTTGTTTCATCAGTCTCGCCAACTATGCCGTTTGGTCTTGTTTCTTTAAGAGTTGTGTTTGTCTATCCTTTTCTGATTTCGATTGGATTTGTATTTCTTGTGTTTCTTTTGTTTGGGCTTTGCCTTCCGGTATTCTTTCGGGCCTTGCTTCCCTTGTTTGGGTTTGGTTTCCAAAGAGTTTCGTTTCCGTGCTAGCATGGCTACGGATGGATTTTTCCTACCGGCTATCTTCATTGTGTAACAACAGTTTTTAATATTATGATTAATCTAGATAAAAAAAAGATTAAAATTATGAATTTTTCTATTGGAATTTTTCTAGTATTACACAATCTAGTATTAGATTATCTATTGAGCTTCTTAATTGTTGTGCCACTACCAATAATCAACCTATTTGTTGTCAATTGATTTTGGATAAGAAGGTCATAATCTCACACTTTCAAGTTATAATTGAATAAAACAAGGGGGTGCTTGACAATAGTCTTTTAAGGATTTAGAGAATTTTACAAGTTTTAAAGATTGTATTTTGCCAAACATGCTTTAAAGTCTTTATCTATTTTAAAGTCTTAAAAATTTGTCTTTAAATTTTGGGACAATTGCAAAAATGTCATTTTTGGTTTGTACATTTGCAATAATGCCACTTAAGGGTGCCCATTTGTAAAGATACCACTAATTATAGATTTCTAAAACTTAAATCTTAAAATTATAAACCCTAAAAAATGTTTTGACTCCTAAAACCCCTTAAACCCTCAAAACTAAACCCTAATACAACATAGTTAATCCAAACATAAATAATATAATAATATTTTATTTTGAAAAATGGTATTTTTGCAAAGATTTTGAAAATGTTGCATTTTTGAAAAGTGGCACTTTAAAAGTGAGATTTTAAAATTTCTCTTAAATTTTTTGTCTTGTTTTGCTTCTTTTTTTTGCTAAAGATTTGTAAATGAGGCTTTAGCCATTACAAAATAAATTTATTTATTCTCTTTCTCCTTTTTCAAATGTATTTAAAACTCTTTGTAGATTTATACATTGTTTATTACTAAAATACTTTGATTGATTAATTATTATCTATTTTTATCTATTCTTTTGAGATCCATTTTAAGTATATTTAAATATCTTTTTAATTTTGCGAAAGAATGATTAATTTTGATATAAAAAAAAATTATTCGAATAATATAATTAATATGTGTCGGACAAGACTTCTATGTGTGTGCTTCAATATGTAATCTTGGAAAATCAAAACTGAAATAACAAAGAAAGTAATTTATATGTTTTTCAAAAATAATTTATTTTTATAATATTAACAATCGTTTTCATTACGAATAATATATATATGAGATTTGTTCATTTTAGATTACTTTAATCTATTAGTCGCTTGGTAATGATTAATTATATTAATAATACAAAATTTTTATTTATATAATTTTGTAATTTTTTGTTGATAGTTATTTTGGAACGGATTAATTATGCTACTTATATAAATATTTTCATAATTTATATTATTGACAAAATGTTAACTGTAATTATTAAAATAATAATCACAGCTTCTACAGTTTGTATAACTAAGTAGACTTCTACTTATATTTAAAATAACATTACAGCATTTACAGCCAAAATCTCTACAGCTAAAAGTCTACAACAAAAGTCTACGGTTACAGATTTAAAAGACACTTACCAAGCACCCCAAATCTTCTTATGAGTCTGTTGGAGCTGGATTCGTCATCGAATCTAGTCCGTTAAAAGCCCAAGTCAAAGCCTTTCATTTATTTCATTTTGACTAGATTAGGCCCAAATTCAGGAAAAAAAACAGAATTCGGTCAAAAGGTTGAAGTCAATTTTGCGAGCGCTGGGTCAACAGACGCATATCTGGCTAACTAGGAACGAGTCAACAGGGCGGTTAGCACAGTCGTAGGAGCGAAATTTACGGGGAATATGCCAAGAACGTGCCCGAGATACGCGGAATCACTCTGGATACGTGAAGCTAGACCGAGGAGCTGAATTGAGCTATAAATACACGAAATCCGAACAGATTTTGCCAACTTTTCACTTACGCTAGAGCTAAACACTACTCTTTCAACTTGTAACACATCTCACTCGAGATCTTATTGTATATTCGATTCATATCAATATAAATCCAGTTCCGCTCTACTCTTCTTTTAAGCTCAGCGATTAGTAATACGATGTCGTTTTCATTTAGAGAAAACTTGCATTCGAATTCCTAATTCGATAAAATGACATCGTTTTTATATTGATATGAATCGAAGTCGCCTTTTAATCGTTGAGCTTATAGATATTTCTTAGGACTAAAATTTTTTCTCCGAATTCACATACAAATACTCAGTGCGGAATTCAGTTTCCACACAGTTTTTAATGCATTTGTTAAATTATCAAACGTGTAATGTTTTGAGGATTTTGACCTAAATTCTACAATGTCTGTAAATGAATAATCCCAGTACTGGGGACTATTGGGCCTTACAATTTTGGCCCAAAATAGAAATGACTCAGAGACAAAATGAAAGTTCTTGAATCATCTTCAGATGTCGACTTATGTTATCCAAGGGTCAGAAATCCTTGTCTATGATGATGCTCTGTTATTTAGGGCTTATCAAGCGTTTTGGTGTTTTGGGGAGCAAATGTAAGTGAATCTTGATACTTTTCTCATATAAATTATTATAATTCTCATATAGGATTTAAATGACAAGTGTAATTTCATAGAACTTATCTGTGATATATAGAAGATCTCATTGTTAGAATATCAATTCACATCCCACATCATAATTAGATAAAGATAAAGATGATCAAATATATAAGTCTCAATCTGATTAGTATGACATATTTTAAAAATTAATCCAAAAACAAATCCGTACAGGTTTGTCGTCAACTCGAAGCGTACAAATATCATACTAGTAGGAGAAGTCGTTGGCTTGTAGAACCCAACAACTACTTCACACAAATTCTTGTTATAATTGAAAACAAAAAATCAGTAATACGTCTACAAAAAGAATATTGCATTTCTAAATTTTTAAAAGAAAACAAAGATCGGAAGAAGGTGAAATCACTCATTTTTGTTGAATATTATGAAATTCGTCATTTGATTCGATCTTTACTTTTAATTATAAAATGAGTTGGCAGTTAGTAATGTAACATTTTGGCTATTTAGATCCAACCAACATCACAATGAAGCGTCTTCGTGTG
The DNA here is from genome assembly GCA_964056655.1 of Arabis hirsuta. NCBI lineage: Eukaryota > Viridiplantae > Streptophyta > Magnoliopsida > Brassicales > Brassicaceae > Arabis > Arabis hirsuta. Next base: position 35,981,508 of record OZ053303.1, read on the forward strand.
AAGGCATTATCAAAATTGGAAATAGCGTAAACCAAAAGAGAAGCGATCCCTAAAGAAAAAAATTGTTTCGTAGCGTACGTTAGACATGCAATACCCTTTTGGTGCCCACATTACCTACTATTTTATCATATATTCTTTATTTCCATTTTTAATGTCTTATGTTGTTGACAAAAATAAAATATAATGTTACAATTTACTTTAAGTACACATGCATTTGCAATGAACTCCTACGTACACAGTTATATAACTATATTAATGCAGAAGGATGGACATACAACATTAAAACACGATTATAACTGCGTTTTCTTATACATCTAAACATAAAAATGAATATTTTTAGCAGGAAACGAAAAGAATTTCTTTAGCCTTGAAATCGGTATATATAGATCGTGGACCGTCTTGCGCGTGAAGCAATTTCTATAGTTTGGTCACTCTATGATAGATAGATAAAATGCGAACAAAGTTTAATAATTGAGGAGCCTACACTTATATACCCTCAAGTCTCAACTTCATTTCTTCTTTGCAGCTTTTTATTGTAGATTAAAGTGAAATAAAAATTTGGTAGGTAGGTTCCGTATGGGAAATGCATGTGCATGAGCTTAATTAAATTTTATGCTTAGAGTTAATAGTTAGTTAAGAGTGGAGAGAAATACTATAAAAAGGGGAGGAAGGAGAGAGTGTCGAAGCATATTCTCGAGAAGTGAATATAGTTCTATGTTCGATATTGATAAGTAAAAATGGAGAGTAAAATAAGAGAGAGATCATCATCAAGCTTGCAAGTGCTTTTCTTGTTCGTTCTTTCTTTTGTTGTGTTGTTGCTGAGCTCAAACTCTGTTAATGGGTTACGAGACCTAAAGGAGAGAGATGGAAGTGAGAGTAGGTTTATGAATGGTACTACTTCTTCAAGCGTTTTGGACTCTAAGAAGAATAATGCAAATGTTTCGACCGTTGGGTTTGAAAATGCCGCAGTTGATGAGAATAGTAATGTTAATAAGAGTGAAAATTGTGAACCACGAGGCGGAGGTGGAGGAGGAGGTGGAGGCGGAGGAGGAGGTGGTGGAGGCCGTGGTGGAGGCAGAGGCGGAGGTGGAGGCGGAGGTGGAGGCCGAGGAGGAGGTGGTGGAGGCCGTGGTGAAGGCAGAGGCGGCGGTAGTGGTGGTGGAGGTGGTGGTGGAAATGGTGGGAATGACAATCCCCACAAAAAGAAAAAAAGAAGTGGTGGGGGAGGCGGCGGTGGAGGCGGCGGAGGAAACGGAAATGGCTCAGGCCGTGGTCAGGGTGGAGGAGGAGGAGGCGGTGGAGGTGGAGGTGGAGGTGGAGGTGGAGGTGGAGGTGGAGGTGGAGGTGGTGGTGGGGGAGGAGGCGGAGGAGGAGGAGGAGGAGGACGTGATGGCGGTGGTGGTGGAGGAGGAGGAAGTAATGGGAATGGTGGAGGATGGGGATTTGGATTTGGATGGGGAAGTGGTGGAGCCGGCGGAAACTTCTGTTGGTATCCCGGTTGTGCTAAAAAAGTCAACGGAAAGTCATAATTAAAATTAGAGATTGCCTAAGAGCAATGCTATGTCTTAAACCTATGTTTTGTCACCACTACTAGTCTACTACATACACAAAATAAGTCCACTGTTTTGCACACAACGACTGTTTTTCTATTATGTATCTTTGGAGATTCTACTTCGATTGAATTGTTAAATAATAAGATTTCTCATTTGTTTGTTCTCGATCACTTCTTATTCCAATCTTTGGCTTTTGGATAATTGTATCTTTAGGTTTGATGTTATTAAAAACAAAATTGATTTTAGGTCAAATTTGATTATGACTCAACTTAATTCTCTAGAATCCTTTCATTTTTTTTTTTATCAATATATATCTATATGTTAGTATGCCAATTAAGTTTGTTACTTGTTAGATTGGAAATTGTAATCCGATAATACACGATAAAAAGATAAACAAATTAGTTTGGTGATGTCTCTTAAACTAGTATATACAAAAATAATACCATTTCCGTTCCACTATGATGAATTTTTTTCCAAACAAAAAAATGTTTCACAAAGATAGAAGTTTTAGTGTTTTGAATGCATTTTTATCATTTAATGTTAAGATATTGTCAATTTCAAAAAAATATTGAAATACTATTGGTTAAACTTCTTGAAAACTGATTATTATGAAAATTAATACAAGATCAATTAGAAAATTCATCTTTGTGGAATGAAGAGAGTAATACATTGCTATACAAAAAAAAAAAAAAACTTACTTGTACTATTTTAAAATGCTAGTTATTTTAGCTAATATGACATGTGATTTGAAAACATATATTTCTTCAGGTTTGATAATTTAAAAAACCTAATAACTGTTATTTTGAGCCTTTCCATCTATAGTCTCTAGTTGAGATACTTATAAATTTTTTTACCAATTTAATATTAGCTTTTTTAATAGAATTTATTTATGTCAATTAAATCAAGAGAAATTTCAAAAAAAATACCACTTTTAAAATGTCATTTTTCAAAAATATCACATTTTCAAAATTTTTGCAAAAATGCTACTTTTTCAAAAAAAAAATTATTATATCATTTATGTTTGGGTAAACTATGTTGTATTAGGGTTTAGTTTTGAGGGTTTTAGGGGTTTTAGGGATCAAAATATTTATTAGGGTTTATAATTTTAAGATTTATGCTTAAAAATTCATAATTAGTGGTATTTTTACAAATGGACACCCCTAAATGGTATTTTTGTAAATGTACACACCAAAAATGATAATCAATAATAAATTGACAAGTGTGAAGAGTCAATTTCTTAAAATATATTCTCCCATTGGTATCTAGACAAATTTTGTTTAAAAAAAAATATTTATTTTAATTTTGATTTATTTTTAATAGAAGTCTCTCATGATGCTCTAAGTCTCTTATTTTCTCTTTTTTTATATAGTTTTATTATTATTATCTTAATATGGATATCTCAATGAAATACTCCCATTGGAGATGTTAGATCATGTCCATTGAGGGATTTAAAGAGAGGTTTATAACCTCAAAAGAATCAAAAATAAATGAAAACTAATAAAACAGCCCAGAATCGGTTCTCATTTCAGAGTTTCCAGAACTCTTACGTGGCAAGACATGATTCGTTCGGGTTTTAAAAAAAAATTAAAAGTTCAGACGGAAGAAGAAAACCCTTTTTCTCCTCGCGATTCTCTCTCTCTCCTCACGGCTCTCGCTCTCTCTATGAAGGCGATTTCGGTGATCGCCTTCTCTTTGTCTCGATCGGAATCGATATCGCCTTCTCTCTGTCTCGATCTCTCTGTTTATCGCCTTCTCTCCGTCTCGATCTCTCTCTCTCTCTCCCTATATATATATTTTCTCCATCTCCCTAAACACTAGTTTCTTCTATTTCTTTTCATTTGCTAGAACAAAATTTCACAAAAACAATGGTATATTCTTCTTATAATCATTTTGAGGAAACAATCGATGAAGAATTTGATCAAAAATTTGATGAAACATTCGAGAAGGTTTTCAATGCTTATGGTGAGCATCAAAATGCAACCGCGTCAAAGAAAAAACGAGCCTATATTGAAAGACAATGCGAACAAGGATACATCCGCTTATGGAATAATTATTTCAGTGAAGATGCAACTTACCCAGCTTCTACATTTCGACGTCGTTTTAGAATGAACAAGACGTTGTTCATGTTTATTGTTCATGTACTCTCCAATAAAGTACCTTACTTTCAACAAAGAAGAGATGCTACCGGAAGTTTCGGTCTCTCAGAACTACAAAACTGTACAGCAGCAATTCGTATGATGGCATATGGTTGTGCGGCGGACGTGGTTAACGAATACCTCCGCCTTGGTGTCAGTACTGCGCTCCTATGCTTGAAATATTTTGTGGAAGGAATAATATTTTTGTTTGGAGATGAGTACCTAAGAAGACCCACACCATCTGATCTTCAACGGCTACTCGATGTTGGAGAGCTACGCGGATTTCCCGGGATGATAGGAAGCATCGATTGTATGCATTGAGAGTGAAAGAACTGCCCCACCGCTTGGAAAGGGCAATATACATGTGGATCTGGAAAGCCAACAATCATTTTAGAGGACGCGTTTTTTGGACCTCTAGATACCTTTAAGGATATCAATGTTCTTGATCGCTCACCAGATTTTTATGATATATTAGAAGGTAGAGCTCTAAAAGTGAATTACTTTGTCAATGGACGCGAGTATCATTTGGCTTACTATCTCACCGATGGTATTTATCCAAAATGGGCTACTTTTATCCAATCAATTCCCCTTCCACAAGGTCCCAAAGCATCATTATTTGCTACATACCAAGAATATGTCCGAAAAGATGTCGAACGTGCTTTTGGAGTCTTGCAAGTTCGATTTATCATTGTCAAAAACCTAGCTCTTATTTGGGATAAGGTAAAAATAGGAAAGATTATGAGAGCATGTATCATACTGCACAATATGATAGTAGAAAACGAACGAGATGGATACACTCAGTTTGATGTATCAGGCTTCGAACAAGGAGAAGAAAATAGAACTTCCCAAGTGGACTTGACGTATTCTACAGATATGCCTACAAATCTCGGCAATATGATGGGCATTCGAAATCGAGTTCGTAATAGAACGATACATAAACAATTGAAATCAGGCTTCGAACAAAAAGAAGGAAATAGAACTTCCCAAGTGGACTTGACGTATTCTACAGATATGCATACAAATCTCGGCAATATGATGGGCATTCGAAATCGAGTTCGTAATAGAACGATACATAAACAATTGAAAGCTGATTTGGTTGAACATATATGGCAAAAATTTGGTACAAGTGAAGATTACAACTATTGAAAGTTTATGATTTACAAATTTATGTTTTAAATTTTTTATGTAATTTATCTTTAAAATTTCATGAAATGTAATATATAATTTAGATTTTACAAAATATTGTATACAAATAATTATAAAAATAATATTTTTTTATTCTTAAGAACTTCTTTGGGTTGTAGCCAATGGAGAAGAAATTTTTTTTTAAAGAATTATGGAGTTCTAAACTAACTTTAGCGTTAGATTAATATTATAAACTTGTTATGAATCCTATTAGGAGTTGTGACCAATGTACATGTTCTTATAAGTTATAATAGTAAAATAGTGTAGTTTTAAAATGAAAAAAAAAAAACACAAAGTGGGATTTAACTGTTTAAGGCAACAACATTACAATGCTTAATACAAGTTTTAACGATCATGATTTCTAAATCACACCATTCTATAAAATGAAATATCTCTAAGTATAGCTTGAAATTCATGAATCATAATACAGTCTACCATCTCTCTGATTCTCTTCTCATAACTTCCTACTTTCTAACAACATTACATTATGCATATAACACAATATGATAACGAAACTGATAAAATTTTAAACCTAGGTTCTTAAACGGGTTAAACCCGACCCGGATCCGCTGTTTTCATAAGCCGGAGCTCCAACACTTTCCGATGAGAGTTGGAGTGAATCTCGGTGGAGAAAGTCGGACTACAAGCGGGTCTATATTCGGGTAAAAGCCGACCCGACTTAAACCGGACTCCACAAGCATTACACAGTGTCTTCGCACCTAATGGACCCATTCTCCATTGAGGCGTTTTCTGTACTCCACAATGGCTACAAAACCGCCTCGGCTGCTGCTGCTGGATTTCACCACCGGACGACGTCTCCGCCTTCTGTTTACCTCTCTTTTTCTTTCCGGCGTCGGCGACGGCGGTGGATAGAGAAGAATACGGCGGTTTCAGAGACCAAATACGGTTGTTGGTGCGACGGCGTTTGCTCCGGGGTTTAACCGGAACGCACTGTTTTTGAGCCTCCACCGACGCGACTGACTTCACCGGAAAGTCACCGGGAAGATAAGATTCCGAGAAAGAATCCTCCACGAAGTTTGATAACCACTCTAAGTCCTCCAAATTACCAACCTTTAACAAACCAAAAAAGAGAGAAATTAAAAACAGAGCAAAAAACAGAGTAAAAGAAACAGATTGAGCAAGTGGGCTCACTGGAACATCGAGCTCGGAGCTTGGGAAGGAGAAGAGATCTTCGAGCGGTGAAAGGCGACTACTTTGGTCGGAAAAGCTCTTAGCTTTGTCACGTTCTTGTTTGTGTACTTCGTCTTCTTCTCTTTGTGAAGAAGACGACTCTTCTCGTACAAAAGCGTCGGTGTTAGAGAAGTCAAGAAGATCGTCGACGGTGAAATCACCGAGAAATGCTTCTACACATTCCATTTTTTTTTTTTTTACTAAGCACTAGCAAAACCAATGACTATTATCATTATATTTTAAAGATAGGAAGAGCGAATCCACATTTCAAAAAAAAGTTTGTTCGTGTTCCAATAAACAAATTTATTTCTTTTTTTTTTCAAAATTTAAGATTCATTACGTGTGGAGAGAGAGACAGAGAGGGAGAAGAAGATGGTGGAGAGTGGACCGAACTGATTGGGGTTTGTAAAAAAAAGTAAAGAGTGGGTTTAGGTTTTTTTTTGAATTTGAGAGACTTTTGTTTGGTAATGTCTCGTTACGAATCAACAAATCAAACACTGCCATGTCAGCATTTCCAATTACAACCAAGGAAAGAAAAAAATATAGTAAATATTACCAAATTGCCATAATTTTCTAAATTAGTTTCCAAAATTACCATAAAGCTTTCCAAATTGCCACAAATTTACTATTTATCTTAACTAAAAGACATATTTATCTTTTATTTTATTTTCAATATTCTTTTTCCCACACATTTTCTCTCTCTATCTAAAAAAATCAATAGTTCTTCTTTTTTTTTTTTTTTTTTAATCTTTTTCATAATGGTAGATAGTTGTCGGAGACAAAAAAACGGTGGTGGCCATAGTCATCAGAGATGAAGACAGTGTGGACAAAAACAGTGAAGATAACAGTGGTTGCGACGGAGGACGTAAACAGAGACAGTGACAGAAGACGTAAACGGAGACAGTGACGTAAACAGAGACGGAGACGATGGTTACGACTGAGGATGAAAACGCAAATAGTGACGGAAGACGTAAACAGAGGCAATGACGGTGGTTGCGACTGAGGACGAAAACGGAAACAGTGACGGAACACGTAAACGGAGACAGTGACAGAGGACAGTGACAGAGACGGTGGTTGCGACGGAGGACGAAACTGAGATAGTGACGGAGGACGTAAACGAAAACATTGTCTTTAAATGGTGCTGGAAACGGTGGACAAGTAGTGATGGTGATGGACAAAACTAGACACTAATGTCATGATGGTATAAAAATGAATAAATTAAAAAAACATATCAGTCATTCCAACTGCTTGATATTTCAATTTGTGGCAAGGTATCACATTTATGACAATTTTAGAAAGTAATTTTGGATAAATGGCAATTGAAGCAACATTCCCAAATATATATATATTAACTCGTGAGTAAAGTAGATACACAACCAAAAAGTTATCAAAATTAGACTTACAAAAAGATGACAAAAAATTGTAGTAATTTCAGAGTCCTTAATCCCAAGTTTTAAGTTTGTAATATCAAGAAGACAAGCTATTTTCTTGTAAAATAGAAAGTTTCTTACTGTATTGCATATTTTACAAAGTTTCTAACTGTATTGCATATTTTACAAAGTTTCTAACTGTATTGCATAGTTAGAGTAATAAAATAGGCTGAAACCTTTTTTGCTCTAAATTCAGCTAAAATTCTATCAGTCATATGGAAAAAATAAATACAATAAAAAAGAAAAGTAAATGAAGGATAGAACAGATAAAACTAGTATATTTATTCCCTTATGTGATAGGTACTGTAAAAATTTCTTCTCTCTTTAGTCATTAAAACCAGCTGAATCCCCTTATTATTCTTTTTAATTTGACTGGTTAAAAATTAGCTTAAACCAGAATAATTATTTATCCATCTAAAATATTTATTCTAAAGAATGTCAAAAGTCATAGCCAAGATAAAAAAAAATTCTTTTTTTTCTGATTACTGTTTATTTATCTTACCTATCTTTTGCTCTATAAATTTTTAGCCATTTTATTCCTCATTTTACCAAGTCACACCTAAAAAGTTTTGTTTGTCAATATGAAACTTAAAATTTTAAAGTGGTAAATAGCAACCCATAATTCTGAGTCGTATTTTGTTGTTTTTCGAGAAAAATACAAGAAAAATATAATAATTTTTCGTACGTCGACAAATAATGATTGAAAAATATGGACTATAAAGTCAGGCTTCGTGGGCCCACTCGACTGTCGGTGGAAAGCCCAATGTGAAGAATCTGAAAATGAGACCGAAACAACAAGAACGTCATAATTTGTTTTTTTTTTTTTTTTGAAAATAATTTGTTTAGTGTTTTAAATTCAGAAATGGATTTTCAAAGCTATTGATCTTTAAAGGTTTTTATTTTACACTAGATATAGGGTTCAATTCTTAAATAATATAATTTCTACATATCAGTAGAGGTAAAGACTATCAGAAGTTCTAAAATATTATAGATGTTAAAATTGTTCGTGGTGGTTTTGTTGAAGATAATTGTTCATCGTGAATATGTGCATATAAAATCATATGCTACAGATTCATTTGTTGCAGAGAAAATTGCATCATAGGATAGTTATTCGTAGAATTTTGGGTAAAAACTAATTGAATTAGATCAATTATCATTCATATAACAAAATTATTAAATCAAATAAATATACTAAAAATAGTCATTCAAGAATGAAAAGAGTTACCATCATATGAAACATTAATGTTTTTTATTTTTGAAATATGAAACATTAATGTTAATTGTCAAATTTCTCATTTGGTTTATTTTACATATTAATTTCCATTACATATTCATTTCCATTAGAAAGAATCCGTTACAAAGACAAAAACCATCTACGAGTAGATACATCATACATTCAACGTGACACACCATAAAACTAAAGCTCATAAAAATGAAATAAAATCGTTCACTATGATGATGATGACAACAACATTTGAAGAAGTAGAGTAAATTCGAAAAATAACGCATCACACTGGCCAAAAGAAGAAGATAAGCTTCAACGCTCAAATAAATGTTTTAATAAAAAAAAACACTCAAATAAATGCATAGCTAAATTAACTTATAGGCAAAGACAGCCAAAAGCAACGTTATGCCAACATGATGCATCATTGTACATATGGTAGCTCGACGTAGAAAAATGAAGCCATTAAAAACAAATTCTTAGCAATCGAAATGATGCTTTACCATTTCTATGCAATGATGTTTCAATGTACATAAATCGAGTTTCAATTGTGATTTTTTTTTAACTGAATATTAAATTTATTTAAACCATAAAACTTTTCTTACATCAAATGCATCGTTTATTTTGAAATAATAATAATAAAAATCGATGATTTTCTACTAATTTAACAAAAAATCAAAGAATGATCTATGTGTTTGTCTTTGTTTCTAACCACAAATACATCCCTTCTTAATATTGCATGTCTCTGTGTGATATGGTAAACCTGTTTTCTATAGTTTTATTAAGAAGATTCTCCATGCCGGCGACAGTTCCTTTTCTTGAATTGTGTGAGGTTTGTTATAAGAAACTTTTTCATATATATTCTACAAAATCAAAAAGATAATATCCAAAATCGAACCATTTTACTCGAGAGTACAAACATATACATTTTACTAGAATTTCGAAATCATATCAGTCAAATGGCTAGTTCCAACAGCATAAACATATACACATACCTAAAATAATTACAAAAACTTACATTTTGATTATAAATATAATATACGACAAATCAAGCAATTGGGTGTTTGGTCTAGTGGTATGATTCTCGCTTCGGGTGCGAGAGGTCCCGAGTTCGATTCTCGGAACACCCCTCGTACTTCATCTGCATTATCAATTTTTTTTTCACTGCATTATCAATTTTTTTCTTCTCGAATTTAATTATTAATTTAATGCAATACAAAGCGTAACATACGGGTGAGTCACTAACCTTGTAGTCAAATTAGACCAATGGGCCGAATGGCTTAATGCAAGCAGTCAAAAGTGGAATGTTCTTAATACGATTGCCATGTACACTATTGGCAGAGAAGCAACCGTTAAGAAATGACAACTATTTTATACGAAATCCTGTTTTAATTTTATTTGAAGCAAGATAAATGAAAGACTTTCATTTACAATTTAAATTTTATAAAATTACTCTTCTATACCATAATATGTAACCTCATTTGTATACATGTCGTTAATATGTCAATTTTCAAATTCAAACTTATACAATATGTTGCGACACAAAAACTCGTTTTCACTTTTTTTTTGTAGTATTTTCTACTATTTTCTCGTAAACTATAGGCACGGCACTGATACATTATATATGTGTTTGTGAATATTCAATCCCTTATCTGAAATATATTCAAAAATTAGTTTGAGCTTCATTTTTGTCATGAATCATTAGATACGAATGAAAACAAATTTTTTTGAAACCATAGTACATACAATTACAATATAGTATCATTTTCTCCATACATATCATATATCTTAGTTTTTTATTCAGATTGAATAAGTAATTATGTCTATTTTGCCAACCACCTACATAAACATAATCACAGATCTACTACTGGTCCAAATACGATTCACTATACAACCTGTAAAATTAGTTAAAACAGTACTATTGACGTTTTAAAACGCAATCTTATTGAAGTTCCCTACCACATTTACAATATAAATCGTATCAACTCTGCTCCATTTTCATTCATTTTACATTTTAGTTTATAGATATGAATTTGATAGTTGACAAGATGAAAAACAAAAATTAATATCTTTAGTACGAACGGTGAACGCATTAAATGGTAGGTGCCACTAACCAGACCATTGGGACTTTTTTAGTTGAAACAAGAGACACATCAATAAATGTCACCGATTCACATACATCCATATAATATAAAGTATTTATAGAAAATATCTAACATGTGAAAATTGAATAAATCTGTCAACTATAACATTTAATACAACGATATGGACTTCCATCATCATGATAAAGACAATTTTAAACCTAAGATAGCAGCAAACCTATTTAATATTTAACCTTATCATTTTCCCCAACTAGTTTTTTTTTCCACTTTTAACCACCACCTATAAGTTGTTGAAACTTGAAACACTCTAGCTCTAAAAGAGGCAATCAAACATCTACTAGCAAATATATCTTTAATAACAAACCAAACTCTGCTTCTAAACATAGCAGAGAGATTTAGAGAGAGAGAAGCCATGGAAGCAATGAAGGAGACTGTGGAGGAGAGTTTGAGAGAGATGAGAGAGACGTTTGCGAGCGGGAGGACGAGGAGTGTGAAGTGGAGGAAGACACAGCTTGGAGCTATAATCGAGATGGTTAAAGATAACGAAGACAAGATGTGTGATGTTCTGTTTCAAGATTTGGGCAAACATAGTACTGAAGCTTTTAGAGATGAGCTTGGTTTTGTCATTAGATCAGCTACTACTGCTTTAAACTGTCTTGATAAATGGGTCGTTCCCAAAAAGGTAAGAACCATACACTAAGCACATATTTAGAAAGATTAGTCTGGATTTCGGTTTAGGAGAACCTGATTATCGAGAAAAAATTGCAAGATTAATCATTGTTCTTTGTTTGGATGATTAATTGTCTTCTTGGTGTTGTAAAAACAGACCAGCCTTCCTCTGTTGTTCTACCCAGCAAAAGGGAAAGTGATTTCTGAACCCTATGGAACAGTTCTTGTTCTGTCTAGTTGGAACTTTCCTATATGTAAGATTCGGATCTTGAACTAGTTTTTAATGTTTTCTAACAGAAAGAAAGAGTTAAATTGTGCTTCTTTTTTTTTACTGTTTGTGGTCAGCTTTGTCTCTGGACCCATTGATTGGGGCAATATCAGCAGGAAATACCGTGTTGCTCAAGTCATCTGAACTAAGCCCTAACGCATCTGCCTTCCTCGCCAAGATAATCCCGTCTTATCTCGACAATAAAGCCATCAAAGTTATCGAAGGAGGTCCTGATGTCGCAACCATTCTCTTGAAACAGCAATGGGACAAGATCTTCTTCACCGGTATGTATTAATCAATTCACATTTCGAAACACGGAGTGATTTTCATGTAGCGGAAATCGAGTAATTGTTGTTGTTTTTTAGGGAGTCCGAGGATTGGAAGGATCATACTGGCTGCAGCTGCAGAGCATTTGACTCCTGTGACATTGGAGCTTGGTGGAAAATGTCCAACCATTGTTGATCATCACTCAGTTTCAAAAGACATGAAGGTTTTCGATTTGCTCTGTTTTTCTAAGCTCCAAATTTTATTGAAACAGAAGATCTTTGTCGTAACAAGACTTTAATTTGTAATTATTGGTGTGATGAACATAAAGTCGGTAGTGAAGAGGATCTCTGGAGGAAAATGGGGCTCTTGCAGTGGACAAGCTTGTATTGCCGTAGATTACATTCTTGTCGAACAGAGTTTTGCGTCTTCTCTGGTAAGTGTACACACACAACGCAAACGCAAACGCAAACACGGTTTCTGTAGAATCTCTAAACCTTTGGTGGATTTTTTGTAGATTGATATGTTGAAGCCGGTGATAAAGACTTTCTTTGGGGACAACCCTAAAGAATCTGGATGTCTCTCTAGGATTGTCTCCAAGAAACACTTTGAGAGATTGTCTCGTCTTCTTAATGATCCTGGTGTCAAAGCTTCCATCGTCTATGGCGGTTCCATGGATGAAGAGAAACTGTATGTTTTGGTTTAACTATCTTTCTTGTATCATACGAAATCGGTTCTACAAGTCCTTTAACCTAAATTTGTTTGACAGGTATATTGAGCCAACGATCTTGTTGGATCCTCCACTTGATTCTGAGATCATGAATGAAGAAATCTTTGGTCCAATTCTCCCGATTATCACGGTACGCATATTTTCTACAATCATTCAAGATTACTTACTAGAGGATTGACTAATCGTTGTTAATTTTGTGTATTTCCCCTTGATGAAACGAAGTTACGTGACATCCAAGAAAGTATAGGATTCATCAAGTCCAAACCAAAGCCCCTTGCCATTTATGCATTCACCAATGACGAAAACCTTAAAACTAGAATCTTGTCAGAAACATCTTCAGGAAGTGTTACCTTCAACGACGTCATGATCCAGGTATATATATATATAAAACAGAATTGAAGAATTATTCATTTATTAAAGATAAGAATTTTAAGATTTCTATAACCAACTCATTGTAGTCTAGTGATTGATATTATTCATCCCGGCGCTGAGAGACTATATATGGTTGGACTTTTTCCACTGCAATTTTAGTCATGGTTGACCACTGTAAACGTTTTTCATGGCAAGAGTACATATATTTTGAGTTTAAATTTGATTGTACCTGTGAAAATCTTCTCATATTGTTAAGTGTTGAATGAAATTGTAGTATATGTGTGATGCGTTGCCCTTTGGAGGAGTGGGAGAGAGTGGAATAGGAAGGTATCATGGTAAGTACTCATTCGAGTGTTTCAGTCACGACAAGGCAATAATGGAAGGAAGCTTAGCAATGGATCTTGAAGCTCGATATCCTCCATGGAACAACTTCAAGCTCAACTTCATTAGACTCGCATTTCGTGAAGATTACTTCAAGCTTATCCTCCTTATGCTTGGTCTCATAAAAAAATAAAGTGAGAGAGTGAGTGAGAGACACATACAATACATGTGATTGATTCATATCACATTTATGTTTGATTTTCATATCGTTCACCTAATAAGTTAAGTTCCAATGTTTTGCAAATTATTCAAGCAGGTCCGGTGCAATGTCAAAATAGACCTAGTGCAAAAAAAATAAAAAAAAATTAGACCTTTATATTACAAATAACAAGGAAAATGGATATGTTTGTCAATAAAAAAAAAATTTCGGTTTTTATTTCAAAAAATTTTGTTCAGAAAACACAAACTAAATAAATGGGCCCAGTGCATATGCACTCCTTGCACTAGACCAGAGTCGGGCTTGCATTCAAGCTTGAAATATTCTATATTAAGTCATTTTTTGTCCCTAGATTTACTAGATACTTTCTAAGTGACCGTAATATATCTTTAGCAAAAACTTTTAAGATCAATATAAAATTTTGACCAAACGGATTGCAAGATAACTACTTGAGTATTTTCAAAGATAGATCTCAGGATTAGTTCAAAATTGCGAAAAAAGTCTTACGCGAATTAGATATCACATGAAGTGATATTTAGATGAACCATTGGACTATATAATGAATGAATGTGATACCTCAAGATTCATACTCATCTAGCAATATTGTTCGTTAAGGACCACACTCACCGTATACCTCAGTATACGCAAACATACACAGTAGTATAAACATACATTGGATCGTATATGTATGTACGTAAAGGTGTGTATACGTGGCTTGTCTAAAGAAAAAAAAAGCTGAATAAAAGTATGGGCACGCACACCACAATAATAGGTTACTGCATCACTGAGCCAATTTCTTTTAACCCCACTCTATTTAAAGCTCTACCCAAAACCCTAGCTAGCTTCTTTTTTTTTTGTTGTTGTTGGTACGTCGTCCTTACTTGCCCCTCTTTATATCCAATCTCTGCAACATTCCTCATTATTAATTTCATCTTTACTTCTCTCTCTCTCTCTTTGTCTGTCTCTGGTTATGTCTTATGTTGTCTTCTTGAACTCAAATCCAACCAGAAACCATATCTCTTATAGTTTGTGTTCCTTCACTCTTGGAGAATTCAAAATCAAAGGAGATTGGATGACTTGCGATTCAAGGCACGTTCCTAAGGCTAAACTACGTGAACTTCAGGTGATCTAATCGTTTTCTTGTTTTCTCTTCTTGAATTTTTGGTCACCAAAGTGAACGTGTTATGAACGTGCTACACACGTATCAAATTAATTGCCCCCGAAACTAGGACTAAGCAAGCTAATTAGACATTGTTTTGTATATGGTTTCCTAACTTCGGGTGAACATGTGTGCAATTAGATTAGCAAGAAAGGCTTACAAATTCTATGAATGAGCCTTCTTATATATTGAAATATTTAAATGATAGCTTGGTTTCTATTATCAAACCTCATTGGTTATGTTTTCATGATATTGATGCACATCTTATGGCTGTTTTTTAGAAAAGACAATACATACTGGAGTTAATATACGAAGAAGCTAATTTTTGGTATTGTGCTATAAGATTATTGGCTTCAATAAAGAGAAGGAAAGTGATGTTTTATATATACTTTGTTAGTTATGAACTTCACCATTTTATTTTAGTGTTTTGTATGATCTTAAAACTGATTTAACACTAAGAAACGTTCTATTAGGAGACTTTTTCACTAGATCTTACGAATAAATAATTAATTCTACATAGACATGATGGTAATTAAGCTCTAAATGTATGAAGAAACTCGTGGATTAATTATATAAATTGTTCTTGCATCATGCCTAGCTGTGGTTAGAGCATTGGTAGATAAAACCAACTAGTTTTAGAATAAATTATTCAAACACCAATTCATTGCGAAGTAGAACACTATGAGTCTATGAGTATAGAACTGACAATATAGAGGGCCGGCCAGTTCTATATATAATCTTAACTTACATTTTGAAAAACTTTACCCTCATTTGCCTTCCTGTCGTTTTCACTATTTAATTCACTTTAATTAATTTGCCTTCAAATCTAGATAGACTAATGTTACAGTAACATTATAACAATATAAAATAGTTGATGCTTTGTGAAGAAGATATAGTTTTTAGAGGAAGATTATTAGTTGTAAATATGTGGGGGATAATATATGAATTTTATACTATTAATTGTATTGAGATTGATGAAAAGAAAGAGAAAAAAAGAGAGAGAGATAGAGATGTATATTTACTGTAAATATAGATTTTATATTTAAAACTTTAGTGGGTAGTAAATATGAATTTTGATTTAATTAAATTAATTTAATTTTTATTTACCCCTATATTATCTATCGATAATGATGCTTTTAGTATATAAATCATCTAGACTTCACTAGACCTAATGAAAATACTATAGTTTATTCAATATTATAACACAAGAATTTCTCGACTTTATCCAATGGGAGAAGCAACCGGCAACATCGGCATAAACATGGAAAAATAAAACGTATCGAGAACCAAAAAGAAAAAAATACATGTTTATAGCCACACAACAAATGATAAATATTTATATAAAAGATTCATTACAATTTATATAAAAAAAAAAGTACACACATACAGTATACATAATAACAACACAGACATGCAAATGTTGATCCGATTTGCAATGTCGTCTAAGTATTACATATGATCACTGATGAAAAAACACACACACGCATTACATATATAGACTCATCATTCTAAAAAAAACTCGAGTTATTGATTTAATCAAGATCTTGGTGGGTTTTGATAAAACTGCGTACCTGGAGGCATGAACATAGTAGTCATGTTACTCGAATAGTAACCACCAGAATTAGGCTCAACAAACATCGCCGATGATCCTCCTCCTCCTCCTCCTCCTCCTCCTCCTCCTCCTCCTCCTCCACCGTCGGGCACTGTCGGAGTGTTAAACAGATTTCCTCCTCCTCCGCCGCCTCCTGCGGAGGAGCTTTGATGATCACTTCCGCCACTACCACCACTCATGTAGCTGCTTTCAGGGCCTTGGTCATATAGAATTCCCTTAAAGAGATGACCTCCGATATTCACCGTCGTTTGATAAGCGTATTGACCATCTCCTCCGTCGTCTACGCCACTCATTTTAACACACCGGAATAACGCATCTGAGCTAACTTCCGGTGGAAAACCTTGCCTCCTCCATTTCTAACACCTAGTAATACATATACATATACACATTAATAAGTGTCAAAACACTGAAAACAAACACTTAGGCTAGTTTGTGTTATGTATTCATGTTAAATTATGTGTTTTACCTTGAAAACAGAACATTTTCATGTAATTATAACCAAATTAACATCTTTTGAAAATTGCAAACAAAATGATGTTTAATAAATAAATAAAATCAGAATGTTGTATTTTTAAATGTAAAGAAGTTTTTGTAAGTAAAAAATGGAAAACTAAACATAAGTGCTTGTGTTTAAAACAATCCTATAGTTTGTTTTAGACAAAACACTTCAAAGAGACATATATAAATGGTTGAATCTGAAGTTGTCCGAATCTCAAACATTTAGTATAATTTTAAAACAAATCTGAAACAAGAACCTGCTGAGTCTGATGGTAAGCGAGAGGAGGATGTTCCCGGAAGAGTAGTATCCCTATGGCGTTTAGGGATACCTTGAACCGCTGCCTCCACCACCACTGCCGCCACTTCCGCCACCTCCAGATGTAGGACATATGAAGCTGTTGTTGTCTCTCGCGGCGTCTAGCAACGGGGATCCACGTGCTCCTCACGTGAGTGGAACAATCGAAACCACGGCTCTTACAACAAGTCCTGCAACGCATGTGAGTGCAATCTTTCTTGGCTTGGTTCCCACAGTCCCGACAGCTTATGGTGATGGATCTTGATGATGTGGCTAAATCAGAGACGTCGATCTGATGACTTGGATAAAGATCTAAGCTATGTTGTTGTGGATGATGCATGAGCATCTGCTGCTCTGGTGGAACCTGCCATTGTTGTTGGCTCGAGCTTTGGTTAATGTATTGGTGTTTGTGTTTCTATACCAAACCCAATTTGTCTTTTCTTGTTGTCGATTTTCTTCTTCTTCGTCTCCGTGTTGTTGTTGTTTCCTCCTAATGAGAATATCCCAGCCATTTCCTAAGACCTAACACTTGAAACCCTAATCTTGAGTACCCAATAATATCCATAATTCAAAAACCCTAATTACCATGAATTCCTAATAACCCTTCTTTCTCCTTCTTCTTCTCTCACTCGTGAGTCTCCTTGTTCTTGGAAAGAATTCGAATTCTTTTTTCAAGATCTCACACTCTCTCTCTCTTAAAGTGTGTGTTCTTAGTTGAAGTGAGAGAAAGTAAGAAGAAAGAAACAAAAGAGAGAAAAGAAAGAAGAATTTAAGCTGTCTCTGACCTCTGCTTAATTATGAATCTTTACTTTTTTGATCTATAGATTTCTGCAAGCGCCGCCATGAGCGGTTTTTAGCTTTCTCTCTCCTCTGCTCTGCTCATCCCCAGAATTTAAGTCCTCTCTCTCTGATTTGGGTTTTTGCAGATTCTATGAAAACCAAAGTAAAAGCCTTTCTTTCCTCTTCTCACTTCGGCTTTGTCTGAACAAAACGCTTCTAGTTCTGTCCGTATGAAAGTAAAAAAAGGATTAAACAAAGACTCTCTCTCCTCTCCTATCTCTTCTTTCTCTCTCTATCGACTCAGAGTCTCACACCCACGGGGGATGATCCACCGGTCCTAGATCTCTTGTTATCATCTCATGGACTAGAGTTTGCCACGTGGAAAATGTTGTTAAGCTTGTTTCATCTTAAATTTTATTTGGAGTTAATAACACACATAATGAATGTAGCACATGTGTCCGTACGTATTAATTATCAGTATTAACTATGGCTAATTTGAAATCCCACGCTATTAGGAAAAATCTTGACCGCTTAACTATATACGTTTTTTTTGTTTTGTCTAATCATATCAAAGAATATTAATTGCTCACCTAGATGCCTTAGGGTTCTTTCTTTGATCGACTTTAACGGTATTGCTTTAATCACGATTTTATGTGTCATCCTATTTTTAACAAATCTTAGAGTAATAATTAATTATTTTATTTTTTGGATAACCGTTAGAGTTCCAGATCTTTGATTTAATATTTTTTTTAGTGTCCGAGACTATCCGTTGTTAATAACACGTTTAAGGCCTAACTCACCCTTTCCAAGTAGAATTAAACTAGTAAGTTTGACAAAATTTTTTCAAATCTCAACCACTTGGTCGCAAACCACTTAGTTACTTATTCATATATACATTTACCCTAATTCATATATACATTTACCCTAATTATAAGTTATGGCAAACCTTTCTCATAATAGTTCGTTCATTTTTTTTCATTTATATATGTATATCACTTATATCAAAATAAATCATTCATCAAATTATAGATAAACATGCGACATTTTCTTTTCTTTTCTTGAGAAACCGCCAAAATATGGTGATAATCTACCAAAAAAAGAAGGAAAAAAATCAAATTTATTCGATGCTTCTGCTATTTGAGCAGACTACCGATTTTTCAAAAACAATTTTAAACACACTCCCCCCCATTCACAAATATATAGATATTTTCTTCTATGCTAAAAAGAGAGAAAATATTGAAAAAACGTAAGTACTAGTTTCCAAAGTGATACATGACTAAAATATAAACTCACAGTCTTACTGAATGTATATGTGAGTTTCTATTTCATTAATTTTGACTATGGTTAAAATAGGTATATGTGACCAAAAAAAATTACATTTACTTTGAAACAGAACAAAATATTTAATTTAAAACGACATTTATATTGAGATGGAGGTAAAAATTACATGTGTTATGAGGATTTTTTTTTCTTTTCTTTTAAACTAGCTCTTCTGCCAAATGTTTATTTGGTCAATTTATCTAATTTAAAATTCTGACATAAAATTACATTCGGCTATCACTATCAGGTTAATTAAATCTATTGTTATATCATTTAAAACTCATTTATCTAAAATCATGGTTTTTAAGTATATAAATTCATGTTAATTTTTTTGTTAAGCCATTTTTAGTTTTGATATATAACGGGATTTCCGACAAAAATCAAGACTAATTATGTGACATGTAGAAAAAACCAGTTCTAATTATTGTCATCTAAGTTAATCTATAATGGTTAACCATGATTATAAAGTGTATTTAACTGTAGTGATATTGTATAAATTTTTTCCACTAACTACAAATCAATGATTTGGTGAATTAATTATTAAGAATAGACTAATAGTATATAGTGTATAAAATCATTCACCATGGAATAGTTTATGGAAACAGAGAGATTCGGGGCAGTGAAAAAGAGGCTCTCTTTTTATTGATAGTAACAAATGATCATATTATTCGTTACCGAGTGATTTGAATAATTAAAGAAATATTTACAACACAAAAAAGTGAAGAAAGATGAAAAATGAACATAAAAAAAAGCATGTTACTCTTTGGACTCTCTGTGGCTATACAAGGGAACACTGCGCCACCTACGTGTACTTTTTTGTATTCCTTTCTTTTTACTGTGAAATAAGTATAAATTTCTATATGAAAGACGAAGCAAAATAATGTAATAAAATTTGTGAATAAGAAAGACTTTGATTTGCATTCTCTGTCGAGAACTGTTTGGATCACAAATTCTATATGGTGTATTTAATTCAGACCAAAACATTTCTTTCGTATTTGTTTTTTTTTCTGTCAACACGTCAATTACATCTCTCTGTCATAATTTACGCCAAATATATAAATGATGGTTTTGATATAATAGTTTCACTCGTTGAACAAAGATTACAATTGTGGGTATACAAACTAGATCAAGGTCTGAACCAAAGCTTTAAATAAGCATAAACCTTTATACAAACTGGTTTATGCAATACCAGTGTATAATGAATTAATAGATCAAATATGTACTAAATAAATCTATACAAAAGACTATGTACAATAACAAATAGCATGGTGAAATTGATATGACTATGCGATTCGGCATGTTTATTAGTAACTACACAGTTGTGTAAACTTATTTGCACATTACATGCAATTGAACATATTTTCAAAAGAATAATTGATACGCCAAATCTTGTGATTACAGATTACATTTAGCTTTTGCATGATCTAGTTTACAATATCTTATTCAGTGTTCGAACCGTGTTGAACATCGGACCAAAGTTGAACCAGTGTTGTCACATTCGAATCGAGCCAAATTTGAACTTTTTTTTTTATAAACCCGGCTTAATTAAGATCGGACCGATCAAGATTAGTCCAGTCCAAATGTTTGGGAAATAAAAAGCTATTTAAAATTGTGAAATTTTAAAATAATGAAGAAAATAAAAAGAAAGAAGAGAATGATAAGTGGGGAGAAGCCCGAGAAGAAGAAGACGTTCAGTGTCTCTTAAACCTGTCGAGAGGTCTCTTGAGCCCAGTGTGTGTTTGCTTCTCCTTTGCGTTGACTCTCTCTCCATTTTTTTGCATATAATTCTTATTTAATAAAAGAAGGTGAGACAAAATTAAAAGGAAATTAAATGATGGGGAGAAAAAACAAGAAAAGCAAACGTTTGTAAGTGTATTCTATAGAAGGTATAGAGGCTGGGTTGCTTCATGAAAGGAGTACACATTGGAGCAAATCGGAACAGCAAGAACGAGACAAGACAATAATGGGGAAAAAATGAAATTATATTATAATGTAATGGCTGTCATTTTCTCAGCCTTTAAATGTGGCTTTTTGTTGATAATAACATGGCATATTTGAGTCTTTTAGTAAAAAGTCTAATCTATTATTGGATATCTACATCAACCATATACTAAACATATAGTTAAAAGTAGAATAATAGAATTATGCACCAAACCTAAAAGTATTTATCCCCTACACCATTCCCATTTAAAAGTATACATAGACACACGTATTAATTATATGCCGTCAAATAAATTTCTATCTTTGTGTTTTTTTTTATTTGGTAATTCATTGATCGGTTATTACCATTTGATGTTAAATGTTTACATATACATTATTTGTCTTTATATACTAGTATAAAATATTATATTTTTATTTTAAATGTGTTATAATTTTTAACTCTCTCATAAATTAAATAATACATGAAGACTGTCTTTGAGTTCTGAAGAGATTATGAGCAAAAAATTTGGAACTTCCACTATTTATAAAAAAAAAAAAACTCTCTCATAAATTATGAACGATTTTTTTTTCATTTGCGTTTCACATTTTCGTTTAATATGTCTTCTAAACTGTTTTTTATTTTAGAGACAATACTAAAATACTTAAGTTTAACTATTTAAAACGAGCTATACTAATTTAATATCTAAAACGGAAACACAAACCGAAAGTACAATTAAACCCTCCTCTATTATAGCTTAAGATCGGCATGGATATATAAAGTTAAAATTAAAGAGCTATGGAGCTTGGACTCACTCAATAACCTAAATAGGGCAATGGATGCTGAATTTTTACTATGGTCCATGCGTTGTTAGTGATTGGTCGGTCGGTCAATATATTATTGTAATGATGTTAAATTTTATTTTATTTTGTGTCACTTCACACACTCATTATCCGTTTTATCCAATTGGGATGCAAATGATTTTCACCAAGAAATTAAAAATAATCGACTACAGAAGACTCAACTGCACCTTCACCTCACAGCATTGTTAATTTAATGATTTTTTTTCCGTCTAATGAATTTTAATTAAATCAAGAAAAATATTCATTTAGGCTTCTGTAAATGTCCCCACTCTATAAAATTAAATGAAAATTCAAACTTTTTGTGTAACAAGCAGGACCATTTCTTATAGTCCTTATCAAAAGTCTAGTTAACTTTAATAGAGAATTTGATTCAGACAATCTAAACATATGATTCTTTAAATGGAACTATTTCCAGAAGTTTACGTTAGATCCTAACTGTTTTTTTATACATACGTTACTTATTATTATACACCCACCTGCTATTTATAAGCAAATATGAACACGAAAAAAAAATGGGAATCAATTTACGATACTTTTAGATTCCACAAAAGTAACGTTTTTAACATAAAGCTTGTTGCATCTCCTTCTTCTTAGCATCCACAAGAAGAGCAAGACGTGCACATTTACTTTTAGTTTCTTCGAGTTCCTTTTCGATGTTCCTCACCTGTTTCATTATCCATTTACATCGATGTAAGAAAACCCGATGTTTGTAACAGAACCGATGTTTATACCGCGGAATCAAACTTACCATCTGTTCCATTTCAGTCTCTTTCTTTATATATTCCTCGCATCTGTTTATAAGATAAGAACACATCGATAATTGATCGAGAGATATGAGACTAAATGAGTTTTTAGAGTACCTCATGAAGAGTTGTATATTCTCTTGGCTTATTTCATCCACTGACTTGCCAACGAGGTTGTTTTCAATATCCTGGCAAGTTATTTTTTTTTTAACTTTAGTTCAAACTTGTGAATAAAACTGAATCATCAAAATGTATTCACTTACGGTAGCTGCAGGTTGAGTGTTGAGCTGTACAGGTCGAGGGTTGAGATGCACCGGTTGGAAGTTACTTCTTAAACCTGAGGAATTTCTCATGTGTGGCGGTGCAAGAACAACTGTACAGATTGAAGTGCCGTTACAATGACTGATTTCACGTATTATCGGACCACCTTGACTAAATTTTTCAGAAGGCAGAGGTGAAGGATTGATTGTATTGACAGCAGGCGGTTGATCAGGTATTGCTATCTTTTTCGATCTTTCTGAATGGATTTGTTTGTATCCAACATCTTCGCAGCGGCTAGACCTGTTTTTCTCCATAACAAGCAGTGGAATAGTCAAACTAACGTAACCAAAATCATGTTGAAAAGACATTGAGAGATGATTGGAAAAAGGTTTAGAAGGGGAAGAGGAGACCAGTAATCAACGATAATCTTTTTTAACTTCGCCTCCAGCCGCTGGAATAGAGAAGACCTCTCAAAATCTTGCTTATCGTGAGCCGGTTCTATGAAGTTTGCTTCAAGAACTCCTGTGGAACAGATTTTTTGGTTGATGAGTCTTTCCTCCAGGTCGTTCCCTCAAACAAAACATATTCAATGGAGTCATCAAGGAAATGAATCACTATACCGACAACACCATGGCCTATACGTGACCCGTCCATAGTGACCTTCCAGAAAGGCTGTGATGGTGCAAGAGAGATACTATGAAAAGCTGGGCGCTAAAGTGACAAATATTCTAACAGACCAATCTTTTAATGATCTATTAAGCATTGCATTCTAATAATCTATGTCTGATTTCCCTGAATGGTCTAGTATATGAGAGCGTACCCGGATGAGACGGTTTTTGTTATAGACATTGTAACCGCAAATTGCAAGCTTAGGCGCCTCCTTTATAAATCCAACTTTGATTTCAGTGGTAGCCTGTAACACGAAAGCTTAGTGAAAATTTCCTCCCAATCTCAGCCTAAAAACTTAAACTTAATGTTCGCATATTAAAAGACATACATTTATATGCAATGGAAATATTGGAAAACAATTAGCCAAAGCTCCATGTAACAAAATCAGAGAGTGAAAAAAAAGAAGAGAAGAAGAGTCCAAACTTGTTCTGTTGTAGCTGTATGGGGCTTGTACTTTATCATCTCAGGATATCTGAGTACATCAGCAATGTTGAACTGCTTCACAGGTACTCCCCGAAGTATAAATTTGAAATTTTTGAACTTTTTGAGATATAGCATTGAAGCATAAGCCTAAGGATGAAGAACAAAGCGAGTCTTCAAACATCCCTGGAACAATTAAATTATTTAAAAAAGGAAGAAGATATTCAGGAGATTACCCTCAGGGAGTAACGTAACTGGTATGAAATATGAGATCTGTGTTCCAATACTTTAAAATGCAACCGTTTTCCGTCATGGACACCTTCATCTCGGAGCCTTATGTCCTATACCAACAGCAAAGAAAAATAATTTAATTGCGCTAACACTTATCGTCTGCATAAGGCCTGACTAAGAAGGAAAAAAAGACACCTCTGACAAGATATCTCGTCGAGTATATAATATTAAAGAAAAGTGTGTGTTACCTCATCGTCGTCGTCAAAATTCAGCTCATAGATTCCTTCATCATTAAGCCACAAGTTGTATATAATTACTTTTGTTCCATGCGTTCCAATATCCTCAAACTGGTGGGCCAAAAATGGAAATAGAATTAATAAAACAGACCGCATTAAAACTACGCGCGGATTCAAAGTTTTCAGAATGAATTTAGGACACCAGTCAAGGAAGAACAGTGATGCAATAAGATATTCCTAAGCTGACTTTCGAAAGAAACAACCTGCTGCAAAAGTTCGTTCTCTGTTGAAAACGGAGACCATTTGAGTAGAATTTCAAGGTTGGTAGCCCAATCTTCTGGAGATCCATAGATAATTGGTTGTGGTCGCTCCGTGGATATATCAATATCAATCTGCATTGGATATATGAAATATCACTTCAGAACAAAGAATAGTTGCACGTTCTAGAGTTTCCAAGAAATATTTATTTCTGCATGGCACAAATTCTACAAATGCTGAAGATTTTACCATAGGAACAATGACATCATCCTGACCAGTTCTTCTTAGGAACGTGTAAGACAGAAGGCCGACGCTCTGAGTAGATTTGCTAAAACAGAGAAGATAAAAATCATAAACCAAACGCATACGCCAAAGTTCAGCGTTTATATGTTCTAGATATATAAATAATACCCTGAACGAGTTGAGCGACTAAAAACAATGGCATCAGCCCCAAGTCTCATAGTACTTGTCTTGAAACCATTTCCATCTAACACACAAAAGGTGAAACTCTGGTTAGAGACCAAGAAAACAAGATCACCCAAACTTGAAACTACCTTGATATCCTATTAACAGAGTATAGAATAAATTACACTGTCCAATTGTTGTATTAGACTTCTTTGACGAGTAGCCTAAGCTCATGCATTTTCTGATCCCATCGGGATCCATCCCACCACCATCATCTTCAAATAAAAAAGAAAAGAAAGATCATGTCATTAACACCATCTCAATTAGGCAAGATCATTCACTCAAAAGGCAATGTACCTTGGAAAACTAAAGCTGGTGAATTATCTTTGACAATATCGATTTTATCGATCTTAACAAACGTAGCACCGTTTTGTATCTGACGAAAAAGCAAGTCAACATAACCAAATACTGTACACAGTTCCTATAAGAAACAATTCACTCGAAATGAACCAAAGATAAGCATTTCCTTCCTCATGCATACCTCATCAACCACATTGTCAAGTAGCTCGGCTATTGCTGCAATACAATACAAAGATCATCAGAGATTCTTCATTCTACACCTCCGAGAAAGCTCTGTAGTAAAAAAATCACAAATCCATCTAACTGATCGCTCCAATGCTTACCTCCAAAAGCCCATTTGTGTGATGTAGCATTCGAGTGAAGAAACTTAGGATGTATACGAGCATGCTCAAGAAGCATACCTATCAAATTTCATCTTAATCAAATACCCATAATCGTTGTGCATGTGTGTGTGCGACAGAGAGAGAGGAGAGAGCTAACCTGAAGCAGTCGGAGTAACAGCTTTCGGGATCACAAAATTTTCGCCGGCTTTCCAGAAGCTCCGGCATTCTAGGATTTCTCGATCAGCCACATTCGCATCACCGATCGTGCTTGGAACTTTCCGATTCTCCTCCAATAAAGACGCCAAGCTCCGAAACACTCCTCTTCCTACGTCTTCGTCGTCGTCACTGTCAAGATTCCCGACGTCGGCGACTACATTTTTCCCGTTCCGACGCATTTTCCGATGAGGAAATCGAGAAGAGCACTCGAAGCGTCACACACACACACACACGCGTATTCGAATTCGCGTTGTACAGAAACTACCTGTTTTTCTATAAAAGAGAAGAACAGCTTGACGTTTTACTATTTCCCAGTGAAACAACGCGTCGTCTTCGTATTAGAGACCAAATATAAAAACAGCAAAGCGTGTTCTCTGATATCATTGGTTTGCTTTTGTGGTGTAGATCATTAGAGCCTAATTTTGGGCCACAAAGCCCAAATAATTTTATAAGCCCATCTCTCAGAAATGTATAATAATAATAATACACTACATATGTACATAATACAGCAAATGGAAGAACATCGTAAAATCTGAATCAAATTAAGCTTCTTTAGATTGCAGAGAAACTTAAGCTTGTTGCATCTCATTCTTCTTAGCATCCACAAGCAGAGAAAGTTGTGCACATTTACTTTTAGCTTCTTCTAGTTCCTTTTCTAAGTTCCTTACCTATTTCATTTATATCCATGTTAGAACTTAGAACCAATGTAACAAACAGATGTTAAAACCGCGGAATCAAACTTACCAAATGTTCCATTTCTTTCTCTTTCTTTATATTTTCCTCGCACCTGTTGAAGAAGGAACACATAAAAAATGATTGAGAATCCGAGAGAGAAATGAAACTGAAATGAGTTTTTCTGTTTTTTCATGTTAAAGAGTAAATATATTTACTTCATGAAGAGTTGTAAGTTCTCTTGTCTTATCTCGTCCGCTGACTTGCCACCGAGGTTGTTTACAGTAACCTAGAAAGATTTTTCTTTACTTAGTTTCAATCAAACTTGTGGATAAAACTGAATCATCAAATGAAATTCACTTACGGTAGCTGCAGGTGGAGGGTTGAGCTGCACGGGTTGGAAGTTACATCTTAAACCCGTGGAATTTCTCATATGTGGCGGTGCTACAGCAACTGTACGGCTTGAAGTGCCATTACTATGACTGATTTCACGTATTATCGGACCACCTTGACTGATTTCACGTATTATCGGACCACCTTGACTGATTCTATCAGAAGGCAGAGGCGATGGATTGAATGTATTGATAGCAGGAGGTTGAGATTGATCAGGTAATACTATCCTTTTCGACCTATCTACAGGCATTTCAGGAGTTCGGTATCCAAAAATGTGGCAGTGGCCCCACCTGTTTTTCTCCATTGCAAGAAGAAAGGAATCATCAAACAAAGATATTGCGGTTTGGAACCAAAATCATATCCACGAAATAACAAGAGAGGATTGGAAAAGGTTTTAAGAGGAAGACGAGACCAGTAATCTATGATAATCTTCTTCAACCTCGCTTCCAGCCGCAGATATAGAGAAGACCTCTCAAATCCTTGCTTATCGTGCGCTGGTTCTATGAAGTTTGCTTCAAGAACTCCTGAAAACAAATTTTGCTCAATGAGTGAGTGTCTCCTCCAGCTGCAATGGTTCAAACAATATCATATTCAATGGAATCGTGAAGGAGAATGAATCACTATACCGACAACACCACTGCCTCTCGATGAAGTTTCCACAAGGACTTGCCAGAAAGGCTGCAATGGTGCACGAGATCTCACTTAATACAAAGGCGGAAGTTTAAGGACTAAAGATGCTAACAAACTTACAACAGTTGCTTCTAAGGACTAAAGATTATCTAGAACATGGAATTAACTGTTATTTAAAAACTTACCTTGATGAGACGGTTTTTGTGATAGACGTTGAAGCCGATAATTGGAAGTTTTGGTGCCTCCTTGATGAATCCAACTTTAATTTCAGTGGCAGCCTGTGATAAGAAATCTTAGTGGCTTTTGCTCTCACAGTCTAAGCATTAAAATATAGATTGATGTTTGCATCTGAAAACATAACCGAAGTTCCATGTAATAAAACCAGCGAATAGAGAGAAAGAAAAAGAGGAAGTTCAGTCTGTATTACTTGTTCCATTGTAGCTATATGGGGCTTGTACATTATACTCTTGGGATGTCTCAATTCATCAGCAATGTTGAATTGCTCCACAGGGATTCCCCGAAGAATAATTTTGAAGTTTTTGAACTTTTTGAGGTATAACATGGAAGCGTAAGCCTTAAGGATAAAGAAAATAACAGAGTCAGCCTTTGAACATCCTTGCAACAGTAAAAAAAACTTAGAAGATATTCAGGAGAATTACCCGAAGAGAATGTCGTAAGCGGTATGAAATATGAGATCTTAGTTCTAATGTTTTAGCTATCACCCGTTTCCCATCCTGGGCATTTTCATCTCGGAGCCGTATGTCCTATTATACCAATATTAAAAACTGTAAAAACCCAACTCCTGCAAAAGACCTGACCCTTCACTGAAATGTAAGTACCTTATCATCGTCATCAAAACTCAGCTCATAGATTCCTTCATCATTAAGCCACAAGTTGTATATAATTACTTTTGTTCCATGCGTGCCAATATCCTCGAACTGGTGGGTGGAAAGTAGAAATAAACGAACCAATAAACAGACCACATTAAAATTACATGCGGAACCAGA
Organism: Arabis hirsuta; assembly: GCA_964056655.1. Taxonomy (NCBI): domain Eukaryota; kingdom Viridiplantae; phylum Streptophyta; class Magnoliopsida; order Brassicales; family Brassicaceae; genus Arabis; species Arabis hirsuta. The sequence continues at coordinate 36,010,436 of OZ053303.1, forward strand.
GTCTTATAGAAGGAACAACCTGCTGCAAAAGCTCATCTTCTGTTGAAAATGGAGACCATTTGAGAAGAATGTTAAGGCTGGTAGACCAATCTTCGGAAGATCCATAAATTATTGGTTCAGGACGACCATGGGTTAAATCAAGATCAATCTGCATTGCAGATATGATAACATCACTTGAGATCAGAAAGTAATTTCACAGTCTTGAGTTTCCAAATATTGTACCGAAACATTTATTTCAGGCATGAAAACAAAAAGCTACATATGCTGAAGACTTTACCATGGGAACAATCACATCATCCTGACCAGTTTTCCTAAGGAACGTGTAAGACAGAAGGCCGACGCTCTGGGTAGATTTGCTAAAACAGAGAAGATAAAAAAAATACGGTAAAGTTAAAACAAGAGCATGCGCCAAATTCAGAGTGTATATGTACCAGATACATCAATACCCTTCACGAGTTGAGCGACTAAAAACAATGGCATCAGCTCCAAGTCTCATAGTACTTGTCTTGAAACCATTTCCATCTGCACACAAAAGTGGAACTATTGTTAGAAACCTGACTTTTAATAACCACCTAAGAAGCTCAAGCTCAACGTGCTATTAACAGATTATAAAACTTACACTGTCCAATCGTCGTATTAGACTTCTTTGATGAGTAGCCTAAGCTCATGCATTTTCTGATCCCATTGGGATCCATCCCACCGCCATCATCTTCAAGTGAAAAAAGAAAAGAAAGACCATGTCACTAATAACAATCCTAAGCCTCGGTTAGGCAAAACCATCACACACTCAATCAAAGGCAATGTACCTTGGAATACTAAAGCTGGTGAATTATCTTTGACAATATTGATCTTATCAATCTTAACAAACGTAGCACCGTTTTGTATCTGAGGAGGAAGAATCAATTAACATACACTCAAAATGACCAAAAGAGAAGCCTTTCCCACACGCTTGCATACCTCGTCAATAGCATTATCAAGTAGCTCTGCGATTGCTGCAATACAATACACAAAATTTTCATTCTACAACACTGAGGAAGCGAGCAAGTAGAGATAAATCCATCAGAATGTTATCGTCTTCTTTCTTACCTCCAAAAGCCCATTTGTGTGAAGTAGCATTCGAATGAAGAAACTTGGGATGTATACGAGCATGCTCAATCATTCCTGTCAAATTTCATCTCATCAAATACCACAAAACCCATAATCATAGTGACTCTGTGTGTGTGAGAGAGAGAGAGAAAGACCTGGAGCAGCCTGAGTAACAACAACTTTAGGGTTTACAAAGTTATCTCCGGCCTTCCAAAAGCTCCGGCATACTAGGGTTTCCGGAGGAACCACCGTCGAATCAGCGACCGTACTTGTAATTTGCCGATTCTCCATAATGGTCGCCGAACTCCGTAACACTTCTCCTACTCCTCCTCCGTCGTCGTCGTCGTCACGGTCACTGTCACTGTCAAGGTTTACTACATCAGCGACTGTAGATTTCGCCATTACCGACGGGAAAATCGAGACGGGTTGAATGAGATTGAATTCGGGTTGCCCCGACCCGGTTTTAGAGGGAAATGAAACAGCGTGTCGTTTCCCTATTGTCCAATGAGACAACGCGTTGTAAGTAGAGGCGGTTTAAATATGAAAACAGCAAGGCGTGTTCTCCTATATTGAACACGTAACAAGCCCAACTACGTTAAAAGCCCATAACCTAGATATATATGCACTGATCATGTTAAATAAGTTTAGAATAAATTATCCTAATTAGCATTATAATTTTTCTTGTAAAATTTTAAAAAATACTTTTCTGATTTTTGAAATTAGTATATGGATATCTCCTACGAGACCCCCAACTAACCGGAGATCAAGGCAGAAAGAATTTTTCTTTAAGCAATAATGATAACTTCACAAAAAATAGAAATATTTTTAATATCCTATGTTCATTTTTGGCTCTTCTTTTTTTGCTTATTAAAATTTGTTGCATTACAATTAAATTTAAATATAAGTGAAGTTTTTTTTCTGAATCTTTGGTGTAACTACTTTTTGAGTGAAATTTTGTATGTGCGTGTTAAAATAAAATTATTTCGAAACCTCGACAGTTAGGATAATATATGATGTAAACAGAATATCCTTTGCAAATCTTAAATTTGTTGAAAAGAGCCACTAAAAACTAACAAATCCAAATAGAAAATCTTGGTATAACTACTTATTAATATTTTTCGCATCACAGTTAAATATTTCTAAATGTATAACTACTTTTAAGGTGACATTTTTTAGGAGAGAAACCTTATAAACCCCAATTACAACAAAAAAATTCATAACACCCCACACAATTCTTATAACCCCTCACTTATCATTTTCTCTTCTTTACCCCTCTTTAATATATTATTATTTATATATAAAAATTTATTTAATATATCAACTATCCAATTTAATAATCTACCTACTAAAAAAATCTAAACCTATCAAAACATGACACATCTCTCTCCCAACCCCATCTCTCTCCTCGATTTCTCCTCCCTCTCTCTTCTCTGCGACGGACGACTCCACTCTTCTCTGCAACTCAGTTTTTCACTGCTCTTCTCTGCAACTCTGCAACTCCATATCCCTCTGCTCTTCTCTGCGACTCCACTCTCCTCTCGGACCTCTCTTTGATCTTCGTCAAAAGCACAACAATTCGTTGGATCCAACAAAAACAGAGTGATTTCCGATTTCTTTATAACTTTATAACACATCGTTAAATATGAATGTGTAATGTGTTTTGTAAGGTGTTCTGGGACAACTCTCTGTTTTTTACAACTAGGTATAACTCAATATGACTGTGTAATGTGTTTTTGTAATGTGTTTTGGGACAATTCTCTGTTTGGTACTACTAGGTATAACTAAATATGACTGTGTAATGTGTTTTGATACAACTATCTGTTTGGTACTACTAGGTATACCTAAGTATGACTGTGTAATATTTTGGTACTACTAGCTATAACTAAGTATAACTGTGTAACTGATAGTACTAAAAGTGAGTAAACGATATTTTATATGTTTTTATTCTCTTGTAGGGGAGAATGAATTGCACAATCATATGTTTTGATTATGGAGGATCTTATTCAAGGGAAAATGATTTCATAAGATGGAACTCAGGAGGAGATCGAATTCACACCTTAGCAATACGGACCGGAGCAGAGGAGGTGACTTACTCGGCGTTGGTTGAAGGAATTGGCAAGAGGATGAAGATAGATTCAGTTACAACACAGCTGAAACTCAGTTTCTTTCCGATGATTCTGAATGTTATGTTACCATCTGATGTGTCTAATGATGATGAGGTTTTTAATTACCTAATGCAAGTGAATGGAGATGGTCGTAGAAATCTTTTGCACGTGGAGGTCGTCGAAGATGTTGAACAATCTCAGAGAAGTGTGCAAGTGATAAGAGAGGTTAGAGACACTGAAGTTGATATAGAGGAAGGTATGATGAATCGTTACACAGACGAACCACCAGAAGACTATGAGTTGGTTCAACAAGGTATTCTTGGAATAAGTTTGTGCCCTATCTTGTGCGTTCTCTTTGATTGGTATAACTAAATTTAAGTGTATAAAATTGTTTTTATGATAGATTACGAAGATAACTTTGGTATGTATGAACATAATGAGGAGAACTTTGGTATGCATGAAGATAATGAGGGAGAAGATGTAGTGGATAGTCTTGGGCTTGTATGCACTCCCATTCCATGGGAAGATGGTGTAGATATCGTTTTGGGTCAAGAATTTGGAAGTAGGGACGAAGTGAGGGTCTTAGTTCAAATAGCTTCACATCAGAATTGTTTTGAGTATAAAATAGATAAGACATGTCCAAGACGATATGTGCTAAAATGTTGGGCATGGAAAGAAGGTTGCAAGTGGTATTTACGGGTTCTTCCGATGAAGGATTCAGATCGTTGGAAACTTGTAACTTATGAGAAGATGCATACATGCTCTCGAGCTGATGCAAGTACAAAGATAAGAAGAAGGAGAGGGTCATCAAAAGTAGTTGCTTCTATTTTACAAGAAGAGTATCCCAGTAATTTCGAGACTCCAAAACCAAAAAATCTAATAAAGATGGTTAAGGAAAAAGCTAGTGTTGACATATCATACACTACTGCATGGAGAGGAAAACAACTAGCTGCTAATATCGTTCGGGGAAGTCCAGAAGAGAGTTATCGGCTGTTGGATTGTTATATGTATATGCTAAGGAAGATGAATACGGGTACACGAACATTTGTAGAATGGGACAATGTTGGTAGGTTTAAGTATATGTTCTTTGCGTTAGGAGCGTGTATTGAAGGGTTCAAAGCCATGAGACAAGTCATCATTGTGGATGCCACTCACCTTAAGCATTCATATGGTGGAATTCTAATTGTAGCAATGAATCAAGATCCAAATCATCACCATTATCCAATTGCTTTCGGTGTAGCTGATGGTGAGAACGAATCAAGTTGGATGTGGTTTATGAAGAAGTTGAAATTAGTGGTACCGAATCATGGTAAACTGATGTTTATATCTGATCGAAATTTATCATTGATCAAGTCAGTACGTGTGATGTTTCCGTTGTCTCAACATGGGTATTGTATATACCATTTGTCTCAGAATGTGAAGACTAAGGTTTCTTCAAGCCTGAAAAAAACAGTTGCGGGGGATTTCATGAAATGTGCGGAAGCCTATACAGAGCATATGTTCCTAACACTTTATACTGCGTTTAGGAGAAAGTATCAAGCGGCAGCTGTGTATCTCGATCAGAGTGTGGTTGTGGAAAAGTGGGTAAGATGTTATTTTCCAAGAGAAAGGTACAACATAGTAACAACCAATAGTGTAGAATCGATCAATGGCGTTTTCGTAGATGCAAGGAAGTACACGTTATTACCTATGATTGATATGATTGTTGCGAAAATAGCTGAATGGTTCAACAAGCATCGGAAGGCAGCGAATGAATTACCCGAGTCACAGAAGTTGGTTCCTCACGTGAACGACATAATAGAGCACAACATACCAATTGGGAAGAAGCTACTATCGCAAGAAATAAACAGCTTGTCGAATGAGTACATTGTGATTGGACGTGATGGGAAGAATTATGTGGTTAATTTGAGCGAGAAAACTTGCACTTGCAAGTACTTTGATATAGACAAGTATCCATGCGTGCATGCGATACAAGCTATCATCCGATTAAGCGGAGAGACGGAGGTCCGTCATTATGAGTTTGCCTCTCACTTTTATCTGGTGGAGCAATGGGTACTCGCATATAATAAGACGATATATCCTGTACTCCATATGTCAACTTGGATGATACCTAATGAAAATCTTCAAACGATCCGCTTCGACAAGCCTCCGACCCACGATATAACGAAAGGACCCGCTCAACAATCACGGTACCTGTCAACTGGAGAGCATCAAGGAAGAGGAAGAGGAAGAAAAAGAGGAAATATTTATGACTACTTAGGTGGTGAACCTAGTACGACTGTGTAATGTATTTTGTAATGAGTTTCGGGAAAACTCACTGTCTGGTACTACTAGGTATAACTACGTATGACTGTGTAATGTAATTTGTAATGAGTTTCGGGAAAACTCACTGTCTGGTACTACTAGGTATAACTACGTATGACTGTGTAATGTAATTTGTAATGAGTTTCGGGAAAACTCACTGTCTGGTACTACTAGGTATAACTACGTTTGACTGTGTAATGTATTTTGTAATGAGTTTTGGGAAAACTCACTGTCTGGTACTACTAGGTATAACTACATATGACTGTGTTCAAGTATTTTGTCTCTTTTACATATTTCGTTTTGTTTCCTTACTATGTCCATTTATGTACCTAGGAATGAATCTACTTGATACTTAGGTTGCATTGGAAACATACGAATAATTTCAAAGAATTTAGAGCAAAACATATTTTTTTACTAAAACTATACCTTATACATATGGTTCATGAATGAGTTACTAGCCACTTTTTTATGTGAAACATCCGTTTATGGTGTTGTCGGACATTTTAGTACACTAAACGATAGGGAATATATTTAAAGTGATCAATTGAGTTAATACTACTAGAAAAGTTATAATCTTATGTACTTACTACTGGTTGTACGTGAAAACAGTCGAAATATAACTATGTGCAAGCCAGTACTACTCGAAAACTAAGTATAACTATGAGTAAAATAAATATTATTTTTAACTAGTTTTGCGGCGCATGTGTTAAATGTTAATAGTTGATGAAAAATGTGATACACGTGTTTTGCTAATCTTAATAGTTGCATAAAACACAATAGTACCCAGTATTACAAGTAATACATAGTAGTACCCAGTACTACTAGTAGTACCAAATCCAAAACATAATAAAATATGAGTTGTACTTTCCTTAAATCCAGACAACGCATAAGTACCTAATAACCACAAAATAACAAAACACAGTAGTACCCAGTATTACTAGTTATACCTGGCAGTGATAAAATAACAAAACACAGTAGTTACACATGCCTAATTCTTTGTCTTCTTGCGTGGGCTCTTGCGTGCTACTCCATCCCCGGTCTTTTTCCTTTTCGTCCCACCCACTTTCACAGCTCCATCATCCTTTTTCGTAGTTGCGTTCCTCGTGGTTCTCCTTTTCCCATCTGCTGTATATGGTGGTCTCTTGAATACGGATGGCCTCTTCTCCCTAGCAGCCGTCCTCTGCTTCTTCTTTTTTGCTTCAGCTTCTTCTTCTTCTGATTCAATCTCAGTTATAACAGGTGGATAAGTAACCGCACCTGAGAAAAGAGTCATAGCCATTTCTGTTTCTTCTTCTGGATGTTCCACAACATAAGCAATAACATCCTCTTCTCCTTTCTCTTTTGTCTCTTCTTCTTCTCCTCCTTTCTTTTCTTCTTCTGTTCCTTTCTCTGTTTTCTCTCCTTCTTCTCCTTTCTCTTCTTCTTCGTCTGTTTTCTCTCCTTCTTCTTCTTTCTCTTCATCTTCTGTTTTCTCTCCTTCTTCTCCTTTCTCTTCATCTTCTGTTTTCTCTCCTTCTTTCTCTCCTTCTTCTCCTTTGTCTCCGGTAACCTCAACTCCCTCAACTCCCTCATCTCTCTCAAATCCGATATCCCAGCTATCCTCTCTACCACCTCTCCATACGTCATCTTCGAGATCCTTCACCTTGTTACTTACACCCGAAACCTTCTTCTCTAAACCCTCAATCTCAGACTTCAGCTTATCAAACCCTTCCTTCATATTCGTGGTCAGCCTCTTTTCCATTTCTTTCAACAGGTGAACAATCCCATGAGCACTCTCTGGTTCAACAGTTTCTTCTTCCTCTTGCACCGTCTCCTTAGGCTTTCGGGAATCCACATCCATCTCGTGCATCTTTTCCCAGCATATCTTCTTATTGTCTTGAAGATGTTGGCTCCAACTGTCTGGCAACATATCCATAGCATCATAACCTAAATCATCATCAAAGATGCGCGCACAAAGAGCTTTTTCTTCTTCTTCCGGTTCCAAGATACTATGAATATCCTGTCAATGTTACAAAACAATTATTAACATAACCAAAATGAATTATAATTAAGAATTAAGTTAAATTAATACCTTAGTAGAACCAAGCGAGTTATATATCTCTTCCACTGGCCAACCTTTCAAATTACAAGCTCGAAACTTCCGCTTGCACATCCTTGGACAATCTTCGTCTGCCTCTTTAATATCTACTCTGAATGACCTCCTTAGATTTGGTATACACTCGAAAGCTAGAACCTACACATAGAGATATAACACGTCATAGATTAAATGTTAAAGCATTAATAGATTTAAAACATTTATAGATTCAAAGAAATAATGTCCTTACCTCCAAAGGAATTACAAATCCAGGAAGTGTCAATTTTTCTTCCACAGCACCCGTCATCTTTTCCATCTTTCCCATCAAGTAATAAACATCTCAGACAGAATCATCAAATGTCATTCGCCCCCATGGAAATGATCTACACAAATCCGGATCCTCAGCCATTCTAAAAAAGAATGGATCTATAGCTGAACCAACCCCAGCCTTTTTTGCAAGTACCGCGCTCAAGAAATATAAGATCATCATGCTCAGGCGATCAGAAGACCTCTTCTTCATCGAAAGAAGCTTGGCTTTGACATCTTTGACACTTATAGATGTCTTCTTAGGAAACTGCCTCTGCTTAAACTTACATGTGTAGGCATGCAACTTCATATTCGGATGAACTGTTTCGGAGTATTCATGACAATAAAACCCACTGATCAGACCATGTTCTTTCAGAGAGTACCGGATTGGAATACCATTCACCACAAACCACAGATTTGTCTTCTTATCTACACTTACAGTTCGAACCAGTAGCATAAACAAACCCTGGAGCTTACGGTTTGCTTCTCTCTCCATGTGGAAAAGGTGTTTAAACTGTGGGTGAGATTTAAACCACTCCAACTCTGGTTTAAATTCCGGTTCCTCTTTCATCGTTAAGAAGGTGGCCAAATCACACCTTGTTTGGATCTTGCATACCGCGTTATATTTGCTCGGTGGGTGGAACATCTGCAAAGGCTGCATCGGTAGAGTATCAGATATATCCTGTAATCAAAACATTTGTTCTCATCAGTAGTACCAGTTCATTTTAATACTAACAATTATACACAGTAGTACCAGTCCGACTTATTACTAACAGTTATACACAGTAGTACCAGTTCGACTTATTACTAACAGTTATACACAGTAATACCAGTTCAACTAACAGTTATACTCAGCAGAACCAGTTCACCTAAACACTAACTTTTATACTTTTATACGGTTTATACTGAATACTCGAACTAGTTCCTCTAAATACTAACTTTTATACTATGTAGCACCAATTCTCCTAAGTACTAATCCACACTTATACTATATAGTACTTCATTTAGTCACTTTAATCACATACCTCTGAAACCGTAATGGATCCATCAATTGGATCCCTACTACTTGACGCTTTTGAAGTCGGATCCTTTGAAGTCAGATCCTTTGAAGTCCCTTCCTTGGAACTCTTTTCCTTTGAAGTCCTTTTCCCCCTCGAAATTCCTCCCATCATCTTAGGACCCATTTCTGCAAAATCCACAACAACGAACAAAACCATAATCAAAACAAACACAAAACTATCTTTTTCCAATTCATATCTCAATATTTTGTGAAGGAGAAGACCACAAAAAAGTGAGTGAAGCAAGAATCAAGAATGATGTTAGTGCAGATTATGGCTTGGGCATTTGAAAATTCTGGTTCGGATTTAATGGAGGTCCGGATTTAATGCTAATCGTGAAGGACATAACAAAATCCCCAATTCATATCAAAACCGCAAACACATTCAAATTCCAAATTGATACTAAAAAGGAAACTTTGTGTTCTACTACAAAGAAAACTTTGGATTCTACTAAAACCGCCAATTGAAACCAAAATTATACTACAAATCAAAACCCAAATTGATTTTTCTTTAAACCCTAATTTCAAAACTTCAAACATATTTCCTTCGAAATCAAAACCCTTCTTGCAACAAAAAACCAATTCCAAATCAAAACCCATTCGAAATCAACATTCATTTTCTAAAATTTAAGAGATGTAATTGATTGGGTTACCTTGAACGGCGAAGAGCGACGGCGAACAGCGCCGGCGAAGGACGACGACAAACGGCGACCGGCGAGGGCGAAGGGCGGCGAATGCGAATGGAGGAGATGGCCGGGAAAGAGAAGAAGAAGGGAGAGAAATAGCAACGGAAGTTATGTTGACGGTTATGTTCGGGAAAGGGACAGAGGGAAGAAGAGAAGAGAGTAGATCCGATTTTTTTTCGGATCCGGGTAAGAAGATGGGTTTGGGTTTTCGGATGTCTGGTTGGGTTGGTAATTATATAAATTCATTAAGGGCTATTTAGTATTTAACCAGTTTTTGAATTAAAAAAAAATCAAAAGAAAAATATGTATAATGAAGGGGGTGTATAAGGTTAAATATCTGAGGGAAGGGTCTTTTAAGTTACAGTCCCATTTTTTATGTCCGTGTTAAAACTGATAAGAAAAAATCATATCTCGATCTAAATTTCGAAACTTACACAATTAGGATAATTAGATGATGTAAACAGATTATATATCCAAGCAAAGTTACAAACTAATTCGAGACTTTTTTTTGGGCATGGACAATAATCCAATAGAATTTTTTTTTTTAAACACCAGTAGTATTAAATTTGTTGAAAATATCCCCTGAAAACTAACAAATCCAAAAAGAAAATAACAAGAAAAACAAAGAGAAGCAAATCATCTACTCCTAAAGCAAATCAAGAAAACCAAGAACTTAGATCCTCTCGTCGTCCAATAAGTTGTAACGGTTACGCACAATGAAAGAATCAGCTGCAACAGGTTCATTGTCTTGGTTTCTATTGTGATCGTAAGGTCTCGATCCGTAACACCGAAACGAACTATGTAAAGGAACGTATTATCTTTTATTGATTTTAGAAACTTCTCAAAACTAAAACCTTGTATCTTAGCTTGTTGAACACCTCTCAACATAGCTTCTTATTTATAGGCATAGACATCTCCTATTCCTATCTGAAATAGTCAACTCCTATTTCTGTTAGAACTCTTAAACTATAATTCCTATTTCTAATCGAATTACCTAACATTCTCCCCCGTAATTCGAACACTCAAATTTTGAAGGTCTTCAACTCCTATCAAGCTTCTCATTTCCGCAAACTTGACTCGAGCTAGAGGTTTTGTGAGAATGTCCGCCCGTTGCTGTTCTCCGGAAACATACTCCACATTAATTTGTCCATTTTCGATACACTCTCGAATAAAGTGATATTTCTTGTGGATATGTTTGCTCCGGTCGTGAAAAACAGGGTTCTTGGTTAAGGCTATTGCGGATTTGTTATCGATTAACAATTTTACACTCTCATGCTGCCAACCCGTCACCTCAAATAGAAGATCTTGAAGCCATATTGCTTGCTTTGCCGCTTCCGTTGCTGCCATGAACTCAGCTTCGCAAGAAGATAACGCAACCGTGGGAAGTTTATGAGAGCACCATGAGACTGGTGATGTCCCAAAGTAAAAAACGTGACCAGCCGTGCTTTTTCTGTCGTCCAGATTTATTTCGTGGTTGCTGTCACTGAAACCTATCAGCTTCTTGTCACCTTTTCTTTTGAAATTAAGACCATAGCTCTTAGTTCCTTGTAAATATCTTAACACATGTTTCATGGCTGCTCCATGTGAAGTCCGAGGGCTCTGCATGTACCTGCTCAACACGCCAACTGAATAAGACAGGTCCGGTCGTGTGTGTAACAAATACCTTAGACACCCGATGATTTTCTGATAATTTGTGGTGTCTATTTCTTCTTCATTCTCAGCTTTATGTAGCTTTAAACTTGATTCCATAGGTACATGCACTCGATTACATGACTCCATTGAAGCTTCTTTTATTATCTTCTTCGCATAAGCTTCTTGTTTCAACGTAATTCCACTGGAACTTTGGAAAAACTCGATTCCAAGATAATACGTAAGCCTTCCAAGGTTTGTCATGTCAAATTTGCTAGCCATTCCTCTCTTGAAATCTAGTATGACTTTCAACGTTGTTCCCGTGATGAATAAATCGTCAACATACACGGCTACTATTAAGTCTTGATCATGCTCTGTTTTTCGGTACACTGCTTGTTCCTTAGAGCATTTTTGGAAATTCATTCCCCGCAGAATCTGATCTAGCTTTGTGTTCCAAGCTCTCGGAGCTTGTTTCAGCCCGTATAGTGCCTTGTAAAGTTTGTAAACTTTGCTTTCTTCTCCTTCTTTCACGAAACCATCTGGTTGATGTACATAAACTGTTTCTTTTAATTCGCCATGTAGGAACGCAGTCTTGACATCAAGGTGATGTATCTCCCAGCCTCCTGTTGCGGCTAGAGATGAGAGAAATCGAATGGTTTCTATTCGGACTACAAGCGCAAACACCTCATCGTAATCAATTCCATGTTTTTGAACATATCCTTTTGCTACAAGGCGAGCTTTATACTTGTTGATGCTTCCATCTGAATTTTTCTTGATAGTGAAGATCCATTTTAGTGCTATGGGCTTCACGTCGGGTGGTTTGTCAACTAGCTCCCATGTCTTGGTTTTATTAATTGATTCTATCTCAGATTGTGCTGCATCCATCCATTCTTTCGAACCTTCAGCTTCTTGATACGTGCTTGGTTCTCCTTCAATACTAAGCAACAATTTTTCGCCAAGTATATCTGCTAGCAACACGTAATCCTCAAGGTATTTGGGTCTGCTTGTTTCACGAATTGATCTTCTTAAAACCGGATTGTTTTCGTGATCAAAGTCTTGTGAAACTTCTTCTGGCCCTTTAATACTTCTTTGTGAATCCTGAGATGAGACATTATTCGTTGAAGATTCAGTATCCGTACTTCTCCTTCTTTCGGCCGAAACAGAGTCACCTCCTTTGTTTGAAACAGAGCTGGTTCCTTCTTCATTGATTGGACGTAAATTTGTTCCATCATCTATGGTTTCTCTCCAAACCATTGTGAACATACCAGGCTGTACACTTTGATCATCATCATGTGACTTACTCCATTCCCAGCTACTTGATTCATTAAAGACTACATCTCGACTTACATAAATTTTATTGGTGGAAGGATTGTAAAGTCGATACGCCTTAGTCCTTGGTTCTGTTCCGAGGTATACAAGAGATCTAGATCGATCATCCAACTTCTTTAAGTTGATCGCTTCTACTCTTGCATACGCCTTGCAACCGAAAATTCTAAGGTGATCCAAGTTCGGCTTGTTTCCTTTGAATGACTCGTATGGCATTTGATCATTCAATGCTTTGGTAGTCACTCTATTGATCAAATAAGTGGCGTGTCTTACTGCTTCTCCCCATAGGTAATTTGGCATTCCCATTGTTTTCAACATGCTCCTTGTCATCTCAAGTAAAGTGCGATTGCGCCGTTCAACCACACCGTTTTGTTGAGGTGTATAAGGGGCTGTGAGTTGTCTTAAGATGCCATTGTCTTCACAAAATGTTTGAAAAACGATAGAGGTAAACTCTCCCCCCCTATCGGTTCGAAACATTTTGATCTTTTTCCCCGTTTCACTTTCCACCAAGCTTTTGAATTTCTTGAATTTTTCGAAAGCTTCACTCTTCTCCTTTAACAAGATAGTCCACATGTATCTTGAAAAGTCATCGATCAATACAAATATGTATCGATTTCTTGCTGTGGTTGATGGTGTGATGGGGCCACACAAGTCTCCAAAGATTAATTCTAACTTGTGTTTCGTTCTGAATTTTGTTGCTTGTGGGAATGGTTGTCGAGTTTGTTTTCCTACAAGGCAGCACTCGCATATTCTTTTCTTGTCTTCGAAGTCGGGTAACCCATGAGCTAGCTTCTTCTTGGACATTATTGACATTGTTTTAAAATTAACATGTCCTAGTCTTGCATGCCATCTCCAAGTTTCGTCATCAAGTTTGGTGAGTAAATTCTCTGGAACTCCTATTGTGAGTTGTATTTTGTACATACGGTTAGAGGATCGAAATACCCTCATGAGCAGCCTTCCATCGAAATCATGCATGGTAAGATAGTTTTCTTTCAATCTTACATCCCAACCCGTTTCCGTAGCTTGTCCTAGACTAATGATATTGCTTTTAAGGTCCGGAATCCAATAGATATCATTGATTATTGTTTGTTCTCTGGTTTTGGCTTGAACTATTATCGATCCTTTTCCTTTGATATCTACACATGACTCATCTCCAAACTTGACTTTGCCTCTTATATTTTCATTTAGCTCTGAAAAATAGGATCTCTTTCCCGTCATGTGGTTACTCGCACCATTATCCAAGTACCAAGTACTTAGTTTACTTGCTTCTTCCTCTTCGTATTTGCTTGGAAATATTTTTTGCTCATTCAAAAATATCATCTCGTGCATGTAAAGAGCTGCATCAGCCTCCTCTGTTTCTGCTAGGTTCGTTTCTTGGTGATTTCTACCCTTTTCTGGACACATGTTAGCGAAGTGCCCCTTTTTGTTGCAACGCCAACAAGTAACATATGATCGATCCTTCTTTTGTTTTTCTTTGTTTTGGTTCTGATCATTGTTGTCTCTTTGTTGTGTGTTAAAACGTCCTCTTCCACGGCCCCTTCCACGGTTTCCTCGGCCTCTACCTCGGCCATTAAGACCACCTCTTGAAGCTTGCTCGTAGGAAGCATTGAATAAGAGTTTGTTCTGATCAACTCTTTGATTCTGTTCTCCTATCCTTTCTTCGTAAGCTTTTAACCTACCAATTATGTCTTCAAAACCAATTGTCTTGAGATCTAAAACTTGCTCTAATGAAGCAACAATGTGAATAAACTTGTCTCTTGGTAAACTACTCAAGAATTTCTTCACAAGCTTATGTTCTTCGATGTTTTGTCCTAGAGCTGCTGATCTGGAGGCTAAACTCGAGATCCTCCCTGCAAAATCATCAATTTTCTCGGTTTCATTCATGGTCAAACGATCGAATTCTGAGGCAAGAGTTTGAAGTCTTGCTTCCCGTACTCGGTCTGCTCCCAAGTACCGAGATTTTATTGCTTCCCACATAGCTTGAACCTCCTCTAACTCGCCAATTTGTAAGATCAAGTTTTCCGGGATGGATTGGAAGAGTAAGGCCATTGCAATGACATTCTTCTTTGCATCCGTTGTACCTGGTTCAACCGCCTCCCAAACTTCATGAACTTTTAATGTCACCTTCATTCTCATCGCCCACACGGTGTAATTAATGGCGGTGAGCATTGGACATTGAACTGACGTGATCTTGGGTTTCTTCTCCTGTGGTGCTGCGACGATGGCACTCTCCATGTCTTCGGTCTCCAGTTATTTTCAAAGTCGATGGTTTAAACCTGGCTCTGATACCAAATGTGATCGTAAGGTCTCGATCCGTAACACCGAAACGAACTATGTAAAAGAACGTATTATCTTTTATTGATTTTAGAAACTTCTCAAAACTAAAACCTTGTATCTTAGCTTGTTGAACACCTCTCAACATAGCTTCTTATTTATAGGCATAGACATCTCCTATTCCTATCTGAAATAGTCAACTCCTATTTCTGTTAGAACTCTTAAACTATAATTCCTATTTCTAATCGAATTACCTAACATCTATGCCATGTGTAAAGCGCATGGGTTCGGTTGTGAATCTCCAAAACCGCATGACCGAAACTCGCTTCCCTATATGCCGAGTAACTTGGTTGCGGATCAGTAAAACTGCAAAACCAAACAAACAGTGATTAAGAGTGTTATAGTACCGAAACAAACAACAAAAATCACCAAAATATTTTCATTTTGTTTACCTGTTTGCAATTCCTTCAATGTTACCTCCATCACCAATTGTGATGTAAATAGGAGCATTAGGATCTTTCACAGGAGTGCTCAAGCCATTGGTGATGTTATACTTGATATTAGACACACGTTCGGATCTTTCATAGGCATGGACGTGACCGGCCAAGACCAAATCGACCTTGCTGTTGACGAACCAAGACTCAAACATAATCCTCATGCTTTCACCTTCCATGAAATAGTAGTTATTACTGTTGTACCACGGAGAGTGAACCATAACAATCAACCATGGAGTCTCTTCTCTGTTCACGTTCTTTAGCTCCTGCTGGAGCCATAGGTATTGTGGAGTGTATTTGCCTGAATCAAAGATAACGTGTTACAAAAGAAAACTTCAAAATCTTTTAGGGTTTCATATGTTTTCGTTTACCGTATGCAGAGTAAGAAGAGAGGACGATAATGTGAGCAGGACCGCGTCTAACTGAGTACCAAAGAGGGGATATACTCCCTGAGGCTTTGTATGCGTTAGGGTAACGGTGCATGTAGGGCTTGAAAGGATGTGGCTCACCCTATAGTTACATATTCAAATTGTAATTAGACCGAAACTAAACAAAACCGAATTACGAATAAAGACTTAAACTGAATCTTACAATTTCTGGAGCGAAATCGATCTCATGATTCCCTGCGGCATAGATGAAAGGCTGGTAAGCAGCACAAGGCTCAAGAAATTTTCCAAAAGTATCCCACTTTCTTTGGTCATGATTTGGGTGGTCGTCTGCGTAAGACAAGTCACCGGCAAAGAGAACGGCTTGTCCTTTAGGGTTCGACATGTAATGGTACAATGTCTCGTTAGAAGCATAGGTTTGTCCAAGATCACCTAAAAAACACAAGTGAATCATTAGAACGTCGATAAGAAAACCCAAATTTCAAATATAGTTTTCGAAAGATCTACCAATAATTCCGAAGGTGTATGGAACATCAGGTCCGACAGCCGGAGGCGTTGTGAAGTTGAACTGTCTCACGGATTGATCGGTACCAACCTCATAAATGTACGTGGTATTGTACTGCCATGTAAATACAGAAATCATAAAATAAGAACTCCATATTGTTACTTGTGTGACAAGTTATAAATAATACAAAGTATACAAACTTCAAGTGCTTTAATATTGGCGTGATGAAGATAACCAGAAGTATAGTCATAGATACTGTAAGAAGACGTAGAACCATGAGCTTTCTTCTTGGACATCTTCACGTCGCTACTGTTATCGGCGGTAGAACTATTACCAGCGATCCAGTAAGTAACGACGTTAGAACCGGCTAGATTCAACGGAGTGACCCACGAGATGATTATTGCGCGTCCATCGTGATCTCCTTGTGTTAAATGAACCTAGAAAACATAATAATAGCAAAAACAAAAAAAGTCGATACAAATTTATTTATTAATTAAGAGAGACTATTGATGGGAAGAAAATGAAAAACATGAAACAAAAAAAAGTCGATACAAAAGACGGTGGTCTTTGTCGGTGGGTGTTGGTCAGTCTGGCCTGTCGCTAAGGGTCGGTTATCTGCCGGAACCGTGACGTTGGTTTCTTGTTTTGATCTAGTCTTGCGGCTGGGATCCAGAGGATTCTTGACTCTGGGGAGTAATGGCCGATGCGTTGCTGGCTTTCGGCGTGATAGATTTTGATTTATCCATTTCTTCTCTAACAGATCTTAGGTCGAACTTCTGTGCTAGACGTATCTATTTCTTCCCCTTAGACGGCGCCAAATGTGGAAGCTGAATTCCGCACTGAGTATTTGTATGTGAATTCGGAGAAGAAACTTTGATCCTAAGAAATATCTATAAGCTCAACGATTAAAGAAGAGTAAACAGGAGCTTGATTTATATTTATATGAATCGAATATTTAATAAGATCTCGAGTGAGACGTATTACAAGCTGAAAGTGTAGTGTATAGCTCTCGCGTAAGTAAAAGTTGGCGAAAGCTGCTCGGACTTTGTCTATTTATAGCTCAATTCAGCTCTTCGATCTAGCTCCACGTATCCAGGGCGGTTCCGCGTATCTCGGGCACGTTCTTGGCATATTCCCCGTAAATTTTGCTCCTACGACTGTGATAACCGCCATGTTGACTCGCTCCTAACTCGTAAGCTCTTCGTCTGTTGACTTAGCCATTTCAGAGCTGACTTGGGTCTTTGAGCGATTCATGTTCTCTTTTCCCAGAATTGGGCCGAAGACCCATTAAATCCGGTCAACTCAACAGAAACGGAAGGTTTTGACTTGGACTTTTAGCGGACCGGATTCGGTGACGAATCCAGCCCCAACAATTATCTACTTTTAACAATATTTATTATTGTACACTCTTCAAAATTATCAAATCACATTATATTTGGCCATCCAATAGACGTAAAACTGTTCATACATTTTAACATACAAGTAAAAGAGATCAAACTTATCATTTAATCTATTTTTAATATTTGAGAAACATATAATTTATTTCTGGATTCACAAAATCATAAACATTACCATGATACAAGTTTATTCATACAAAATACTATAAACAACATACCCGAACATCCCTAGTCTATACTATATAAAAGTTGAGGCTATAAGCTCCTAAAGACGTCCACGTGGGATTTAAATCAACCTATAGTAACATACCACGTCAAATATTTAGAATTATGTTAATTTTATTTTAGTTGATAATAATTGAAAAATAAGACATGATTTCCTTATATCATTAGCTCATAATTCCAAGTAATTTTCAAATTTTTGTGGATTTAGTTTTCTATTTCAACTTTATATTAGGAAATTTCCTTAATTTAAAAATCTTTAATATTTAAAAAACGTAATTATTTTAACTTTAGGAAAAGTATAAATATCTTATTATATAAAATTTGATGCGCCAAACATGATAATTAACAACACACAGTTTCTCTATTTTTCTTAAATAAACAAAATATAAGAAGAAACGATAATCTTTCTTCTTCCTTCCTCTTCGTCGAATAGAAATCTGTTCTCAGAAGGATCGGTCACTCTGCAATCAGAAGGTCATTCTACAAAATTTTCTTAAATCTACTGGACCGCAAGGATTTCACGCGATAGGCGAAATACGACTTCAACATCCTTGAGAAAGGGAATTATATGGTATGTCTCCAATGCCATCGATTCAGTTCCTCGAAATTCGATTTCAGTGATGCTGAATTTCACTGACGGTTAATGGATACGTCGAGCTTAGGAATTTTAGCGGCGATGACGATGATAATAAGACTTTTCCCGAGCTTAGAATCCAAATCCAAAATCCTTGAAGTTTATGTTTGTTGCTGTTAAAGCATTCATGGCTTCTTCTTCTTCCTTCTGTGAATATTCTTTGTGATATATATTTTCTGGGCTTTGATTTTTCGGAGAGATCTATCGACTCGGTGTTGATTTGACAGATTTGTGTCTTTTCACAGTTTTTTGGATTCAAATTCGAGTTGATATCAAATTCGGGTGGTGGATGCATATCTTGTGTTAGGAAGAAGAAGATAATCGATCTATGTGGAAGATTTTGATTGGGGAACAATTCGATTTTTAGCAAATGTTTGAGTATAGTTAATTGTGCAGAGAGAGAAGAAAGGAGAAAGAAGACGATAGCATGTAGTTTTTTTTTTGCTGTTTTTTCTATTTTAAAAAAAAATTATTAATAAAAAATAAAAATGGCATGTAGTTTTTGTGATCAAAACGGCGCGTTTTGTTTTCCGTGACCGATATAACATCTGTTAACCCCAATGGTTATATTGCGGGTTGACTCACACTTCACGGATTGACCTGCATTTAATTGACGTGGAGGTTTTTTTTGCAAATTCTAACTACTTGAAGGGTTTATTTGCAGAAAACCCATAAATTTATCACGATCGTGACAGATTTTGACATGTGTATACAAATATAAAATACTTTTTCAATTAGATTTAGCTGCATGTCAAAATATTGATATATTGATCTTTATTTGTAAAATAGTGAAAAGTAAATCTAATTTAAGTAGGATTAGAAAAATCTAAACGTAATTTAAATAGGATTAGAAAAATAAATTATTTTGAAATCTATGAAATAATTTAATTGAATATCAAATAATATAAGAAAAATAGATAAATATTTGACATACTTCTCTATAAGTAATTTGTACGAATATTCTCAATTTTATTTTATCTCTTCGTGGGGGTGACCTAATTATTGAAGATATGTGATAAAATTTAATTTTAAATCAAATAAAAAAGCATCAAAATTAATAAATAAATGTTATGTTTCTCAATTAGTGAGTTTAAAAAACGTTTTCAATTTTAGTTTATTTACTTTAACAGGTAATTTAATTTTTTTTTGTACATTTAAATATTTTATTTTTTCACAAATTTATAAGATATCAAATCACAAAACCCGCATAATTTTCTTATTTCATAAACTCATAATTTCAAGTAATTTCCGTTTTGTGGAGTTAATTTCCTAAGAAACTATAGATTAGAAAATTTCCTTAATTTAAAAGTCTTAATTTTTTTTTTAAAATGTGATTATTTTAGAGAAATTTCAAAAAATGCCACTTTCCAAGTGCCACTTTTCAAAAATGCCACATTTTCAAAATCTTTGCAAAAATGCCACTTTTCAAAATTATTTTTTCATTATATAATTTATGTTTGGATTAACTATGTTGTATTAGGGTTTAGTTTTGAGTGTTTGGGGGGGTTTTAGAGATCAAAACATTTTTTAGGGTTTACAATTTTAAGATATAGGCTTTATAAATCTATAATTAGTGACATTTTTGCAAATGGACACCCCTAAGTGGTATTCTTGCAAATGTGCACACAAAAAGTGGCATTTTTGCAATTGCCCCATTATTTTAAATTTATGAAAAGTTTAGGAAAAATATATATATATTCTGTTATTGTCTTTTCTTCAAACATACGTTCTTTAAAAAAATGTTAAACCCAACTCTATTTACATACTAAACAGGTTCAATTAATATCACATTCTAATCAATTATTAATGGGCTAAATTGCATTAAATAATTTAACAATGGGCCTACTAACATTACTTGATATATTAACAAATCGTTATCTTCTTTTACATTCCTCAAAATCATCGGAACTATGGCAGCGAAGGCTTATTTCCAGTTTGCCAGAAGATTTTAGGAAAATTTCTTCATTTTGAAAACATCCAACGTCGAGGTGTTCTTCTATATTCGATTATTTCTAATTTGTTAATTAATTTCTACAAAAAAAAAAAAATCTGAATAGGATATTATCTTCATTCTCAATTAACGCCAATAGAGATTAGGAAAAATTCTCAACCATCCACAAATAATATAATTACAATAAAGATTAGGAAATTTTCTTCATTTTAAAGTATACATCTAAGCTATAAATAACACATGAAACAATCAAATTTTTATACAGATCAATCATTCTCTTCATTGAAAGAAACTTTGTCTTCTTTAAGATAGATTGATATAAAGCTTATTAAGTTACTATGTCTCTTCCACTTCCAGCTCTTTCTTTCTCCGTCCAGCCACCTTCTCACTTGGTTCTGGACAAACTTCACACAGGTTTCAGTAACAAAGAAGTCATTGTTAGGGTCATCTACTTCTGGGAAGCAAGAAATCCGACACAAGGTGGCTTACTTATGGGTATTGAACTCCTCCTCATCGACGAAAGGTAGTTCAAAATTTTATTTACCTTTCATTAACTTGCTAACCGATATGTATTCCTAGGGGACCGTCGTTCGTGTATTCTTTGGGAGAATGTTGCTGTCTTTTCCAGAAAAAGCTGATGACAAGTGTAGTCAAGCCTGTTATACTCCTTGCCACTACTGTGAACCCAAGAACATTCAGAGATGATTTGTACTCTCAAACCTATAATTACGAATAATAATATAAACTTTATAAGCTTACAACCATATTTTGTTTGTCTAATGTAGGATGTTAATTATTTCCTCCATGTCTTCCACTCGGATTTTCTTCGACAACGATGTTGAACCAACAACTGAATTATTGACATGGTATGTAAACCCGTCCACGTACTTATCTACACTCATGTTACATTAGTAACAACTATTGTTGAACTATTGTAAACAAGTGTAATGTTGTATCTAGAAAATAGAAATTCATAACGAAAAAGCTAAATTTCTTTTAAAATTTTATATAGCGTGGGTATAGTATAGATGTATTCATACCGTTGTCATTGGGAAAGCCTTTATAGATGAGTTTTATGTTTTTATGGTTTTTTTTTTGTGTGCAACGGTTCTGAATTTAATAATTGTTCATACTATCATATATTATGCTAATTTCATTAGTATCTTACTATTTATTTTCATCTTTCTCGATCTACTAAAAAAACTAAAACTCCACTCCTTATCTAACATTAAATAATTTTCCAGGCTTTACAATAGAAGAAGGAAGCAGGTACGAGCTAGCCAAACAATAAAGGCTACCTCAATTAAGCATAACAGATTTGCAAAAAAATCTAAAAGAAATACTCAAATCCAACCACCAGTCTAAAAGTAGTTCACACAGCAGAGAAGATATCTATGGAAATCAGCATAAAAATAATAGAGACAAAAAATGACAACTCAGAGGAAAAACCAAAATCAAATCTTGTGATACGTATTTTAATGTAATGTAATATAATATCCCATCATTCTTATGGTGCTAATTAATAATTTGAATGCAATGTATAGGCAGCACATCTAGACAAAAGAATTGCTCCTATATGGATACAAGTGAATTTTCTTTCGCACAAATTGACACATGAGCACAATCGTGCATTGCCTAACACAATTGAGATAGTCATAGTAATACAATAGACTATCTCATTAACATATGTATTGGTCAAATAAGTAATTTTTCAATTTCTTGGAAAGAATACTAAAACAGATTTGAAAACGAAAAAGACACTAAATAATTAAAAACATAAAAATAAGAAACAAAATTAAAAAGATATATAATCAGTGTATTTATATAATTAGGTATCGAGTTGAGGTCTCAGTTTGTCACTAAGACGACGTAGCAACTGTCACAACTTTCGTAATGTTTGACCGTGATGCAGCAAAACTAATTAACTGATATGAGAGCTACATATGTGTTGGAAACACATTTGTATGTAACCTCTTTTCCTCAAAAGATTCTTATATACATCATTTTCTATGATTATTAATAACTTTTTCTTTTGCAGGGTGATGATGATGCCTTTGAAAATCAAAGTTGTAGGTGGCAGTTTTAAATTTTAGGTGATAGTTACACTATATAACTTCAATAATGCTCGCCAAACTATCACAGTTACACCATCCAAGAAGAAATCAATGTTGGTGACGAAACTCTCCAAGAAGACGTCAGTGGTGTTGAAAAGCTCTCCAAGAAGAAGTAAATGGTGGAGACCATGACATTGATCGACGAAACATAGCAGAAACATCTAGATCAACTGCACTATATGAAAACAGTGGCACAAAAAACGGTGAAGCCGGTGACATGGCTGACATCAACCACAACGAATCTGTCACGTGTTACTTAGAGCATTATTATCCATGATACAATGTGGGTATCATTAAAAATTATTAAAATTTGAGTAAAAGGAAGAAAGAGAGTGTTTTTGGTTGAAATAATGGGATGTATTGAAATATAAAATTAATAAAATTTGAGTAAAAAGAGGAGATGAGTTGATACTTTTGGAGAGAGAGTGTCTTTAGGATCAATGGGTTGACACTTTTGGAGAGAGTTTAAACTTTAGTTGGAGTGTGTTTAAATATAAAATTAATAAAAATTGAATAAAGAGATGAAAGAAAAGGTATAAAGTTGAGTAAAAGGAAGAGAAAGTGTGTTTTTAATAATTTTATATATAATGATACCCACATTGTATCATAGATAATGATGGTCTTACATACGACATCAACCGCTTTATATTAATGTCGCTTGAAATTTAGATTTATGATTACTTTGTTCAAGGATATACCACAACAAGATCTAAACATTTTATATATATAATTCTTCACACACGTAGAAAATTACCGATACAAATTAGTATTTATGGTAAATTAATTATTTAATTCTCTATGATTGTTATCCGTATGTGACCACGTCTGCTAATTTAAAAACTAGGAAGTACAAATTTATATTAAACCTATTTATAAAACAAAGACACGCATAGCGTGGGTACAAAACCTAGTTTTTCAAAAAACCTAATCTCAACAGCCCTCACGAGCTCCACGTGTCAAAAACTTGATCACAGATTCGTATTTGGGCCAGTATAGATTTTTTTTGGGCCATGTACAGTTTGTTCAGATCCCTCACCATCGCCATTATTGTGATTAGTATTAGTTGTCTCATTGACTTACTTTTGTGTGAATAAATTAGGGTTTAGTTCCACTGAGACTCTTCGTATTAAGAAGAATAGGGTTTAGATCATATCAATGGGTTTCTCATGTCTTGGAAGGTGTTCGCCTTCTTTGTGTGATATTATACTTAAATCAACTTTTCCAGAAACCGAAAGTTGTCCGAGAATGGAAACTATGATGTGTGATTTGCCAGACGACTTGCTCTTGCGGATCTTGCTCCTCATCCCGACAAAAGATGCAGTCGCGACTGCGATCTTGTCTAAACGATGGCGTTATGTCTGGATGATGCTGCCTGAACTCGACTTCAAAGACGAAGGCAGCCAGAGCGTTGGGTGGTTTACTGAAAGGTCATTGAAACTCCATAAGGCACCGATACTCGCTAGCTTGAGGGTCGAACTCGGTCCACATTGTCCTGTTGACGTAGATGTAGGGAAGTGGGTTGAGAACGCAGTTAGTCGTCGTGTGCTCCTGTTAGCATTCAAGCTCCTCTGGAACGCAGAGCCCACAAGCTTTCCTAAGTGCCTTTACACATGCGACACGCTCGTTACATTAATTCTATCCGACGGGATTCTAGTGGATGTTTCTTCCCCAGCTCACCTACCGTCACTCTTAACTCTGTGTCTTCTCTACGTAGTGTACAAAGGCGAAGACTCTCTAGATAGACTTCTATTAGGTTCCCCTGGTCTCGTGTCTTTGTTGGTGCAACGACGTGAGGCTGACAATTTGACCGTATTTTTCGTGAACGTGTCTTCCTTAGAAAGATTTTATTATGCTAGTACTGAGCCCAAAGATAATGATGGGTTCTTGGCAATAGATTGCCCTTCATTAACAGAGTTGCGCTTAATGGACATTGGGGAAGACTTTTGCTTGATAGAGAATAATATGCCTTGCCTTGATGAGGCATTTATCGACTTTGTTGTTTATCCTGAAAAGAAGTTTATGAGATCTCTTTCTTCTGTCATACATCTGGATTTGTCTTTCACAGAATCAATGGTAACGGTTATATATCTCCCGGTTCTCTCCTCATGTTACTTGTTGCGTGGTCAACTAATGTTGTTTGTTTTTTCTATCACAGATTGCGTGTTGTAACGCCATTAGTTTCTCTCGGCTCATTGAGCTTTACTTTTGTCCAGATATTTCTGTAGATTGGTTGGAACCATTTATAATTTTGCTTCAAAATTCTCCTAATCTAAAAACTCTTACGATCTCCACGGTAAGTACCCTCCTCTCTTAATATTCAGATCATATAGTTATGATGAATTTAATACTAAAGTAAATGTATTGATATCAGGCACCTGGGGATCCCCCACCTTCTTGGAACCAACCAAGTTCCGTTCCCGGATGCTTGTCGTCTCATCTAGAGTATTTCGGGCGGAGAGGCTATGGAGGAAGCGAAGATGAGACACAACTAGTGAAATACATTCTTGCTAACTCAAAATGTTTAAAGACGGTGGAGATCGCCCTCATAGCAACTTGCGATCCTGAAGAGGCACGAAAGGAGATAGAATCTTTGCCTAGGATTTCAACAACATCTCAGCTTCTATTCCCCACTCAAATCGAATGGAGATTAAACGGAAGAACTTCGTCTTCGCCATGGAATGTATATGTTTAGCTAATCAAGCTATCATTTATTTGAGTTCACCAATACGTTTTCAAGCTATCATCTATATTTAGAAAACAAAAAGAAAAAAACAATTTAGCAACACAAATCCATGGGTCCTTTACAGCATTAAAAAAACTAGGTAAATGTTATGTTGCGGGCTCCTTTTTTTCATCGTACCTTTATGTTTATTTTTACTTATTTAATAATATATTTTGTCAATTTTCTCCGTTAATGTTTGGGCAAAATTTAACCGGTTCATATGTTAACAGTTCTACGGAATGATAGAAAGAAATATATTATTTATTGATATATGATCTCTGAATACAACGAGTTGAATGTTCTAAACAACGTTTATTGAACGAATCTCATAGATTAAAACGTTAGTCAATAGACCCTTTGCTCTGTTGATGGTATGGTCGCTTCGAATTGTATGGCTAGATCCTTGGTTGAAGTCGTCTCCCCTTTTGGAGAACTCCCTCCTCTCCTATATAGAGAATGTCTCATGTTTTTCCCCCTTCTTATTGCAATAGAAATTAAATAATATACTCCCTTGGAGTTTATCCAATAGTAATATCTCAAAACGATCGAGATTTAGTAGTTTCTTTAAATTTTGGGAACCTTTATCCTTTCTTTTATAGGATTTTATCTATCATTCTCCAAATACCATAGGCTTTCAAAAATAGTTATTGGGTTTAATATGCGATAAAATTACCCTCAACAACTTGCCCCCACTCTTTATTTTATTTATAAGAAATTGAAGAGTAGTAAATGCGTACGATAATTTTATCATATCATTTAGGATACTTTGCTCAAATCCCACAGAAATTAGGTAATATGACTAAAGGCGACGACAATTAAAGGCGAATGCGAAGACGATTTCGGCGAAGACAGTTGAGAAAGTTTGTGGTTTTTTTCTTTTTTTCCTTTGAGAAGGGACACTTAAACGTCTCTGCTTTTGAAACTTCCCTCTTTTCTGATCACGTTTATTTCTTACTGACGTGGATTTGTTTTTTATTTTTTAATTAAAAATAATCTCAATTAAAAAAAACTAATCAAAGGTGTTTATCGTAATTTACTAGGGGTGTGAAAAGATTTGAGTAATTTTTGAAAGATATATGATGTTCTAGTCATATAAGCATAGTTCCATGGGATTTGAGTAATCTTTTCTATCATTTAGTCGTGGGTTGTACGTGATCTTCGTCTCATGGTTTTGTAGATAAAACGCCAAACTTTGTGTCGCTAGAATTATTTTTGGGTCGTAATTGAATATCTCCAAGTCTTACCTCTTTGTCAAATCTTGTTGACATATGGGCTTAGTTTGACATCATTGGCCGGAGAAACTTAATAATTGGTCTTCGGACTCATTGGCCCAATTCTTTTTGTCGTTTTGCTTCTTAGTTTCTTCTTCTTTTCTCACATTTTTAGCATTGGCAAAATATCTTCTCTTTCGTGGATGTTTTTGTTCTTTCATGGAGGTGATATCAGTCCTCTTTCATCTGAGAGGAGTAAAATGCTTCTGTGATAAAGCAATTTCGTCGATAGAGTTGTGGCCCAGTTCAAGCTTCCCGGTAGCCTCTTTATGTTTTTCGGAAAGGTGGGAGATAGAATATTCACCGAGGTAAACTTTCATCTTCCTTGGAAGAACGAGATTACTTAATTTTCGTGAGTCCTTTCTTGGTTTCATTCACAGTCGTGGACTAGAGAAATTCTTGATTCTCGATCCATTGTTATTGTTGTTCATGATAGATCTTGATGGTGAATGGGAACATAACTTACATCCACCTTAATGCCCAAGAACTACTTTGTGAATATATTTGCTTAAAACTTTAACAAGAAAAGAAAACTTACTTGAACTCATCTTACAAGAAGATGTATGGAATATGGTCTTCTAGCTCTATGTATCCTTATTATTCATCTACCAAGAGATGGGAGCTTGTGTAGAGAATAGAGAGAAATATGACTTTATGAGAGAGATATCAAAATGGGAAAAGTGACGTGTATGTATTCATTTTCTCTCCCTCCATTATATATTTCTTCCCCTTATGATATATATTATACCAAATATATATATCCTTTATATACATGAGCTAGGGACCATAACCAAATATTAAACCGGTATTCATGTCATTTAATTCAGCCCATCATAAAATATAAATGACATCCAAATTAGTATCTATGCATATAACCTCCATGTCCATATGACTTTATATAATAATACCAAAGTCCAATCATTTAACCGAATATGATCACACTTTATTTGGACTAAACCATAAATGACAAATCCTTAATCTATAAATTCCACATTTGGTTCACATATCTCCAACAGTTCATTCTTTAAGACAATAGGCTGGTGATATTCAATGGTCACTCCTTTTTAGATAACTCTTGGTTATATTTGATCTTTGTTGCATAATCTTACAAGTATCGTGATTCGATATCCCCGCGAGTAGGTGAGTTCTTAGCTGCAAATTTTGTCCCTCTACCAACTATTGTGGTGTGAACTGATTTATTTGGTGATGAATGAGTAGAGGTTCTTAGCTCTTATTGTTGAATTTTTGTGGATCCAACTCTATTTTTCTTTTTATTAGAATCGGATTACTCTTTTACAACACCACACACACACTCACTTTATAGTAGTTTCACTACTTAATAATACACACACATTCTAGCTTAGACAACTTTTCCTAGTCCATACCTCTAGATACTAGACTAGTTTTACAAGCACAACTCTCTTACACAACAACTCTACAATTCTACTTTGGTACTTCATCTAGTCATGTACCAACCGAAACACACAAACTTATTGGACTTGATTAATCCACAATGGCCCAATGGTCTCTTTAAGACAAACCAACACAAAACCCACATTGTTGACTTTGCATCCTTCTTCTTCGACAACTTCTTCTTCTTAGCTTCTTCTCTGCTTTTTCTTCTTCTCTGTTCTTAATCTTGTTCTCACTTGATGCTTTTTCTTTTGCAGGTTTAGTCAAAGGTTCAATTCCAACACTTATACATAACCCTTGTTACTGGTGGTTTCCTCGTAGATGAAGTTTCCATTTTAAATCTCGTGTTGTTCGTTTTACTGACATGCGACTTATGTAATTTTTGGTGATGAAACGCATTCGTACATTGAACGAGTAACTTCTGATCTGAAATCGTGGGTGACATTAGATACCCTGAGAGTTCCTCTTAATTGATGCTTCTTGTGGCGTTCTGACGCCTTAAGCTAAAGCAAGCCTAGATTTCTCTTCACCCACTGTACTCTGATGTAGATATAACTCATCGAGCTGAGTAATATCCAATAAACATGGTGCTTTATTATTATTAGTCCGGAGCTCCTTTACTCTTATTTGCTTTGCCTTAGCAATACTTGATGTTTATGACCTGACGCATGGCTTGTCATGTTTGACGTTTTAATGGCGGCATGTCACCAGACTTCAGCATGGCTTAACCTCTTTTCGTCGAATGGGTACGTGAGCTCACGCACTATTTTTTTTTTTTTTTGGCATCACCTATGCAATATGATTGTTGTTAAAACTTTGCAGGTTTCAATATGGCTCAATAGTATGAGACAAAAGACAGTGCCATTTTTGAATGATCCCGTCTTGCGGAACTAGCGTCTTTGATTTAGATTACTTCAAACTGAGACAGAGCCAGTCCTGAGAGCTGCTGTAAAGCGCATTCTTGCAATGATGGGGGTTGCTGCTGCTTTGAAACTAGTAAAGAAACCTACTGGTGGCGAAAAGGCTCTAGCTATCTCGTCACCTAGTGGAGTGCCGGTTACTTAGGGACATGTGACTTCATCGTAAGTCTTTCTCTGTTCTCCTTTGTGTGCCAAGTTTTGTTGTAAGATCTTGGGGGAAGTAAGCACAAATATTATCGAAATCATTGTCTATGTCCATAGACCACATGTACTGTTTTGTATCAATCAATGATGATCTTGGGGGAAGTAAGCACAAATATTATCGAAATTATTGTCTATGTCCATAGACGACCGTAGTCATTCATCTTCATGATAGGGTTTCATACTGCTAAAAGTATTGCCGCTTCTCTTAATTCTTCAGCAATTCTTGTTTTACTGATTTTTATCGTAGTCATCGCTTTTTATATTGTAAGAAGTTTTGTTTTTACCTCTGATATTGTTCCGTAGTGAGTCTAATGACCATCATCAGTTTTCTTTCGTAGAGGTCTTGTCTTTTCTTGAAATCCCTGTTACCGGATTTTTATATATCTCTCTTTGTAGGAGGAGGTTTTGCCTCAGATTCACTTTGCAATGACCACATTCACTGCCGTTTCTAAAGAGACTTTGCATCTGGTTAGTTTATGTAGTGAGCATTGGATATGCTTTTTGTTTCTTAGGAGACTTTGCCTCTATTTTTCATTTAAGTGATCATCATCACTTCTCTTTCTTGGGAGGCATTGCCTCTGATTTTTGTAATGACGGTAATCATTAATTTCATCGGTCAATGACCGTAACCATCTCTCATTCTTAAGAGATCGTTGCCCCCTAGATTCTTTCTTCTAGTGGCCGTTGTTACTATTTTTATTAGTAAACATCATTAGTCATTAATTTTCTTTGGCGATTGTTATCGCTTCTCTTCCAGTGATAACAAATTCTTTCATATCAACCCATAGCCAATTTTTACATAGTGGCCGCAGCTTCTTCTTTATATATAGCGAATGTAGCCGCTTCTTTTTATAGCAACCATGATCAAATTTTCTCTTTCTCATGGAAAGAGTGTCTCTGATTTTATTAATAGTGACTGTCATCGTTATTTGTTTTGTATATTACAGATTTTCTGCTTGTTGTTTTCTATGCAGTGACGGTGTCACTTCTGGATTTTTGGAGACTTTTTCTCTATTTTATTTAGCATTGACCATGGTCTAAGGTGGGTTTTCCAATAATCGCCACCATTTTCGCTTCATATTTCTATCAAGGATTTACCTCTCATATGTAGTGACTATTATCACTTCCTTTTCTTAGAAGGCACTGCCCTTGATTTTCTTAGGAGGCTTTGCCTCGAATGAGCATTTGATGCTTCTTATTTCCTGTGAGGATTTGCCTTTGCTGAGCATTTGATGCTTCTTATTTCTTGTGAGGATTTGCCTCTGCTAATTTGATACTTGTTTTTGAGGAGGCTTTACATCATTTTTCCATTTAGGTGAATGGTCACTTTTTTTTTTTGGGAGGCATTGCCCCCTATATCGTTTCTTGTACTGGTCTTATAATAAACGACCATAACCATTGAATTTCCTTTTGGCGATCGTGATCGCTTCCTCTAATGGGGATCACATTTTTTTCATTGCAATCGTAACCACTTCTATATATATATATATATAGAGTCCATAGCTGCTACGTTTATATCAATCATGATCATTGTTTTTCTACTACAAGTTCTTGTTGAACTTTGTAATTCTCTCGTTAAGATTTTTCATGTAATTCTCTCGTTAAGTTCTTGTTGAACTCTATATATATATAGAGTTCATAGTTTTTTTTTTTTGGAGCTACTACAAGTTCTTGTTGAACTTTGTAATTCTCTCGTTAATATTTTTCGGAGCTACTACAAGTTCTTGTTGAACTATGTAATGCTGTTTGGATCTACTACGATTCGTTTTTCCAACGTCACACTTTTCTTTTCATTAAGTTTCAGAGCTTTGTAATGCTCTACTTAAGATTGGTAGGAGCTACAAATTCTTTTTTGAATTTTTGAATTCTCTTTGGAGCTACTACGCTTCATTTTTTGAATGTCGCAGTGCTCTTTCAATTAAGTTTCGGAGCTTTGTAATGCTCTACTTAAGATTTTTCGGAGCTGTTTCTTTTTTGAATTTTGTAATTCTCTTTGGAGCTACTATACTTCGTTTTTCGAATGTCGTAGTGACCATCATCACTTCTACATTTAAAGAAGCTATGCTTCATGTTTGTTATTGGAGTGACCGTAGTCACTATCGTTTACTTCCAATTAAAGCGATGAACGTTCATATTTGAAGCTTTGCTTCTGCCATGTTCTGCTTTTTTGGTTTGAAGTAAAGAATACTTCTAATTATATTTGAGGTTTTCCCTCTAAATTTTGATTGAAATGAGTGATATGAACTCTTTCAATCATACTTGAGGCATCCCTCATATTTTTATTGTGACCATAGCCACTAGTTTATACCTTTTTGCATTATAATAACCGTTTTTGTCATTATCAAATTTTCGTGATAACATTAGGATCATGCCTAAATACATCTAACGACATTTTAGTCATGATACAAATTTGATATGACCTTTTGATCGTGATCAAAATTTGTAATGGTGTTAGGGTCATGCCCAATTATTTCTAACGACATTTTCGCCACGATCAAAATTTAATATGAACTCCAGTCACGATCAAATTTTTGTAGTGGCCTTAGGGTCATGCTGATGTACAGCCTGTTGTACAGCCTGCTGTACAGCCTTGTGTACATCAAATGGTTCTTTTTTTTGTTTCCAGTCTTTGTTTTAATTTCTTACTGTATTTTACTATGATGTATTGGTCATTAATTTTGCAGGGAGACTCTAATCTTGAAGGAGAACCTCAAACTCCTGTAAGTATGTAAATTATAGTAATTTTGGTCATGATAATTGATGTACAAGTAATTACACTTTATTGCAAACTTCTTTTGGCCCTCACACAGGTTTCTGGTAACAAATTCCCTACTACACCAACGTTCTCTACCCCTGGTTTCACAACTTCTTTTACTGTGGCACCTATAATCTCAGAAATCTACTCCTCTGATGAAGAGGTTATTATCATTCTTTTTTACTTATCCCTCAAACGTGTAAATTTTTTTTTTTTCCTCTATTACTGATTTTTTTAACAATTTAGGAAATCAATGAGATGTCTGCTATGGTCCTTGCCACTCCAATGTGTACTCTACCAGGACCCGAAAAGTTTGATATTCTTCAGAACGACCCTAAACGTGTCCGTCCGTCTCGCTACATAACGGATGATCAGTTCACTGGAGATGCGAAGATTAAAGCTCTTTTTGCTAGTCGTAGAAAGCCAGCATCATACAATCCTCTTGTTATGCTTGTTAAATCTGATTTTGATTTGTTCGTAGCCATACTTGATCAAAACAAAGACGAGTAAGTCCCTACTCTAATTATCTTTTTGTTCTTGCTCTTAAGTTTTATCATTTCTTATACTTCCACATTACATCTTCCAATGTTGTACAGGCAATTTACTATTGTCACTGGCCACACTATTTCTAATGGTGACTTCCTCGACATCGCAAAAAGTGGGACGCAGCTTGAAATCCAGGTCTCCTGTCTTTCCTCACACTTTGTCTCAACATTGATATTTACTTTTTTTTATAAAAACCCATAATTTTACTTGTGTCTATTACGTTAACAGCACATGCAAGTTATTATGTCAATGCTTTGGAGGCGTAGAGCTGCGATTTATGCTCAGGACAGAGACACATGGTTCAGAACCCTGCTCTCTTCTACCTATAATGATTTCATAGCTTCTCCTGACCCAGCCACATTCTCTTGGGGTATTAACGTAAAGGTGTTTGTCTTTGGTAAATCCACTGGTAAACAGTTCAAGACGGAGTTCCTTAAGAACGTTGATGTAGTATATATCCCTATGTTTTTGGCCAAATCGCATTGGGTGGGCCTTGTCATTAATCTCAGTTTGCACAGCATTGAGATTATAGATCCTTTTCCTCATTGTTTGGCTGATGAAGATGTTGCACGCGGAGTTCTTCCCCATTGCATAGACTATGCCGTGGCTTCTTAAACGTTTTATTACTCCCGAGCTTACACATAAAATATCCACCTCTCCATTTACGTGGCAACGCATTGAAGAAGTTACCAATTGTGCAAACATCGCAGATTCTGGCACCGCTGTAGCAAAGATGTTGGAGATTCATGCAGATGGTCAGGATGTGGCAGAGATGTCCTCGCTTACTGTTTCTATGGTGGATGACATAAGGAAGCTCTTTGTACTGGATGCATATGAAGAGTTTGTTGGTCGTGTTGATCCTTCTAACATTCCACCCAATGTTCCTTAGCTAAGGTCCGGCTCCCACCTTCCTTCTTACCCTTATTTTATGCTTTTGTAGATTGTTCTCCGTTGTTTTAGTACTTGTTGTTTGGAAACCCTTGTTTTCTATTTGTACTATGTTATTCTGATGTTCTATTTGTACTATGTTATTCTGATGTTCTATTTATACTCTGTTATTCGGATGTACACCCATGACGTACACCAACGCTGTACACTACTGATGTACAGCGACATATTGTCTCTATTTCGTGTTCTCTTTAGATTTATTTTCCTCTCAAACGGACACAACTTTCACGGACCGAGCCTAGATCTACACCAACTCTGCGAGGGAAAACCAAATCGAGGAGGAGTCGGCAACACACGAACAAAGGGGGATCCCTCTCGCGGTGGCGGTGAGAAAAACCGACCACCGGAGAGGGAGATCGGAAACGGCGCCGTCATTCTCTAGATTTTCTTTTTGGGAGAGTTTTGGTCTCTCAAAAGGCTATCAATAAATTTATTTTACAAACGTATTTGATGAAAGAAAAAAACGTATTTGACCAATCATTTTTTTATGGAACCGTAGTGAATATTGATAAATTATAAAAACATACAAATTGCTGATTTGTGTAAGAGAAGATATTTTTCATATGCAATTTTTATTCATGAACAGACTATTTTTTTCACATATAATATTGTATATATATATTTTTTTTGTTCTAAACATTGTATATCTCTAGTACTATATAATAAGATGCTTGGCTCTACTAAAACCCGATTTTTTTGTAGGATGAAATTTGTAAACCTGCACATACCCTAGTTCTGGCCTTCTAACATTATTTTACAGGCCCAGATATGTTTTTTTTGTTTTTTTTTTGACAAATACAGCCCAAATTAAGAGGCCTATGTACACTAGAATCCGGACCTCTAAAAGTAAACAATAAATTGTATTCTTTTATTGATACATTCTCTGTGATTTAACCTAGTTCCTTTTCCTCTCTCTCGCCGCTCATCTGTGTTCTTCAACTCTCTTTCGCTTTTTTCTTCTTCATATTTTGATTTTTCAATGGCTTTTTGTGCTTTGATTTTGTGTTTCTTTCTTCTTCTTGTTCTCAAGCATACAAAAATAGTCAGGGAAGTTTGTTCAAGATGGAAGAAAAATCGTAATTGTACGTCTCGATGCGTGAATCTCCACTGGATCCATGAGCTATCTTCTTCATGCTACAACCGCAACAATCTTAATGGGCTTCTTCCCTTGTAGGCCTTTTACTTGTATAGGCCTGTTAAGAGATTTCAAAGTTGGAGGTAAGATTTTATATATTCACCCGCTTAGAAACAAAAAAAAATTATTAAAATTTCAATTTCTCTTCTTCTCCGTAACAAACATATTTCAAATTTCTCTCTTCACTGCGACGAACCACCATGGAAGAGGTTTGAAGCTCTGCATTCGTTTTTTTGGGTGCATTTTGGTGATTTTCACTCTGTTCCAAAGCTTTGATCGATTACGGATGATCACTCTCTGTTTTGATTTCGTTTTTCTCCACTTCGTGTACTGTATTTTGGGGATTTCGGTTTTAGAATCTGTAGAATCAGTTGATTTCATCTTCGTTTTCGTTTGAATCATAACTTGTCCAAAACTTTGAAGCTTTGCATTCGTTTTTTTGGTGCATTTTCGTGATTTTCACACTGTTCCAAAGCTTTGATCGATTACGGATGATCACTCTCTGTTTTGATTTCGTTTTTCTCCACTTCGTCTACTGTATTTTGGGGATTTCGGTTTTAGAATCTGTAGAATCAGTTGTTTTCATCTTCCTTTTCGTTTGAATCACAACTTGTCGTTTGCTCTTGTTCTACAGAGAACTGTTTCCCAAGGCCTTGTTGAATCCGATCGGGAAGTTGATGGAGAAAACGATCTCACTGAGGTAATGCTTCATTGCTTCATGTATTTCTTTGAATTTTTTCAGACTAGAGCCTAATTTTGATCGGGATACTGAGGTAGCTCTCTGGATCGGGATACTTCATTACTCTCTGGATTTGCATGTTTCATGATAATTTGGATGTAATATATTTTGTTCATCTAAGTAGATTTTCTGTTGAAAATTATATTGACCGGCGATTTAGCCTTTGCAATGCTAATAAACTTGTAAAAATTGAAATCTCTTTCATATAAATTTGAAGCATCCAACAAATGGTGGTGTGAATATACAACATGTTGATGGGATAGCTCCTGAAACTTCTGATACGACTGTGAATTCTGGAATTACTTCTCTTGGTACTGGTACCAATGTTATCAGTCTTACTGAGCAGGTGCTAATCTGTTTTATCTCTCTATAATCAAGTTTTATTTATCTAAATCTGATCACAATCCTCTTTCTTTCAAACTTTAGCTTCCAGCTGCAGCTAAAGCATTAAAATATCTTGCTACTCTGATTGCTAGTCTTGAATCTGGTGCTGGTATTGCTACTATTGCGATCAGTCTCACTGACCAGGTAATATAATCTCGGGGGTTCATTGTCACTATCTGTTTTATATTTTCTCTGTTTTCATTGTTACGATCCTATCTGTGTCAATAGCAGCTCCCTGCTGCAGCTGAAGCATTGAAATGTCTTGGTACACTCGTTACTACTCTGGAATCTCTTGTTGCTAGTACTGGTACTAATTTGATCGCAGCCATCAGTCTTACTGACCAGGTACTAATTCTATCTCGTAGACAACACTTACTGACCTGTTTTATATCTGATTTCATTTTTTTGTGCCAATAGCTTCCAGCTGCACTTGAAGCAGTTAATTGTCTAGCCACTCTGATTACTACTCTGAAATCTGCTAGTACAGTCAGTCTTAATGACCAGGTACTAAAGTTATCTAAGTAGATTTTCTGTTGAAAATTATATTGACAGGCGATTTAGCCTTTGCAATGCTAATAAACCTGTAAAAATTGAAATCTCTTTCATATAAATTTGAAGGATCCAACAAATGGTGGTGTGAATATACAACCTGTTGATGGGATAGCTCCTGAAACTTCTGATACTTCTGATACGACTGTGAATTCTGGAATTACTTCTCTTGGTACTGGTTCCAATGTTATCAGTCTTACTGAGCAGGTGCTAATCTGTTTTATCTCTCTATGATCAAGTCTTATTTATCTAAATCTGATCACAATCCTCTTTCTATCAAACTTTAGCTTCCAGCTGCAGCTAAAGCATTAAAATATCTTGCTACTCTGATTGCTAGTCTTGAATCTGGTGCTGGTATTGCTACTAATGCGATCGTTTGCTCTTGTTCTACAGAGAACTGTTTCTCAAGGCCTTGTTGAATCCGATCGGGAAGTTGATGGAGAAAACGATCTCACTGAGGTAATGCTTCATTGCTTCATGTATTTCTTTGAATTTTTTCAGACTAGAGCCTAATTTTGATCGGGATACTGAGGTAGCTCTCTGGATCGGGATACTTCATTGCTCTCTGGATTTGCATGTTTCATGATAATTTGGATGTAATATATTTTGTTCATCTAAGTAGATTTTCTGTTGAAAATTATATTGACCGGCGATTTAGCCTTTGCAATGCTAATAAACTTGTAAAAATTGAAATCTCTTTCATATAAATTTGAAGCATCCAACAAATGGTGGTGTGAATATACAACATGTTGATGGGATAGCTCCTGAAACTTCTGATACGACTGTGAATTCTGGAATTACTTCTCTTGGTACTGGTACCAATGTTATCAGTCTTACTGAGCAGGTACTAATCTGTTTTATCTCTCTATGATCAAGTCTTATTTATCATCTGATCAGTATTCTATTTGCACTTTGTATAATAATCCGTCTGTTTGTTTACTCTTAGGTCCCAACTGCAGCCGAAGCAGCTCTTGTACCTGCTGATGATCCAATTCAACCACTGACTCATGCAGAGAAGAAGGCTCTTGTGAAGCGTATGGCTGCTGAAAAAAAGGCTCAGGTGCAGTTGCGAAAAGAGAATAGTAAGCCATCTCTCCCTCCGTCTGTTGCTCGAGAGAAGAAAACACAAGCTAGGAAGCTCAAAGAAATAAAGAAGCAAGAAGTTATTGACGAAAGCCAGCAAGATAGGAAGCGAGCAAAAAATGGTCTGAGATTCTCTACATAAGACAGTGGAAGGAAGAGGGAAAATAGATGTCTATGATTCTCATACATAAGACAGTTTCTGGTTTTGAACTGATTTCTTTTCTGGTTTTAAACTTTCAAGACTATATACATATGCATAGAGTACTCGCCACCTTATACAATCTTTGTGTGGTTCTCAATTGCGTAGATATACTCAATCAATAAAAGATTTAGATGATTCCCTAATAGGCTTCAAATATTGATAGAGGAGGGAGAGATGGAGGGTTGAGACGTAGTCAACAACACCACCGACTGTGTACACTTCTCATGTACACCACGGATGTACACTAATTGTGTACACTTTTCATGTAAACCAACGATGTACACCAATGATGTACATCATTAAGGTGTACACCACCCACGATGTACACAACATATATAAGTTAACCATAAACCCTTCTGATATAATCAAAATAACATAACATTTAGCTGAGTACATTACTGGGAGAATATTAGGGTTCCTAAATATTACAACAAAATATATTCACCATCATCCAAAATATTACAACAAAATATAGTCGGCATCACCCGCACTATAATCTTACTAAACATGGGAATAACACTAAAATGTCACACTAAAGCGCACATTTTTAGAGTGTTATACATCTGTTTAGCAGACCCAAAAAATACTCCCCATTCTTATACATCAGATTAGCCTACTAAGAGGTAGAATAAAGCATAAAATCTCCCAAAATATTTTCCTTACACTTCCTTACAATCAACTCAACGGAGCTCTGCAAGTTGCCTTATTGTGCCCTGTCCC
Organism: Arabis hirsuta; assembly: GCA_964056655.1. NCBI lineage: Eukaryota > Viridiplantae > Streptophyta > Magnoliopsida > Brassicales > Brassicaceae > Arabis > Arabis hirsuta. The sequence goes on from OZ053303.1 coordinate 36,048,580, forward strand.
TTGGCATCTTGAGCATTTGGTTGGTCCATCAACTATTCGTTTGTTACTCTGACCCAAACATCAAAATATATGTTACTTATCTAAGCATCCGTCTCTACTTTTCAAATGAAATCTAAATATATAAATAACTTACCGGATACTCTCCGGTAGATAGTTTTCTTAGTTTGGGAGGCCTTCCGGATGGCCTCTTTGTTTTTGGCTGGATCACATTCAGATTCGAAATACGTTCCGGCACATCCACCTCCTTAGGATCCCTCATTGGTAGAACGATGCCATCAATGTTGCAGACCAAACCCTTTTTTTCTTCTTCTCCCCAACTAGTGTTCGATACTCCAACTTGCGTGCTGTAGCAGCGGCCATTGCATGTCGACATGGAACCTGTACTGCTTGGAATTCACACCACGTGCATGTCTTTTATTTAAATCCACATGGTTTTGATCACCATCTTTCGATGTCACTTCATAATCCCATGTTGAAGCAACAAGTACCGACATTCCTACAGAGTCTTTCAATTGTCTCACTAATTCTTTCTCAACCTCAGGTGGAATGTTCCCTAATGTCCTTGCAACTTTTTTCCTCCTTGCTTGAAACCAGCGACTTATCATCCTCCTAATAAACTCAAGCAATGCACAATGGGGCTGTCCCGTGCTGGAATAAGTGCTTTGTTAAGAGATTCTGTTATATTACTAGACGTTAGGTTATAACGATCCCCTTCACAGTGTGCACGGGTCCAATGCTGTACACCACTGTCTTCCAAAAATTCCCAACATGTTAAATCTCTGCTTTTTATCCTTTCGTACAATATCTCAAACTCCCTTAGCCTGAATGCCTCTCCTGCATCCCACACCAGCGCAGCCATTCCCTTGCTTTTCTTATTAAATTTGTTACCCACAGTTCTACACAAGTGGACAAGACAACATCCATGGTGTGCCTTTGGGTACAAAGCATTCTTTGCCTTGTATATTGAACCATGTCTGTCCGAGACTATCATAAGATCAGTACCATCCGCAACGATTTCTGTTAGTTTCTCAAAAAACCACTTCCATGCTGCATCATTCTCGCTGTCTACAATAGCATAAGCGATTGGGAAAACCTTGTAATTTGCATCTTGTGCACTTGCTATCAGAAGACACCCTTTGTATTTTCCATGTAAATGAGTCCCATCAACTACAATTGCCCGGTTTAAATGCGCCAACCCTTGTATGCTTGCTCCAAGAGCCAAAAAATAATACTTAAATCTGCTTTGCCCTTTTTTGTCAATCTGCGTGTGCAAGTAATAGATTGTACCTGGATTTGCCATTTGCACTAAGTGTAAATAAGTTGGCAAAAGTTTGTATGAACTTTCCTCCGTCCCTTGTGCAGTGTTTATCGCCAACTCCTTAGCTTTCCAACACACCCAATACGATGGTTGAACATTGTGCTCTTGTAGTAAAGTCTTTGGTAAATCACGTGCTCTTGGCCCATTACTAATTGCTCCGTATTTAGATCTCAGTAGCGCAGCTACTACCTTTGCAGTTGCATGTTTACTAAACTCCCCTCTTGTATCAGACTCACATACATGGAGCAACTTTACTTTCCTCACCTCGTATTCCTCTGAATCTCCCATTTGGTGTGCGTACACCCGCCAATCACATGCCTTATCTACACACTTTGCAACTAGATAGTTGTACACATACCGCGAGAACCTGAACCGGAACACCATATTAATGGCGTAGATAGACAATGCTGTTTTGAAATCCTCTCTCGTCTTAAACACCCTTCCAACATACATATCATCATCTTCTTTGTGCAAGTTCATCTGCTGGCCGGTTATCTCATCCGAATACACACCTCTAACAATAGGTTCCACATCTTCATATCCATATATCTCTGTCACGCTAATTCCTTTCTTTAACGCTTCAGCTATTTCTGGTCTCACCCGCACTTATTGCTCTTCAACCACAATACCCTTATCTTTTTCAGCTGCATTTAGCCTCCTCTTATTCATTTCTGCATCTTCATTGCTTGCTATATCCGCTCCAATATATTTATCGTTCCTAACAAAATCTGACCAAGCATCATAATCATAGTCATCTTCTTCAGATTCATGTATTTCCTCCTCCCCAAATATTTCATCTTTTTCCTCATCTTCACCTCTCCCAAACTTACAACTTTCCTGCCCAAAGATTTCATCTTCACCTGTCCCAAAGTCACTCTCACCACTTCTTTCGGTATCATAACTACTTTTACTATCAGCCACTACATTAGCTTCAAATCTTTCTTCCGTTATGAATGGCATTGTGTTGATTGGCAAGATTTCAATCGGTTTTTTCTCCACACTTACAACTCTCGTCTCAGCCAATGATTCCTCCAAAGCTACTGCAATGGCTATAAGTTGTTCATCACAAATCCATTCCTCAATTTTTCCATCCTTTGAAGATCCACCTCTCTCATTTATTGACCCTTTTTTCTTACTTTCTCCATCCTTTGAAGACCCGCCTCTCTCATTTATTGACCCACCTTTCTCCTCTCTCGCTTCTCTTATTGTATCCACTACCTGTTTTCCAAATACTCCCCAATTCAACGTCGGAGATGCCACAATTGTCTCATCAACAGACCCAAGTATTCTCATCTCCCCATTAAGGGATTTGTCCCCTTTCCTTAGTGCACAAAAAACCCTAAATCCGTGATTGTCACAGATTATAGTCGGTAAACCATTAAACCGAGTTAATCTATCATCAGTCCAGTAACTTAACTCAGCATCAATCCTGTTGTTGAGACAATACTCTGCTTTCACAATTTCTTTAATTCTTTCAGTTCTGTACCGTCTCTGACAGAGATAGACCTCCCCATTCTAGAGAAGTCAATCTTGAAATCCCACTCCCTATTACTGTAACAGATCCATCTCCCTACCATAAAAACCACAACGTCATCACCTGTTACAAAGAACCCAACAACATTAAGCTTAACGAACTTATTTAATCAAATAATTTCATATTAAATCTCTTAACCCAACTCACCTCCGACTTCAGTACGATGAAAACCCTCCTCCATCAACTTACTCATGCTCAGAAAGGTACTTCTTCACCGTTCACCGAACAAGATAAACTGTCTACAAAGATAAACAGCCTGCAAATATCTTTAACCGTACACCAGCATCGGTAAATACATCAGCCCAACAAACAATTCAATCTAATAGCCCACTACTTAAAACAGGCCCATTACGTTTTAGAGCATATTAAAATAGCCCATTAAGTTTCAGAGCAGATTTTACTCCAGAGGCATAATAGTCTTTCCGTCATTCCACTCTATTACATGCCCTCTCTCCTCATTGTAAATAGTGTACTGCCCTTTTGACAAATAAAGGTGCCTATATTACAAATAAACCCAAAACCAAAATAGCATAAAATCCTATTCAGAGGTCAAATTAAAAATTCAATTCCAGGTTCACCTTAGACTCTGAAGAGAAAATTTATTTGCCCGGACAGAGTAGGCTGCTTTGCGTACTGGTTCATTAACATCGAGCGTGCAATCAATAATTGCTTGAGTGCTTGCCTCCTTCAGATGCAGAGATAGAACAACTATGTTGCGTACCTCCTGGAAACATTTAAAAGCTGCGTAATAAGACTATGGCAAGCATGATGACTAAGGCTATAAATGGTAACATCATTTTACAATTCTGCAACATTCAGCTAACATTCAGCTACATTCAGCAATTCTGCTAACATCATTTGCTATTTAACAAAATTCAGCTAGATTCAGCAATTCTGCAAAAAAAAACCAAAAATTTTAGTTGAATTCAACAATTCTTAGAGCATGAAGTGATAGATAATATGTTTATTTGAGGTAAAAAAAATCGGATAAGAGTGAATATGAGAGTTATGTAAGATATCAAAATTACATTTGAAATATTTCTTTAAAAATGGATCGATAATGCGAATATGGTATATATAATCCAGATATTAAAAATCATTATCAAACGAGTAAGAACCGTATTGTGTTTGGGTATTTCAGATAAATAAAAATAATTTTGGATAATTTGTAGAATTTTTTTATAAAAAAATTAGATAACTTATGTAGTTTAATAATTTAAGAAAATAAATCGTGTTTTTGCATTTCGATTTAAGTTTAAAATTTTACAGTTTAGTAAGATTCAAAATTTTCAATTATTGTTAGTACTACTATTAAAACATTAAATACAAAATGATTGATAAATAAATTATAACATCCTCAATTATTATGTTAAAATATTTATTTTCATTTATTTTCATGATATAATTTATGTTTGGAGATATTCTTTAATTCTTAGATATCCAATATGTGGTAGCATAAAATTCGTTCTACTTCGAATTGATGTCAGATAATAGAAATTTTTAATTGAGTAAGAATATTTAAAATATCTAAAATTACAAACGAATTTTAAAAACTAATTCTTACAAGTTACAAGATATTGTGTCAAATTATGTTGTTATTTTATGTTTAAAGAAATTATTAAATATATTAAATTTAAAAATTAATATTTTAATAGTTTACTTAACTATTTTTGTTGACAAACAACATTGTTTAAATTTTATTTTTATAAGTTTAGTTTATTTATTAATTTTCAAAAATTCAGCTGTTACCATTTAAGTTTTAAGTTATTCTGTTAGATTCTGCAAAAAATCACAAAAAATTCAGCCAAATTCTGCAATTCAGCCGTTACCATTTACACCCTAAATAATGAGAATGTGATTTAGGATGTAGTTATGATATCCAGAATTTGATGGAAAACCAGAAATGGTAGAAGATAGAAACTTTTACGGGATTCTGTTCCAAAGGAAGCACCTCAAGTTAGCAAACCCAGAATGTCACTGTTCTCGGGATCATTCACAGCAGCGAAATATGAAAACGAATCATCAAGAGTTACATGTGGTGTGCTACTCTTCTTCCGACCATGGTGTGAAATTGGCCTAATCATGTCCTTTGCTATTTGATCATTAAAACAGATCAGATCAATCATTATTCCTGCAGAACCAGAACCTATTGCAGCTATATTTTTCAAGGATTCAAAGGCAGTACGATACAGAATTTCCTCAACACTGGTTTTGAATCCTTTAAACAGGCAATAAGCCATAATAAGCTAATCCTCAAAATCTCATCTTTTTTGCTGTTCCAAAGCTAACAAAAACTAATGTATTCACATGGAACATAAACTACACTTGTGAAGTAGTCAATTCAAATACTGGATTGTCGGTCTTAATTAATCTCTTTCTAATTACAGAGTTTAGAGATCAGCTAATTCTTCTCTTGGAAACAAAACAGCATCATCTCTAACTCTAATTTGCAAGGTAATCAAACTTCCGAAACTATTATCTCTAGCATTTGGTAGTGTTGTTGACTACGTCTCAACCCTCCATCTCTCCCTCCTCTATCAATATTTGAAGCCTATTAGGGAATCATCTAAATCTTTTATTGATTGAGTATATCTACGCAATTGAGAACCACACAAAGATTGTATAAGGTGGCGAGTACTCTATGCATATGTATATAGTCTTGAAAGTTTAAAACCAGAAAAGAAATCAGTTCAAAACCAGAAACTGTCTTATGTATGAGAATCATAGACATCTATTTTCCCTCTTCCTTCCACTGTCTTATGTAGAGAATCTCAGACCATTTTTTGCTCGCTTCCTATCTTGCTGGCTTTCGTCAATAACTTCTTGCTTCTTTATTTCTTTGAGCTTCCTAGCTTGTGTTTTCTTCTCTCGAGCAACAGACGGAGGGAGAGATGGCTTACTATTCTCTTTTCGCAACTGCACCTGAGCCTTTTTTTCAGCAGCCATACGCTTCACAAGAGCCTTCTTCTCTGCATGAGTCAGTGGTTGAATTGGATCATCAGCAGGTACAAGAGCTGCTTCGGCTGCAGTTGGGACCTAAGAGTAAACAAACAGACGGATTATTATACAAAGTGCAAATAGAATACTGATCAGATGATAAATAAGACTTGATCATAGAGAGATAAAACAGATTAGTACCTGCTCAGTAAGACTGATAACATTGGTACCAGTACCAAGAGAAGTAATTCCAGAATTCACAGTCGTATCAGAAGTTTCAGGAGCTATCCCATCAACATGTTGTATATTCACACCACCATTTGTTGGATGCTTCAAATTTATATGAAAGAGATTTCAATTTTTACAAGTTTATTAGCATTGCAAAGGCTAAATCGCCGGTCAATATAATTTTCAACAGAAAATCTACTTAGATGAACAAAATATATTACATCCAAATTATCATGAAACATGCAAATCCAGAGAGCAATGAAGTATCCCGATCCAGAGAGCTACCTCAGTATCCCGATCAAAATTAGGCTCTAGTCTGAAAAAATTCAAAGAAATACATGAAGCAATGAAGCATTACCTCAGTGAGATCGTTTTCTCCATCAACTTCCCGATCGGATTCAACAAGGCCTTGAGAAACAGTTCTCTGTAGAACAAGAGCAAACGATCGCATTAGTAGCAATACCAGCACCAGATTCAAGACTAGCAATCAGAGTAGCAAGATATTTTAATGCTTTAGCTGCAGCTGGAAGCTAAAGTTTGATAGAAAGAGGATTGTGATCAGATTTAGATAAATAAGACTTGATCATAGAGAGATAAAACAGATTAGCACCTGCTCAGTAAGACTGATAACATTGGAACCAGTACCAAGAGAAGTAATTCCAGAATTCACAGTCGTATCAGAAGTATCAGAAGTTTCAGGAGCTATCCCATCAACAGGTTGTATATTCACACCACCATTTGTTGGATCCTTCAAATTTATATGAAAGAGATTTCAATTTTTACAGGTTTATTAGCATTGCAAAGGCTAAATCGCCTGTCAATATAATTTTCAACAGAAAATCTACTTAGATAACTTTAGTACCTGGTCATTAAGACTGACTGTACTAGCAGATTTCAGAGTAGTAATCAGAGTGGCTAGACAATTAACTGCTTCAAGTGCAGCTGGAAGCTATTGGCACAAAAAAATGAAATCAGATATAAAACAGGTCAGTAAGTGTTGTCTACGAGATAGAATTAGTACCTGGTCAGTAAGACTGATGGCTGCGATCAAATTAGTACCAGTACTAGCAACAAGAGATTCCAGAGTAGTAACGAGTGTACCAAGACATTTCAATGCTTCAGCTGCAGCAGGGAGCTGCTATTGACACAGATAGGATCGTAACAATGAAAACAGAGAAAATATAAAACAGATAGTGACAATGAACCCCCGAGATTATATTACCTGGTCAGTGAGACTGATCGCAATAGTAGCAATACCAGCACCAGATTCAAGACTAGCAATCAGAGTAGCAAGATATTTTAATGCTTTAGCTGCAGCTGGAAGCTAAAGTTTGAAAGAAAGAGGATTGTGATCAGATTTAGATAAATAAAACTTGATTATAGAGAGATAAAACAGATTAGCACCTGCTCAGTAAGACTGATAACATTGGTACCAGTACCAAGAGAAGTAATTCCAGAATTCACAGTCGTATCAGAAGTTTCAGGAGCTATCCCATCAACATGTTGTATATTCACACCACCATTTGTTGGATGCTTCAAATTTATATGAAAGAGATTTCAATTTTTACAAGTTTATTAGCATTGCAAAGGCTAAATCGCCGGTCAATATAATTTTCAACAGAAAATCTACTTAGATGAACAAAATATATTACATCCAAATTATCATGAAACATGCAAATCCAGAGAGTAATGAAGTATCCCGATCCAGAGAGCTACCTCAGTATCCCGATCAAAATTAGGCTCTAGTCTGAAAAAATTCAAAGAAATACATGAAGCAATGAAGCATTACCTCAGTGAGATCGTTTTCTCCATCAACTTCCCGATCGGATTCAACAAGGCCTTGGGAAACAGTTCTCTGTAGAACAAGAGCAAACGACAAGTTGTGATTCAAACGAAAAGGAAGATGAAAACAACTGATTCTACAGATTCTAAAACCGAAATCCCCAAAATACAGTAGACGAAGTGGAGAAAAACGAAATCAAAACAGAGAGTGATCATCCGTAATCGATCAAAGCTTTGGAACAGTGTGAAAATCACGAAAATGCACCAAAAAAACGAATGCAAAGCTTCAAAGTTTTGGACAAGTTATGATTCAAACGAAAACGAAGATGAAATCAACTGATTCTACAGATTCTAAAACCGAAATCCCCAAAATACAGTACACGAAGTGGAGAAAAACGAAATCAAAACAGAGAGTGATCATCCGTAATCGATCAAAGCTTTGGAACAGAGTGAAAATCACCAAAATGCACCCAAAAAAACGAATGCAGAGCTTCAAACCTCTTCCATGGTGGTTCGTCGCAGTGAAGAGAGAAATTTGAAATATGTTTGTTACGGAGAAGAAGAGAAATTGAAATTTTAATAATTTTTTTTTGTTTCTAAGCGGGTGAATATATAAAATCTTACCTCCAACTTTGAAATCTCTTAACAGGCCTATACAAGTAAAAGGCCTACAAGGGAAGAAGCCCATTAAGATTGTTGCGGTTGTAGCATGAAGAAGATAGCTCATGGATCCAGTGGAGATTCACGCATCGAGACGTACAATTACGATTTTTCTTCCATCTTGAACAAACTTCCCTGACTATTTTTGTATGCTTGAGAACAAGAAGAAGAAAGAAACACAAAATCAAAGCACAAAAAGCCATTGAAAAATCAAAATATGAAGAAGAAAAAAGCGAAAGAGAGTTGAAGAACACAGATGAGCGGCGAGAGAGAGGAAAAGGAACTAGGTTAAATCACAGAGAATGTATCAATAAAAGAATACAATTTATTGTTTACTTTTAGAGGTCCGGATTCTAGTGTACATAGGCCTCTTAATTTGGGCTGTATTTGTCAAAAAAAAAACAAAAAAAACATATCTGGGCCTGTAAAATAATGTTAGAAGGCCAGAACTAGGGTATGTGCAGGTTTACAAATTTCATCCTACAAAAAAATCGGGTTTTAGTAGAGCCAAGCATCTTATTATATAGTACTAGAGATATACAATGTTTAGAACAAAAAAAATATATATATACAATATTATATGTGAAAAAAATAGTCTGTTCATGAATAAAAATTGCATATGAAAAATATCTTCTCTTACACAAATCAGCAATTTGTATGTTTTTATAATTTATCAATATTCACTACGGTTCCATAAAAAAATGATTGGTCAAATACGTTTTTTTCTTTCATCAAATACGTTTGTAAAATAAATTTATTGATAGCCTTTTGAGAGACCAAAACTCTCCCAAAAAGAAAATCTAGAGAATGACGGCGCCGTTTCCGATCTCCCTCTCCGGTGGTCGGTTTTTCTCACCGCCACCGCGAGAGGGATCCCCCTTTGTTCGTGTGTTGCCGACTCCTCCTCGATTTGGTTTTCCCTCGCAGAGTTGGTGTAGATCTAGGCTCGGTCCGTGAAAGTTGTGTCCGTTTGGGATCGTGGCTCTGCCGTCGACGGGTTCTCCGCTCCTCTTCTCTCCTGTTTCAATTGCTTGAGGCGGTAGTCTGAAGCAGGTTAGATCTCTGAGTCTGGGTTCCTCAACTCGTCTTAGGGCGAGCTTCACCTTGTCTAAGCTTCCCCCTAGAAGCTTTGTAGTAGTAGTCAGGTTGGTCTTCGTGGTTAGGGATGAGGTGGTGCCTGTGGTTAATCTTATGGGGATGAGATTTCCGTGGGTTATTGCCTTGTTTTCCTCATCACTTATGCAGCCTCCTCTGCCTTCTGCAACAGCACCTGTTACGGCTGGTACTTGTTGGGTCCGAGTGATGCCTCTCGTTTGATCCTCTTCCCTTCTAGTTAGAGTCTCCTTCATCACTCCTTTGTGTAAATCGATGCTTGGTTGTTGTTTCCCCTGTGTATGTGTTTTGTTGTTGATCGGGAGTTGTGGTTTGATTCTTGCTCTGTTTTGCATTGGATTTCGGTCGTTGATGGTTCCCTTGCGGCCCCCTCTTTGATGCTTCTTCTCTCTTCCTTGCATCTTCGAAAGCCGCTTGAGGTTTGATGATCCTCAGGGTTACGGTTTCCCAGGTTCGGGTTCCGATTCTTCCCCAACCCCCATTCGAGCCTGCTATGACTAAATGCTCTTGTGGACTCCTCTTCCTTCATCGGTTTGGGTTCATTGCTTGATGGAGTTCTGGGTGTGGAGTTGGCTTATTCGAGCAGTGATGTATTAGTGTGATTAATGGCTGTTGGGATTAGGTTTCTATCTGCATTTTTCTATCTCCTTCTCGATGCAGGAGTGATCTGATGTTGTCTCCAGTCCTTAATCATTCCTTCTTCTAGCTGCCTGTTGAGGTCGCTCTATGTCTCTTTGTGAGGCTCTTGCTCGGCTCCTTCTTGTGGTTGTTTAGTCAGTTTGGTTTGGCTGCGATTAGGTCTTGCTCTCTACAGGTTTAGTGTTGATCTCGAGTCTTGGATTGGCTACGTTCTCCTCTTCTATCCGGCCTTTTATGTACTGCTCTTCATGTCGTCGTTCTTGGTTGAGTTCCTCTCCGTCTCTCCTTGGTTTGGGTGAGATGTGATACTTCAAGAAGGCTTATATCCTTTTATGTATCCTTGCTATTTTGATTTCATAGCAATTGTTGTTCCTATGTAATAATTTCACATGCTGTAACTCTTTCCCCTGCACTTGTCTTCAATAGAAAAAAATTTACAAAAAATAAATAAATAAATCTATTGATCAGACAAGTTGTAGTATATTTTGCTTCTATCGAGACATATGTTTTATCTCAATAGAGATGTTGGAATGTATCTTTGTATTTTATTTCGTTAGAACTTTATATTGTAAGGAAAGAATACTTGATGTTTGATTTTTTTTTTGTCTCACTATTTTTATCGTTTTTCTACGATTTTTATCTTTCACATCGAGTCATTTGTGAATTATTATGTTTTACTCGTTTCACAATTTGTGAAGAAGTAAAATTTCCTTTCGAGAGTATCGGTTAGGAGATGATTGACAACTTTAGCATTCTAACAACCTTAAAATTCTTAAAATCAATAATTCATTTTCTAACATTTTTTTTTGTTAATGTTACGATTTTTTTTATTAAAACTTTTTGTGATTTTTTATTTTATAATCGTAGTTACCTATCTAAAATTTTAAATGTTTTTGTATATTAATTTTTTATTTTAGAGACAATACTAAAATACTTACGGTTAACTATTTAAAACGAGCTATATATCTAAAACGGAAACACAAACCGAAAGTACAATCAAACCCTCCTCTATTATAATTTAAGATCGGCATTGATATATAAAGTTAAAATTAAAGAGCTATGGAGCTTGGACTCACTCAATAACCTAAATAGGGCAATGGATGTTGATTTTGACTATGGTCCATGCGTTGTTAGTGATTGGTCGGTCGGCCCATATATTATTGTAATGATGTTAAATTTTATTTTATTTTGTGTCACTTCACACACTCATAATCCGTTTTATCCAACTGGAATGCAAATGATTTTCACCAAGAAACTAAAAATAATCGACTACAGAAGATTCCACTGCACCTTCACCGCACAGCATTGTTCATTTAATGATTTTTTTTCCGTCTAATGAATTTTAATTAAATCAAGAAAAATATTCATTTAGGCTTCTGTAAATGTCCCCACTCTATAAAATTAAATGAAAATTCATACTTTTTGTGTAACAAGCAGGACCATTTCTTATAGTCCTTATCAAAAGTCTAGTTAATTTTGATAGAGAATTTGGTTCAGACAATCTAAACATACGATTCTTTAAATGGAACTATTTCCAGAAGCTTACGTTAGATCCTAACTGTTTTTTTATACATACGTTACTTATTATTATACGCCCTCCTGCTCTTTATAAGCAAATATGAACACCCAAAAAAAATCGGAATCAATTTACGATTTTTTTAGATTCCACAAAAGTAACGTTTTTTAACTTAAAGCTTGTTGCATCTCCTTCTTCTTAGCATCCACAAGAAGAGCAAGATGTGCACATTTACTTTTAGTTTCTTCCAGTTCCTTTTCTATGTTCCTCACCTGTTTCATTATCCATTTACATCAATGTAAGAAAACCCGATGTTTGTAACAAAACCGATGTTAATACCGCGGTATCAAACTTACCATCTGTTCAATTTCAGTCTCTTTCTTTATATCTTCCTCGCACCTGTTTAAGATAAGAACACATCGATAATTGATCGAGAGATATGAGACTAAATGATTTTTTAGTGTACCTCATGAAGAGTTGTATATTCTCTTGGCTTATTTCATCCGCTGACTTGCCAACGAGGTTGTTTTCAATATCCTCGCAAGTTTTTTTTTCAACTTTATTTCAAACATGTGAATAAAACTGAATCATCAAAAATGTATTCACTTACGGTAGCTGCAGGTTGAGTGTTGAGTTGTACAGGTCGAGGGTTGAGATGCACCGGTCTTACAGTAGCTGCAGGTTGAGTGTTGAGTTGTACAGGTCGAGAGTTGAGATGCACCGGTTGGAAGTTACTTCTTAAACCTGAGGAATTTCTCATGTGTGGCGGTGCAAGAGCAACTGTACGGATTGAAGTGGCGTTACTATGACTGATTTCACGTATTATCGGACCACCTTGACTAAATTTTTCAGAAGGCAGAGGTGAAGGATTGATTGTATTGACAGCAGGCGGTTGATCAGGTATTGCTATCTTTTTCGATCTTCCTGAATAGATTTGTCTGTATCCAACATCTTCGCAGTGGCTAGGCCTATTTTTCTCCATAACAAGCAGTGAAATAGTCAGACTAACGTATAGCGTTTCGGAACCAAAATCATATTGAAAAGACATTGAGAGATGATTGGAGAAAGGTTTAGAAGGGGGAGAGGAGACCAGTAATCAACGACAATCTTTTTTAATTTCGCCTCCAGCCGCTGGAATAGAGAAGACCTCTCAAAATCTTGCTTATCGTGAGCCGGTTCTATGAAGTTTGCTTCAAGAACTCCTGTGGAACAGATTTTGGTTAATGAGATTTTCCTCCAGGTCGTTCCTCAAAAAAAAACATATCCAATGGAGTCATCAAGGAAATGAGTCACTATACCGACAACACCATGGCCTAAACTTGACCCCTCCATAGTGACCTTCCAGAAAGGCTGTGATGGTGCAAGAGAGATTATAACTTATTCAAGCCATATGAAAGGCTGGGAGCTTAGCTTAAGTGACAAATATTCTAACAGACCAATCTTTTAATGTTCTATTAAGCATTGTATTCTAATAATATAAGTGTGATTTCCCTGAATTGTCTGGTATATGAAAGCGTACCCGGATGAGACGGTTTTTGTGATAGACATTGTAACCGCAAATTGCAAGCTTAGGCGCCTCCTTTATATATCCAACTTTGATTTCGGTGGTAGCCTGTAACGAGAAAGCTTAGTAAAAAATTTCTCCAAATCTCAGCCTAAAAACTGCTTAATGTTCGCATATTAAAACATATACATTATATGCGGTGGAAAAATTGCAAAAAAAAATAGCCAAAGCTTCCATGTAACAAAATCAGAAACTAAAAAGAACGAGAAGAGGAAGTCCAAACTTGTTCCGCTGTAGCTGTATGGGGCTCGTACTTTATAATCTCAGGATATCTGAGTTCGTCAGCAATGTTGAACTGCTTCACAGGTACTCCGCAAAGTATAATTTTGAAATTTTTGAACTTTTTGAGATATAACATTGAAGCATAAGCCTAAGGATGAAAAACAAGTGAGTCTTCAAACATCCTTGGATCAATTAAATTATTTAAAAAGGAAGAAGACATTCAGGAGATTACCCTCGGAGTAACGTAACTGGTATGAAATATGAGATCTCTGTTCCAATACTTCATAGTTCAACCGCTTTCCGTCATGGACACTTTCGTCTCGGAGCCGGATGTCCTATACCAATAGCAAAGAAATAAATTTAATTGCTTTAAAACTTATCGTCTGCATAAAGCCTGACTAAGACACCTCTGACAAGATATCTCATCGAGTATATATCATTTTAAAGAAAAGTATGTGTTACCTCATCGTCGTCATCAAAGCTCAGCTCATCAATTCCTTCATCATTAAGCCACAAGTTGTATATAATTACTTTTGTTCCATGCGTTCCAATATCCTCAAACTGGTGGGCCAAAAATGGAAATAGACGAATTAATAAAACAGACCGCATTCAAGCTACCCGCGGATACAAAGTTTTCAGAATGAATCTAGGACACCAATCAAGGAAGAACAGTGATGCAATGAGATATTCCTAAGCTGACTTTTGAAATAAACAACCTGCTGCAAAAGTTCGTCCTCTGTTGAAAACGGTGACCATTTGAGTAGTGTTTCAAGGTTGGTAGCCCAATCTTCTGGAGATCCATAAATAATTGGCTGTGGTTTCTCAGTGGATATATCAATATCAATCTGCATTGGATATATTACTTAAGAACGAAGAATAGTTGCACATTCTAGAGTTTCTAAGAATAATTTTATTACAGGCATGACAAAATTCTACAAATGGTGGAGATTTTACCATAGGAACAATGACATCATCCTGACCAGTTCTTCTTAGAAATGTGTAAGACAGAAGGCCGACGCTCTGCGTAGATTTGCTGAAATAGAGAAGATAAAAATCTTAAACCAAACGCATACGCCAAATTTCAGCATGTATATGTTCTAGATATATATCAAAAATACCCTGAACGAGTTGAGCGACTAAAAACAATGGCATCAGCCCCAAGTCTCATGGTACTTGTCTTGAAACCATTCCCATCTGAACACAAAAGGTGAAACTCTGGTTACAGACCAAGAAAGTAAGAGCACGCAAACTAGAAACGAGCTCAATATCCTATCAAAAAAGTATAGAATAAGGAATTACACTGTCCAATTGTTGTATTAGACTTCTTTGATGAGTAGCCTAAACTCATACATTTTCTGATCCCATCGGGATCCATCCCACCACCATCATCTTCAAGTAAAAAAGAAAAGAAAGATCATGTCATTAACACCATCCAACGCCCTCAATTAGGCAAAATCATCACAAATTCATTTGAAAGGCAATGTACCTTGGAAAACTAATGCTGGTGAGTTGTCTTTAACTATATTGATCTTATCGATCTTAGCAAACGTAGCACCGTTTTGTATCTAAGGAAAAAAGCAAATCAACAGAACCAAACATTGTACCAATGCTATAAGAAACAATTCACTCTCAATGAACAAATAAATGACAACGATCATCAAAAATGAACCAAAGATAAGCATTTTTATCCTCATGCATACCTCATCAACCGCATTGTCAAGTAGCTCGGCTATTGCTGCAATACAATACAAAGATCATCAGAGATTCTTCATTCTACACCTCTGAGGAAGCTCTATAGCAAAAAAATCACAAATCTGTCTACTTAGATCGCTCCAATTTTCTTCAGAACCAAAAAAAAAAAAGCCAGAGTAGTCTATTCTTAGCTTACCTCCAAAAGCCCATTTGTGTGAAGTAGCATTCGAGTGAAGAAACTTAGGATGTATACGAGCATGCTCAAGCAAACCTATCAAATTCCATCTTAATCAAATACCACAAAACCCATAATCGTGATGCATGTGTGTGCAACATAGAGAGGAGAGAGCTAACTTGGAGCAGTCGGAGTAACAGCTTTCGGGATCACAAAGTTTTCGCCGGCCTTCCAGAAGCTCCGGCATTCTAGGGTTTCTCGATCAGCCACATTCGCATCAGCGATCGTACTTGGAGCTTTCCGATTCTCCTCCATTAAAGACGCCAAGCTCCGAAACACTCCTCTTCCTGCATCTTCGTCGTCGTCACTGTCAAGGTTTACGACGTCGGCGACTGCATTTCTCTGGTTCGGAGGCATTTTCCGATGAGGAAAATCGAGACGAGAATGCGAAATGTATTCAAACGTCAAACGCATTTTCCAGCTGCAATGGTTCAAACAATATCATATTCAATGGAATCGTGAAGGAGAATGAATCACTATACCGACAACACCACTGCCTCTCGATGAACTTTCCACAAGGCCTTGCCAGAAAGGCTGCAATGGTGCACGAGATCTCACTTACTACAAAGGCGGAAGTTTAAGGACTAAAGATGCTAACAAACTTACAACGGTTGCTTCTAAGGACTAAAGATTATCTAGAACATGGAATTAACTGTTACTTAAAAACTTACCTTGATGAGACGGTTTTTGTGATAGACGTTGAAACCGATAATTGGAAGTTTTGGTGCCTCCTTGATGAATCCAAGTTTTATTTCAGTGGCAGCCTGTGATAAGAAATCTTAGTGGCTTTTGCTCTCACAGTCTAAACATTAAAATATAGATTGATGTTTGCATCTGAAAACATAGCCGAAGTTCCGTGTAATAAAACCAGCGAATAGAGAGAAAGAAAAAGAGGAAGTTCAGTCTGTATTACTTGTTCCATTGTAGCTGTATGGGGCTTGTACATTATACTCTCGGGATGTCTCAATTCATCAGCATTGTTGAATTGCTCCACAGGGATTCCCCGAAGAATAATTTTGAAGTTTTTCAACTTTTTGAGGTATAACATGGAAGCGTAATCCTTAAGGATAAAGAAAATAACAGAGTCAGCCTTTGAACATCCTTGCAACAGTAAAAAAAACTTAGAAGATATTCAGGAGAATTACCCGAAGAGAATGTCGTAAGCGGTATGAGATATGAGATCTTAGTTCTAATGTTTTAGGTATCACCCGTTTCCCGTCCTGGGCATTTTCATCTCGGAGCCGTATGTCCTATTATACCAATATTAAAAACTGTAAAAACCCGACTCCTGCAAAAGACCTGACCCTTCACTGAAATGTAAGTACCTTATCATCGTCATCAAAACTCAGCTCATAGATTCCTTCATCATTAAGCCACAAGTTGTATATAATTACTTTTGTTCCATGCGTGCCAATATCCTCGAACTGGTGGGTGGAAAGTAGAAATAAACGAATCAATAAACAGACCACATTAAAATTACATGCGGAACCAGAGTCTTATAGAAGGAACAACCTGCTGCAAAAGCTCATCTTCTGTTGAAAATGGAAACCATTTGAGAAGAATGTTAAGGCTGGTAGACCAATCTTCGGAAGATCCATAAATTATTGGTTCAGGACGACCATGGGTTAAATCAAGATCAATCTGCATTGCAGATATGATAACATCACTTGAGATCAGAAAGTAATTTCACAGTCTTGAGTTTCCAAATATTGTACCGAAACATTTATTTCAGGCATGAAAACAAAAAGCTACATATGCTGAAGACTTTACCATGGGAACAATCACATCATCCTGACCAGTTTTCCTAAGGAAAGTGTAAGACAGAAGGCCGACGCTCTGGGTAGATTTGCTAAAACAGAGAAGATAAAAAAAATACGGTAAAGTTAAAACAAGAGCATGCGCCAAATTCAGAGTGTATATGTACCAGATATATCAATACCCTTCACGAGTTGAGCGACTAAAAACAATGGCATCAGCTCCAAGTCTCATAGTACTTGTCTTGAAACCATTTCCATCTGCACACAAAAGTGGAACTATTGTTAGAAACCTGACTTTTAATAACCACCTAAGAAGCTCAAGCTCAACGTGCTATTAACAGATTATAAAACTTACACTGTCCAATCGTCGTATTAGACTTCTTTGATGAGTAGCCTAAGCTCATGCATTTTCTGATCCCATTGGGATCCATCCCACCGCCATCATCTTCAAGTGAAAAAAGAAAAGAAAGACCATGTCACTAAAAACAATCCTAAGCCACGGTTAGGCAAAACCATCACACACTCAATCAAAGGCAATGTACCTTGGAATACTAAAGCTGGTGAATTATCTTTGACAATATTGATCTTATCAATCTTAACAAACGTAGCACCGTTTTGTATCTGAGGAGGAAGAATCAATTAACATACATAAGAGACCCCATTCACTCAAAATGACCAAAAGAGAAGCCTTTCCCACACGCTTGCATACCTCGTCAATAGCATTATCAAGTAGCTCTGCGATTGCTGCAATACAATACACAAAATTTTCATTCTACAACACTGAGGAAGCGAGCAAGTAGAGATAAATCCATCAGAATGTTATCGTCTTCTTTCTTCTCTATTAATTAGCTTACCTCCAAAAGCCCATTTGTCTGAAGTAGCATTCGAATGAAGAAACTTGGGATGTATACGAGCATGCTCAATCATTCCTGTCAAATTTCATCTCATCAAATACCACAAAACCCATAATCATAGTGACTCTGTGTGTGTGTGTGTGAGAGAGAGAGAGAGAGAAAGACCTGGAGCAGCCTGAGTAACAACAACTTTAGGGTTTACAAAGTTATCTCCGGCCTTCCAAAAGCTCCGGCATACTAGGGTTTCCGGAGGAACCACCGTCGAATCAGCGACCGTACTTGTAATTTGCCGATTCTCCATAATGGTCGCCGAACTCCGTAACACTTCTCCTACTCCTCCGTCGTCTTCGTCACGGTCACTGTCACTGTCAATGCTTACGACATCAGCGACTGTAGATTTCGCCATTACCGACGGGAAAATCGAGACGGGTTGAACGAGATTGAATTCGGGTTGCCCCGACCCGGTTATAGAGAGAAATGAAACAGCGTGTCGTTTCACAATTGTCCAATGAGACAACGCGTTGTAAGTAGAGGCGGTTTAAATATGAAAAACAGCAAGGCGTGTTCTCCTATATTTTTTTTTTTTGGTGTGAGGCGTGTTCTCCTATATTGAACACGTAACAAGCCCAACTACGTTAAAAACCCATAACCTAGATATATATGCACTGATCATGTTAAATAAGTTTAGAATAAATTATCCTAATTAGCATTGTAATTTTTCTTGTTAAATTTTAAAAATACTTTTCTGATTTTTGAAACTAGGGGATATACCGGGCTACGCCCGGTTATGTTGTTTATAGATTTGTTTGATATTATAGTCAGAATGAAATTGTGTCATTGTAATTGTTTGTAGTTTTGTGGAAATTTATATGTTTATCAAATACATAATAGATAAATGATAGGTTACTAAACATTAAAATTACAAAATTTTAATTTAAAATTAACTAAAATATATATACAACATAAAATTTATATGAACTATATATACAACATAAGTTGACAATTTTGTTTTTGGCGACACATATTTTAGTTATCTTTTGGCTCCTTTCTTACTAATAGTGTTAAAATTAACTGTATAATAATTATACCTTGTAGCTTATTCTTTACCAATAATTTTAAGACAGAATCACTCTAATTGTTTGCATATATTTATGCATGTCTTGTTTTCCAAAAAATATTTGATTCATCGATTATTTGAAATTCGATAATATCAAAACATTAATTTCTTTAGTTTAAACACAATTTTGAAAAGTTAAATTTTTACATTATTTATTTATACACAAAACTAATAACTAACAATATCTATTCATACCGATTGAACTATTCCCTCGAGAAAGTGTACAATTAAACGATTATCTCTCTAAAATGTCTTCTCCAACCTCAAATGCATTGCATCAAATCAATACGATTGGAAAGAAATCAATTTTAATTGTTTATTGATAAATTGAAATACCATGAAAATTTAACTAATGTTGAAAGTAAAAGATATAATGTCTTGTCTCATGAAGACCAAATATTTTTGCTAAATCTTATTTTCCTTTATATGAGTCTCTTCTCCATCTTTAACAAAGTCACTCCATCTATAAATTAGTAATTGTTTTGAAGATTTTGAATAAACATGGACGAAATATAGTTAAGGGGTTTTTTAACTAAAAAAATAGTTGAGAGGATTTTTCATGATCCGAAGATAGTTGAGGGGTTTTTTTTATGAAAAACCCTTATAATAATATAGGAAGCACTCATGTTTGTCTTATGGAGAGCTTACTCATTGGCTTCTTATTAATGAGTTATCCCTCTCTCTTGAGAAATGCCTTTAGATATTTGCTCGTGATACATATACACAATGTGCACCACCATTTTCCCTCAATAACAACTCTATCAACTGTTAAGGAAACACATGATTGATACCAGACCTCTTCAAAACTCTTTCTTGTTGTAAACGTGGTCTATCTTAGATGTCGAACCAATAGGTAGAAAGGCTCCATCTGATAATTTCAATTATTTTACCAAAAGCAATGAATGGTCTCTCTTTTCCAATATAGGTATCCGGTAACCATCACATGATGAGGTATTGCAATAGTATGTGTATATGATACAAAATTTTAAAAATCTATCATCGTCATATATGTCCATATCTCTAATTATGTTTTCCATATCTTATTAAGTGAGGGATGAGGCTTAATCTTTACAAAAATTAAAATATATTATGATATAGAAGGAAGTTTCGAGTCTCTGACATTCGATTAATAATCATGTATAAATTTAAGTATCTTCTGCAAATTGCTTTTATACGGCTTTCATGTCCATTTATCACTTATATAAGTCTTATGGTCGCTAATAATCACTTGATCAATCTGCATAGGCATAATTCTAGTATTTATTATGCATTAAAACTTCTTTCTCAGGTTTAGACCTCACGTCCTCCTCTTCGCCACCGCTCCAAGTACATTCTATGTCTCGCCTTTAATCTTGTGTAGAGTCTGATAAGACAACTCAAGATATCATGACGCATTTGCTGGCTCCTCTGCCTCCGTCTTATCTAACGTTAACTTCTTCTTACCGCCAATATTAAATCTTCATGATGATTCCTAACAACGATCTTCCGCTCTGTTCTTTTCTTCCCAACAACAATTAAACCAACCAAGAATATAATCTTCAATAGGTTTTTTTTTTTAGAATGCAAACCCTTTCTAAAAATTGCATCTACTTATTAACATTTGTTCATTAGGCATTACAAACCAGAGAGAACATATGTACTAAGCTTTGATGTGAGTCTCGAATAAGTGCTGGAAAATTCAGAAAATTGACTTTCATAACGTGAGAGAGGGTGGAAAATTAGATCATAGACAAAAACAAACCTGATATTAACATACGGGTGACGAGTCAATATACATGTGACATTTTCTAGCGATAGCAATCCGTTTTCGCATGAATGTCAGAATCGCCACTGAGGTAGCGTATGTTACTGAAAATGATTGGGAAAAAGAAATAAGACACTGTAAATTTAAGTTGCATGAAAAATCATTGTAAAGCACATAGTTGTAGAGAACATTAGATTGTAAGACAAAGCGAAAAAAGTTATTGCCTCCATCTTCGAAGCTACAGTAAAATTAGATTCAGACTTCGTATTTTGCTTTATCTTTGTCTAGGCCCTCTCCGTTTCTTGTCAAATCACAATTTCATCTAAGCTTAAGCTTAAAGGCTAAGAGAGAAGAAAGAACTGAGTTGGTGTACGTTAAAGTGTAATAACAACTCTCAAAATCATAAGTTTTACAAAGTTAGAGCAGAAGCGAGAAGTTTAAAACTTGTACGAAATATAATTTTAAAAAGTTTGCTTAAACTTTGTAGAGCTCCACTTCTCTTATTTTCGCTCGTTTTGACCAATCAAACCCCAAGATATATAAGCATATTCTCTTCTAAGTACTACGTAATCAATGTCATGTATTTAATCTTCTTCACAGAGCTTTCTCTATGTAACGCTAGTCTCTTCTTGTAGTAACTTTACTTATGTAGTAACACCTATGGCAATCATCATTGTGATATACGCTTCCACGCCCATTTGTTAATCGTTCACTTCTGGGTCATTTTTTCTATCAATCTATTTACAATTGAAGTCCTACAAATGAAGTCCGCCTCCTTTAAGACCATGAAGACATTAAGTCCACAAAAATTGAAAACCGACTAACATAATTTATTTTGTTTTACTGAAATCTGGTTGAGTTCAATTTCTGAGAGACGTTGTTAACGAAGATATCTCCGCCTCATGAAGACATTAACCATGTTATGCCAGCAGATTTCGCTTTGGCTTCTTCTCCAAATCACATTTGCATATGCCACAATTTCCTTTTTATTGGATATGAATTCTGCTGGGTTCTTTTGTTAACACTTGGTTTAACTTGCACCTATAAATCCCAATATTAATACGATATCAACATCTCTGGCCACTGCATATAGACTTTTGGTGTTTTAAAAAGCTCAATGGATGGATCATACATATATTCTATACGAGGGGGCATTGCCATATTTTCCTGTGAAATAAAACTTTTCCAGAAGTTCTGAAGGCCAAGTGATATCTTTCTTGTATAGACATAAGATAATTAAGACTTGAGCTTTAAAATATCACAAGTAACGTCATGGTGAAACACAAAACATGTTATCTTGTGGGTTCCAGTAGATCGGCCCTCTAGATCTATTATGATCTAAGTCATCTGACTCTTGTCTCTTGTTGGCGTCCTCATCTCTTTGCAACCTGACTTTTGCCTCTGGTTGCTACTAAGTTTAGTGACTTTTTTCGCCCTAGCTTCCTTTCCTTCTCATCTGCTCCATCCATTTGCCTTCTTCTCCTCTTGGTTATTGCGTTTTATACCTTAATAATCTACTTTTCCCATATCTGTTTTTCCGATTTTGAAAAATCAAAGGCGAAAGTCTTTCACTTACATAACGATCATGATTATGTAGTAGGTATAGTATAGCATTATTTGAAATTGGAAGAGAGTAAAGAAATACCTTACAATGATCCATTGGAGGATTCATGGCCTTTGAAGGAAGAAGAAGAAAGTGGGGGTGATCTTAAATTTTTGTGAGTGGGTGAAAGGCAAGGAAGCGAGGATGATAGAGAGTCTCGAAGGTTACCGAACGAAGAATTAGAAGAGTCCCTCAGTTTTAGGTTTTACACGTGTGATGTTAAACTGAGAGTGAATTTTGGAGATAGAGAAGGTGGGGAAGCACACAATTTGAGTAACATGCGGTTGGTTTATATAAGCTAGAGAGGGGACTATCATGGAGGAGTGGGTTGTGGCAATTAAAGCCATTGATTTGCGACTACGGGAAGGACAATGTAACAGTGGTCGAATTCATGAAGGTTGGGAAGAGGGATAGTAAGAGATTCAAAACGTGTTCTAGGTCTTGTTAGGGCTCGGTGGAGAAGGTGAATCGTGAGGGAAGAGAAGTAATTTTTTTTGGGACCCACAATAGGAGGGAAAAAAGGCTAACGTGGATGGCCTAGGAGGAGAGTGAACTCTCCTATTATATATATAGATTAGTATATGGATATCTCCTACGAGCCCCCAACTAACCGAAGATCAAGGCAGAAAGAATTTTTCTTTAAGCAATAATGATAACTTCACAAAAAATATAAATATTTTTAATATCATATCTTCATTTTTGGCTCTTCTTTTTTTGCTTATTAAAATTTGTTGCATTACAATTAAATTTAAATATAAGTGAAGTTTTTTTTTCTGAATCTTTGGTGTAATTACTTTTTGAGTGAAATTTTGTATGTGCGTGTTAAAATAAAATTATTGTGATCTCGATCTAAATTTCGAAACCTCGACAGTTAGGATAATATATGATGTAAACAGAATATCCTTTGCAAATCTTGAATTTGTTGAAAAGAGCCACTAAAAACTAACAAATCCAAATAGAAAATCTTGGTATAACTACTTATTAATATTTTTCACATCACAGTTAAATATTTCTAAATGTATAACTATTTTAAGGTGACATTTTTATATGTCCGTGTTAAAGAAAAAATCATATCTCGATCTAAATTTCGAAACTTACACAATTAGGATAATTATATGATGTAAACAGATTATATATCCAAGCAAAGTTAGAAACTAATTCGAGACTTTAATTTTGGGCATGGACAATAATCCAATAGAATTTTTTTTTTTTTTTAACACCAGTAGTCTTAAATTTGTTGAAAATATCCCCTGAAAACTAACAAATCCAAAGAGAAAATAACAAGAAAAACAAAGAGAAGCAAATCATCTACTCCTAAAGCAAATCAAGAAAACCAAGAACTTAGATCCTCTCGTCGTCCAATAAGTTGTATCGGTTACGCACAATGAAAGAATCAGCTGCAACAGGTTCATTGTCTTGGTTTCTATGCCATGTGTAAAGCGCATGGGTTCGGTTATGAATCTCCAAAACCGCATGACCGAAACTCGCTTCCCTATATGCCGAGTAACTTGGTTGAGGATCAGTAAAACTGCAAAACCAAACAAACAGTGATTAAGAGTGTCATAGTACCGAAACAAACAACAAAAATCACCAAAACATTTTCATTTTGTTTACCTGTTTGCAATTCCTTCAATGTTACCTCCATCACCAATTGTGATGTAAATAGGAGCATTAGGATCTTTCACAGGAGTGCTCAAGCCATTGGTGATGTTATACTTGATATTAGACACACGTTCGGATCTTTCATAGGCATGGACGTGACCGGCCAAGACCAAATCGACCTTGCTGTTGACGAACCACGACTCAAACATAATCCTCATGCTTTCACCTTCCATGAAATGGTAGTTATTACTGTTGTACCACGGAGAGTGAACCATAACAATCAACCATGGAGTCTCTTCTCTGTTCACGTTCTTTAGCTCCTGCTGGAGCCATAGGTATTGTGGAGTGTATTTGCCTGAATCAAAGATAACGTGTTACAAAAGAAAACTTCAAAATCTTTTAGGGTTTCATATGTTTTCATTTACCGTATGCAGAATAAGAAGAGAGGACGATAATGTGAGCAGGACCGCGTCTAACTGAGTACCAAAGAGGAGATATACTCCCTGAGGCTTTGTATGCGTTAGGGTAACGGTGCATGTAGGGCTTGAAAGGATGTGGCTCACCCTAGTTACATATTCAAATTGTAATTAGACCGAAACTAAACCAAACCGAATTACGAATAAAGACTTAAAGTGAATCTTACAATTTCTGGAACGAAATCGATCTCATGATTCCCTGCGGCATAGATGAAAGGCTGGTAAGCAGCACAAGGCTCAAGAAATCTTCCAAAATTATCCCACTTTCTTTGGTCATGGTTTGGGTGGTCGTCTGCGTAAGACAAGTCACCGGCAAAGAGAACGGCTTGTCCTTTAGGGTTCGACATGTAATGGTACAATGTCTCGTTAGAAGCATAGGTTTGTCCAAGATCACCTAAAAACACAAGTGAATCATTAGAACTTCGATAAGAAAACCCTAATTTCAAATCTAGTTTTCGAAAGATCTACCAATAATTCCGAAGGTGTATGGAACATCAGGTCCAACAGGCGGAGGCGTTGTGAAGTTGAACTGTCTCACGGATTGATCGGTACCAACCTCATAAATGTAAGTGGTATTGTACTGCCATGTAAATACAGAAATCATAAAATAAGAACTCCATATTGTTACTTGTGTGACAAGTTATATATAAATAATACAAAGTATACAAACCTCAAGTGCTTTAATATTGGCGTGATGAAGATAACCAGAAGTATAGTCATAGAATCTATAAGAAGACGTAGAACCACGAGCTTTCTTCTTTGCCATCTTCACGTCGCTACTGTTATCGGCGATAGAACTATTACCAGCTATCCAGTAAGTAACGACGTTAGAACCGGCTAGATTCAACGGAGTGACCCACGAGACGATCATTGCGCGTCCATCGTGATCTCCTTGCGTTAAATGAACCTAGAAAACATAATAATAGAAAGAAAGAAAAAAGTCAGAAACAAATTCATGGGTTAATTAAGAGAGACTATTGATGGGAAGAAAATGAAAAAATCAAAACCTGTTCAGGAACGTTGTGACCAGAAGGAGCAGGGAAGGTTTCGAGAGGCATCTCGAGCGATGGTTGAGCTTGACGGACATATTCGCTTGTTATTCCACCGTTGATTACGGTGGTGATGGTTAAGAACACAACTACGGGGAGTATGAAGAGATTGAGATTCTTCATGTTTTGATTTCTGTTTGCTCTATGAATCTCGTTTTGTTGTTAATGGTGAGTAGGGATTTTTTCGTTTATATAGAAAACTCGACCCTAAGTGTTAGGAATATTCTCATTAGGCAATATTTTGTTCTGCGTAATAGCTAGAATAAAATCTATAGGAATAATACTAGAATATACATGGTACAAAATCTATAGGAATAAATTTGTTGCTGATTAAAAAAGAAAATTTATTGTCGATAATTTCGTTTATATTCGGTATACTTCTTATATCTAAAATGTCCAAGTTGTTAAGAGGATAATTTTTGATAACTACTTTGGTAAATATATTCTTGGAATATTAGTTGGAGTAAAATATATATGAATATATATTAAAGAACTAGTGACAATATACACTCTCATTGGTGTACTCTTTTATATTGGAAAGAAAAAAACAAGTTTTTGAACGTTAACTTTCGGTAACTATTTTGGCGATAATGATAAAGTTTAATAAGCATTTACACATGTGTTTGGACTATATTTATATGGTAAATTCAGAAAATTAACAAAGACGACGTAACAAATGATGGATAATACTTTTCAAAAATTAGATTTTAAGACTTATTATCAGATTTTAAGACTTGAGATATATTCATGCAATTTTTTATGCAAAATATAACCGGTTTTTTTATTAGATGCCTTTTTGGGCTAAATGAATTTAACTAAATGAATTTAAATTAACTTACATGAGAAACAAAAAGATTACACAAGCCCGTCGCTTAAGTAAACCTTAATAGCCCAAACTAAAAGTCCAAAAAGAAACTCATTAGGAGATTGATTTCGAACCAGAGAACCGAAAGGTTAGACTGAACCAGAGATGTTAGTTGAGGCTTTAATTCTCGTACCAACGGTTTTTGCCTTAGAATTACGAAGAAGAGTAAAATGATATCTCGACCAAAAAACAAAAACAAAAAAGTAAAATAATATCAATTAACTCATGGGTTTTTTTTTATAAAGGTAAATTAATTCATGTTAATCACGAGGAAAAGTAAAACTTGCATCATATTGAATTTAAATGTCCTATGTGGTGTGTGAAAACCTCCAAATATTCAAAAACGTTAACATATAACATTTTACATAATCTGAAGTTATAATTTTAATACCAAGAGGTGGAAAAAATATCCATATTATTATAGTTTGACAATAGTATTCCCAAGCGAAAAGAAAGTCCAATTAACTTTAAATGTATCATAGGCAAAACTGTATGTGAATCATCTTGAGCAAATTAGTTGATTTCTTACATTTAATTGTCTTGTTTTTAATATATGAGTTCAGTTTGTCATGCCTTGTTTGAATTTTTTTATTTTGAAAATTTAGTTTTGATGAAAATATTAGAAATCTATTTCTTTATTGTTGATATATAATAAATATATAGATTGTTTTTTTCATGTAAAAATAATAATTGTTGTTTGATGTTATTTTTAATATTCATGAATTCTGAAATCATTGTTGAAAATCATAAAACAAATTTATATGTATGCATATCGTTGATCTAATTTTTCTACTACTACTAATAAAAGTTTAAGTTTAAATGATGAAGAAATAGTTGTGTCGTAATTCAAATAATTAATAATGGTATATATGTTTTTCAGTGAAAAATATTAGCTTTTAGAAAGTGTATTTGTTTACTCGTAACATAACCAGAATCGGTTTTACTAATGTTGATGTTCCAAGTGATTAAAAAAAGTATAGTACATTTTTATTCACCATTTCTAATAAAAAAATGTGAAAATTAGAAGTTTTATTTCAACAAACCAAGAATCAATGTTTATTGTCTTAAACATATAAATAATAAGTGTAATTTTTGCAATTGATAAAACACTTTAAATTTAGACATTATTGTTCACATTTTGTACAAGTGATATATTTAAAAAATACTAACAAAATGAAAAACTTAAAATAAACAAGTCTAAGATTTGTATACATAAAATAAATAGTATAAAGATTTAAACCAAAAAAAAAATTATTGTTTGGTGAGTTATTGATGTTTTTAATGTTTTTATTTGTTGTAAGTAGTGCCTAAGTTTGTTTTCTATTATATAAAAGAAAAGTTGGAATCTTCTAATTGGAAATTATTTAGTTAGGTATATTGGTTGGAATAAAATCTATAGTATATAGGTATAATATTAGAATATAGATGGTATAAATCAATTTTGTAGATTTATAGAGAAAGCTGAAAGGTGTGACTGTTCGGAGTTCCGTGTAAGTTGTAAGAAGTTTCACACGCCTATGAAAACAATTTTTTTTTAAAATAATTTTTCACGATCTTAAATCTTATAATAAGACTTTTAATACATATCGGACTTAAAATCTGATGATAAGATTCTTTCATCCATAAATTTTTTTAGTCCAAAGCATAATATAGCTAAAACAGAGATTTACTCATCGCATACGCGTAAGCAAGTTAAAATTTAGTTAGGATTGAATTTTCAAGAGGCATCCAAAAAAACTTTTTTCAATATAAAAACTTTAAAATTAAATTATCTTATCATGAATAAATCTCTGCAATTTAGACGTGTGTAAAAAAAATTAAAATAACAAAAATAATTTCTGCAATTTAGGTGTATGTAAAAAATTTCAAGATAACGAGAATAATTTTTGCAATGGTATATAAAAAAACTTTATAAATTTACATGGAAGTTAAAAGTTTAAAACATAAAAATATATTATAGACAAAAGAAACATAGGGGAAAAATGAGGAAGCTCTTCAGTCAAGTAATTTGACGAAAGGTTTATTAATAGAGTCCCCAAAAATACAAATTAATTAACATAAAATTTATATGAGATTTTCAACGTAGTTTAAACAAAATAATGAATGAGGTAAACGTCGTGTGATCCGAGTAAAAACCTATTACAAGGCGAGATTCTCAGAACAGGATGTGGTGAAAACAAGCAGGTAGGGAGATAAGGAACCTGGCAAGGACAAGCAGGATGTGGTGAAAACAAGCAGGTTGGCAAGGACAAGCAGGATGTGGTGAAAACAAGCAGGTAGGAGATAAGGAACCTGGCAAGGACAAGCAGCAGTGTCTTAGTTTCATGCAAGATAAGGAACCTGGCAAGGACAAGCAGCAGTGTCTTAGTTTCATGCAAGCTCTCAGAAAGCCCCGTTACTAGTTCTGATCAGTTTTAAACTCTCACTCAGTCTCACTCTCTTACCATGTTTAGACTTTTTTCCCGTATGTTAAAATTAATCATATGTATAATTGTTTTTCTAATTTATAATAATTTATAAATCTAAACGATAAAAAAAAAAAATGAAAACAACAACGTTTGAAATAAATGGGTCACAATAGGATCACCTTTCTCCTAACATGAACCTTCCAACGTTGATTACAAAGACAAATCAAATCAAACCAAACATTAAAACTGACGTCAATCAGACCAAAGCATCCCAGTCTAACACAACCGGTTAAAATGGTGGGTGGTAACCGGGATGGCCATAACGTTTTTGATAAGACCCGGAATTGCCCGAGACCCATCACAACTCTACAGACTCTTTCTTCTCTTTTAACTAACTGAAACTAAACTCTAAACCACAAACAAAGTCTTTCTGTTCAAACTAACACACAAATTTTAAAACAGCTTCTTACATTTTCTTGTCTTCCACTCTCTGTATTGTTTTGGTTATACATTTTGTAGTCAAATGGCTCAATGGTTCTTGTCTTTAAGGTTTCCAATTGGCTATAGATGTCTCTGGTGCACAAACTGCTTCAACAGTTAACCGTTTCAGCACATTCGGACACGGGTCTTTCCCGAAATTGCTGTTGGATATTGTCACTGCGCATCTCACTTTCCCTACACACTTCTGCACATAACAAAACACAGA
Source organism: Arabis hirsuta (assembly GCA_964056655.1). Taxonomy (NCBI): domain Eukaryota; kingdom Viridiplantae; phylum Streptophyta; class Magnoliopsida; order Brassicales; family Brassicaceae; genus Arabis; species Arabis hirsuta. The sequence continues at coordinate 36,078,201 of OZ053303.1, forward strand.
TACATTGCGGTTATATAAGCAAAGAGTGTGATTGTAATATTATTTGTGTAAAGTATCAATCTTTTACCCTCTCTAAGATAGCGTATGAGGTAGCTGCATGACACTCTCCTTGTTGGTAACTCCCGCATGTTCCTAAAGGAGTCCCGAAGCTTGCGAATTTGATAGCTGAAATGGCTTGACCAGGACTACATTTCAAATGTACCTTGGGTCTATGAAACGTCTGTCCTTTTCCGTAGCTTTCGATTTGCCAGTTCTTGATATTCGGGTGGTATTCAGAAACTTCAGCACAAACTCCTGATACCGATCTTTTGACCAGAGAAACAGTTGATGGGTTTCCACCAAGTTCCTCTAATATAACCAACAGATTTTGGCTCGGCTTTAACCATGATCTTGGCACATGGTACCATCTTTGTGTAGGTTGACCACAGCCGGTTTGGCATTTGTTCGGTTTATATGTTCCGGTGTAGCTGCAATGACTACAGTCACCAGTGGCAAATGCAGTCCAGTATCTCCCAATGCTCTCACCATTCACCCAAATCTGACCTTTTCCCATACCTTCCATGTCCAAAGCAAGCGGCTCGTTTCCTTCAGGTGCATCAAAGTATGTCTGCACAAAACAATATTTCTCAGTTAGTTCAGATTCTAAACCAGAAAAAATAACCTTTGTCGAGTTGTTTGATCTGATCTGACCTTGTGCCATGTCAAAGGCTGAGGCTTTTGTACAGTTAAGGACGCATCCATCCACCCGATAGAGGGAGTGTTGGTTGGAAATGCAAGATTCATCGCTTCACCTTTCAGTCCCACCTGATGGAAACAGAATTAAACAACTTAATGCTAAAACAAATCGAAATCAAGAGAGAGAGATCACGAGAAAATGGGATTGATGAAACACCTGGTATGTCCATTTTTGCCATGACAAATCCAATTTCCCTTGTTTCAACCCATGTAATGCCACGGGACCCAAGATTCCAGTGTTCCATGACTCAAAATGTCCACCAACATTCTTCAAAAAATGAATGAAGGGATCAGGATAAGAGAAAATCAAAAACAATCAAAAACAACAGATGAGAAAAAGAGTACTAACTGGTAATCCAACAGCAACACTCAGCAACGCGATTCTGTTAGTTCCGGAATGCAGATTGACCTTTCCCTTATAAGTGAATCTCCTGTTTTGCCTTGTTCCAAATGCAGAACCTGCCATTCATATATCAAAGTTTTCGTATCAGAAACTCTTTAATGAAAGTTAATGGGCCAAACTATTGGGGAGTACCATACCTGAAAGCTGTCCATTGACGAATATATGCACGGCATGGCCAGTAGATTGAATAATGAGAGTTGGTAGCTCTCCTCCATGCAAGAATGATTCAGTTTCGCCGATATCAACACTACATACAAATCCCAAATGTTGATTAGCAAGAGCGAGAATCACACTGAAGCTACGGAGAGTTTACATCGTATGAGGTAGCAAAAGGTTTTTTTTTTTTACCTAGTCATGTACCAAAGGTAATCGCTTGTGTCACGTGTGACATTTATCTGCTCCAAGAGTCCTTGAGTGGTGAATGTGGAGCTATCATCTAGAGAAGAAAGATCTTCCAAATAACTCTGCCACTGGAAATTCTCGATGTTTGTCGGCAACATTTCCATCTGTGATGTTTGAACTCCAACCTAAAATCAAACAAGAGAAATCCACAATTTTCAGAAAAATCACAAACACAGTTTGAGAAACCACAATCCCAATATCAGACCAATCATATACACTTACCTTTGCAGTATTGAAGACTGCATTTCTACAGTCAGGAAGAATGCTGATCGACCAGGGAGGCAAGTTATAATGAACATTGTTAAACAATACTCTTGCTGCCGATTCTGTATCATAGTTTGCAAGGAAAGCTGAACAACCTCCAGATTCTGAAGAGTATACATGAGCCTACGAAAAAAAGTGACAGGATTTAGTAAAAGCTACGGAGAGTTTCGACAACTAAACCGAACCGTATATACCAAATTAAATGCATTCTTACCTGTTGTTTGTTTCCTAATGATGTAACAACAGGATCAGTTGAAACCAGAGCTTTTTCACACATCTTAATAGCTCTGTGGAGCTCCTTTAGGTGACCATATTTAGGTTGTCTGATTAAACCTATTTAACATTTAACAACACTCAATCAGTACATAAAGCATCGCATTAACCTTATATTCCAATCAATGTGTAGGAACTTATATTAGTTTCAACCCCTTACCATATTCGTCGATAGGAGCATCATAATCATAGCTGGTGGTGACAAATGGACCTCCGGCTGTTCTTCCAAAGTTAGTTCCTCCATGATACTGTTCTCAAGGAAACAGAGAAAGATTGCCTTCAGGGAAACAAAATCATATACCGATGAATAATTAAGTGGTTAACTCTACATAGTACATACCATGTAATAGTTAACAAAGGATCCTCCTTTTTGAATGAAACGTGCAACAGCAAACGCCAGATCCTGAACTGGTCTCTTGTGCATTGGCCCACCGAACTCAGTGAACCTTTATGATACATATCACAGTTCAAAGGATAAAAACGATTATCGATTTGAAGATAGCATCCATGTATACACATAAAGTAATAACAAATGAGAATCTGTACCATCCACTCCATGCCTCTGTCCATATCGTAGGCTTGTATGGTTTGTTCGGAGCAAATGAATCGCAGTAGAAACCGTTGCATGTGTTTATCTGTCACCAAAACCAAATGAGTTTGAGTTGAATCTTCAAAGACATTCAACCACTCCAGACCAATTAACTAACCAAATCTCAATAACTTATTACTAAGCTTATGCGATCAAGAAACTCACCACGGGGTCAGGGGCATCGTCTTCTTTGCACATGACCCACGGAACGCCAGTTTCAGTTGCTAGAGCCATTTTAGCAGCCCATGTAATGTAATTGTGACCTTCAGCACCCAATAACTGACCTTGTCTTCCATATTCATTCTCAATCTACATTCGAATAAAAGATTACAACTTTCTGTTAACTCACATAGATCCCAAATAGAACATAACTGCATGATCACTAATTCAGAGTATATAAAAATCTGTTCTCCATAACTGTTTTTTACCTGAGAGAGGATAATTGGACCACCCTGAGACTCAAACAAGTTCTCACTCTTCATCAGCTCAACTATTCTCTCAGTGAATCCTTTCATAGCTCTCTGCAACATTATCCAAACAAACAACATTCTCAATCACTAGAAATTAAACCAAGTAAAAGGCTTAATTATCACAAGCTTCTAATCAAGTCAAGAGTAACAAAAGAGACCTTGAAAGGCTCGTTATCAGTTCTAAAGCTGATTCCAGGAACATACTTCAGCCAAACAGGGAATCCTCTGGTCATTGCAAACAAAAATAACAACTTTAGAGATCAGAAACAGAAACTGTATATAGACAAATCTAGACGCAGCTGAATCTTTAGTATTTACCCAAAATTCCACTCAGCACAAACATAAGGTCCAATTCGAAGATGAGCATATAAACCAGCTTTGTGAATAGCCTTGACGAATCTCACCAAATCATTTCTCCCTTCGAAATCGTACTGAGAGGAAGAAGAAGAAGAAAGAAAATCATCAAAATCTAAAGAACATAGAAAATGATAACATAATTGAAAAAAAGTACAAGACTTTACTTACTTTTCCAGGAGATGGCTCATGTAAATTCCAGAATACATAAGTCTCAATCACATCAACACCTCCATCTTTCGCCTTCTGAATCAAACCTTCCCACATCTAACAACGAAAATTGATTTTTAAACATTAAGAACCCAGAAATTTAGGGTTTTTGGTTAAACCCAGTAGATAAAGTTTGGGGCTTTAAACAGAAATCTTACATCAGGAGTGCTACGAGGGTAATGTATAGAACCAGAGAAAAGGATTCGTCTTTGTCCATTGATAAGAAGTGCTTTACGGTCATAAGTAACACTGCATTGAACAAATCCAACTCCTAGAAACAAAAACCCTAAACAGAACCAGAGAATCAATCTCAAACCAGAATCTCCAGTCCCCATTTCTTCACAAGAACACACAGAGAGAACAGAAGAAGAAGAAATGTTTCAAAGCTTCTTCTGGGTTTGTTCTGTTTCTCTGTGAAGAAGAAGAAAGGTGAAGCCTTTAAGGAGAGAGAAGGAAGGAAGAAGACGAAGGAGAAAGGAAGAGTAGAAGAAGGGTTTTTATTGCACTTCACAAGTGTCTACTGGCATCATCACTACGTGGCCGTGAGCTACCGACGCTTTCCCACCAATTTTATTGCATTTATTAAATTGTTTTCTACTGTTATTATTATAACCGAAATAAAATTAAAAATTTGGAAGATAAAAAAGAAAGTTAGTGATTATGATTATTAGGGAAAAAAAAAGAGGCACGTTGATTGAATTAAAGCAGCTAATCACGCTATTTTTTCAGTTGAGGTTTCTTTTGTTTTGTAGTATTTTGTTTGGTTGATTAATTTCATATATATGTGAAATGAATATTGTTGTTGGGTCTTTTATTTTTCTTGATTAGTTGTTGTAGCAGATGTTGAAATTTGGTTTGGTGTATAATTTAAAGTAGTTATAAAGATATATATAATTAATATAGAGTACGGGAAGTACATTGATTTAGTGAGGAGTTTTTGATCAGTCGTCGAAAATGGATTCACATCGTACATGTGTCTTCCACTTCCAAATCACAGTGTGTACCTGTCATTTTTACATAATTGTATGTACAAACTTTATCATATTAAATTCACCAATTTAACATTATTCCAAGTATTGATTTTTGTAGTTTTATTAAGTTTGTACTGGTTTTATTATATGTGGTCTATTAAAATATTTATGATGAACCAAAAAAACACACAGTACACGACCTAACATCAAAACTATTCATAGGTGATTTTCATCAGCAGTGTATTGATCATGATCGTCCATTTCAAACATAACACCATAAAAGTGAAAGATCTATACTTCTTAATTAAACTAAGCTTAGTGCGTTAAGAATCTTTCGATACTACCTTATAATTTTACTTGATATGTTATATTTTACTACCTTCTTTGTAAGTTTCGTTGAAGATCAGTTAGATACTAACTTAAGTTCTTGGATCTGGTGAGAGTTTAAATCCATCATCTCAACTTGAGATTAATTAAGAGATGCTTCCTTAATCAATAAATTAGTACTAAGACAGTAACCCATGGAGACAACAAACATGTGAATGCTCTCTCTTTTGTTCATATAGTGAATTCCAGTTTTACCCTAATTTCATTTTACACTGGTGCTACCCACCGACACCGACAGTAGTCTGCGTTAAAGGCTTTGACTCGTGATTTCACATTTTGACTAGGGGTATTTGTGGAATTTAAATAATTGTGAATACTTGAGTAATGGAAGGAAAAATAAAAGAGAAGTGTCTCTTAGAACTCTCTCGGTACGTACGGTCCGACAAATATACAACTTTCACTAACGCTATATATCTTTTATTATTCCATAAATATATTTTTAAAGTACGATTTATTTTCGAGTACTTCTGGTCAGATTTGTAATCAGAAATCAGAATATTAGATGCGATTCGATGGAATCAATCAGCTTTTCTATCTGTCGGAAATTTTCCAATTTATTGTTTAATCGTGTTTTTATAAATATATTTGTCTAATCAAATAAAAGTGTATGCGTTTCATTATATATTTGTTAAATTTTTTTTACCATAGGAATTCAAAATATTTGACTCGTAATCTCTTCGGTATCTAAAATCAGACTTTAGAAAATTTGATTTAAAAATTAATCTTTCATACCAAAAAGTGGTTGAAATCAATCCTTGTGTTACCACTAAACCACTACACATTTATTTATATTTGTTAAACCAATGCATATGTTATTTTAAGAAATTCATATACTTAAGAAATATTTTTGCGAATATATAGAAACAATTGTTGTGTAATTCACTCAAAAATTCATCAATGTACGTACATATGTGAAATATTGTATTGAATATACAAGATTGCTGATTATAATAGGGACCTCATGGAGTATTAGTTATTGGTTTTCCTTATAATGCGACAAACTATAAGTGATTATAAATTTATAACTGGTACGAATCTATTAGTGGACCTAAGTGGTCAAAATGAAGTCTCATCGATCATAAAGATAGTTAACTAATTAATTAATCTATTAAAATTTTGTTTTTAAGTCACCAAACAAAACTGATTGTCAAGATTTCAAGGTTTCGGTGTCCACATATGAGATGTTTAATTTTTTAAAAACCAAGAGAATATGGATTTGTATTAAATCCCTAATTAAGGCTTCGACGGCGTGAAGTGCGGAGATAATACGGGAAAAAAGGAGAGCATAATAAAATAGCGGGGGTAAACCGGCACGCAGTTGCATTACGCTTTGCCTAAACTATACGGCAGACCCACTTCCTATTTTCTTTTCTCGTTTTTTTCCTTTTAATTCCATCGTTTGTAATTGTGTAAAATTGAAAAACTTGATATAAACAAACAAATATAACCTCACCACATTATTCATTTATCGTATCTTACCATTACTAGTATAAGTTAATTTTGGTTCGAACTTTTGGTGTTTAAAACATGGTAGATAACGAGACCTTAATCCGTACTAAAAGCTTTCAAAACCGCGATATTAGTTTGTCTTTTTCAAAATGAACCGTATGGCGGATTTTAAAAATCCGTTTGGAACAAACTTATTGCAAATCTTAGTGAATATTAGACATCGCACGTTTTGATTCGAAAAATCCTAAAAATGGATCTAAATAAAATCATGCTATCGTATCGAACTTCGTTCCAATATGAATCTTGATGACATATTATAACTCTTCATTTTGATATATATACATATATATATATATATATTAGATTTTTTGTTCTCTTTTAAAACGTTATAGTAGTCTTCCATTATATAAGAAAATGCAGTTAGATAAATGTTACAAAGTAAACAAATTAATTCACTCATATTATTATGTTAAGTGGTGGTTGAATTTTAGTTAGAGAATCACCAACCAACCCTAGTATTGGACCCAAAAAATTCACGAATTTTAGTTAGAGAATCACCAAACGTAGATAAATGCTTACAAAAGATTAACAACAAACGCAAATCTCGTATCGTCTAGGTGTATGTAGAAGGATGGTGCTTTAAGGTCCTACTATCTTGGTTCTATGTGAACAAGAGACGAACTCTTTGGCACGTGTGAAAAGCTTCGACACACGTGTCTCGTATGAATTTTGTCCTTTTTATAAGCTATGAACCACACACGCCGTTTCCCTCCGTTCCTTTTTATTTAACATCTCATTGGCTTCGAACTCTCGAGTACCACAAGATTCTTAACTCCGTTAATCGGATATCGTTACTCTAAGTTTGTTATTTTCTTATTCTACTATAATTCTTTTTTTGTTGAATTATTTCTTTTTATTAAAGGGAAAAGACTATTCTCACACACCTCTCACCGAATTGAGATTACGTTTGTCGGAATTTACGATCTTTCGCTTGTTCCCAAGACAAATAGTTCATTTACATTCTTGTACGTTCTTTATATCCACCTATGTTACGCTAGATTTATTTTCTTCATATCTCGAATATTAGGCCATATAAATATATGGGTTAAGTATAAAAATATTAATACATATTTAAGTTATGGTTTATCATATTAAATATATAAATAGCTTAGAACTATCGTTTTTGTAAAAATTCATTCATAAATAATACAAATTTATTATCGATCTTTCATAGTATCAGAAAAAGTTGGGGACGATTCTGTTGATCGTAGGGTGGAGAGCAAGAAAGTAGAAGCGTTGGTGAAGAACATCATGTCGCCTTATGCTCGGTCTGCAAAGGATGATCCGGAGAATATCGTTACTCGTGTAGTTTTAAATTGACATAATTATAATGAATGGGCTAGGAAGATGCGCATAAGATAACGTGCGAAGAAGAAGTTAGGTTTCGTTGATAGATCAGTAATAGCATTATAAAGGGGCTCCGACGATAAAGACGATTGGTTAACGGCTAAAGTGATGGTCACGTCATGGATCTTTAACACAATTGTAGTTTTCTTGCATTGGTAATGAAATATACGAATCATGCTGATATTAGGAAGTATACGAATCATGCTGATATTAAAGATTAGGAAAAAACAAATCTACCACACTAGTGCATTTTTTCTTTTTGAACATACACACTTGTGCATATATACTTGTATTGTTTTTTTTTTTTTGAAAAAACATATACTTGTATTGTTTCTTTAGTGGTTTGAAAAATGTAAAAATACGAATCTGACATGTAAAATTTTTATTTTTTTTTAAATTGTAAGCTTCATAACAACACGCATTCACGCGTCTCGACGTAATCAGAATATCACTGAAGCCGAGGTAACTGTAATTTTTTTTTACCACTGGGTAAAAAAGAATCACGGTCGGATCCTGACACTTGATTTGGCGCCACGTTAGTCGTTCGTTACTTTCGCGCCTTTGACTCTTCTTTGCGATCCTTTTCATGTCGCTTTTTCATTTCCTTTTTAACTTTGTTTTTTTTCCATAGCTTTAAACCTTTTCTGTTTTTTCTTTTTTCTCCAGCTTTTCCACTAAAGAAAAAAAAACTTTTAAACCAAACAATTCCAGCCATTTTACAACATTATTATGGAAGTACAGGAGTTTATAATCATGGTTTATAAACATAATAATTGCTTAGCATATGTGAGACATGTTACAAATTCTAATTACCGTTATCAAAGGATCTACTTTGTTTTCGTTACAAGCTTACCGTTGAGTTCATCATCTCAATCAAATGATTGATCTTTTTCTTGTTGTCGTTGATTGAATATATCTTTTTACAACGAAACTGTCGTGTGAATAATATTGGCATTAAATATATCTTCATTATGAATGCAATTACAACCAAATTTACGGACCACTTGCTAGCTAGTAGTAGTACATGCAGAATAAGGAAACCGATATGTATACTTGATGGAGATTTTTATTTATTTGCGGGGGTAATAAATTTACAACGTTACCACACATTGCTTCATATATAAGAATTCATCATCTAGTACTTTCACATGTTCGACTCAATCATAACTAATATAGATCCCCACACCAAAGGAGTAATTTGTGTTTCGAGGGAAAACATTACATTAAATGTTGATAGAACCATGACAGTACCACTCAAATCTGGAAATACCAAAATATTTACATCAAAAATTATTACTTGAGATGTTTTTATAGCCTAGTCGAAATTAATTCGAGTTTAATTTTTAATAATTGGATCACCTAACTGAACTAGTTGAATCAATAAGCAAATTCTCGTTGATGCGTATGCGTCTTTGTGGCATCTTATTAAGTTTTCGTAGATTTGGGTGCTTTAATGTGTGTTTAATTTTGTGTTGGATGATTAGGGTTCTTCACGTTTACAGATTTCATTATTTCATATCTACTTTTTAATATTGGGTAATTGACACTGAAATTATTATTTCTGTCCATGAATTTGACTTTTGATTTTTGATTTTGTGTTTTCCTAAATCTCACTTAAGTTAGTTTTTTCTTCCTACATATAAATATAACTCTTTAAGATGATGTCGTAGATTCTCTTTGGTGAGAACTTGATTATGATACAAGTGAAACTCATACGTGTTTAAAAAAAAAAAGAACAAATCTTTTTTTCTAAATTTTTGTATTTTTGTATACCATCATCTGATCAATGTTCTTGCAATCCAGAGCATAATCTTTTCATCGCTAGCCTTCCAAAGGATGTCTTTGAAGCTCAAGTCTTATCTTTATTCTCTAAGTACAGAACCTTAAACGATGAAGGATGTATAGATTCTAAGAGGGTTTCTACAAACTAGCAAAGGTATTTTCATCATTTGATTGTGGAATTTGAACAAAGTCTATATATACCAAAGTTCTTACTAACTTTAAAGGTTCATTTTGATTTTTCTTAGGCTGTATTTTCTGAAGTATGAGTCTAAAGAACAAATAGTCGCTGCTATGGAAACCGTTAACGGAATGAGGTGTGTTCTTACAACAGCTTTGCACATTCAATTACTTTATGAAAACTTATGTGGATAGAAACAATATAATAGTCGTTTGTTTCTTGTGGGGTTCAATTCTTCATTTATTTGTCAATTGTAGTTGTATTACTTCTCCTCCTTCCCTTCTCCTCATCTTTTTGTTTAACGCTTCACCAATTTCTTATAGTGAATTTGGTATGAATAACAAGAATGATGAAGAAGAAAAAAAAGAGAGGATGCTATACATAATGGTGAAGAGGGGGGTAGCAAAAGTTTTTGAAACCAAATCATCCAAATGAAACGTTTTCATGGACGAAGAGAAGAAGAGGATACAAAGCTAGAAGAAGAATTTTAAATATAATTGTATTAACTTTTTTATATATTCATAATATTAATAATATAAATTTTAATTATAACTTTTTTTATTAATTATTTTGGTTTTGTAACAAATTTCTAGCATATTAAATTCAAGCTATGGGTGTTTTATCTACAACGTTTTTGTAGTAGTTTGTATCAAATTATCACAAATTATTTATAACAAAATTTGTAACAAATTATAGCGACAATATAATGTTGTGGAAATCTGTGGCAAATTAGCTACAATTTGCTATGAAGCCAAAATTAACGACGAACCAATACTCAGTACAGAATTTGTGTAGCAAATTGTAACAAATCATAAATTTGCTACATATATATAGGCATAGCTATAAAAACAAATTGTAGCTATATGATCTAATCAATATTGAACTGATGACAAAGGTTTTTTTTTTTTGTTTTGTTTGAAAAAGTGACAAAGATTAGTTCAAGCTAATGTTTCTTTAATCACGGCAATATGGATAACCCTCGATAAATAAGTTCGGATTGAAAATGATTTTGGTGACAAAATAAATCATATAGTGACGCCTGCAACCTAATACAGTACATTTCAATGCTCCGCATAAAACATTCTTTTGGAAAAATAAAACACAATTAATGATACGTTATAATCACATCTATAAATCGGTTCATCTTTTGTTAGACAAAGGCTTTTCGTGAAATTAATATAATAAGGGTCATTAAGAACACTTTTGTGTTTACCAGTTTATGAGCTTAGTGGAGTCATTATTATAGCGCAAATGTAATGTAACCAAAAAAAATAATAAGTAACATTACAAGCCATTATATTAATTTGTTGATTGTTCTCCCATGATCCGTATCAAGCATATATTATTTAATGTTATCTCTAACATTTGTTGTTTTTGGTCATGGAAAAGAAAATGATACAGACGGAACATGCCGTTGAACATAGTAATCGAGACCGATGGTCGAATTAACCATGCAAAGAGACATATATAAGCACGTAGCAATAATAGCCTCTTTTAATATTTATACTTATCTACTTACAAAGATATCTTTATTATCAATTACGGACATATATATATATATATATACATTAACGCCCACCATTATTATTTGGTTTAACAAATGTATCTTGCTGAGTATATATTAAAGAGAAATTTTGTAAAATCAACATTTATGGTACCACTTTTAAAAATATACCTATGTGATGTCTATTTTCTAAAATGTTACTTTTTATTTGGTTACAGTCGCAAAAGAAACTGCTCTGACTATTTTTTAAGGTTAACCTCTATGTTTGACGACAAAAAGAAAACTTAACCTATATATTATACACCACGAAATACTAACTTTCCTTCTATCCAAAAGACTTTGAGAGTGAAAAACTGGTAAGAAATAAACGTGGGTAGGCCCAAGTATAAGCTAATCTTGGGCTTTAGGTCAAATATTGGCCCATTAGAAATTCATAAGCTAATCAGTATTCCCATTGATGTCTTTTCAAAAGATGAATACAGGATTTTAAACTATAGTGCATTCTCAGATATCTTGATTAAACATTCTAGTTTGATTTCTCTCTTCAATTAATAATACCTTCAATGGAAAAACACTTGATACAACCAAAACAGTTTCAGGCATATTATAAATCTACACTAAAAACAATTACACTATATACTTTTAAAAATCTGGATTTTTAAACCATAAATACATAGTCTCTCTTAATTTGGTATCACATTGTGATCTGGTCTACCTCTCCAGTCTCCACAATTGATACTTTCAGAGAAAACAAATGATAATTGAGAAACACTAGTTATCATTTTTTTTGCTTGTACAATTTTTTTTAATAAACTATATATTCGTATAAAACCCTTGGTAAGTAAACATATAAATGAAGAATAATGATGAAAATCGGCGGTGTCGAAGATGACATAAAAAGGCTCCACAAAATTGATAATAATGGAAATAATTATAAGGTGGGTCGAAGTACACAACATGCACGTGTATTCCCCATGGACCTGTTTCGTCTTTCGTGCATGGCATTGGCCGCCATAAATTTCAATCTATTCTCATCATCACCCACCAAATTATACTCTTTTCATATTATCGCATACTAATATAATATATGTTATTATATATAATATATCTACATTCTACACCTATATATTACATATCACGTCGTCAGTTGAAGTAAAACAGTTTAGTGGTCTTTTAGCCGGTTTGTTAGTGGTCATTATATTGTCTACCGAGACTAAAAACCGACTTGGTGAATATATTATAACTTATAAGTAACCAATCTATATCTTACTGACATTTTTTTTTTAAACTACAGCATTAGACAGAATGGTTTGCGATCTAATAGTTTTGAAATAATCACTAATTCAACTTTATATAAAAAAGATCATTTACACCTTAAACACGCAATATTATCCACAACTAATATTCCAAGCATTGGAAAATTATGGGTCAATGTTTAAAAGTTCTATGATTTATAACCAAAAAAAGACTAGATGAATTTCGAGCTTCGATAATCGTAGATATTATATTAATTTACATATATGTGGACTCATATATCAAGTTGCGTTTGGTACGATAAATAAAAGAGAAAGGGACAACCTAACCAACGCTTATAATTTGACATGACAAAAACAAATATAATTAGAGTCTCTCATCTATGAGCCATCACTAGCTGTACGTATGGCTCTTTCTGCCTTACCCACCTATCTTGTTTGCTTCTCTCCTCTCTACTATTTTTTGTAATAATTTATTTGTTTCTCTGCTTCCTTTTTGCCCAAACAATTTGTTCTTTTCAATGATCTATTATAGCTAATGATCTTCAAGTGAGATCAGAGGAGGCTCTATCGACGGGAGCCACGCGGATCGGGAGCCTCCGCTTCATTTTCACGGTCGGAAATGACACGATCTCGTCTTCCTCAGCTGTCCAGCTACATATACAACATTACAAAAGTGTTTAGAATCATCAAAATATAACAACAATGTAGTATATTAGCTATCAAAACATTACAAAATATTTAGTATCTAATCCCAAAATATACTAATGTAGCTGAAAAATTCCTACTATTAACGGATAAAGGAATAATTGATGGATTGAGATTTGGAAATTTGAAGTCATATTTATCGGTTTACCTGTACCGGATTACGAATTGGTGAAGAAAGATGGAGATTTCGAGCTTGGATAGTTCTAAACCAGGACATAGCCTTTGCCCTCCACCAAAGGGTGTGAAGCAAACATTGCTGTTTACTGATCCATTAATCCTCTGCTTAAGAAGATAAAAAGGATTAATAAGCAGTTGAAATTCGATAAGGAACTAAATAATTATGAGGAAAATAATTATAGAAAAATGGCCACGTACGTCCCATCTCCACGGATCGAATTGATAGGGATTATCATAAATGTCTTCATCCATGTGAACCGAAATGAATGATGCCAATACACACCATCCTTTTGGTATTAAGTAACCTGCCATTCACCCACCAGAAAATAGAAGAAAAAAATACAAATTAAATCAGCATGCGAGTTGATTTCAGCTCGACAATTTATGTACCTAATGTTAAAACATCCCACATCTGAAATTGAAATGATACAACAATAATATATAAGGGATTTGAACATCATTACTTATTGTCAACCGATTTTGAGTTAAAAATTCACAATCTGAAAATAATATCAGAATCCAGCCCAGCTCAATATATAAATTGATCCAGAAAAAAAAAAACAAATGAGGGATACAATTCAATATGAATAAAAAAAAAATCATCATCAATAAAACTGTTAGAAAAGCCTACATCAAAAGTAAAAATGACTTTTCCATTTATTATCAATTAATTTTAAATTCGCAACTCATAGTCTTAACATCTAATGGATACTATTAATCTAATATCAAAGGGACTTACCTTTAATTTTTACATCTTTTAGAGCTTTCCTCCACACCCCGTTAATGATATTTGCCATCCTTAGCGTTTCATTTATCACCTATTCAAAAACATAATGAACAATTAATCTATTAATTTCTATAACGAACTAGTCAATTTCGTATTCGTTGTTTTCATGAAATTAATTTGAAATAATTGGGACTTACATTTTGAGTAAAAGAGAGTGACATATAATCGGTCCAATTGTATTCTTCTCCCGACTCTAATTTTCGCTTCTTCATCTCCATATTCTCCTCCTACAAACAATAACATTAATTGAGTTGGAAAAAAAAAAAAAGCGTTCTGTGTGACGCAAAACGCGGTTTTAACAGGCGGTGTAATAACCCGTACAGACAAAAACGTTTAATTACAAATCGTCCTTTTCTGACAGCCGTTCGTCTACTCTTGTTTTTTTTAATCCAACGGTTTAATAAACTCACACGTGTCTATTTCCTTCCCACACGTGCGTGTACCCGTGTGTCTCATCGAGAAGACGTTCGATAGCGACTTGACACATCGAATACAAAAGTCAAAACCCTTTAACTCTGGACCCCACACTATACTAAATCTCAGCCGTTGAAAAAAGACAAACATCAAATCGTACGGTATACATACGTCGGCAATTTGCATTTATACCACACACGTGTGTAAGTTTTTGTACATTAAATTTACGTACCACGAGTTTAGCTAGAGCGACGGGACTGTCACTTAGGAATTTGACGGCTAATGTTATCGCCGTTGGCATTGTTTCTTCGCCGGGAATCATCATCTCTACGATCTTTCCACTGACGAAATCCAACGGCTGAGATTGCTTCTCCGAACCACCAACGTCATTAACGTCTCTTAATAGCACATCCACCGCGTCGTTCGCCGGAGAATCTTTCCTCTCCGGCGAAGTAGCAGCCACTTGCCTCTCTTCCACAACTTTCTTAACTATCTTTATTAATCTCTCTTTCGCCTGCACGAGTAAATCAATACTGAAATATTAATAAAACCCTAGAAATTTCAAACACTAACAAAAAATGTTGAATATTTATGACGTATCGATATGTTTATGAGGTACAAGGAAAATATTTTACCTTTAGAGATTTATAGAGTCTAGTGCCAGGGAATTTGATGGGGATACAAATCAAACCCTTGATGAATTCTTCGAACTCACGCTTGAGAATGTCCAAATCTTCACCAGGAGATATGCTCATTAACACTTTTACTAATATCTCAAACGTCATCTACAACAATACATTATACGAATCAAATTGTGTTAAATGTACTTAAGCAATAAAATATACTTATGTCCTTTTGTTGCTGATATATATATATATTCTAATATGCAATACCTTTCTGATCTCATCTTGGACATGAACCAAAGGAAGTGTAGACCAAGAAGCTAAAGTGAGACCAACCGAGGTTTCGATGTCTCGAGTGATCCTTTCTTTGAGGTGAGGAGATCTGAGGAATGCGCCAATGAGAGTGTGAAGCCTCTTTTGGTGAGGTCCATTGATGCTGAGAATAGAGTTTTCTCCAAGTAGTTCGGTGATTGATTTAGGGTATGCAGGGACAAATGTGTTCCCATGGTTTTGGAGCACCACTTTGTTAACCTCTGCATCGGTAGATATTATGATTGGTGTCCCTATTATGTTCGTCTTGAACACTTTCCCGTATCTATATGTTTACATGTAAAAAGATTTCGGTAAGAAATATATATATAACTAGTTCTAAGTTCTAACAAATCCGAATTCAAATACGGTTTTTGTTTAAAGTGCATGTACAAAATTTATACATAACTAGTTCTAACAAATCCGAATTCAAATACGGTATTAATACATTTGATCTAAAGAGTTTACGCTAATTAGAGTCATAGCAAATTAGATCAATTCGTTAATAAAGACATAGGATTTCTTGTTGATAAATGCTATTCAAAAACCAAAAAAAAAAAATGCTATTCAAAAACCAAAAAAGTTAATGTTATATATACGCCAATGAGGTAATACATTCTAATGGTAATAAAATGAAATTTTGTTAGTATAGGTATGGGTTTGGTTGGTATATACACCTCTAATGTTATATATACGCATAGTTTCTTTGGCTAAAATGAGATGATGAATTAAATGGAAAATGAAGTCTATGTAGAAGTAGGCTTAATGGTGGTGTATGGCTACAAAAAGAAACATGCACTTCGTCGAATATCCCGAGGTTGTAGGTATCTACTTTTTTTATTTAAATAACTACGAATTAGGTTTATTCATCCTTAGGTTTTCAAAATCTTGATCATTTTTTATGTAGTATATAATGTGGTCACTACTAATTGATAAATCATGTTTTATAAACTAAATTCCATACGCCAAAATAACCCATTGTAACGACAGCTACATGTATTTTTTATTCAACCTACTCACACTAATCCTTATTAACATGAATAAAGAGTCAAAAGATAAGGATTGCGGATCACTACATATCATTATCACACTTGATATATAAGATGATTTAGAGAGCACAATAAAAATGAGAAGAAATAAAATGAGGTAGCCGATGTAAGAAAAAAATAAATAAAATAAGGTATACGATAAATCAGTGGGTATTCAAGAGGACCCATGTTGAAAAATTTATTAGTATACAGGGAAATAATAATGAATAGCAGAAGAACACAACAGAGATGTTTAGTGTATATTAAATAATAAT
Source organism: Arabis hirsuta (assembly GCA_964056655.1). NCBI lineage: Eukaryota > Viridiplantae > Streptophyta > Magnoliopsida > Brassicales > Brassicaceae > Arabis > Arabis hirsuta. The sequence continues at coordinate 36,095,153 of OZ053303.1, forward strand.
AACATAGGAATATAATATAGAAAAAAAGAGATGAGATAAAGATATCACATGAAATGAAGTGAACTCAATCATCCCAAAGAAAAAAACAAGTTGGTTTTGTCAGTCTTTCTTTTTATAATTATTAATATTATGTCATGTCCAAGAGTTTAATTTCTATTCGCATCCCCAAAAGAGTTATTTGTTTATAAACAAATTCATATCACTATACAAATTTCTACATACTAACCACTGTAATTTTTTTTCTTCACCTAAAAAAGAAGATCAGTTGGTTAATTTTTAATATATTTATACAAAAGTAGTTCTTGAATTTATTGTAATTCAATGGTGCTAGGTATTTCGACTGTGGTTTACTTTAAATGAAAAATATAGAATTTTATTACTCTAGGGTTACTAAAAAGATGGACTATGATAAATTGGTGGACATTGGAAAATTGATTTATAAGAATACAAAGACAAGTGAACCTCCACTAGACTAGACTAAATTCATAATGGAGTATTTTCATTTTTTATATAATATATGCCGTGTGTGTAGATGTGGACGTGTTATATTCTATACCAAAATGTGTAAATTATAAAGTTGTTGTTTTCTCATAATAATCTTTGTTAAGCATGATCAAGGATTAAACAAAAATCTCTGAACTAATTAAGCAGATAATTAGCACAAAAGAAAGCTAATTAAGCAGAATGTAATGAAGCCATGAAGGGATATAAGTTTAAGAATTCTGATTTTTGTTTTCCAAAGAAATTAAATTCAACAAAAATATTTGTTTTTTTTTTCTTGTAAAAGGAATGAATAGAAAAAGACTTACAAAGACTTTCGTTTGTCCATGAAGGTAACAGGCCGAGAAGAATATCCACAAGCAATGAAGGCTAGGGTTTCTCCGATCACCGGCCAACCTAAGCTTCCCATCGGAATCATTCCTTTCTTCTTCTCCTTCTCTTCTTCTTCATCTTTTCTTTTCGAGTTTCTTCGACCAAACCATATCCATGGCCGGAGAAGAATTCCGGCCGTTAAAACCAAGAAACCGACGATCCAATAGTCCAAGAAATCAGAAGACCAAGAGAGGTTTTCCGGTGACCGGTAAACTCCTGTTCTTGCCGGAGAATACATTCACACACGCACACGCTCCAAAACTGGTTAAAAACAGTTACTTAACCAGTTTTCTTGGCAATAACTAATATATGCCTAAGCACATGAAAAGCTATTACACATGTATTTGTAGATATATAGCAGATTTCGTAAGGAGAGAATTATGAAAAGGTTTCTCAATTCTCAAAAAACCATGCAAGAAGAGAAAGTGAGAGAGAATAAATATTTGTAGAGCTAAAGCTATGGTAATGTCATTTTCAATGGGGGCGAAACAGAGGAATTAATGATATAAAAATCCACTTTTTACGCGTCTCTCGTTATATATAGAGGATTTACACGTATAATTACTCGTTTTAAAATAATTCTTATTCTGAAACTTTTCAAACAAATTAAAAAAATATATTAAAAATTTGTTTTGCTCCTAATTAATATAATGTTTTATTTAATATAAATAATTAATAAAGTGAAATGTAAGGATAAAAATGAAAAAATAATCATAAATGTGAATTGAAATTGCAGAATGACAAATAATATAAAATAAAAAATTAAGGCTAGAATGACAACAATTTTGAAACGGAGGGAGTATATTGTATTTATATATATTTAACCTATAAAATCATAAAAACAGTTAATTACTAGACATATTTATTTATTGTCTTCACCTCTAACAATATTACATGAATTTTTGGTATTTTCCATGTAAATGATATAACTAAATTACGAAGTGATCGTATTTGTATACATGATAGACAAAAAAAATGATTGACAAAAAAAAAAAGAAATATGATATATCTGTAAAATCATTTTTTTTATGGAAATGAATATATAATTTCTCTGATAAGTTATCTTAAAAATAGAAATTCCATAAAGATGACGTCCATGTATTTGACTAGATGAACCAAATTTAAAATTCTTTCGGAACATCTCTTAAGTAGAATAAATAAATTGATTTTATTATTTTCTTCTTTTATCGTATCAAGGTAATTTATTTGTACTTCATTATAATGGTAATTAATTTATTAAATATATGATATATCAGTCTAGGTAACATCTCAACTAGACGTTACCTTTCCGGTTTCGTTTATGTGCTACCTTCATCCAGACGATTATTCATCTGGTTTTAGCTGTGTTTCACTCTTGTTTATACTTCTCGGACCTGTGTGAGGTCTGCTTCTTTGGATTTTTTTAGTGGCGTTGGCTTTTCTTTTTCCCGCCTTTTTTGGTAGCATTGCCGAAGTGTGAAGCCTTGATCTTAGTCATTTGAGATATATTTGATTCGTAATAGGAGGTTATAGGTTGGTTTTGTCTTTGTAGTTGTGTTGGATTTAGACTTGTTTTATTAGTATATGTTTTGTATAAGTTTCTTTTCAGGTGTAATAAACTGTGAGTCATGTAATTCTCTATCTTTTATTCGTCTTTCGGCTTAGATAGTTATATGTTCAAATGACAAAAAAGTAACATCTCATCCTATAAAGAATAGTCAACATTTGTTGAATTTAAAATAACCATGGATTATCGAACAATTATAATTTAGTAGTATAATTTGTAAATCGTAAAACGGTTTGGTAATTTTCTTATGGATTTGAATTGAGCTGGGGATCAAAATTAAATAAGACAATAGAACATTACTATAAAATATTAAATTAACCCTCAAATTTAGTAGATGTGATTTAATTTGGATATTTCAAAAATTTAAAGATATCAAAGTGATTGGTTGGGCTCTTAAATTTTTTTACAGTCTCAAAAACAACCAATCAAGCTTTATATAAAAACTTTATTTCCTACATCCTTGTTATCGAAGCTGTAGAAAAAAGAAGAAGGCTGTACAATTTTTTTTCTTTTTTTTCTTTTTTTTCTTTTTTTTCTTTCTTTTCTTTCTTTTCTTTCTTTTTGTTCTTTATATTGTACGTATTATTTTTTTGTTAAAGTTCTATATAGTACACGTATATTTTGTTTACGTTATATAGTACACACATATATTATAAATACTATTATACTATATTATACATAATGCATATTAGATTTTGTTTATTTTATTTTATTTGAGTCACTTTACATCTATATAATATTTTTATATATACATAATGATCATTATGTACTATAAATATATATGTATGTTGCGTTAATCTTATTATCCATATACAAATTGATATTACATATGTACCACTATTCATATAAAATAATATTGTATATATAGTTTTATATTGTTAAATATATTATTTTATAAATATCATTAGTTTTATTTTGTAAAATATATATGAAATAAATACTTATTTTACAACATAATTCTATTTTATCAATCACACTTTAATTTTAAAATAACTACAACTACAACAAAAACGTCTACATCACAAATTCTACAGCAATTAATCTACAGTTACAGTCCAACCAATCACCCATATCATATAATTTCCTTCGTAAAGACAATATATGATAGAAGTAGTTTTTACAACATACTATATATTCCAGTTTGATGAAGATGGTATTTACACAAATAGAGTGATCGGTGTTTGAAATCTATCTTGAAGAACTAATCAAGTTATAATAGAAGTTTATTTATCCATTATCTTGTGCACCCTAAACTTTTAGCCTATTAGACTAGTGAATTGTGTATAAGTAGTTAATACTGATATTTATTTTGTAAATTTTATCACCGTCGATTGATTAACCGTGGTAAGTAAGTTTATTATGTTGTTGATTAAAGAAAAAGAAAAAACTAACACAAGATGTTATTAAAGACTTAAATATATGGGTTAATTTGTAGTGTAACCAGCAAAAAGTTTATATTTAAAAAACTAGCCAAAAAATCTAGATCTAATGGAATGGATGACATTTAACCACATAGAAGAGGTTTGGCTAAATTTTTAGATACATTTTTTTGTGTGTGTGTTATACAACTAAATTTCCATAAATTTATTATATAAATCCCTTTCGTAAAAATAACACACATAAATAAATCCCTTTCGTAAAGATGTTATTGAAGTTTCAACCCAGTATTAATTATTTACTCTCATCGCATATCAGATTCGTATGCATATGTATATGTGCTTGAGACATTAATATTAGTTAAAAACTAATACGAATACTTGTAACATCGGATCCGAATTTTTAGAATTTATAAACCTAAGTCGACGTTTATATTAATTTAAGCAAGCAAAAAATGTAAATGTTGCAAAGGGATGAAATAAATGAGGGGACATGAATTGGGAGCGGCTATTGCGCCACGCTTAGGCCGTTTTGTCTCGTCTCATTTTTGGATATTAGATAGCTACTTCTCACCCCCACCCAATTTTATTTATTTATTGATTCTATTCTGTTCATTATTTGTTTATCCATTTTTAGAAAAACTGTCATTTGATATTATATAAACTAAAGTTCGATATTACATAAAACAGACAGATCAAAAGATATTCTCGAAGATAAAATTGATGGAGTACACGAAATCCTTGTAAACAAAAAAACCTTGAAAACAAAATGAGCCTAAGTTTCAAAAGAAAAAAAAACAAAATGAGCCAACTATTAGCAGCATATATATTAGTTGCTAAATTGTTAACAAGGCAATAAAACAACACACCAGTGTTTGATTTATCGTTGTTCCACTATAAAAAATGTACTAACTTTAACGACGTAATTTTTTTGTAGTACGGCATAAAATGTACTTTTCATAACACATCAAATTCAACTAATCTTGATTCTCATTTTGTTATTAACTAAAATAATGTTAATAAAAGAAAATCACACACCGAAAGTTGAGAAATAATACACTAACATATAAAGGATAAGAGCCAATCCACTCATTGCCAATTATTTTTTGAATAGGATCCCATGATATAAATAAATTATTTTTAAGATTTTTAATGAAATTTGAATTCATATCCGATATTAGACTTATATATTTTTTTAAAATAAATATATTATACTACTTATTAGTAAAAGAAACACACATTTTTAACCGATGAAATGAGTTATCACCGATTAAATATCTTAGTACAATACGTGAAATGCAATTCATTTTTAAAACATAAATAAGCGAGGTTAGTTATAAGTTATTGCTGTGCATGCTTTTATTATGTTTGGATCTCAATAATAGGATTCACTTCTCGGACCACATTCTTTAGTAGTAAAGTATAAGATTAAATACAAATAAAAGCCTAAACTTGTTCTCGGACCACATTCTTTACTCTTTAGAAGCAAAGTATAAGATTAATTATCAATAAAAAAAAGCAAAGTATAAGATTAAATACAAATGAAAGCCTAAACTTGATAGTGTAGGGGGTGATTGGGGTTCTTACTGTAGAGATTTTAGGAGGTTTTACAGTTCTGACAGCATTTATTTTTCTAATCAAACTTTTATTATTTTATTGATTTGAAAAGTCTCGAAAGTCCGTTTTTCATTTTTTGTTCTATAACTTACATTTTTTTTTTAAAGTCACCACACGTAGATTTTGAAATACTTAAAAGTATCTCTTTCTTCAAATAAACAAATAAATTTTCTTTTGTTATTTTTTTTCTTTCTCAAAAGTAACTAAAATCCATATATCAATTTATACACAATTTATTAAAAAATATTTTTAGTTAACTAATTATTAGTTTTTTTTCTCTTTCTTCTAAGATCCATTTTACTAGTATGCCAATCAATTAATGAATTAATCAACTTTTTGATTATTAATTCTCTAAAAATTGTTTTATTAATGTTTGTTTTTTGAAAGTTTGGGTACAAATACAATATATATGGCAGTTGAATCATTTTCACATAAGGTAATATTATATTACCTATTACTTTAAATTCTGTTATTTCCTAAGTTATTTTAGTAAGTAACATGATATTAAAAAGTTTGGTTTACATTTATGAAATTATATTTTAAGTTATTTTAGTACAAATACAACGTACGTATTTGACATAATTTACATTTTAATATTAATTTATAAAAACAAAAATAATAGCAATAATTTTTACAATTTTTATTATCAATCAGACTTTATTAATATTTAAAAATAACAGCCACAATTTTTACAGTTTTTTTTTTATAGCTAAAAGTTTACAGTCATAGTCTACAGCCTACAATCACAGCCTACAATCACAATTCTTACCAATCAAGTCCTAGACTTTATTAAAAATCAAAGATCATAAGATGCATTGAAAAGTATAATTCTTTTTTTTTGGTGCACAATGAAAAATTTAATTCAAGATCTGCTTTTAATATTTGAAACAATGATGACCATAAGTTCACTGACTAATCCATTATGTCATAATTATAACAAAAATGCCACACAAAATTATTTATGTTAATCAGTGCCATAAAACTATTTTATCTGCCAATGCATTGATTTATTAAAGTATGATTATTGATATTCATTTATCCATCCTTCTTATAATTATTTAGATATATTTTTTTCGTTTTAAAATATAAATTGTTTTAGAAAATTTTTATATTTTAAAATATAAATTGTTTTAATAATTCTAAATATTTTTTAATTTTATTAATTACTGTATAATCAATAGTTACAATCGTTTTCATTAATTAAATTACTATTATTATATATAACATAATATTTTAATTTTTTTTAATATTTGTATCTTTAATCGAAACCATTTATATTTTATAATGGAAATAGTATATTTTTTAAATACTTAATCCAACTTTATTATTGGGGAATGTGATTACTACGACATGTGATTTAGAGCTTTGTTTTGCCCTCTTTTAACTTTAGACTTTTATCATATAAATTAATCGAATATATGTTTGATGAAAAGCTGAGGTACAGATGTTAATAAAAGGTCAGTCCACAATTAACTATTTTGAAAGCTTACTGCCTAACGAATTTTATAATGAAATCTATTGGACCACAACTTGTAACAACACGATCCGTAAGTTATACATATGATTTCTCATATTTTATCATTTTTTTGGAATAATTATAAAATACCAATTTTGGTTTGTTATTTTCAAAAATATTATTATAAGTTTTTGATTTATAAAAATATCACTAGTTATAAATTTTAAAAACCTAAATTTTAAAATTTTAAATTCTAAAAAATATTTTAACCCTAACAAATCATAAATTTTTGTGACTAAACTTTGATGTAACATAATTAACTTAAACATAGATGATATAATAAATAAATAATTTTAAAAAATAATATTTTTACAAAAATTTCCAGATAATAGCACTTTTAAAAAATAACACTTTAAACAAATAGATCTTCAAAAATGATATTCCTCAAATTTTTTTTTTTCAAATATCGCCGGAGGGCTACATAACCTAAAGTGATAAAATGTTTTTGCCGACAATTTTGTTGTTGTTGATTATAGTGTTTTAAAATCCTTGATACATGTGTAGACTAGACTAAACAAGACAATTTAAAATGTTTCGGGCCGATAACCTTTTTCTTAAACAATTGATCATTATTACAAAATATATGTCAGTGTACCAGGTCCAATTAGTAATTTAAAGTAATACATATACGCCAAAACAAAAAAAAAGTAATTTAAAGTAATACATATTTTTTAACAAAAACCATATACGATTATAAAATAGTTAAAAACTATAGAAGCAATATAAAAACAGAATTTATAGATTTTTAATAATATTTGAAGTACTGTTTTTGTGATTATACCTACAAAAACGATATATCTTGTACAGTAGTAGTATTAGATTACCAATCAAATCTTTATAGTTTATAGATATTACCAAAATCGTTTAAAACAATTGATGATGTTTATTTAATCAATTTCGTATTTCCAACCACTGACGGGTCATATTGTGTTTGATTTAAACAGTTTGAATATGAATTCTATTTCATTAATCCTCTGTAGATTTTCTTTGTTTATGCTTTATTGCAAATTATTGTACTAATTTTCATGATTTTGTTTGTTCTGTTTTGGCATAAGATAATTAACATTAAATAGTTATGATAGTGATCTCTTGCCGTTTTAACAAGAATTTGTTTGTCTTTGGCAAAACATATATGCTCTATTGATTTACAAATAGCGATCAGTCGATAATTTTTTTGTAAATATGCCACTAAACTACTTATAATAATTCCATCAATTACCAGTGCATTTACATAAGTCAGAAAAAAGGAAAGAGCATAGTAAAAACACAAAAATCAATATTGACTTGTCATAGTCAATTCAAACCATTTTGTGATTTCCAAAAAACAAAATCATCATCACCATCGCCATTTACTACCTCTCTCTCTCTTCTCTTCTGTTCATTGCTGACATTTCAACATTCTCTTTCTCTATCCTTTTCAATTACAACTTTTCATTCTTAAAAAAAAAAAAAAAATTCTACATGATTTGGATAACTGTAAAAGTATACAGAAGAAAAAAACCAAAAATGAAAAATTAAGAACAGAACAAGAAAACAAAGGTTTTAACTTGCACAAGACGCAACAACAACAACATCATCATCACCAGCAACATTATGAAACAAAGACATTTTACTAATCGCAAGAGCTTCACCAAACAGAGATGCCCTCGATGACTTCTCTATCAAAACCTCAACAAAATCACCAATTTCAGGATTCCTCTTGAGATCATTATCATCAAGAAAACATTCTTTATCAAACAGAGGCTTTCGGACAAACGAAACTCGATGTCCTTTATCTGTTTTTCCTATGAGTTCTGTCTCGGGAGCTCTCTTGTTCGGTCCTTCAACAAGAACTAACTGAATTGATCCGACCTGAGAGTCGTAACACGGACCTGTCGTTTCGCGGAATGCTTCTATGAGCTCCGTTAAACGTCTTTGTTTCACTTCCTCTGGAACATCGTCTGTGTAATTCCGATGAGCGTGTGTTTTTTCTCTCATGCTGTATGCAAACATGTATGCCATATCGTAACCAACCGCTCTTACTAGGCTTAGTGTTTCTTCATGCTCTTCTTCGGTTTCTCCACAGAAGCCTGCCAAATCAGAAAACAGTATCAAACAACTGGATAATCTTCGGTTTCTATTTTTCAGAACCGAAATATACTCCCTAGCTTGAATCTCTTTTGAAATGAAAAACCGGATTAGAAACCCGAACCCCTAGTTTAAGGCATCTATATATCGAAGCAAATAGAAATGGAACGGGTTTTATGCAATGTTTTTGAGTAAGCGTACCAGTTATGAAATCGCTAGTTATAGCCACGTCGGGTATAATACTCCGAATCTTTTTAACAAGATCCAAGTAAGCTTCTCTGGTGTATCCTCTACGCATCCGTTCGAGTATTCTACTATTACCAGACTGTGCAGGAAGATGGATGAGATTGCAAATATTATGTCTATCTCTCATCATATACAGTAACTCATCCGGATAATCTTTAGGATGGGGAGAAGTAAACCTAAACCGCATCTCTGGAAACTCCAAAGAGAGTCGGTCCAAGAGATCGGCAAATCTCAAACCCATGTTTTTAACTTTACACCTGCTCGAGAATCCTTCACTGTATTCCCAATTAGCCCCTGATTCAGGATCAGATGAATCATCGTTATAGCTGTTCACATTTTGCCCTAAAAGCGTAACTTCTTTCACACCGGATTCCCATAACTCCTTAACCTCGCGGACTATGGATTCCACAGGACGTGACCTCTCTCTGCCTCTTGTAAACGGAACAATGCAGAAAGAGCACATGTTGTTGCAGCCTCTCATAACGGAAACAAAAGCAGTAATAGCATTCTGGGAGATTCGGACTGGGGTTATGTCAGCGTAAGTCTCTTCTAGAGAAAGAAGAGTGTTGATTCCTTTTTGTCCATAGTCTACTTCTTCCAATAGCCTCGGAAGATCTCTATAAGCATCAGGACCGCAAACCACATCGACCATTTTATCCGAATCTAGAATCTTGTCTTTCAATCTTTCCGCCATACATCCCAAAACAACAACTTTAGGCGGTCTGAGAGATTGCGCTCTTCCTTTAGCGACATTCGATTTCCATTCGCGTTTTAAGAACCAGAAGTAGTTAAGTCTTTGCCATACTCTTTGCTCTGCGTTCTCACGGATAGCACAAGTGTTGACGAAAATGACTTCCGCGCTCTCGGGATCCGCCACTATTTCTTTATAACCGGAGGTTTTCATGATCGAAAGAACTATCTCCATGTCGTTTATATTCATCTGACATCCATACGTTTCGTGATAAATCCGACCTTTTGATTCAATCTCTGAATCTTGTGTACATCTAAGAGCAAGAAATGTATTAGCACAATCATCATTTCCACAGTAAAGTTCCAAACTTTTGCAGGCTTCACAACTTGGAAACATAGAAGTCAAATTGTGTTGAAACATACACATACACTTACACTATCTTATGGATTGGTGAGCAAAATAATTTCACAAAATTGGTTTCTGCGACTTAAAATTGGCACTCTGAATCTCTAAATTTCGAAACTTTAAGGGTTTCACAAAACAGAAATTTCCCAAAAATCAGAGCTTTAAGATTATTCAAACTCCTTAACCGATGAAACCTACGAAACATTGGATCGAAGATGAGAAAGACTTACTCAGATTCGGTCTCGAGAGTGATAAGAGAAGCATGTGTTTGAGCTTTGGAGACAAACTGATGAAGACTTGGACCATCAAACTTGCCGGAACAAGCACTGTGAGAAACAGAGAAGCTTCTAGAAAGATCTAGAGCAAACCCATTCTTCCTCTTGATCGGTTTCTGTGTGAGACGACTCGCGTTGTGACAACGAGGGAGAAGGCCAGAAGAAGAAAAAGAATGGGTTACTTTGGAGGAGAGGAATGTAAGAGCGAAACATCTTCGTGTAGAGGCTTTGAAACAGAGAGAACAACCTTGAGGATGACTTAGAATTGAGGAAAGAGACGAGAGAGAAGAAGACGCCATTGGAGATGGAAAAAGAAGCTCCAAACTCTCTCACCAGAGAGAAACGGGAGACTCGCAGGCTAGGGATTTACAAACTATCCACACGAAAACGCTGCGTTTCGTTATCCACACACTCAGGGGTAGTTTCGTCATTTCGGTGGCAGCCTCCTTCTTTTTTATCGTGGCTTCAACGAACATTTTGGGACCAACATTTTGGTCAGGAAAGAAGAAGAGACGTAGAGAAGTAGAAGTAGTAGAAGAAGAAGAATGATGATGCAGAAATGGAAAAGATCTGGAGATTTTATATGTAAATCTTTGATTAATCTCCGACCAAAAGAGAATTCAGTGTCACGTTCTGTTTCAGGTTTGATTTTGCCGATGCTCTTCTTCAATTTTACATGAAAAAAAAATTGAAACTTTAGTTTAGATTATGCATCGTTACGTATTCTTGGATTGATATCTCATTGGTATGATTTATGGGTTTTAGGATTTGTGAATCGTTACGAATCAAAAGGCAAGATTTTTGAGCCAAATTATGGGAGCTATAACTCAAAGCTTGATCATCATCGATGTATTGGTGGAAATTTGGGGATGATGCAGCAGTATAAGTGTTTTGGGTCAGCATCATCAGCTTCACAAATTCAGAGAAACCCTTTGTTTTCGTCGTTGGATTCGAAAGATGTTAGCTACTTCAAGGAGATATTAGGTGAAAGAAACGTTATTGAAGATGAAGAGAGGCTTGAGACTGCTAATACAGATTGGATGCATAAGTACAAAGGATCTAGTAAGCTTATGCTCTTGCCCAAGAACACAGAAGAGGTATTTTTCTTTCTTTCTCTAATTTATCTTACCATTAGTTTGTTTGGGTCATGATAAGAATTTGTGTTAATCATAGATTTCCTGTGTTGCAGGTGTCTCAGATACTTAAGTACTGCGATTCGCGACATTTAGCTGTTGTTCCTCAAGGGGGAAATACTGGTCTTGTTGGTGGAAGTGTGCCTGTCTTTGATGAGGTTATACACTTATTTTTCACTACTGATATTGATTGGTTTTAAAGCTAGCAAAAAAAAGAAGAAGCTTTGCGATAATAAGTGTGACAAATATTTGGTATCTTTGCAGGTGATCATCAATGTTGGTTTGATGAATAAAGTCTTAGCTTTTGATGAGGTAACTGGAAGTGTGCCTGTTTTTTTTGGCCTTATTTAGGGGAAAATATGTGTGATCTGTTCAATGGAGAATGCAAACTTTATTCTAGTGTCAGTTTGCTTTGTTATTACTTGATGATGATGCGATGCTCTGTCTTCAGGTTAGCGGCGTCTTGGTGTGTGAAGCCGGATGCATTTTGGAAAATCTGGCAACTTTCCTCGACACGAAAGGGTAATATAACCATGTCTTCTTACTGTATTTAGTAACAATGAACTGCAAATAATAGAAGAGTGTTGTTTTGTCACTCAACTAGCTCGGGTTTTTGTCAGATGTAAGCAACATAATTTGATCTTTCCTCAGTTTTGTTATGCCTCTGGACTTAGGTGCAAAAGGAAGCTGTCATATCGGTGGAAACGTTTCAACTAATGCTGGTGGTTTGCGCCTTATTCGCTATGGCTCACTTCATGGAACCGTATTGGGTAATCAATCACAGTTCTACTGACTTCTATCTATCTGAAGTTCATTTGTGTCCCACTTTCATCATTTTTATTTTCTTACCATCTCAGGTCTAGAAGCTGTCACAGCAAATGGCAATGTGCTTGACATGCTTGGGACTTTACGCAAAGATAATACTGGGTACGACTTAAAACATTTGTTTATCGGTAAGTACTATTATTATTGCCTTGTGCTTGTATAACATGATTTCAAATGTCACTTCTTTACCAAAAGACACTTAAACATCTTGAATTTTTCTCTTTATTGGTTTCCATAGGTAGTGAAGGATCTCTTGGTATTGTAACTAAAGTTTCTATACTCACACCACCAAAGATGCCTGCTGTAAATCTAGCCTTTATCGCGTGCAAAGATTATCTTAACTGCCAGGTTTAACGCAATTCTTCTGTGCTCTTGTAAATGGATTCTGTTTACTGGAGGAGATGGCGCGTAAACTATTGTCTCTCGTTACGTTTTTTCTTTTTCCAGAAACTTCTTGTTGAAGCAAAGAGAAATCTTGGAGAGATACTATCCGCCTTCGAGTTTCTCGATAACCATTCCATGGATTTGGTAAGCTTTCAGGAACAAATACTTTTATCTTGCGAACGAAATCTATGATTTTTGCTAAACCCTTTTTGCTTTAATTCATTCTCCAGGTACTGAACCACCTAGATGGTGTACGTAATCCAGTTTCCTCTTCAGAGAACTTTTATGTTCTGATAGAAACAACAGGAATTGATGAAACATATGACAGGTAAAAATAATTTGTCTTAGCCTCCATTGGGATTTTTCAATTTTTCGACGACAATTACATGAGGCTCTCTCTTTTAAGCATTGAGCTACTTTGAGAGCGTTTTGACTGATTCAAAAACTAATACAGGGAGAAGCTTGAAGCATTCTTATTAAAGGCATTCGAAAAAGGTTTAGTTTCTGATGGTGTAATTGCTCAAGACATAAATCAAGCATCTTCATTTTGGTACATAAGAGAGGTAAAACATTTAACATTACCTCTGAGAAATCTCAATGTGACACGACGAATAATTTCGTAATTACATTTGCAGGGTATTACAGAGGCGTTACAGAAAGCAGGAGCTTTTTACAAGTATGACTTATCCTTACCAGTTGACGAGATTTACAATATCGTCAACGATCTTCGAGTGAGATTAGGTAAGAGCTATATCATTGCACTGTTTTCTAATTACTTGAAACCAAAAGTTTCAACGAAAACTAAACCAAACACGCATATTCTTCAGGTGACTCAGCGAATGTTATGGGATATGGTCACCTTGGAGACGGAAATCTGCACTTAAACATCTCAGTCAAAGAATATAACGATAAGGTAAATACAAATATCGATATGAAACATTCCAAGATGTCCAAAATGATTCATTTCCTTCACTCTTGCTCTTGCAGATTTTGAGTTTAATAGAGCCTTATGTCTATGAATGGACATCAAAGCACCGTGGAAGCATCAGCGCAGAACATGGATTAGGTGTAATGAAAGCTAATGAAATCTTCTACAGCAAATCACCTGAAACCGTGAGTTTTAACAAACAACGTCGAATCAGCCATTCATATAGAACTTCCGAGTCACTCTATTCTTACCGGAATATAACATTTGCAGGTTGCATTAATGGCTTCTATTAAAAAGTTGCTGGACCCTAAAGGAATTCTCAACCCATACAAAGTTCTTCCTCACTCTGTCTTCTCTCACTAAGGTAAAAAAAAAGATGATTATGCTTTGTGATTACGCACCGAAATTATTGAAAAGCATCTAATCTATCTATCTATGAATGCTATTCCAACGTCAAAAGTGAAGAATCATCATCATCTTTTACTTTTGGAATCATTGACATTCTTGTTTCGAATCAATGCAAGGTGGTGATGAGATGATTCTTCAAAAGAAAAAAAAAAGGAATTTGGAATATGAGTAAGACAAGTTTGAGTGATCAAAATGTGATTGGTGCAAAGGAAGATAAACAAGTGTTGATTTGAAAGTTCTTGAAACTCAAAAGTGTATATGCTTCTTCTTCTTCTTCTTCTTCTTTGTTGTTCTTTGTTGTTGTTCTTGTTGTTGTTGTCTCATTGTTTTAATATCTTATAATTATAGATAAGAATGAATAAAAAACTTATAGATTTCTTACGTGTATAAGTCAAAGTTTGCATTGTATCTAGACCAAATTCGAAAAGAGAAGAATCTATATCATAATATCATTTTTTTTTAAGAATCTCGCATATAATAATCTTTCTATTCTTGGCAGTTTCGGTTACATTGATTTGTTGACAAAAGACACTGAAATTTTGGTATTTCTTCATGTGTTTTGTTTACCTTACCATGGAAAAATGTGTACAACTTAAGGTGAAGCAAATGCATAAAAAAAAGGGAAAAAGTCGATTTATTCTCCAACTATTTGCAATTCACAGTTTTATTCCCCAACTAATCGTTGACTTTATAAATTGGGGATTAAAAAAAAGTAAACGTTAACCAGTAAACAGAAATCGTTGAACTTTTCTTCAAATTTTCTTTGACGATTCAGAACAATCACTTTTCCCCAATTTGAGAAAGAGAAGATGAACCCTAAATCAGAGGAGAAACCAATCTCTTTAATTGATTCGACCAAAATCGAGCTCAAAACTTACCAAAATCGAATTCAAAGCTTCATATCAGTATAAGAACAATGCCTGAAAATTTCTCGTTATGTTCTTCATCGTCTGACTTCCCGATTTTCTCTTATGATTTCGAGTTTTCCTTTAGCAAATCGTCTACACACTACATAGAAATTAGTTTAGGGTTTATGTTCTACATTTTGGGAAGAACATCGAGCTCAAGGTTATTAAAACGAAACCTGAAAAATTAAACTGATATTAAACTTAACGATTTCTGTTTAATGTTTAAGATTACTTTTTTATAATCTTTAATTTGTATACTCAACGATTAGTTGGAGAATAAAATTGTAACCCTCGTAGTTAGAGAATAAATGTGTCAATTACATATAGTTTGAGAATAAATTGACCTTTTTCCCTAAAAAAAACATCATGATTTGTAATAATGAGTAGTCAAAATTTGATATATCAAAATTATTGAGTCAAGTTGCTTATATGAAATTTGTAAACTTTTGAAACTATACATCCAAATAAGGTCCAAAAACAGATATTGAAAGCAATGCATCATCAATACAAATTTGAAATTTCGAGGAAATGATAATGATAGTACTAAGAATTTATAATTTAGGAAAATATGTTTTACTGAAAAACAGATTATGGAATTGTTTTTGTGTGATAATATTCCAAAACTGATCGTGATCATGAGAGTTGCAAAAGCGTGTTCAAAAGATTCGGTTCTCCAACACAAGTGGAAAGTCTTGAAACTAATCAAGAGAAAGAAGTCGACAAGATTAAACGACGTCGGTTTGATGACTGGACATAGATCAACACACTTTTAAACATACTTATGAAGATGATGATAATACACTATAAAAAGCTCATGGATATGGCTAAGGAGACAAAACATACTCACAATCTCTCTCTCTCTCTTACACTCACTGTAAATTATAACTCAACAAAAAGAATGACAAGTTCTTCTGAATCAACTCGCAAGGTAGGTTAATTTGTTTCTAAAATTTATAATGACAAGATTTTGTTGTTGTTATATCTTTGGATTGATCAACTTTCTTTTTGTTGTTGTTGTTGTTAAGGGTCTGACCAAAATCGCCACGAATCGGTTGCAGAAAGAGTTCATGGAATGGCAGACTAATCCTCCTTCTGGTTTCAAGCATAGAGTCTCTGATAATCTCCAACGGTATATACCCATTTTTCTGTCTTTGCTTGAAATATCGATAATCGATGATGTAATGTCGAAATTTTGGTGAGAAAAGATGGGTCATTGAAGTGAATGGAGCACCAGGTACTCTTTATGCCAATGAAACTTATCAACTTCAAGTGGAATTTCCTGAGCATTATCCTATGGAGGCTCCACAGGTTTCTCCTCGAACTCCTTTCGTTATAGTACTTATCGGTATCTAATCATCGCATTATTCCCTTAAAAAACATGATGGTTTCTTCTGTAAACAGGTCATCTTTCAGCATCCAGCTCCACTTCATCCTCATATTTATAGCAACGGTCACATTTGCTTGGGTAAGAACACACCACACAATGACACTTGTGTTTTGCTATCTCTTTGTCCAATTGACAAGAGCTTCTGTTTGTTTTTTTTGCTTGATGCAGATGTTTTGTATGATTCGTGGTCGCCCGCGATGAGACTAAGTTCAATCTGTCTCAGTATTCTCTCAATGCTCTCAAGCTCACCCGTGAAGGTTTTTGCGATTTTCTGTATCCTCTTCTTTCAAAGGCTTTCATAGGATAGTCTTCTTATGATGTTTCTTGCTTTCTTATGTCGACCTTGCAGCAAAAGCCGAAAGACAACGACCATTACTTGAAAAACTGCAAAAATGGAAGATCACCCAAAGAAACTAGGTGGCGGTTCCACGACGATAAAGTATAACATCTCTATGTGTCTTTTACTTCTATTGTAATTAGAAACCAAATGTATGATCTCAGGTCGAGCTCTTGACCTGTTTCTATCTTCAAAACAAGAACAGCTTCTTTCTATGATTTATTAACCATACGATAAGTAAGGCTAGTACACAAAGTTTGAAAGTTGAGAAATAGCATGATTTATTATTAAGTGAAAGAAATTGCCTGAATCTTCTGTTGAGAAGAGATCATCAACAACTGTGTGAATGATTGAGAATGATCGATCCAAAGAAGACAACTTTGATTCTATCTACCTCTAAAGAAAAGAATGAAATACAGATTCTAACAAACACACTTGAAGAAAACTACTCAGAAGGTTGAAGCTTAAGCATGAAATACAGATTCTAAAATATCTAACACCAGTTGTTGTTTCTAAGCAACTCTACTCAGATGTTTAGTTCCAATAGACTACAAAAGCGCAATTCTAATCTCTCTTCCTTAAGATTCCCTTCAATCGAACAACGCGAACACAGAGAGGACCTTAAACAAATTCAAAAGCGAGCAGAAGAAACTTCAAAAGGCTATTCTAATCGCTGTTCCTTAAGACTACTTCAATTGAACATCGTGCAAAGAGAGCGAGCCGAAGAAACTTCAAAGAATCCTCATGAAACTCAATATAAAGGCTCAGAGTTTACGTTACATTGCGCAAAAAGCAAGCAACTTTATGCAAACCCAGAGTAGAAAAACAATTCTAAGAGCTTATAATAGGCACTACAATTCAACACCATCCATATATACCATTCCTCACACAATCTAAAAAGATTCTTCTTTACTAACCATAATCAATCTGCTTTTATAGAAACTTTAGCTCCACATAGAAACTTTAGCTCCAACAGCCTTCAACTTCTCTATGATCTTCTCTGCTTCTTCCTTACTAACTCTCTTCTTCACCATTATAGGAGCTTTCTCAACCAAAGCCTTTACTTCCACCAACTCCAAATCCGTAACCGATTTCACTTCTTTAATCACTTTTATCTTCGAAGCAGCTTCGAACGATTGGAGCATCACATCAAACGCCGTCTTCTCTGTCTCTATTCCGGCATCGGATTTAGCGGATACCGACGAGTATCTCCGGGATTGGATCGAGATCAACCTATCGGAAACTGGGTTTCTCTCGATTGATTTCAATCCTCGTGAGAAATGAGAAAAGATGATTCGTAGATTCCGCATACTAGTTTCTTTCTAAAGCTCGAGAATTCTGAATCTGAAGCTGAAATGCATAAACCCTAACTAGACGAAGAAGATGTAAATGGGCCTTTATGGGCCGTTCAAATTTGAGAGAATGATATTTTTCTATATTCACAGAATCATCTTTAGGCCCAAGAACAGTAAATAAATATTCAGTAGTGTCAGTCATATAATAACGGCAACAATAAATTAATAATAATTTTTTTTTGATTAATAGTAATAATAATATTGAAATTGTTGATTCATCCGCAATTGAATTAACCAATAATCCAAAAAAATACTTACTAAAAACTTGAATTTCTAGAATATGCTTTATACAGTTATCATTAACATTATGATTTTTATAAACAAGTATAAAGTCCGGAAATTGATTCTTCACATCCTCAAAATCAAGGAATAAAAATGGCACTTTATAGTGGTTGTTTTAACCACAATGACATTATTTGTTGTGAATATTAGCTCATTTTACTATTTTAATTCAACTCTCAAATATATCTCTTAAACCCAAAGCAGAATAACACAACATACAACTTCAAATGACAGAATGAAAAACAACAATACCAAAACCAAAGTTAAAACAAGTGTAACACATTTCTTCCCCAAAATATTTGTATTTCTATATTCTTCCCATACATTTTCCTTATATCACGACGAATTCAAAAGTTTATCTTCCTGCAATTCTTCCTGATTTCGCCATTCGAACCAGTCAAGGGAGAGATATTTCCCATCTTGATCATTGATTCCACAAACTGCTCGAAAAACTCCTCTTGATCCTCTGCATACTTCAAAGGGTCCACCAGACATGTCTTCACTGTGAGGTCTTTTTTGAGCGATTGGTAAGGCTTCTGGATATGATATTTAGTGTTCTGAAAACTAGATTCAAAGAGCTTTCTATCCATAGGTAGATCACTTATTGGACCGTCGGGGTCAGGCAGCGGCACCTTGTTAAATAGATCCATCAAATGTGAGCTCTCGGATGGCGTTAGTTGCAATCCTTCAAACTGATTAAGCATGATGAGTCCTTCACGATCTAGCTGGCCCACAAACATGTTGAACTTGTTTTCCAGGCTCTTGCTCCTAGTCCTTGTCATTGGTCCGCTTGGTACAAGTGGTGCTTGAATGATTTGACTTGGTGGTTCGGTGTCCTCATCACTTGGTATGATCTCGGAGTGGTGCTGGTTTTTCGAAGAATGCTAAGTGTTTTGGTTTTTATTAGAATAAACGGTTTTCTAAAACTACTTGTTTAATTCATTAATATTATTTTAGTCGAATTGGATTTCAAGAGTTTCATTTGATTTTATTAAACACTTGTTTATGCAATAAATAAATATTTGAAGTTGAGATTTTAGAAATGGCTATCAAAGGGTCCACCAGACATGTCTTCACTGCGAGGCCTTTTTTGAGCGATTGGTAAGGCTTCTGGATATGATATTTAGTGTTCTGAAAACTAGATTCAAAGAGCTTTCTATCCATAGGTAGATCACTTACTGGAGCGTCGGGGTCAGGCAGCGGCACCTTGTTAAATAGAACCATCAAATGTGAGCTCTCGGATGGCGTTAGTTGCAATCCTTCAAACTGATCAAGCATGATGAGTCCTTCACGATCTAGCTGGCCCACAAACATGTTGAACTTGTTTTCCAGGCTCTTGCTCCTAGTCCTTGTCATTGTTCCGCTTGGTACAAGTGGTGCTTGAATGATTTGACTTGGTGGTTCGGTGTCTGATCTGCTCAAATTTACCCTGAGCTACTCTCTCAAATTAAGAGATCGATGTAGTACTTAGGGATCGAATCCACAGGGAAAAGATTCACGCAATCAACTATAGAGTTCGAATTAGGCTAAGCAAATATGTATGAATGAAATAAAATAACTAAACAAGTAAATAGTGATAAATGATCTAGGAAATCAATGAGACAAAAGCTAGGTGATGGCTAATTCTTCAGGTATGATTTGAAACTGATTCGTGTCGATCGACACAGGTATCCGTGTCGATCGACACAGAGATAAAAAAACGTTAGGGTTTGTTAAGTACCGTTCTAGAACATAAACACTAATGTAAAGCCAATCAACTGTCGTTGCAGAGACTATCTATGATTAGATTCCTAAATCCCAAATTTCTTTGTGAACCTAGAGAATTAAATCAAGCTTTATAGTTCAAGTTTAATTGCTCACAAAATTCCTAAACCAAATTTCTTTGCGAAGAGGTAATTTTGCTCATCTAAGACTAGTTCAAGTTATTAATAACACTTTCGTGTCTATTAAACAACCTAAGATCTAGATTCTAGGTGTACAGGCTAGATCTAGCATTGGAAACAATCTAGATGAAGAACCAGAAGATAAACCCTAACAGATTTTCAGTCCTAACAATTTCTCATCAAAACCCTAGAATTCCCCACAACCTAACAAGCAAACTACTCAAACATAGATGCAGTAAACATTATGAATGATATAAATTGCATAAAAGATAGAGTTAGAGATACAGAGGGTTTTATGCTGAAGATCTGAGAAACTCTGAAATCTCTCTGGAAAACTCTCCCTCTCTCAAGTCTCAATAAAATCCAAGATGTTTTTCATAAAAACCTAAGTAAAACTATATATACAAGTAGGCAAAATCGGACTGGGCCTTTCTGGAAACTTCTGGGCTTCATGGGCCCAAGAGGAAATTCTTCTCTTCTCGTCAGATATATGTGTGTCGATCGACACACATGTCCATGTCGATCGACACATGCTTGAAAACTCGACTCCGACTTGATAACTTCAGCTCTTCTTTTCTCGATGTTCCAAAATACTCCAAAAGCTCCCAATATGCTCCAATCGATCATTGACCTACAAAGACTATAAAACACTCGAGAAACACTAAAAAGACTCTATAAAAAGGATTTATATCATGGTTGAAAGTGGGTAAAAACCATGATATATCAACTCCCCCAGACTTAGCCTTTGCTTGCCCTCAAGCAAAACATAAACCAAGAATGTGAAAGAGGTTTGAAAACACAGAATATACCTTCCCTTGATGCAGCGAATTGGCCTTTCCAACTTAGTGAACCACATAATTCAGAACCAACCAAAATCAGACCACCATGTACTTCTCTGCAGACATCGCAACCTTCCAAATTCATCACCACTTCGCAGCATAATCCGTTAGTCTTCATAGCTTGGTCTCAATGTTCTCAATGCCAAGAACCTTCTAGACTCATTCCCAGACTATACCATGACAAATCAACCTATACAACTCTTGGTATTTCTCCTCTCCCCCAGACTTATTTTGTTTTCTATTCCTAATTTTTTATGATTGCTGAACTCAAAGCAGTGCATATTTCACTAATGTTGTTCCTTGTTAGGAGACAGGGTCGTGACTCACTACTATTGTTCCTTGTTAGGAGACAGGCTCGTGAGATTGCTCGTCTTCTTCATCCGTTTTACGGGACTCAGACTGCTGCTTTTGAGCTGGGTGATCACCTCCTGAGTACAGACTCACCGGATTTTATTCCTCGTCTTATACTCAGGAGCTATCATTTCACCACAATCCTAACATAAATGATATATATTTTTTTTCTAAGGGAATAGAGGGAGAGGAGTACCATCACTTTCAAAAAGGGTTTGCACTTGTCAGGTATGAATGAGGAGTCAAGCCCTATGGACATCGATCCCAAAAAGAACCGTGCAGTGGCTCTGACTTGGCGGATTATACTGGAAATAGCAGACGTCTCCAGTCAACTGGTCAATCCTAGGATTTTCCATTAGTCTAACTCTGAAACTGATTCTGGAAGAATGGTCACATGCTGAAAAGACACTCCACTAAACCAAGAAAAAGTTTGTTCCTAACTAGTTTTGACTCAATAAAAACAAAAATTTGACTCAAAATAAACCAAAACAAATGAAAACACGTTAGTAGTTTCCTCCCCCAGACTTAACCAACACTGTCCCCAGTGTTGTCAAGCCTGAAGTTGGCAAAAGAAATCAAAGGAAAATTTGAACTTGATTGAAAAGAACGAGATTTACCATTGTGGGGACCCTGTCGATCGACACAAGCAAGTCACGTCGATCGACACGAGGTCTGAGGGATCGGATCATTGTGATGTCGAGAATTTTGAAAATTGAAGGTCATGTCGATCGACACACAGGTCCGTGTCGATCGACAGATACCTCACTGTCGCAGACTACAAGTTTTCTGCATCACTCAACAAACACGATCAAAGAAGAAAACACACAATGCAAATCCTTAAGATGATAAAGTTCAAGCTCCTAAGAAATCCATAGATTAACTGACTCAAAAGAAAATAAGATATAAAATAGAAAAACTTACAAGTGGGTTGCCTCCCACGAAGCGCTTGTTTTCAGTCATTAGCTTGACTGTGTCAGGACTCAGGCTTTTGGTGGAATGGTGCAGGGAGAAACACCTGGAAAGAGCTTTGTAGTGTTCTGCAGCATCTCCTGGATCACTTCTTCTCTTTTCTCCCTTAACTCCATAGGGATGATAATTCTGAACGTGGAGAATGGCTTGGAAGTCTTCTTGGTTTTGGCCTTAGCTGGTTTGGATGCTCCATCAGGTCTCAGGAGTGGTGCACACATGATCTTCTTCTTTTCTTGCAGTGGCCTCTCTCCAGTGATGACAGTCAAACAGGAGATATCTTTGTCATGGACTGCAGGGTAGTAGACATCCTTGTTGATTTTGGAGAAAGAGATCCGCTCATTAGGAAAATCAACGAATGCTCCCACAGTGGCAAGGAAGGCTCGCCCAAGAATCAATGGTCTGTTGCTTCCCTTTCTTGACTCCATAACGTGAAAGTCTGTAGGAATAAGACAATCTCCCACTTGCAGCATCAAATCAGCAATGAATCCTTTCGAAGTTGTGGGAGTCCCGTCAGCTAGCAAGATAGACATCCTTGAAGGTTGCAGATCCACAATCCCTAGCTTCCTTGCAACATCCTCAGAGATAACATTCACATTAGCCCCAGTGTCACACAGAGAGTTCTTGAATTGCGTACCTTTGATAGAGCAGGGAATCACAAACGTTCCAGGACTTGAAACCTTGGGTAGCTTCCTCAATGAGGGTTGAGTAGGTTTTTCTGGGGTCATGTCCTGAATCAATGCGTATACTTCTACAGAAAGTATAGCACTGAACTGCTCTGAACTCAAGTTCTTTAAAACCATCCTCTGCAAGCACTTCCTGACCACCGTAGAGAGCTTCTCAGCACCTATCAATGGAAACTCCACAACAAGCTTTTCCATGATGGTCTTGCATTGGGCATCCTCCATCTCTTGCTTAGACTTCCTCCTTGGAAAGGGTAGCTTAGGCCTGTAAACCCTCTCTTCTGAACTATCCGATGATTCTGAAGAAAGTGGGCTGTTCTGGGTAGCATGTCGATCGACACTAGAAGTGTGTCGATCGACAGGAGACTTCCTGTCCGATATATCATCAATTGCCTTATACTCTGTCGATCGACACTTACCAGTCGTGTCGATCGACACAAGCTCTGCTGTCTCCAAATCAGCGATTTCTCCTTCCTCACACCCCACAGTGATTGCATTGATATGCAACCTTGGGTTAGTCTCAGTCTTAGCCGGTAGGAAACCTTCTTGCCTTTTTACCGACTCCGCTGTTTGGGCTACCTGAGTGTCCAGCTTCTTCATGTGGAGATTGATAGCCTCAATTTTGCCATTCAGATCTTGGTACATAGCATCCATCTTGCCATTGAAGCTCACCGTCATCTTATGTTGCCCCTCTAGAATCTGCTCCAACATGGATTTCATCTCGCTGCTCTCTGATGTCTGAGGAGGCGGTGTCTGGTAGGAAGAAGAACCATAGTTCATTTGGTAGTTCCCGTTAAAACCTCTGTTACCCTGCTGATTCCCAAACCTCTGACCCTGAAAACCAGTCCCACTGATGAAGTTGACATCCTTCTCTGCATCATGTGTCGATCGACACATGCCTTCCGTGTCGATCGACACGGAGTTCGGTTTGAAGATTTCTACTTCCTGAGCAAACTGCACTGACTTCTTCCCCGTGAGCAAGTTGTGCATAGAATCCAACTTGGCATTAACCTCTGAGATTTGGCTTCCATCCATGTTACCTCCTAGCTTCTTCCTTTCAAAATCTGCGTTCTTGGTGCTACTGCTTGAAGCCAAGTTATCGATGAGAATCAGAGCATCTTCCGGATATCGGGTGTTGAAATTCCCATTGCTGGCTGAATCAAGGGCCACCTGATACCTCCAGTCAATTCCTCTGAAGAAAATGCCCAACAGCTGGACATTACTAAACCCGTGATGAGGACAATCTCTCTGGTAAGACTTGAATCGAATCCAAGAATCCTTGAATGCCTCAGTCGGTCCCTGCTTGAAAGAAGAGATCTTGGTCCTCAGATCCTCTGATCTCGCCTCATCAAAGAAGTTGTTGAGGAAAGCATTCTTGGTGTCCTCCCAAGTAGTCAGCGAGCCTGGCTCCAGCTGCTTCAGCCAGTAGGATGCTTCCCCAGCTAGAGAGTAAGGGAACAGCTTGCAGAAAAGGTAGTCGCTAGACACTCCATTAGCCTTGATGCTAGAAGCGAGGTCCTCAAACCTCTCTATGTGGTCCATGGGGTGCTCAGATGACAGACCATGGAATGGATGCTGAGCCACAAGGGAGAAGAAGGCAGGCTTCAACTCAAAATCGCTCCTCTGGAAAGCAGGAGGTCGAATTGCAGCCCTGTTGGCATAGAACTCGTCAGGCCTGTTGTACTCTCCCAGAGTACGCCCACGCGCAGCAACTGCTGCTGGCTCTTGGCGCTGTACAACCTGCTGTTCCTCTTGTATTACAACCCCATTCTCATCCAGTCTCTGACCCTGAGCATTGCGTCTGCGACCCTCAGTGTCCTGATAGAACCCATCATCACCTCTGATAAGCACTAGCGGATTCATGTTGGCTGCCTTTCTTGCTGCCCGGTTAGCTCGCTCTAAAGCTCCTAACTCAGAAACAAAATCTACTAACTCTTGATTCTTGTTGCTTCTGGTCTTGCGATGAGGCATGCACCTGAAACACCCAAGAAAAAGAGAAAATAGCTAGTAAGTAAAATAAAACAAAAATAAAAACTTAGACAAAATTCTACTAACAATAATCGAATGGTGAAATCTAATCCCCGGCAACGGCGCCAAAATTTGATCTGCTCAAATTTACCCTGAGCTACTCTCTCAAATTAAGAGATCGATGTAGTACTTAGGGATCGAATCCACAGGGAAAAGATTCACGCAATCAACTATAGAGTTCGAATTAGGCTAAGCAAATATGTATGAATGAAATAAAATAACTAAACAAGTAAATAGTGATAAATGATCTAGGAAATCAATGAGACAAAAGCTAGGTGATGGCTAATTCTTCAGGTATGATTTGAAACTGATTCGTGTCGATCGACACAGGTATCCGTGTCGATCGACACAGAGATAAAAAAACGTTAGGGTTTGTTAAGTACCGTTCTAGAACATAAACACTAATGTAAAGCCAATCAACTGTCGTTGCAGAGACTATCTATGATTAGATTCCTAAATCCCAAATTTCTTTGTGAACCTAGAGAATTAAATCAAGCTTTATAGTTCAAGTTTAATTGCTCACAAAATTCCTAAACCAAATTTCTTTGCGAAGAGGTAATTTTGCTCATCTAAGACTAGTTCAAGTTATTAATAACACTTTCGTGTCTATTAAACAACCTAAGATCTAGATTCTAGGTGTACAGGCTAGATCTAGCATTGGAAACAATCTAGATGAAGAACCTAACAGATTTTCAGTCCTAACAATTTCTCATCAAAACCCTAGAATTCCCCACAACCTAACAAGCAAACTACTCAAACATAGATGCAGTAAACATTATGAATGATATAAATTGCATAAAAGATAGAGTTAGAGATACAGAGGGTTTTATGCTGAAGATCTGAGAAACTCTGAAATCTCTCTGGAAAACTCTCCCTCTCTCAAGTCTCAATAAAATCCAAGATGTTTTTCATAAAAACCTAAGTAAAACTATATATACAAGTAGGCAAAATCGGACTGGGCCTTTCTGGAAACTTCTGGGCTTCATGGGCCCAAGAGGAAATTCTTCTCTTCTCGTCAGATATATGTGTGTCGATCGACACACATGTCCATGTCGATCGACACATGCTTGAAAACTCGACTCCGACTTGATAACTTCAGCTCTTCTTTTCTCGATGTTCCAAAATACTCCAAAAGCTCCCAATATGCTCCAATCGATCATTGACCTACAAAGACTATAAAACACTCGAGAAACACTAAAAAGACTCTATAAAAAGGATTTATATCATGGTTGAAAGTGGGTAAAAACCATGATATATCAGTGTCCTCATCACTTGGTATGATCTCGGAGTGGTGCTGGTTTTTCGAAGAATGCTAAGTGTTTTGGTTTTTATTAGAATAAACGGTTTTCTAAAACTACTTGTTTAATTCATTAATATTATTTTAGTCGAATTGGATTTCAAGAGTTTCATTTGATTTTATTAAACACTTGTTTATGCAATAAATAAATATTTGAAGTTGAGATTTTAGAAATGGCTATCAAAGGGTCCACCAGACATGTTTTCACTGCGAGGCCTTTTTTGAGCGATTGGTAAGGCTTCTGGATATGATATTTAGTGTTCTGAAAACTAGATTCAAAGAGCTTTCTATCCATAGGTAGATCACTTACTGGAGCGTCGGGGTCAGGCAGCGGCACCTTGTTAAATAGAACCATCCAATGTGAGCTCTCGGATGGCGTTAGTTGCAATCCTTCAAACTGATCAAGCATGATGAGTCCTTCACGATCTAGTTGGCCCACAAACATGTTGAACTTGTTTTCCAGGCTCTTGCTCCTAGTCCTTGTCATTGTTCCGCTTGGTACAAGTGGTGCTTGAATGATTTGACTTGGTGGTTCGGTGTCCTCATCACTTGGTATGATCTCGGAGTGGTGCTGGTTTTTCGAAGAATGCTAAGTGTTTTGGTTTTTATTAGAATAAACGGTTTTCTAAAACTACTTGTTTAATTCATTAATATTATTTTAGTCGAATTGGATTTCAAGAGTTTCATTTGATTTTATTAAACACTTGTTTATGCAATAAATAAATATTTGAAGTTGAGATTTTAGAAATGGCTATCAAAGGGTCCACCAGACATGTTTTCACTGCGAGGCCTTTTTTGAGCGATTGGTAAGGCTTCTGGATATGATATTTAGTGTTCTGAAAACTAGATTCAAAGAGCTTTCTATCCATAGGTAGATCACTTACTGGAGCGTCGGGGTCAGGCAGCGGCACCTTGTTAAATAGATCCATCAAATGTGAGCTCTCGGATGGCGTTAGTTGCAATCCTTCAAACTGATCAAGCATGATGAATCCTTCACGATCTAGTTGGCCCACAAACATGTTGAACTTGTTTTCCAGGCTCTTGCTCCTAGTCCTTGTCATTGGTCCGCTTGGTACAAGTGGTGCTTGAATGATTTGACTTGGTGGTTCGGTGTCCTCATCACTTGGTAGATTCTGCATACTAGTTTCTTTCTAAAGCTGGAGAATTCTGAATCTCAGGCTGAAATGCATAAACCCTAACTAGACGAAGGTGATCTAATTGGGCCCTTATGGGCCGTTCAAATTTGAGAGAATGATATTTTTCTATATTCATAGAATCGTCTTTAGGCCCAAGAACAGCAAATTAATATTCAGATACTGTCAGTCATATAATAACGGCAATAATAATAATAATAATTTTTTTTTGACTAATTGAAATAGTTGTTGATACCCGCAACTAAGTTGCACTGGGACGGAAACGGGGACAGAAACGGGAACGGATACGGGGACGGGAAACGGCAAATCCCAAATTTTAGAGATACGGGGAAACGTTATATATATATATATTAGTATTTCCAATATCGTCGTGAGAGTCGCCCAACTAAACCCGATTCTCTCTTCCTGCATCTTTCTAAACAGATTAAACATCTCATGAACCTTAACTTTCTTGCTAAGTACAGAAATCAAAGAATTCCAAGTAACAATATTTCTCACAGACATTCCATCGAACAACTTGCGTGCATCTTCGAACGAACCACGTTCCATGTAAAGCTTCAAGAGCACATTATCCACCACCTGATCAACCTTCTCCCTACGTTTCACAATCTGAGCATGGATTCCTCTACCAACCCGAAGATCTTTCAGATCAATGCAAGCTTTTAACGCAACGGAAATCGAAAAATCACCTGGATCAATGTAACTACACAACATATCGACATACACAAGCAAAGCCTTTTCTGGTAACCCGTTTCGAGAGTACCCAATCGCCATCGCTGCACACACTTCCTCAATAAGAAAAGTCGAATCTTTGACATCGTCAAAGATTTTCCGAGCGAGATCCAGTCGGCGACAAACAGAGAAAAGGGTGATGAGTTTGCTTAGCAGTTTCGGTTCGTGACGGAGACGAGGGTCGTTGAGAATCAAAGAGTATATCTTTTGGCCATGGTGAAGCGATTTAGCGGAGATGCAGGCATGAAGAACGTCTGTGTAAGCTTCGGGACTGGAGAAATCGGACGGTGAAGATGACTTGTCTATCAATAGAGAAATCGGACGGTGAAGATGACTTGTCTATCAAAATGAAAAAATTAATCCATTGCCGTCTCCGATCAGAGGTGCCGTCTCCACCATGGCTGAAACGTCACCGGAACGTTTCATCGCCGTCCCCACTCCGACCCCGTCCCCGGAACGTTTCCGGTACGGGAACAGTGGGTCAATAGCCGTCCCCGTGCATCATAGACCCGCAATTGAATTAACCAATAAGCCACAAAAATATGCGCGAAACAATTGAATTTTTAAAACATGGATATGGCCTACTTTTTTTTGTTGGTAAAAGAAAAAAAAAGAATATGGCCTACTTTACACATAGTATCAGATAAGTTTAAGGAGATCCATCGTTAGTTTCGCCTATTTTTTCTATATCTCTAGTTTTTCGTTTTTTTAGTTTAAAAACAGATTGTTTAACCCGTTTAGCACGTACTAAAGTTAGTGATTTCATTTTTGTAAGCAACTCTCCACCTAATTAGATTCAGTAGCACCTTTTAATCTATTTTTGTACAAAAAAACAACGTGGATATGGCTAAGGAAACAAAACACACTCAACTCCCAAGGTTAGTTAATTTGCTTCTAAAACCATTTAATAACAAGCTTTTTGTTGTTGTTGTATCTTTGGATTGATCAACTCTTTTGGTTGTTGTTGTTGTTAAGAGTCCGATCAAAATTGCCACGAATCGGTTGCAGAAAGAGTTCATGGAGTGGCAAACTAATCCGCTTGATGATTTTAAGCACACAGTCTATGATAATCTCCAACGGTATTGTGGATTTTGGTTTAAAACTCACTGAGTCATATAAAGACTTTCAATGGTTCAGAGTAGGGATGGACAAAATATCCGAAACCAAAAAACCAAATCGAACCCGACTCAAAATTACCCGAATCGAACCCGATTTTCTAAAATACCCGAATGGGTTCTAAACATCTAAAACCGAAAAATCGAATCCGAATCCGAATCCGAACCAAACCGAAATCCGAACGGTATCCAAATTACCCGAAACATAAATTAACCTAAAGATATTTAGATATAAGGTCGGATATGTTCATATAGTTTAGACAATTTTTTTTTTTGGGGTCAATTTTGGTATTATGAATATATTTGGTTAAAAATAAGGGGTAATTGCAAAAATGTCACTTTTGGTCTGTACATTTACAAGAATGCCACTTAGGGGTGTCCATATGCAAAAATGCCACTTATAGATTTTTAAAGCCTAAATCTTAAAATTATAAACCCTAAAAAATGTTTTGACCCCTAAAACCCCTTAAACCCTCAAAACTAAAGTCTAATCCAACATAATTAACCCAAACATTAATGATATAATGAAAAAATAATTTTGAAAAGTGGCATTTTTCCAAAGATTTTGAAAATGTGGTATTTTTGAAAAGTGACACTTGAAAAATAGCATATTTTAAAATTTCTCTAAAAATAACTAATTTAATTATGTATAAATTTTATAATTGTTGTTATTTTTTGGATAATTCGAGTTAAAAACAACAAAATCGAACATAATAAAAAAATAAAAATCGTATAGTTATAAATATTTTGGATAACTTTTAAATATTTTAGGTAACTTTTGAATATTTCGGATAACCAAAACAGACCCGAATCCGATCAGAAATTTCTAAAAACCCGAATGGGTGTTATATACATATACCCAAAAACCCAATATCCGAACTAACCGACCCGATATCCGATTGGATACCCGAATGCCCATGCCTAGTTCAGGGTATTCAAGACAAAGAAATTTTAAAAACATGGAGATAAGAGTTTCTGGTTGGACTAGTACAAAGCAAAAATGATGTGGTCGGCGATTACATGAAGAAGCCGCCTCCGTATCAGTGCGCCCGAGCCTTGATTGAAAGTTTGATTAAAGAAAGGAAACCCGACAACTCTTGAAAGATGTGTGCACAAGTTGTCGAGTAAATAGATTGGCCCTTCTCTGATTTCTTTATATATGAAGGGATAATCTATGTTTGTAAGGCTTAAGGTAAGAACAAGACTTGTGAGAGATAGAAGTTGTAAGAACCCTAAAGGCTATAGTTTTGAGCTATGTTGCATGGAAACTTCAAGTAAAGTGCATTTCGCGTTTCGGAAACGAAAACGCGATGGAAATGTGGGGAAACGCGATGGAAACGCGTTTCGGGAATATTCCATTTTGAAAAAGTTTTGGAAACGCGTTTCCAGCACTGGAAACGTGGTTGAAAACGTAATTTTTTGTTTTGGAAACAAATTGGATAATAGATTGAAAATATTTATTTGATGGAGCGAATGAAAATGAGAATGAAGATGATAGTTAAGATATTTAACTTTAAATGTTGTTTTCTTATCTTTAGTTAAACTATTTATAATATTTTTTTATTGGATTTGTGTTGTTTGAAATATTTTAAGACCGCTGATAATTTTTGTTTTGTGATATATATTTTGTTACATTATATATATATACGTTTCCAAAACGTTTCCGTTTCCTGTTTTTTAAAAAAAAATCGTTTCCACGTTTCCTAACGTTTCGCTTCCGCGTTTCCGTTTCCGTTTCTATGCAGCTTAGGTTTTGAGCAAGTGTCTTAGTGGATTTCCAAAAAAAATTTCGACTAGACGTAGGAGTCCCACTGGGACATGAAATCGTTAATTTGCTGTGATCTTTACTAATCAAGCTAACACGTACAAACGAGTGACGAGAGAATTGAGAGAGATTTGTTTTAGATTCAAACCAAAAGCTTACAACTTTCTTGAGTCTTTAGAAGAGCAAGGCTAATTTTTTTCTGGTTCTAATGCTCAAAAGTTAAGAAATAACATGATTTTATCATTAAGTGAAAGAAATGACCTGACTCTTCTGTTGGGAAGAGATCATCAACAAGTACTGTGTGGTTAGTACAAACCAAGAACTGAGAGAATGATTGATCCAAAGAAGACAACTTTGCTTCTACCAAGCCTTGGTGTATATTCGATTGAAGACAAAAATATGTTTCTACCTATAAAGAAAAGAGTCGACGAGCGACTTTCCATGACATCTCACATTTGTAAACAAACACACTTGAAAAACTACTCAGCTGAAGATTCATTTGTTCCTTGTCATGCTCCATTTTGATTACACCTACGATTGGAAAGGTCGGAGCTTAAGCATGTGAATTAGAAGAAGAAATGATTCGACGGAATCATACAGATTCTAAAACATCTAACACCAGTTGTTGTTTCTAGGCAACTCTAGTCACATGTTTAGTCCCACTCGTAAGCGCAATTCTAATCTCTGTTCCTTAATATTCCCTTCAATCGAACATCGTGCACACAGAGAGGTCCGTAAAAGAATTCAAAAGCTAGTCTAATCTTTGTTCCTTAAGATTCCTTCAAGTGAACATCGTGCACACAGAGAGGAACTCACAAGAATACAAAAGCGAGCAGAAGAAAGTTCAAAGGCTCAGAGTTTACATTACATGGAACCAACAAAGCAAGCAACTTTATGCAAAACCAGAGTAGAACAACACTGTTTCTTTCCAATTCTAAAACCTTATTAGGCACTACCAATTAACACCATCCATACATAACAATCAAACAAACCAGAGCTACATAATCCATCTGCTTTCATAAAACAAGAAAAGGTCAAGAATTTAAAGAAGGGTACCTAAAATGGTTACTCCATAGAAACTTTAGCTCCAACAGCCTTCAACTTCTCTATGATCTTCTCTGCTTCTTCCTTACTAACTCCTTTCATAAACACTGTAGGAGCTTTCTCAACCAATTCCTTTGCTTCCTTCAATGCCAAATTCGTAATCGATCTCACTTCTTTAATCACTTTCAGCTTCGAAGCCGCTTCGAACGCTCCAAGCATCAAATCAAACGCCGTTTTAGTCACCTCCTTCTTCTCTGGTACTTTCCCGGCACCGGCGGCTCCGGATTTACCGGCTACAGATCCCATCCCTGGCATCATCGTCGCCATCACAGGCATTTCACCGACGTTAAGCTTCTGCCTAAGGACTTCAGTCAAATCCATTGTTTCCAATAGAGTGAGATTCGAGAGCTCGTTGACGATTTTGGAGACATTCTCCGATTGCGTCGCCGGCGACGAGTATCTCCGGGATTGGATCGAGATCAATTTATCGGAAATTGGGTTTCTCTCGATTGATTTCAATCCTCGTGAGAAATGAGAGGAGATGATTCGTAGATTTCGCATAGTTTCTCTCTAAACTGGAGAATTCTTCAATCTGAAGCTGAAATGAGAAAATGCATAAACCCTAACTAGTAACTAGACGAAGGTGATGTTAATGGGCCTTTATGGGCCCGTTCAAATTTGAAATTGATACTTTTTTTTAGGCGCAAGAACAGCAAATTAATATTCAGAATGTGGGTGATGCTTGGCTCATCAAGGCCCATTAACATCACCACTACTCGACCTTATGGTCCCCTCCCTTTTAGCTCACGAAACATAAGAGTTGCGGATTTGATACATACAAGTTGTAATACATGGAATGTCGAAGCTATTGGTAACCATTTACCCTATGAAGATATAATCACAAGCATTGAACTTAGCTCCTTCTCTATAGAGGATTTGATGGCTTGGTTACCTGTCAAATCAGGAGTTTATTCAACTAAATCCGGTTATGCTATCACCAAACTTAACAAAAGGCCGGCACCAACAGAGAGTTTTGATTGGAAAGTGTGTGTGTGGAATGTCAAGACGCTCCCAAATTGAAAACTTTTCTCTGGAAATTGAAAAATAAAGTTCTGGCTGTAGGCAGAAATCTCACAATCCGAAGTATCTATGTTAGACGATGCAAGCAGTGTGATGCTGTCGAAGACGAGTTACACATCATCATGTACTACCCTTTTACGGCAAAGGTTTGGGATATGGCTCCGGTCTTGTTCAAACCAGACTGTAGCGTCCCAATCACCATGAATCAGTTCCTTGATGCAGCACGCCGTCACATTAATCTCCCTCTGACAAAACTTACTGACTTTTCTCTGTTCACTTGGCTGGTATGGAACTTGTGAAAAGCTAGGAATCAACTAATGTTAATTATGTTGGAAATGACCTCAGGTATACTCTTTTATTTTATATTATATTATTTATTTGTTTTTGGGTTTTAGATTTGTGTGTAGACATGATTTAGGGATTTGGTTCAAGAGTTTTATGATGGTTATATTGTCCTTGGTATTTTCAATGTTCACGCAATGGATACCGTTTGGGATTATAATGATGAAGATACATACTAAATTGTGTATGTGTATCATTTTAGGTGGTAGAGTTGTCCGTCTTTTTTTTTTTGGTTTCAAGTGTTCATAGCCAAGTCATGTAGTTGACAACTACACACATCTAAAAAGAATTCCAAAGGACAACCATGTATCAGTATAAACCAAGATAAATACCACAAGCAACCTCATATCTTGGTGGACCATAAACTCTCTACCAGACCCAAACACGAAGCGAACCAAAGAATTCCCAGACAATCACAATACTAAACTTGTGAACGGTTGATGTGTACTCCTTGATGTTTACTCCTTGATGTTATCGATACCTAGATCCTCTGGACGATGATAATGACTAATCATGTCTCATATTGATCACAAAGGAAGAAACTTTGATGAGATCATAACCGGAGTAAACCGAGATTGACTTGGTTAAAGATTGAACCGAGATATGACATCACGTTACTTATTTGTTTAGTGGACAGTTAATTTATGAACATCTTTCTTATGTATTTAAGTGTCGATTATCTTATCAAATAGATAGATAAATTTGAAGTAACTTGTTCTAAGTCCTTAAGAATCAAAGTGTTCTTGAATCGTGAAAACTTTGGTTGAATCTTGAATATATAGATATTTTACAACTACTGCTATATATAGTTATGATATTAATTATTTTTAAATGGCGATAAAAAGAGAAAAAATGTCATCCATTCATTTGAGTAGATATATTATTAAAGTTGGAGTGACATTGAGATTAGTCTAGACAGACATTAATAATCTTTCTTCTTCCTTGGGCCATGAATTCTGATGAGGGAGTGTCACTACCATTGATCCACGACCATTTGATGGTGCCTTGGAATCATCTAGGGAGAGGTGATTGTTGTGGAGGCTTTGATGCTATCACTGATGGTTTCTACTGCGAAAGCTGCAAATTTTTCGTCCACAAGAAATGTAGCGAGTCCTCCGAATGTATCCAACACCCATCTCACTCCGGTCACACGCTTGAGCTTCGAAGAAATCTAGATGATAACTGCAGTTTATGTGGAAGGAGAAACAAGTATCTACTCTATCGTTGTCAGATTTGTGACTTCAACATTGATCTATACTGTGCCAGATATCCACCACCACCAAAGGTTATTGACAATTCACAGACGCATCAGCACAAGCTCACCCTTCTCGAGGAGCTGAAAAAATTCCGCTGTGATGGTAAATGTGGCAAGAGTAGTTACAATGAGTTTGCTTACAGATGTGATGAATGTGATTTAGACTTCCATGTGGATTGCGTATGGCATCCGCTCAAACACCCGTTAGAGGTAAACCATAACCTTCTATGATGATGGGAAAATGTCGTCTTTGATCTAATTTTTCTTCCTCTTCTTTTTTCCAGTATACAACGATGGACGCTGGTGAGAGAGTGTCATTACCATGGATCCACGAGCATTTTATGATGCCTTGGAATGATCTGAGGAAAGGTGATTGTTGTGGACGCTCTGAATCTAGCAGAGATGGCTACTATTGCAAAATCTGTGATTTTTTCGTCCACAAGAAATGTGGCGAGGAGGCCTCTGAATCTATACAACACCCATCTCACTCCCTTCACCCTATTTGGCTTCAAACTACTCCACATGGTAATATGGATATTTGCGATATTTGCGGAAAGAGAATCGTGGATCTATTCTACCGTTGTGCGACATGTAACTTCGACGTGGATCTACTCTGTGCCACGTACCCACCACCAGAGGTTATCAATGTTTTTAAGACGCATCACCACAACCTTATCCTTGTCAAGGAGCGGATCTACCTTATCGGCTGTGATGCTAAATGTGGCAAGATTGACAACTTTAGCTTTGTTTACAAGTGTCATCAATGTGATTTAACCTTCCATGTGGATTGCGTTTGGCATCGATCAGAGGCAAAACACACGTCAGAGGTAAACCACTCTCACCACTCCTTGCACCCTCTTAAACTCTTCATGGGTCAATTACCAGACTATTCTGATGGAAAATGTCGTCTTTGTGGAAGCGGAATTGATCGTAGATTGTTCTATCATTGTTCTCCATGTAACTTCACCTTGGATATGCGTTGTGTTTACAAGCCATCACCACAATCTCTTCTGGATTTGAAAGCTCATGATCACCAACTCACCCTTCTCCCAAGACACCGTAATTTTACATGTAATGCGTGCGGGTTGAGTGGAGATCGTAGCCCTTACATATGTGTTCAATGCGATTTCATCATCCACCAAGGCTGTCTTGGCCTTCCACGCGTCATAAACATCAATCGGCATGATCACCGTCTTTCTCGCACTTCTGTTCTTGGTGTTGTGAATTCTGTTTGTAGAGTTTGTCAAAAGAAGGTGGATTGGACTTATGGGGGTTATTCTTGTCAGCGGTGTCCTGGCTATATCGTTCATTCAAAATGCGCTACAAGAAAGGATGTTTGGAATGGGAAAGAACTCGAAGGAGTACCTGAGGAAATAGAAGATATAGAGCCATATGTGGTAATAGATGAGGAAACAATAAATCATTTTAGCCACAGAGAGCATAACCTTAGACTTCACGTTAATGGTGTTCTGTACGAGGAGAGCAAGTGGTGCAGAGCATGCAGCCATCCCATCGGTCTTCAATCTTTCTATGGCTGTTTGGATTGTGATTTCAATGTTCACCAAAACTGCGCTGAACTTCCTAAAAAAAAATGGCATGCGCTACATTACGACCGTCTTACTTTAGTTACAAGCGAGGTTGGGGGCTTTCGTTGTCATGTTTGTCTTAGATATTCTAATGGTTTCGCGTACCAGGATGGGGATAAGAAAATAGATGTCCGGTGCATTTCAATTTCCGAGCCATTTGTCCATCCAAGTCATCCTGATCATCCCTTATATCACATTCCACGAGACAAAATTGAAAGATGCAACGTTTGCAAAGAGGGTGTATGGTACGTGTTGATGTGCATTGAAGATGATTGTAAATTTGCTTTATGCTTCAAATGCGTCACTTTACCACAAGTGGTAAAGCATAGAGTTGACGATCATCCTCTCTCACTATGTTATGGTGGCGAAAAGGCAAGTGGTAAATACTGGTGCGACATTTGTGAGAAAGAGTATGATCCAAGGAAGTTGTGGTTCTACACGTGTAAAGATCATCGCGCTAGTTTGCATACACAGTGTGTGCTCGGAGAATTTCCAGGGCTCATGCCAGGAAGCACATTAAACTGTGGGGCGGGGGAGCTCGAGGTGGTGCTCAATAATAGTGTAACTCGTCCACTTTGCACGAATTGTGAGTCGCGTTGCATGTACCCTATCATCTTTAAGTTACCTGGAACCCCTATCATCTTGAAGTTGCCTGGAACCTCAGATCCATACTTTTGCGGTCTTCAATGCGGTTTCCTTTTTGTTAAGAAAAACAAGGTATGTGAAGCCAAGATTTTCTTTCATATTTCTTTTACAATTTTCTTCTTCTTAGCTCGTTGGTCATGCCTTGATGGAGTTTAAATCTTGTTGATTTTCGTTGGTCTCTCTGTTTTCTTCTCCTCGTCGTCAGATTTGTTAGACTTTTTCGATGATGTCTTGGTTGTTTGTGCAGCTAAAGTAGATTTGTCTTATAAACTCATCCATGAGATCAAGTTTCTTCTGTGTGATTTTTTCCAGTTCTGGATACTCTGAATATTTTGCAATTCGTAAACTTTGGTTGAATCGTGAATGTCTAATTCAAATGATTCATTTAAACAGAATCAAGGAGAAAAAAGTTCACTGTTGGTCTTTAGTATATAGTTTATGGATCTCTCAAGAGACAAGTTCTGTGTAAATCTAATGGCTAATTTCTTTTTACCAGAACTGAAGAAATCAACAATGCTTTTGCCAACGAAGTCTCATGGGACTGATCTTCCGTGAGTTCTACTCAAGCACAAACACAGAGACCAAGTGAAAGAACGTATGGGGCGATATAAACTGTTAGTATCCTCGCAAGAAGTTCTGTTTCAATCAATGATAAGTCATGTTGTTGAACAGCATTTTTCGGGTTTTACTTTTCGTTTTGAATCTTCGTAGTTTCTAGAGTGAAGGTAAAATGTGTAAGAGTTAAAAATTTTGATAGATTCAACTTGAGATTGCTTTTACGGTTTTACCTGCAGATTCATGTGTTATATTAAATTTACTCCGGTCCAATAGATGACCAATTCATTAAAATAAATTAGCCCTAGACCAAAATCTTAACCTCCCAATAAAATTAAAATCAAGAGGGGACAATTTAGTCAATACAGTCTCGTTACTCTTCTCGCGCTATAGAGTGGCTGTGACTATTAGCCCTCTTCTCCCACCCACTACCACCGCTGGTTCTCCAGCTCGGTTAACCTAAAACCTCAGCTCGCTCGTGGGAAATTGTAAGAAAACAGCAAATTCAAGTTGCTGGTTTTAACTCGCTTTTAACATAAACTTAGAAATGGGTTCGGTTCTAGATTTTTAACCTGCAGATTTATAATGGGATGACACAGTTTGGGTTTGAGAAGCCTCGTCGTGAGTTTAGGTATGGAATTAGGAACTTTGTTTATTCGTGTTTTAGTTGCCGTGTATTTACCTATGTTGCATGGAAACGGAAACGGAAACGTGGAAGCGAAACATTAGGAAACGCGGAAACGATTTTTTTTTAAAAACAGGAAACGGAAACGTTTTGGACACTTGTATATATATATATATATATATCATGAAACAAAAATTATCAATAGTTTTAAAATATTTGAAACAACACAAATCTAATCCGACTCGAACAAAAAACACTTCGTTTTTATATACGACTTCACAATTTCAATAATCAATAACAAATCTACTGTAATTAGAAAAAATACCTTGTTTATCTATTCGATTCTTCTACGTTTTTAGGTTACGGTGACGATTAGAGAAAAATAATGTATTAGTGTTTAATAATTAGGTTTTAAAACTTATTAAAAAAAACAAACAAATCCCTATATTTTCAAAATATTTATTAAATTTGCTTCAAAAACCAAAATTCGCGTTTCCAATTTCGGAAACACGTTTCCGGCCGCGTTTCCAACTTTGGAAACACGTTTTCAAAACGTTTCCAAACCAGAATATTTAGGAAATACGTTTCCATCGCGTTTCCGTTTCCGAAACGTTTCGGAAACGGAAACGCACCTTCATCCACGTTTCCATGCAACATAGGTATTTACTCTTGGAACCATTTTTTGACATAAACAAATGGGCTTGTGATAGTTATGGAAAATAAGTTCAAAATGTGAATGAGAAATGGGCTAAGAGATAAAGCCTAGTGTGTTGGTTTAATGAATACACACTTAAAATGTCCCACATCCCTTAAAAACATTTTGGTGGTGTATAAATAAGGGCATGCATGAGTAGTGTTCAAAACCTTAAGAACATCTATGCACCATAGAAGAGACTAGGGAAATCCCACACGCGCGCCGGGCCATGGGCTCTTGGGCTCTTGGGAATTCTTCGCCGAGCCGACTTCTTTTTGGGCCAGTTTCGTTAAATGACGTTTTTTAGTGGGAATAAGTTTTATTATAAATAAAACTGATTTGTTAAAAAAAAAACAAAGATGCTCTCCGAAATTTCGGGCACGTGTCCCTTACCGACACGCTTTGCGGATTTTCGGGTGGCACACTTTTGCTTTCCGCTTTCCGGATTTTCGGACACGCTTGGACAGTTCTCTTTCTCAGCTTCCTCTATAAATACTGAGGTGCTCACTCTCTCAACACACACATCTGATCCTAACATCAGAACAAAATCGTAAACAGTCCCAATCTCTTTCCTTTCTGTAAGTCTTTTACTCGAGAGTATCGTAGAAATAGTTCGATAGAATCGTAGTTCGGGTGTTGCGAATACGATTGTTAGTGGTTGAATCCTGAGATCCTCGAATCTATACAACCCGTCACACTACGAGAGATTCAAAGAGTTAAGGAAAGAGATTCGTCTCGCCTCCGCTTTCTGTCTCTTCCCTTAACGCTTCTGTTATCGCAGTTTTTCCACATTTGTCTGTGGTCCATTTTGTGGTCCTACATTCTTAACCCTTTGAAATTGGCTGTTGTTCTATAAACATCAGACGAATTGAATTGCGATAACTAAAATGTTTTTTACAGAATAGCTTGTATTGCGCTCGTTTCACAAACGTTTCCGCTGATTGCTTTCTGTTCGGGAGGAATTTCATCTGTTTAAACGTTTGCGAACGCTTATTCATTGATAATATTGTTTCTGAATTGCGATTCTTAAACTATATTTGAGAGAAGTCATTACGATTTTATTTTGTGATTCAAAATAATTTGTTTCTGATATAAAATTTGTGATTCTGTTATTCAAAAAAATGGCAAACGAAAACGCTAATGTCTCCAACGTTGCTACTGATGTCACCAACGTTGCTCCTATTGACTTCAACGTTACTGCGGGTAACGAGAACACAATCAATGGGGCTGGAGTCTAACCAACTCAATTGTAGTTCGTTGTTCTTCCACCAGTCACTGTTGGACTCCCTACCACTGTCACGGTCCCTGCTGGTACGCAAACCGTAACAACAAATTCGTTCCCAATAATGCAGATTCCATCTGGGAATTCTGCTGGTCTACTTCCTGACAAGTTTGACGGAAGCTCTTTCAAGATGTGGCAGAAGAAGATGCACTTCTACCTAACCACGCTGAATTTGGAGGGGTACACCCGTGAAGAGAAACCATTTCTCCCATAAGATAATACTGATCCATGGGCACTTGCGAGTGTCGATGCTTGGATACACGGTGACTTTCTGTATAAAGGATACATCCAAAGCCATCTGATCGACCCGCTGTTCAATGTCTTCTGTAATGTGGAAACATCAAAGGAACTTTGGGACTCTCTTGAAAAGAAGTATCGCTCTGAGGATGTTGGATCACAGAAACATGTCGTGGCAAGGTTCGAAAACTATAGAAGAAGTATCGCTCTGAGGATGTTGGATCACAGAAACATGTCGTGGCAAGGTTCGAAAACTATAGAATGGTGGACTCTAGGCCCTTAATAGAACAAGTAGACGAGTTGCATAATCTCCTCCACGAGATACATGCTGAGGGCATGAGGCTATGTGAGACCTACCAGGTCACTTGTGTGATTGAGAAAATTCCTCCTAGTTTCTCTAACTTCAAGAATTACCTCAAGCTGAAGAGGAAGTGGATAAGTCTAGAAGATTTAATTATGAGACTTCGAATTGAGTCAACAGACCGAATTAAGATTGAATCTGGTGTGCAAATTCATGAACCAAATGCAAATTTGGCGGAGCACCAGAATGCGAGTAAGCAAGCAAAGTGGCAGAACAAGGGGCGTCTTGACGAAGGAAAAGGAAAAATCGGTCCTCAGAATTCTCAAAAATTCAAGAAGAAGGTTGGTGAGACTTCTAAGCCGCGGTTCTCTGGAACATGTCACAACTGTGGCAAGGTGGGACACAAGTCTTTTGAATGTCGTAGTAAGAAGGCTCCGAATAATGATAAGTATGAAGCCAATCTCACTGAAACCGACATGTGTGCGGTTATCACCGAGGCAAATGTTTCTGAAAGTCATCCAATGACTTGGTGGTTTGATACTGGTGCAACAAGGTACATATGCAGAGAGAAGTCGATGTTCTCTACCTACAAGAAGAACAATAACGACGAGCAACTCTTCATGGGGAATTCTGCTACCTCGAAGATTGCAGATTATGGACAGGTTGTTCTGAAGCTAACCTCGGAGCGTGAGCTTACCCTGAAAAATGTGGTCCATGTGCCAGACATGCGGAAGAATCTGATCTCGGGATCCCTCCTCAGCAAGCATGGATTCTCCATCAAGATCGATGCAGATAAGTTGGTGCTGACCAAGAATGGGATGTATTTGGGTAAGGGGTTTGTTTGTGATGGACTGTTTAAGATGTCTGTTAAGGTTATAATTCGTAACAATAATGTTGGGAACAATGATGTAACCGAGGCTTCCACCTCGAAGGAAATAATCGATAAAAAACCAGTTGCTTATGTTGCGGAGTCTTTTAATTTATGGCATAAACGTTTAGGACATGTTAACTTTAAGTCTATGAGTAGATTGATGAACATGAATTTAATTCCAAAACAAAAAATAAGCAAAGAGAAATGTGAGGTTTGTGTTCAAGCCAAACTCACTAAAACGCCATCACCAAATGTTGAAAGAACAACCGTACCTCTAGGTTTAATTCACACGGATTTGTGTGATTTAAAGTTTGTTCAAACTAGAGGCGGAAAGAAATATTTCGTAATCTTTATCGATGATTGCACTAGATTTTGCTATGTATATCTATTACGCAGTAAAGATGAAGCTTTGGAGAAATTCAAAGAATACAAGTTGGAAGTCGAAAATCAACTTAGTAAAACTATTAAAATAGTAAGAAGTGACAGAGGAGGAGAATATAATGAACCGTTTGATGCATTCTGCAGACAACATGGTATCATTCATCAAACAACTGCTCCTTACTCACTAGAATCCAATGGAGTTGCAGAACGAAAAAACCGAACTCTTAAAGAAATGATGAATGCAATATTACAGGAATCTGGGTTGGCCCAGAACATGTGGGGGGGGGGGGAAGCATTACTCACCACAAATTATATCCTTAACAAAATACCACATAAAGTTACTGGAAAAACTCCATATGAACTTTGGAAAGGTAATGTACCTTCGTAGAAATACCTGAAAGTATGGGAGTGCCTCGTAAAAGTTGCAGTTCCACCTCCGAAAAAGATCACAATAGGACCTAAGACGGTAGATTGCATTTTCATTGGATATGCGCATAATAGTAGTGCCTATCGATTTCTAGTATATAAATCAGATATACCAGACATACATGCAAACACTATAATGGAATCAAGGAATGCTTCATTCTTTGAAAATGTGTTTCCATGTAAGGATAGGGGAAGTAACAAACGAACCCATGAAGGACGAGATGGTCATACCTCCGAAAACAAGGCAAGTAGTTATGGCACTGCTATAATTGACAAAGAAAAAGAAAAACCTAGACGAAGTAAAAGATCTCGTACAATGAAGACATTTGGTTCTGATTTTCTGGTAGTTTTTCTAGTAGAAAACGAGCCCAGAACTTTTCAGGAAGCAATGTCTATACCAGACACGCCTTCTTGGAAAGAAGCTGTCAATAGTGAGATGGATTCCATCTTGCAGAATAATACATATGAGATAGTTGATCTACCACAAGGGTGTAAAGCTCTTGGGAATAGATGGATTTTCCGAACTAAACTGAAAACTGATGGGGTAGTAGACAAGTACAAGGCTAGGCTTGCGGTACAAGAATTCAGGCAACTAGAAGGCTTGGATTTCTTTGATACCTATTCTCCAGTAACGAGAATAACTTCCATCAGAATACTCGTAGGTATTGCTGCATTGCGAGGTCTTGAAATTCATCAAATGGATGTGAAAACTGCCTTTCTAAATGGTGATTTAGAAGAGGAAATATATATGAAACAACCAGAAGGGTTTGTTATCCTAGGACAAGAACACAAAGTGTGTAGATTAGTAAAGTCACTATATGGACTTAAGCAAGCTCCTAAACAGTGGCATGAAAAATTTGACAACGTTATGATGTCAGACGGTTTCAGCATAAATGAATGCGATAAATGCTTATACTACAAAACTACTCCAAAAGAGTACATTTTGTTGTGTCTATATGTAGATGATATACTCATCATTGGTAATAATAAAGATATTATCAATAAAACTAAAGGCATGCTCAAAGGAAAATTTGACATGAAAGATATGGGTTTAGCGGATGTAATTTTCGGAATAAGACTTATAAGAACTTCTGAAGGAATTACACTAACTCAATATCATTATGCTGAAAAAGTACTTGAGCGGTTTAAGAACTACTCAAATGGAACTGCAAAAACTCCTGTTGATCCTCAACTTCACTTGACGAAAAATTCAAGTGAACTAGTGTCACAGGTGGAATATGCAAGAGTGATTGGAAGCTTAATGTACTTAAACAATTGTACTAGACCAGATTTGGCACACTCAGTAAATGTGCTAAGTCGATATACGAGCAATCCAGGTCATACTCATTGGAAGGCCATAACAAGAGTGTTGAATTATGTACGATACACCAAAAGTTATGGGCTGCACTATGGTAAAGAACCAGCAGTATTAGAAGGATATAATGATGCGAATTGGATTTCGGATTCGAGAAACTCGAAATCAACAAGCAGATATGTCTTTACTCTGGCAGGTGCAACAATATCCTGGAAATCTTCCAAACAGACACTCCTAGCCAGATCAACCATGGAGTCAGAATTCATAGCATTAGACAAAGCAGCAGAGGAAGCAGAGTGGCTTCGGAATTTTTTGGAAGATCCCGATGTGGGAAAAACTAGTGCCAGTAGTACGTGTAAATTGTGATAGTCAAATCTCGTCATATTAGA
The DNA here is from genome assembly GCA_964056655.1 of Arabis hirsuta. Classification (NCBI taxonomy): domain Eukaryota; kingdom Viridiplantae; phylum Streptophyta; class Magnoliopsida; order Brassicales; family Brassicaceae; genus Arabis; species Arabis hirsuta. Next base: position 36,139,553 of record OZ053303.1, read on the forward strand.
AGGTGACATAAAACCATTAGACAATTGATCTCAACTGGAGTAATTACGATAGATTACATAAAATCGGCAGAAAACTTAGCTGATCCGTTCACAAAAAGTTTACCGAGAGATCAAATTATCAAATCATCAAGAGGAATGGGTTTAAAAAGCCTATAATTAAAGATGACGCTTGATGGAAACCTCACCTACTTCTGGAGATCCCAAGATGTAGGTTCAAAAAGGATAACGAAATCAAGTTAATTCAGAACACTGTAACAATAATTTTATACCAAATTCCTAGGATGATATACAGTGTTACCTGTGGAAATTAGGTTAAGCTTTGGCTTTTAATGATTCCATAACTTTGAAATATCAGTGGAGTAGTACATGATACTTCTGAAAACAAAGTTAATGGCAGATCACCTAGTGAGTGTGAAATGAGGCAGTTTCTAGGAGAATGAAAAGTGAGGCTATATTCTCCAAGTTCACTCACGAATAACCAGGAATTGTTCAAGGCCAAAATGAACACAATAGAGAACTGATATCTACGAGAAAGTGTTGCTATGCGGTAACTGTTGTCTCGGTTTACATTAAAGTCCGGTTGGTTTAAGACATCATGTTCACCTCCTGGCCGAGTAAACCCGACATATATTAAAAATGATTGGTTCAAAGCTGAAACATGCCAGATATAATAACATTTTCGTATACTCTCGAAAGTCTGTCAAGTATAGTTTATTCTAGGTTGAGTCTAGTTTAGTTAATTATGCCTAGCTTAGTCAAGTCATGTACAGTTTGTCATGAAAGTTTTGTCTTCATTTGTTTAGAGTCATTTCTATTCATGTGGGGGATTGTTGGAACCAATTTTGGACATAAACAAATGGGCTTGTGATAGACATTTGGTTTATGGAAAATTAGTTCAAAATGTGAATGAGAAATGGGCTAAGAGATAAAGCCTAGTGTGTTGGTTTAATGAATACACACTTAAAATGTCCCACATCCCTTAGGGAAAACATTTTGGTGGTGTATAAATAAGGGCATGCATGAGTAGTGTTCAAAACCTTAAGAACATCTATGCACCATAGAAGAGACTAGGGAAATCCCACACGCGGGCCGTGGGCTCTTGGGCTCTTGGGAATTCCTCGCCGAGCCGACTTCTTTTTGAGTTTCGTTAAATGACGTTTTTTAGTGGGAATAAGTTTTATTATAAATAAAACTGATTTGTTAAAAAAAAAACAAAGATGTTCTCCGGAATTTCGGGCACGTGTCCCTTACCGACACGCTTTGCGGATTTTCGGGCGGCACACTTTTGCTTTCTGCTTTCCGGATTTTCGGACACGCTTGGACAGTTCTCTTTCTCAGCTTCCTCTATAAATACTGAGGTGCTCACTCTCTCAACACACACATCTGATCCTAACATCTGAACAAAATCGTAAACAGTCCCAATCTCTTTCCTTTCTGTAAGTCTTTTACTCGAGAGTATCGTAGAAATAGTTCGATAGAATCGTAGTTCGGGTGTTGCGAATACGATTGTTAGTGGTTGTATCCTGGGATCATCGAATCTATACAACCCGTCACATTACGGGAGATTCAAAGGGTTAAGGAAAGAGATTCGTCTCGCCTCCGCTTTCTGTCTCTTATCGCAATTTTTCTCACATTTGTCTGTGGTCCATTTTGTGGTCCAACATTTACTACCGCAAGTGTTCCTGATTCGCAGCTTCAAGACTGAGCAAACTCATCTTACTCTCTATATGACTGCAATTGCTTCTTTATCGACACTGGTCGGGAAGCCTATCATCAAGGTTTTCCCAGAGAATGGTCTTAACGTTAAGATAGCTGACTGGGAATCATCCAACAAATTTATCGCCTTCAACTTTAGTATTGGATTGGAATTGTAATAACTTCTGGTATCTTGCTTTTCTCATTGTGACTTTGATCTTTTGCTTTTCCAAACTTTATAAATTTTGTTTTTAAAGGTGAGAAATCTCGGCGAACTCCATATGAAGTCAATGTCACCATCCCAGTGGATGGTTATGATCCTGTTCAATTTTTCCTCACAACACTCTGCGGTGAGCTTACTATACACTCAACTTGATTGGATGATCCACGTGGCATTCCCCGTGAGCTGAAACTTTCAAGTGATTGCTCTGTCTCTCTCTGATACATACAATTTGTGTTTCGTACATGATTTCAGAATACAACCAAGGTAGTGAAGGAGGATCAGCGAAAGGATGGGCTATTTTCGGAGTTTTTTCCTGCGTGTACGAAAAATATCTCTCTCAAAATCACAAATGCTTTGTAATAGGAGAATTAGCTAAACTAATTGTGTTTTCTGGTGTGTTGCTTCTGGTCAGATCCCTTGTTGCATTTACACTTTTCTGCTGTGGAGGATTTATCTACAAAACAAGAGTAGAACGCGTGGTAACCTTCAATCCTTCTACTTCCATTCTTGATTCTCTAATTCTTCTCTCACGCTACTATATACACAAAATCACTGATATGTTCATATGGATGCAGCGTGGAATTGATGCATTGCCGGGAATGTCTCTTCTATCAGGCTTACTAGAAACTGTAAGCATTACCAAGGTACTCAAACGTATATATTTATGCGGAATCAAGGAGAAACCTCACTGTTCGTCTTTATGGAACTTACAAGAGGCCATTTCTATGTAATCTAATGGCTATGGTCTTTGTATACAGGTGAGTGGAAGTGGACAAAGCTACTCAAGAAGCGAAGACATCAACAATGCTTTTGCCAATGAAGTCTCATGGGACCGATCTTCCGCGAGTTCTACTCAAGCACCAACACATAGACCAAGTGAAAGAACGTATGGTGCGATCTAAACTGTTAATTCTTCGCAAGAGGTTATGTTTCAATCAATGATAAGTCATGTTGTTGAACAACATTTTTCGGGTTTTACTTTTCATTTTCAATCTTCATAGTTTCTGATGAGATCTTACTTGTTTAGTGGACAGTTAATTTATGAACATTTTTCTTATGTATTTAAGTGTCGATTATCTTATCAAATAGATAGAGAAAATTGAAGTAACTTGTTCTAAGTCCTTAAGAACCAAAGTGTTCTTGTTCTTGTCTTATTGTTTCTTGATCAACAATTGATTGGTCTTATAGGCCTCTAACAAACTTTCATAGAATTTAGAGACCCAAAACCAGAAACAATTTTCATAGAACCGATCAAGAATAAAGTATCTGCAGAAACCCACAAGAATAAAATAGCTGAATTGTACAAAAAAAGGTATTATAAACCAAATCTTCCCAAACACTTCTCGTTTCTAAGAAGGCACAATAGATGAGAAGGCACAATAGATGATTTGAACCTATATCTCTTACTGAAGGAACCCAAAATTACCATCAAATATAAGATTTTACACAAAGAACGATCAAGAAAGAGAAAGATCAACAAAGAAGAAAGAGACGTACAAACCAAATAATGTTACAAAGACGTTCCCAGAAGACTGAACCGTATTAATTATAAACCATAGACGAAGACATTGTGGATTGATCTCCATCTTTACCACGCAGAATCATTCTCATAACAAAGAGTGAAATTCTGATCCATAAACGAAGAAACGAAGACAAAACTCAAGGAACAACATACATAGCAATTGTTTGCCAATCACGATCACCTATACCAATAATAATCTCCATGATGATGATGATCTTTATCAATAACTCACTCAACCAACTAATAACCTAGAATCAATCACAAACAACAATCACTCACTGTTACGAACCGATCCTCATAATCAAATTCTTAGTCGATCAGAAGAACCAACCAAATCCCTCGTCCTCTTTTGTCATATTTCTAACATTGAAAGTTGAAGCCATTGACCCTAACGTTTGACGTCCGAGATGTTATTCCCATTCTTTTCTATTTGTACATCAAAAACACATAATAAATAAATTAAATTTAAAAACTATAGATCAAATTAAACGGGAAGAATAACAAAACAAATCAAAGATATCAAGACTTTTCAAATCACCTTTTTAGAGGTTTTCTGGTCCCTATATCATTATGCTTCAATAACTTCTTCTCTATACAGAACAACTATACCATCACAAAATTAAAATTGCAACAACATTCAAACAATCATACAAACTTATAGATTTAAAACGAAGAAACAAATACCAACAGAAAAATCAAGAATACTCGAATATAACTTTGGATAATAAGTATGTGCGAACTGAACTAAAACGTATCACTACAAAAAAAGGGGGTTTAGCATCGGTTTTTTTGTGTCACATATGTTATTGATATTAGTTTGAGTCACATAATTACAAGTGATGTTACTTTTAAAGGCTTAAATAAGTTATAGAAAATGATGTAAATATTAACCGATTTGCATCGTTTAATTAGGAAATGATTCAAAAAAAGTCTCAATTTCCATCAGTTTTAAAAACCGACAATAAATATGTAATTTGTATCACTTTTATTAATGATACAAACTTTGGATCAATTATTAAAATGATAGAAAATCAAATTTAGAAATTATGTAATTAAACTAATTTTCATATCAATTACAAGTGATATTATATTGTATCAATTAAACATATAAGTGATTAATTCCAAAAAAACATATAAGTGATTTAATGGCAAAAAAAACCTGATACATAAAAGGTTAATGTTATATATTCGTATCTCTAATTTGTTCGATTAGTTTCAGCATGAAGCAAAAAAATAGTTTCAACATAAAGTTTTCATTATTTGATTGATTTCATTAGATATTTTACTGTATTCATGATATATACACTTTTAATAAATTTTTAATAATTTTGTTATATATCATCAACATTATTGTCATACATAATTTTTTTTTTATAAAATGTAGTGTGGTACGTACATATGTAAAAAATCACCAAAAAAAAAAACAGAATGTAAACTCAATTATACAACTTAACTATCTGTACCACATTTCAGAACCAAAAAAGGAATTACAATATCACTAAATTGGTTATTTGTTAATCAACCATTTTGTAATATTCGTTTGGTTAGGTATTTAAGCGTCTCCAAATAGTTGATTTCATAAACGACGTCGTTTGATTAGTGTTGTAAAACGTCATCGTGTGGTTTGAAGCTAAAACGATGTCGTTTAAGTACTTCTCTCTATTTATGTGATAAGAGAGTCGACGACAACACTCAGTGACTTAACGAAGAAGAAACAAGAAATGTCTCTGATTTCAACTTTACTTTTCTCTTTTTCTTCTTATGCTTCAAATCATTTTTGCCTTTGATTTTCCTTCAATTCGATTTTGGGTTTGATTTTCCTTCAATTCGTGTTAGCATGACTCTATGCGAGAAGCTGCGATCGATGACTTCAAAGCGCCGCATCCCTTGGCCGAGGAGCTCCGGTTCGTTCAATGGATAGAGGGAATCGTACTATAATCCACCACGAGCCACCACTATAATCCACCACGAGAGGCTGAGCACTAGCTACGCTCCGAGTAGCCCCATTCCGAGCTTGTAAACAGCAAGCCAGGATAAGAGAAGGTGGACGAAAAGAGTGGACGCTGAAATGTATGCGCTCAGAGTTACAATGCTTTGCGATTAAAGGAACTTCTGTATGGAAAAATTCATTGTGTAGGCGAAGATTTGTGGGATTACCAGATAAGTATTCTCATTCATTCAAATTTCTTTACTTTATTTGCTACAAAGAACCCTTATGAAATTTTGAGAAAGAAAAATACTTGTTATAAATGAAATATCTTTTCGATTTTGGGTATATTAGATGATGGATTGGGTAGTCTTATTGATGCCATAACCGGATATTGTTTACGCCAAATTGATTGTGTCTAAGATTTCCTAAGTATCATATAGTTTTTATATGACACATATATGTTAAAATTCCGAATAAAATCTTTTAGATTTTCGGCAATTGATAATCCCTAGCGGGAGTCTTAACCTATTATCTAGATATATCAAGCGTCAGTTACTCTATATAATATTTACCTCAAAGATTTTCTCATATAGGGTTTTAATAATCGACCAGAGCGGATCCCATAGGAAGAACAACAACCAAAGATCGGCTGCTAAAAAGGTACTCTTAACGCTACATCTCTTAATTGTATATGAACTTTGAATTCAGATTTGGCTATGTTTTGTAAATATTTAGTTATGTTTTGTTGTTTGCATCGGCTGTTTGGTTATAAAACGTATTGGCTGTCAAACAATGGATAAAACATGGCTTGCTAGTTGATTACACAATGAATTTGCTGGGTCTGATTTTATTGTCTATTAGCTTTGAAATCGGATTCTTGTTTTAAAAGATGGCATCTAAACTTACTTTAGTTTAGACATGAAGCAAAGGGGTTAGGGAATATGAAGATGTGTTTCTTTATTGCTGTCTCAATACCATTCATCTTAGTTGTGACAATTAACGTGCCGACATATTAACCACGCTGCTGCATCCAGGTCCTCTCCACTCTATTCTTGACTCTATGTCTATGTCAAGCCTTTTAATATTTTCTTCTAGTCTTGGATTGAAAAATTTGTGGATGCGTGTATCATGAGTATTTTACTTTACGTGTTTGTTAGCATATAGTGTTGTTGTAAGCTTTGGTTAGCATAGTTAGTACTTTGTATATAAGGAAGCCATATTGCACAGTTAACATTAATGAGAAATAAGCATTCTTAACAGGTTTTTTAAGCTTAGCTTTATCAAGAGTTTGTTAGACACGGTTCTATAGTACTTGTATTTTGTCTGCGGATTTGGTTGTTACTCTTAGCATTTATTTGTTATATCTCATTTAGTAAGTCAGGTCTACTGGTGCTTGGTTGAACGTAATCTTACGTTATATTTTCTTTATTATATTGAATGTGTTGCTTGGTTACATTGTATTTGTGTTAACGTGTTGTTTGGAATTATATTCTGTTGTTTACATTGAACGTGTTGCTTGGTTAAATAGTATATGTGTTTTGTATATCTAGAAAAATCTAACATGAAAGACACCTCTAGAGCTAAGTTCTTCATTGAAAGTCGCAAGAAATCAGATGGAACTTTTGTCTCTTAAGAAGCAAAAAACTATGCGTTTAGTTGTTCATATAAATTAACTCATTGGATGTCTAGTATAGTTTCATTACTGGTACTGAAACTTGTTGATATGGTGATCGATTCTTGCAGAAAGAACTAGCACTTCTAATGAGTCAGTATCCATCTGATGGAAGTTTAAACAAAGTTGTTGCAAGCTTGGACGATGAATACTCCAAAGTATTTGGACCTGAATGTCCAGGAATAATCCGTTGCGTCGGACGTGGACCAACACCTTCAAAATTGTTGAAACGTTCTACTCCTCCAATACCAGAAACACCGAACTCTGAAGTTGTGGAGTTGAGGTCTCAGGTTACAGGGTTACAGAATTAATACCAGAATTTGCTTGGAGTCGTCAAACAATTAGTTGGTGCTGTTGCTGTTCAGGTAAGTCGTGAATCAATTGCTCCTGTGTTATACTTGTGACTGGTTGTTGAATAATATCTAAGTTCCTTTTATTCTACAAATAACTTCAATGGTACCGAATTTTGGAGCATTGCTATCAAATTTGGCTACTCAGCCCAATTTTACTTCCATGTTATCGAACTTGGTTGAGCAACCAAATAATCATGTATTTTTAAAAAATTTATGCTTAAACTTATTTCTTTTCGCATTAATGCCTTGTTAGTTTAAAAACATATTTGTTATATAAATACCAAAGAATAAAAGTGAAAAAAATTGGTTGACTAATTGATTGTTAACTTTAATATAGGCAATAGATGATGGAAGAAATCAAGATGAGAATGCATGCACTTCTGGTACTTGAGTTTGAAATATTTCTTTAGCTTAAGTCATTAGAACTTAAGTTTGGAACATCTGTTCTCTCTTTCAACTACATTGATCTTCTTTATGTTAAATTCAAACTACTATTTCTATTTTAGTGTTTCTAGTTATATTATGATGATTCATTACATTATTCAAATATGAAAGCTATAAATAAAGTATTTAACTCATTTGGACAAGTGATTTAATTTCGAAAATTAAGTGATGCAAGCATATGCCTACAACGTCATTTATAAGAAGTGAGACTAATAAATCGATATCACTTTTCACCAAATGATAAATCAGTTTGGATCAACTAACACAAATCATGGTATCGATTAAAATAAATGATAGCAGATTTCACATTGTTTGTGTTATCCGATACTAAAACTAACATCACTTCTAGGTACTTGACATGGATGATCTTCCGGCAATCAAATAAATATACATGAAGATATCCGTATATAGAACGAAATAAGAATCAACACTAAATTTCATACCTCAGTAACGAACGATACATCTGCAAGTAAAAAAAATTATATATGAAGATCTAAACAAAACCACACTAAGCAATAACCAAACGAAACACAAAAAGACAATTATATTTCAATATAGATGATGTAATCTGAAGAAACCAAAAAGGTCAAGCATAATCAAAATTATATGAAATATATATCGAGCTCACCATATCGAAATAAGAGATCATAATTTAACAAAACATTTAAAAGAAACGTCATAAAACATGGAATAGTAAAAATAAGAAGAGAATTACCTTGACAGAGCCAAATTCTAGAAAAAAAATATAAAGAAGAATCGTTATAGTAGCAAGAAGGAGAAGAGGAGTAGATAAAAAAAAAACCATAGTTAAACAGAGAAAGATAAAAAAAAATAAGAGCGAACAAATACAATAGCACACCGATTAACAAATTTGCACACGGATCTGCAAATACAAAGCAAACGAAAATTGTTTTTCATATAGAATAAAAAGACGAAACAAACGTGAAGAATAGATATATAAGAAAACATATATGCACCTAGGGTTTTAATTAAAACCAACTAAAATCAAGCCCAAACCCTAATCATTATTAAATGAATTATCAATATTTTTTATTTAAAAAAAAAGACGATGACAATGCATTGTAATTATATTGATTCATTAAGGGTAATATAGACAAACCAAATATTAAACTTACTCTGGAGACGACACGTAGGATTTTCTGACCTCACAATTATAAATGTAGATAGATGAATACAAAAACATATTGACTAATTCAAATTGTTGGTACATCAGCAACTAAATAAACCAATGACTACAACTCTTCCGACTAAAAGAAATATGCTTTATCATTAACACTATGAGTTTTATAAACTAATGGGGTGTATTCAATCTTGTATTTATGAGTATTTCATGTGATTTGTATTAAAGAGACAAATCATATGTTATTGGAACATGAATTTTTATTTTTTTTCAAAATTCAATGTTGAACTTGTGATTTCAAAATCTACTTTAAAATCCACTATTATTGAAAATAATTTAAGTAATGAATTTTAAGAGATTTGTTATGATTTTAATGTGTTTTTATGGAGTTTCTTAGCTAAAACTATATAAAGACAAATCAAATGGTTTTATATGAGATTCTAGAGTATTGTTAACTAAAATCCCTTAAATCATCCAAAATCATCTTAAAACTCATCTAAAATCAAATCATTTCATATCCTCACAAATACTAGATTGAATACAGCCCCTAATGAAAAATGAGAAATTTGCTAAATTAACTCAGTTTGAAATTGAGAATGTCCCAATAACCTTTGTCTTTTTTTTTACCAACTTTTTTCCAAAATTACCCTTTGATTAATATTCAAAATTACAAATAAATGGTTTTTATAATTTTATAAAATCTGAAAAATACAAAAGAGTAATACACAAGGCATATGGATTCATGTTTATATATATATATTTTTTTAAAAACATGACAGAAATTATTCATTTTTCCATCTACCATAGTAGAATCTGCTAGTAGATTAGGTGTTCTGCGACTTTGTACAAATCTACGAGTGGTAGAAGGACGTATTCTATGGTTTGTTCAAGTTCTACCTACAGCAGATTGCATATTCCACGATTTGCTTAAGTTCTACCAACCGCAAAATACTATTTCTACCAATAACTCTGTGTTCTACCGTAGGCAGAATACATATTCTACCCCTTCTTTCTACCACTTTTTCTATCTTCTACTAAATGGTAGAAAAGATATTCTACCACAGTTAGTTTTAATTCCTTAAATCTAGATCACTAAATATTTCTTTTCCAAAAAATATTGTATTTTATATTTAGTTTCCAAAATATGTTTTTTTTTGATTTTTAGTTTAAAACAATTGTTTTTTTTTTGTAAAATATTTTCCAAGTGTTTTTGGAAAAAAAACATTAAAATTTTATTGAATATAGTATAAGTGTTTTTCAAATATTTTCCACTAGATGTTTTTCGCTTTTGCAGATTTTTTTTTAATTTTTTTTTAACTTTTTTTATTTGATATTTACTAATTTTTTTTTTTAATTTGTATATTATGTTTTTTTAACAAAAATTCTGAAAATATGTTCATAAATTCATTTTTATTATTTTTTAAGGGTAAAATTGAGTTATGAAAATATCAAAGGTTATTGTGACAAAATGATATATGTATAAAGGTTATTGGGACACTTTCAATTTTAAACTGAGTCAATTTAGCAAATTTTCCATAAAAGTTTTCAGATATGAGAATGGCACTTATCTTAACCTCAATGACATTGTTTGTTGTGAATATTTTGACTCATTTTAATAATTTAATTTTATAGTTTCACAGTATATTTCAAGAACTATGATTATAATTAGCACGATCAAATATGTAACAGCTAGAATTTCTAGTTTATAGCAAAATTTTATGCGTTTCTACATACATTTTAAAATTAAAAGAAAAAAAAATCATTATTTATATATATATATATCTATAAAATTATTATTTTTCAAATATTTCTGGAAAATTCTTGTAAAAAGTATGTGAACCAAACTAAACCCGAAATTTTTTTTGGGTAATTTTGAATATTTTCGGTAATTTTTTAATATTTCTAGTAAAAAAAAACCCAAACGGTTTCTATTTAAATACTTGGACCCGACCCCGAAAAGAATAGAACCGAACCCGACCCGAATTTCATAAATACCCGAACGGTTCCTGTAATTCTATAGCCGAAACCCCGAAGCTCGAAAGACCCGAACGGGGTACCGGAACGTCCAGGGCTAGTCTTTAAGGATCATGTTAATCACTTGTGGTTTTGTTGGGGTTTAGGGCATCTTTGAGACAACAGACGAATTCCCTCCTCGCCTCTAAGCTGGAATTGCTTGGCTCGGAGATCTTGATAAGCCTGCTATGTTAGGCCTTACCACCCGTCAGGTCTGCGAAAAATTGACATCTCTAGTCTCTAAAGATACAACGAAGATGAGGCAAGATCACTCGTTTTTTGGTTATTCAGATTTCTCTAGTTTAAACTTTTTCTGTATAATGATCTTATCAATTATCTTTCATCTCTTGTTTTCTAGGGAAAGAATGTAAAACTGGATCATATCATGAGGGAGAATTTCGACCCAAGCTCGATGCCAAAGTTGTACATTACGTTTGCTGCAAGAGAGTCGGAGTCTCCATATGCACCTCTAGTGGAGTATCAAGGCGACATGGTCTGTACAACACAAGCAGTATCAAGGCGATATTTTTCTATATTCATAGAATCGTCTTTAGGCCCAAGAACAGCAAATTAATATTCAGATAGAGTCAGCCATATAATAACGGCAACAATAAATTAATAATAATATTTTTTGATTAAAAATAATAATATTGAAATTGTTGATTCATCCGCAATTGAATTAACCAATAATCCAAAAAAATACTTACAAAAAAACTTGAATTTCTAGAACATGCCTTACGAACAATGAAAATATGCTTTATACAGTATCATTAACATTATGATTTTTATAAACAAGTATAAAGTCCGGAATTGATTCTTCACATCCTCAAAATCAAGGAATAAAAATTTCACTTATAGTGGTTGTTTTAACCATAATGACATTGTTTGTTGTGAATATTAGCTCATTTTACTATTTTAATTCAACTCTCAAATATATCTCTTAAACCCAAAGCAGAATAACACAACATACAACTTCAAATGACAGAATGAAAAACAACAATGCCAAAACCAAAGTTAAAACAAGTGTAACACATTTCTTCCCCAAAATATTTGTATTTCTATATTCTTCCCAAACATTTTCCTTATATCACGACGAATTTAAGAGTTTATCTTCCTGCAATTCTTCCTGATTTCGCCATTCGAACCAGTCAAGGGAGAGATATTTCCCATCTTGATCATTGATTCCACAAACTGCTCGAAAAACTCCTCTTGATCCTCTGCATACTTCTTCACAAGCTCTCTCGATTGCTCGTTACTACTGAACAGAACTTGGTCTGAATTCAACAAACCTTTGTTCTCTATCAAGTTCTTGAAGTAGCTGTTGTCGAATCTCGCGGCGCTGATGATGTCAAGCACCGAGAGAATCTGGTCTCCACCGGATCTTGGACACCTTTGGCGCAAGTTAGCAGCAAAAGATTGTTCCAATGTCATGTCTGGTCTGCCGTTTCCGGACTGGTTGTATAGCCTCTGTCTGAAACTAGTGCATCTCGAGAATCCGATGGTGTGACTCCCTGAGAAAACAGTTATAAGATATGGTAGCTTGAGAAACAAGTAAAATAATAGGGTTTCTTTTAATTGTGTTCCGTGCGTGTGAAGCAACTGTGATTGAGTGAAAGAATCTTACCGGAGAGAGCGACAAGATCGGTGACATCGAGTCCTTGACGCTTAAACTTTGTGAGAATGGTCTGGAAAGTGTTGTTTGGTGCAGGGATGTTGTTGTTTGAACCACTCAAGCTAGCACTTCTTGAATCTCTTCTTCCCAATGGAACCACCCAGCTTGGTCCACCACTCTAAACCAAAAACCAAACCAAATCAGCTGAATTTTTAAAATTTGGTTCAAGAAAACAAAGATTGTGTAGGGGACTTACAAGAACAGAGGAGTCTCTAGCGGCTAAGGTTAGAACATCGGCGCAAGAGACAATTCCAGGGCATTGTTTCTCCAACTCAGCTTTGATCTGATCAACTACGTCGAATCCACGAGCCGATTTACTGTTAGGGTTCGAGCCTTTCTCACTCACTATCCTCCCACTGCTGTCTAGAAGCAAAGAGCCATCACAACCCTACATTTCAAAGTTACTTTGGTCAACAAGTTACTAACTTAATACACAAAACATGGTAAAGAAATTAACCGAACCTGAACGAAACAGTCGTGGAAATGAAGTCTCAATAAAGAAGCAGCCATACGAGTCTCTCTAGCAACGGCTTTAGCTACAACTGATCTCACGATTTCCCCGGCTTGTGGGCAAGAATGGGCGTAATAACCCGGGAAGAGTTTGCCTCCATAGCTCTTGTCGCAGAGACAAAGAGGGAGAAGGCAAAGGAGAGAAAGAAGAAGAAGAAAGCTAGTGAGTCTTGCCATTAAAGTACTTTCAAGAAGAAGAAGATGAGGAAAAGAGAAGACTTTGAGATGATGAGTGATATGAAGGAAGAGGAGAAGAAGAATGTATTTATAGGAAGAGACTATGAATAAGAAGCTAGAGGAAATGGAGTTGGTATTAACTAAACTAGGATTAAGATGTAATAAAGGGAAATGCAAAAAAAAAAAAGTGTTGTAAAAAATAATTGGAGGAAAGAAAGATGATTAAAACTTGGGTTTGGTACCCAACATTGCATGCTAATTTTGACTAATTAACCTTCTTTTCTTTTGGGGTTTAATTATTTTAAAATTAATTTGACTTTGAAACTGGAAAAAGCAAATCAAGCTTTGAGTTTTTTACTTTATATAGAAGTTGATCTTTATCCATATATTTTAACGACTCATAACAATAATTTGATGACTATCAACTCTTTTTTTTTCTATGAATGGATATTCGAATTTTCTTGCTTCAACATATCCATTAGTTTCGACTTCTTGATTAAGGTCAGGAAGCAATTTTCATTTACCGCACCCTTGTCGTAGAATTCAAAAATTACTTTAAAATTCGAATTTCGATTAAGAAGCCTAATTACAAAATTAATAGATATGTAATTGTCCGTTGTATAATCATCTGTGTAATTGTTCTCATAACTTGTAATAGATCATAAATTCAGACAATTAAAAAAAAAACGTGTCAATCAATAACAAAATAAAAAATCCTAGTCACTAACATATAAGCCATAATGGTTTGTCTTAAATCTTTAATACTCAAGATCATAATCATATGGAAGTTTTAATCTTGCTACAACTTAGAAATATTTAAGATTTTATTTTCCAAATTAAATTTTACTGATCCCTTTTTGTAAGTATGAACAGAATAATCAGATAATTTTTCAACAAAGTAACCAATAAAATGCCTAGATTTAACTAAAAATATCAAAGAAGAATTCGAAAGAAATACTATTTTTACTTTTACAAAAGACTTTGGTTTATAATATCCATTAAAATACTATGTTTGCAAAGACAAAGTCAAGTCGTCTGTGTAGTGAGAAAGAGAAGAGAGTAGGAAGAGATTCTAACTACTCTCTTTTGACAAAAATTTGATATCTCAAAGTTTTAATCTATGTTGACTTGTGAACACAACTTTTGTTCTTATAACCAATGCAATGCAAAGAAAGAAAATATTTTTGTCTTTTTGTATAATAACACATGAATCTGCAGGTAAAAGCAATCTCAAGTTGAATCTATCAAACTTTTTGACTCTTACACATATTCCCTTCATTCTAGAAACTATGAAGATTGAAAACGAAAAGTAAAACCCGAAAAATGTTGTTCAACATTTATTGAAACAGAACCTCTTGCGAGGATACTAACAGTTTATATCGCCCCATATGGTCTCTGGTGCTTGAGTAGAAGACGCAGAAGAGCGGTCCCATGAGACTTCATTGGCAAAAGCATTGTTGAATTTCAGTTCTTGAGTAGCTTTGTCCCTTTCCACTCACCTGGTTAAAAAGAAATTAGTCATTAGATTTACACATAACTCGTCTCTTGAGAGATCCATAAACTATTAAAGACCAACAATGAGCTTTTTTCTCCTTGATTCTGTTTAAATGAATCATTTGAGTTAGACATTCACGATTCAACCAAAGTTTACGAATTGCAAAATATTCAGAGTACACAGAAATGGAAAAAATCACACAAAAGAAACTTGATATTTTTTTTTATTACAAAACCAAACATACAACATGTAGTACAACACATAGCCCAGAGGTTTACGAGAAGCAGAAGCCCGAGAGGTTTACGGAAAGCAGAAGCCCAAAAGATTACCGGGAAGCAAAGCCCTAAATATTACAGGGAAACGTAGCCCTAAAGAGTACAGGGAAACATAGCCCTCACTTGTATAGGGGAGGGGAGAGCAAAACAACCTAGATCTAAAATCACAGTTAGCACTAAAAAATATAAAAGCGACAGACGAGTCCAACAGAGAGCGTGTAAAGAGCTGAAGATCCAGTTGGGAGAACCCGCTTAGAAAGAGCCCAAATCGACGATTAATCAAATCATAAACCATGAAATCACAGTTATCATGGATGAGTTTAAAAGAGATAAATCTGCTTTAGCTGCACAAACAACGAACGAAATCATCATCGAAAAATTTAAGAAATCTGATGACGAGGAGAAGAAAACAGAGGAGATCAAAGAAACTCAACAAGATTTAAACTCCATCAAGGCATTACCAACGAGCCAAGAAGAAGAAAATTGTAAAAGAAATATGAAAAAAAATCTTGGCTTCACATACCTTATTTTATTCTCCTTAACGGAAACGGAAATAGCATTCAAGACCGCAAAAGTATGTATTTGAGGTTCCAAGCAACTTCAAGATCATGATAGGGTATATGCAACGCGACTCACACTTCTTGCAAAGTGGACGAGTTACACTATTATTGAGCACCACCTCGAGCAGTTCTCCCATGAATTTTATTGTGCTTCCTGGCATGAGCCCTGCATATTCTCCGACTACACACTGTGTATGCAAACTAGCCCGGTGATCTTTACACGTGTAGAACCACAACTCCCTTGGATCAGACTCTTCCTCACAAATGTCGCACCAGTATTTACCACTTGCCTTTTCGCCACCATAACATACTTTGAGAGGATGATCGTCAACTCTATGCTTTACCTCTTGTGGTAAAGTGACGCATTTGAAGCATAAAGCAAATTTACAATCATCTTCAATGCACATGAGCACGTACCATACCCTCTCTTTGCAAACGTTGCATATTTCAACTTTGTCTCGTGGAATGTGATATAAGGGATGATCAGGATGACATATATGGACAAATGGCTCAGAAATTGAAATGCACCGGACATCTATTTTCTTATCCCCATCCTGGTACACGAAACCATTAGAATATCTACGACAAACATGACACCAAAAGCCGCCAATCTCGCTTGTAACTAAAGTAAGGCGGTCGTTATGAAACGCATGCCATTTTTTTTTAGGAAGTTCAGCGCAGTTTTGGTGAACATTGAAATCACAATCCAAACAACCATAGAAAGATTGAAGACCGATGTGATGGCTACATGCTCTGCACCGCTTGCTTTCCTCATATAGAACACCATTAACGTGAAGTCTAAGGTTATGCTCTTTGTGGCTGAAATGATTTATTGTTTCATCATCTATTACCACATATGGCTCTATATCTTCTATTTCCTCAGGTACTCCTTCGAGTTCTTTCCCGTTCCAAACATCCTTTCTTGTAGCGCATTTCAAATGAACGATATAGCTAGGACACCTCTGACAAGAATAACCCCCACAAGTCCAATCCACCTTCTTGTGACAAACTCTACAAACAGAATTCACAACACCAAGAACAGAAGTGCGAGAAAGACGGTGATCATGCCGATTGATGTTTATGACGCGTGGAAGGCCAAGACAGCCTTGGTGGATGATGAAATCGCATTGAACACATATATAAGGGCTACGATCTCCACTCAACCCGCAAGCATTACATGTAAAATTACGGTGTCTTGGGAGAAGGGTGAGTTGGTGATCATGAGCTTTCAAATCTAGAAGAGATTGTGGTGGTGGCTTGTAAACACAACGCATATCCAAGGTGAAGTTACATATAGAACAATGATAGAACAATCTCTGATCAATTTTGCTTCCACAAAGACGACATTTTCCATCAGAATAGTCTGGTAATTGACCCATGAAGAGTTTAAGAGGGTGCAAGGAATGGTGAGAGTGGTTTACCTCTGACGTGTGTTTTGCCTCTGATGGATGCCATACGCAATTCACATGGAAGTTTAAATCACATTGATGACATTTGTAAACAGACTCATAGTCGCTAAGCTTGCCACATTTAGCATCACAGTAGAAGTAGATCTGCTTCTTGACAAGGATGAGGTTGTGGTGATGCGTCTCAGAAACTTTGATAACCTCTGGTGGTGGGTACGTGGCACAGTGTAGATCCACGTCGAAGTCACATATCGCACAACGGTAGAATAGATCCACGATTTCCTTTCCACAAATAAAGCAAGTATTACCACATAGGGTGAAGGGAGTAGTTTGAAGCCAAATAGGGTGAAGGGAGTGAGATGGGTGTTGTATAGATTCAGAGGTCTCGTTGCTACATTTCTTGTGGACGAAAAAATCACAGATTTTGCAATAGTAGCCATCTCTGCTAGATTCACATCGTCCACAACAACCACCTTTCCTCATATCATTCCAAGGCATCATAAAATGCTCGTGGATCCATGGTAATGACACTCTCTCACCAGCGTCGATTGTCGTATACTGGAAAAAAGAAGAGGAAGAAAAGTTAGATCAAAGTTACAAAGACGACAGTTTCCCATCATCATAGAAGGTGTAAGGAATGGTTTACCTCTAACGGGTGTTTGAGCGGATGCCATACGCAATCCACATGGAAGGTTAAATCACATTCATAACATCTGTAAGCAAACTCTTTGTAACCAATGTCGCCACATTTAACATTACAGTTGAAGTCGATCAGCTCCTCGAGAAGGGTGAGTTTGTGCTGATGCGTCTCTGAATTGTCAATAACCTTTGGTGGTGGTGGATATCTGGCACAGTATAGATCAATGGTGAAGTCACAAATCTCACAACGATAGAGTAGATACTTGTTTGTCCTTCCACATAAAATGCAGTTATCATCTAGATTTCTTCGAAGCTCGAGCGTGTGACCAGAGTGAGATGGGTGTTGGATACATTCGGAGGACTCGCTACATTTCTTGTGGACGAAAAAGTCGCAGCTTTCGCAGTAGAAACCATCAGTGATAGTTTCAAAGCCTCCACAACAATCACCTTTCCCTAGATGATTCCAAGGCACCATCAAATGGTCGTGGATCAATGGTAGTGACACTCTCTCATCAGAGCTCATGGCCGAAGGAAGAAGGAAGAAGGAAGAAGAAAGATTAATAATGTCTGTCTAGATCTCAATGCTACTCCAACTTTAATATATCTTTCTCAAATGAATGGATGACATTTTTTTTCTCTTTAATTAATAATGTCTGTGTAGATCTCAATGCCACTCCAACTTTAATATTTCTACTCCATTAATGTCCGTCTAGATCTCAACGCCACTCCAACTTCAATATATCTACTCAAATGAATGGATGATGACAATTTTTCTTTTTCTATCGCAAGGGATCGTAATCTAAAAGAGCCCATGGTTTTGATTTTTTTTTTCTAAAAGACCCTAATTAAAGATGTATTTGTTTTTGTTTTTTCTTTTTAATTTAAAACGCGGTTAAAGACAAAACTACCCTTAATGAATCAGTTATATTACACGATCCAACCCATCCGAATGGATACCTACCCAACCCGGATCAAAAAATCAAAACAAAACAAAATAAAAAAAACCCAATGAAAGCGGTTAAAAAAACTCGTTCCCTCTTCTTAAAGGCGATTCATCCGATTGAAAAGCTCCGGTTTTCCGCTTCGTCTACACTCCATCTCCACAACGGCGACACTCCATTTCAGCACCGCCGCCACTCTGTGTCCGTCTTCGTCAGAGAACAGTTGAAGGTATGTGTACTAGGGTTTATTGAGGTTTAGATTTGTGCTAGGATTTTGGTTTGAAAAGGAGATATGTCGGGTTTGAAAGTAAGGTTTTGATATGATTTGGAGATTTATGGGTTCGGGTTTGAAAGTATAGAACCAAATTTGGGATGAATTGATTTTGTGGATTCGGTTTTGTGTTTGTTTCGGATTTTGTTTCTTGTTTTCTTTTGTCCGATGATTTAATACTACGAACTACTGTGTATTAAACATAAAACACGTGTGTACAAAAATAAGAATAAAAAAATAAACACGTTTAGCACATGCGCCGTCATAGAATAAAAAAATTATTACAAAAAGTTATACTTTGACAATTTTTATGTATTATTAGTCATACTTACATAAACTTATAGTTTTTCTAGTAGTATTCATCGAATTAATCCATTAAAATACATTTACTATAGTTTCGTATATTAATTTTTAAAAAATCACAATGTTGTTTATTTCACATGACAATGAGTGTTTCTACATATCCATTACCATATGTATAAGATATTGTTTGAGTAAACAATGTAATTTTCTCCAATTCTGGAATTTCTAATAATTTCAACCTAAGTCCAGACAAATATACAAACAAGTGAAAATACATAAACTTATAAACTCATAGTGAAAACGAGGAATACGTCCAGAGAAAATTTCCAAAATACGAAGCATACAGTCATACTTAGTTATACCAGTTATACCGGACAGAGTACGAAGCATACAGTCATACTTAGTTAAACTAGTTATACCAGACAAAGAGAATTTCCAAAATACGAAGCATACAGTCATACTTAGTTATACTAGTTATACCGGATAGAGAGAATTTCCAAAATACAAAGCATACAGTCATACTTAGTTATACCAGTTATACCGGACAGAGAGAATTTCCAAAATACGAAGCATACAGTCATACTTAGTTATACCAGTTATACCGGACATAGAGAATTTCCAAAATACGAAGCATACAGTCATACTTAGTTATACCAGTTATACCGGACATAGAGAATTTCCAAAATACAAAGCATACAGTTATACTTAGTTATACCAGTTATATCGAACATAGAGAATTACAAAAATACAAAGCATACGATCATACTTAGTTATACCAGTTGTATCGGACAGAGAAAAACACTATTTTTATCTAGTTGGGATTCGACACATTGGAGTAAGGATTCGACACATTAATGTCCGTCTAGATCTCAACGCCACTCCAACTTCAATATATCTACTCAAATGAATGGATGATGACAATTTTTCTCTTTATATCGCCTCTTGTAAGGGATTAAGGCCATAGTTTGAAACTTTTTTCTAAAAGACCCTAATTAAAAGATGTATTTGTTTTTTTTTTCTTTTTAATTCAAAACGTATTTAAAGACGAAGCTACCCTTAATGAATCATTTATATTACAAACCCATCCGAATGGATACCTACCCAACCCGGATCGAAAAATCAAAACAAAACAAAATAAAAAAAACCGATGAAAGCGGTTAAAAAAACTCGTTCCCTCTTCTTCCTTTTCTTCTTCTCGAAGGTGATTGATCCGATTGAAAAGCTCCGGTTTTCCGCTTCGTCTACACTCTATCTCCGCAACGGCGACACTCCGTTTCAGCACCGCCGCTGCTCTGTGTCCGTCTTCGTCAGAAAACAGTTGAAGGTATGCCCTTAAATCTTATCTCTTCAATTTTTGAAAGGGGTTTTACTTCAAACGGGTTTATGATGGCGAGAAAGGGTCTCAATTTAACAAGGGTTTCGGTTTCAACCATAGATATGTCGGATTTGTTCAGATTTCTATAGTTTGAAATTAGGAAATTAGGGTTTATTGAGGTTTAGATTTGTGCTAGGATTTTGGTTTGAAAAGGAGATATGTCGGGTTTGAAAGTAAGGTTTTGATATGATTTGGAGATTTATGGGTTCGGGTTTGAAAGTATAGAACCAAATTTGGGATGAATTGATTTTGTGGATTCGGTTTTGTGTTTGTTTCGGATTTTGTTTCTTGTTTTCTTTTGTCCGATGATTTGATAATGGGTTATGTTTTGTTGTCGATTTTGGAGATTTATGGGTTCGGGTTTGAAAGTATAGAATCCAATTTGGGATGAATTGATTTTGTGGGTTCGGGTTTTTGTTTGTTTCGGATTTTGTTTCTTGTTTTCTTTTGTTCGATGATTTGATAATGGGTTATGTTTTGTTGTCGATTTTGTAGAATGACTCCTAAGACCAGGGATGGAATGTTGAGGAAAGGGAAATCAAAGAATTCGACTAAAAAGAATTCAAAGGGGACTTCAAGAGATTCGGCTTCAAAAGGATCCACTAGTCAGTGCGAAAGATATGCGGTGAGTGGCTCAGAAGAAGAGATTACGCCCAAAGAGATTACGCCATTAGAGGTATATGATGAGAGTAATTGATTGTTAACTACATCCGGTCTAAGTAGTATTGTGTAGGAGAACTGGTACTCATGAAGAAAGCTGTTAGCTATTAGGGAAACTGGTAGTACTTAGGAAAACTATTAGTATTTAGGAAAACAGGTGGTCGTATTTAAAACTGTTAGTAATTAGGAAAACTAGTACTACTGAGGATAACTTTTACGAGTTAGGAAAACTGGAACTACTGAGAATAACTGTTAAGAGTTAGAGAAACTAGTACTACTGAGAATAACTGTTAAGAATTAGGATAACTGGTACTACTGAGAATACGAATTAGGGTAACTGGTACTACTGAGAATAACTGTTAAGAGTTAGGGAAACTGGTACTATTGAGAATAACTGTTAAGAGTTAGGAAAACTGGTACTACTGAGAATAACTGTGGTATACTGTAATTGCAGGATAAAGATGATTCAGATACCCTACCACGGAAATCTGAGAAATTCTTCTTCCAACACACCGATTATCATCAGATTTGCAAGATTCAAACTAGGTGTTCTTTGAGCAACTTCTTAGAGATTATAGAGGGATTAAAACCAGAGCTGCAGTGGTTTAAAAATCATCCTCAGTTTAAGCACATATTTCACATGGAAAAGGAAGCTAACCGTAAGCTTCAAGGATTT
Organism: Arabis hirsuta; assembly: GCA_964056655.1. Taxonomy (NCBI): domain Eukaryota; kingdom Viridiplantae; phylum Streptophyta; class Magnoliopsida; order Brassicales; family Brassicaceae; genus Arabis; species Arabis hirsuta. The sequence goes on from OZ053303.1 coordinate 36,161,506, forward strand.
TGGATGCTGTTGCTTCGAACAGTTTGTGTGCCTAGGAAGACAATCATTTGGTTTGTGGTGAATGGAGTTCCTATTCGGTATTCTTTGAGAGAACATGGTCTCATTTATGGGTTTTACTGCCATGACTACCCGAATGGGATTAATCCGAAGATATCGTTTAGCAACTACAAAAGTCAGTTGAAGGAAAAGGTGTTTCAAGATATGAAAAAGGTAACTATTAATGATGTGAAAGAGAAGCTGATTTTGATGAAGAGGAGTACTCCCGAGAGGCTGAAGATGGCGATCTTGTATTTCTTAAGCGCGGTATTTGGAGGTAAGGCGAAGTCTAATGGAAATATCTCTGCATTCTTATTTAGAATTGCTGAGGATCCAGAGCTGTGTAAATCATTTCCATGGGGGCGAGTGACATATCAGGATTCTCTCACTGATATTTATTTGCTGAACCGTTTGAATGGTTCTGCTCCAAATAAATTGACTTTTCCTAGATTCGTCATTCCGTTGGAGGTAAACATAATATTTCTCAATATATTTTAATGTTTAACTTATAACATATGAATGTAATGACATATGTCTATATGTAGGTTTTTGCTTTCGAGTGTATACCAAATCTCAAGAGATCATTTAGAGAAGTTATTGAAGAGGCACACAAAGACTGTCCAAGGATGTGCAAGGCTAAGTTCACAACTAGTAGTATGAAAGGTTATTCATTGGAAGAGATAAATGACTCGCTTGGTTCTACTAAGGTATTATTCTTAATTAGAATTTTCTTGATTTGCTTTGGTTAATGTTAACAGCTATTTGTACTTTTTTACATTAACAGGATATTCATAGTATCTTGGAATCGAAAATTGAAGAAGAATCTCTTTTGGAGTGTATCTTAGAAGATGTACTAGGTGACATAGAGTTAGACAAAATCCCAGAAAGCTGGAACGAGCGTCTTGAAGCAAGGAAAGAAATATGTTGGGAAGAATTGTACAACTTAGATGTGGCTTTTCGAACGCCAAAAGAAGAGCAAGTAGAAGAAATAGGATTGTCTTAGGATTCAGAACCAGAAAAGAATCCGGATTTGCTTAAGCTTTTCAAAGATCTTGAAGATAGGCTGACCCAAAGAATGACTAATGGGTTTGACAAGGTGAATGATGCAACTAAGGTTTTGGACAAGAAGGTGAGGCAGTTATGGAGAAAAGTGAAGGTTCTTAGAAGTGAGGTAAGAAGTCGTAAGAAGAATAGTTGGGATGGGTTGAGAGCGGTGATTATGAGTGTGGTTATGAGTATGAAAGGGGTGCTTATGAGTATGAAGGGGCTGATTATGAGAATCAAGAAGTAAGAGAAAAATGAGATGAAGAAGAAGCAACGCAAAAAGGAAATGAAGAAGAAGAAACACAAAAACGAGATGAAGATGAAGAAACGGCAACCCGAGAAGAGAAAGTTGAAGAAGAGAAAGAGGAGACAAGAGTTGAAGAAGGGTACGGTCCGATGGCTATGGTTGATTTCACTGGTGTGGTTGATGAGAGTCCTTTTTCTCTAGTGGTGGAAGTCGAGACAAGTGAAGAGGAAGTAGGAGCAGAAGAAAAGAATGAAGAGGAAGTCGATGAGAGTGAAGAGGAAGCAGCCGTAGAGAAAAGTGAAGAAGAAGAAGCTGAGGAGAAGAGTGAAGAAGAAGAATCGAAGGAGAAGAAGAAAAAAAACACTGTTAACAAGAAGAAGACTAAAGGCTGAGAAGAACAAGAAGCCATATGTGTACAAGAAGGATCCTTTTACACCGGATGGAAGAAAAAAGACCACGAAAAAAGCAGGAGGTGACAAAGAGGTTGGGAAGAAAAGAAAAAACACTGGGGATGACAAAAAAGTTGGGAAGAAGAGTAAGCAAAAGTAAGTTTCTTAGGTTCTTTTGGTTATGTACTTTTGAAGTTTTTAGGTACTTATGTGGTTTGGATGAACTGTTCTTTTGTATTGAGTACTGGATTGTTGTGTTTTTAGGTATTTTGTTATGAGTAATGGATTGTTGTCTTTTGGGTACTCGTATTTTTTGTTGAATTTAATTTGGTACTACTAGTAGTACTAGCATTAAACGTACTAGTATAAAAAGGCAGTTGAATTCGATTTAGTACTACTAGTATTACTAGCATTAAACGTACTAGTATTAAAAGGCAGTTGCATTCCATTAGGTACTACTAGTAATACTACGAACTACTGTGTATTAAACATAAAACACGTGTGTACAAAAATAAGAATAAAAAAATAAACACGTTTAGCACATGCGCCGTCATAGAATAAAAAAATTAAAAAAATTATTACACAAAGTTATATTTTGACAATTTGTATGTATTATTAGTCATACTTGCATAAATTTATAGTTTTTCTAGTAGTATTCATCGAATTAATCCATTAAAATACATTTACTATAGTTTCGTATATTAAATTTTAAAAAATCACAATGTTGTTTATTTCACATGATAATGAGTGTTTCTACATATCCATTACCATATGTATAAGATAGTGTTTGAGTAAATAATGTAATTTTCTCCAATTCTAAATTTTTTAATAATTTCAACCTAAGTCCAGACAAATATACAAACAAGTGAATATACATAAACTTATAAACTCATAGTGAAAACGAGGAATACGTCCAGAGAAAATTTCCAAAATACGAAGCATACAGTCATACTTAGTTATACCAGTTATACCGGACAGAGAGAATTTCCAAAATACAAAGCATACAGTCATACTTAGTTAAACCAGTTATACCGGACAGAGAGAATTTCCAAAATACAAAGCATACAGTCATACTTAGTTATACCAGTTATACCGGACAGAGAGAATTTCCAAAATACAAAGCATATAGTCATACTTAGTTATACCAGTTATACCGGACATAGAGAATTTCCAAAATATGAAGCATACAATCATACTTAGTTATACCAGTTATACCGGACAGAGAGAATTTCCAAAATACAAAGCATACAGTCATACTTAGTTATACCAGTTATACCGGACAGAGAGAATTTCTAAAATACGAAGCATACAGTTATACTTAGTTATACCAGTTATATCGAACAGAGAGAATTACAAAAATACAAAGCATACGGTCATTCTTAGTTATACTAGTTATACCGGACAGAGAAAAACACTATTTTTCTCTAGTTGGGATTCGACACATTGGAGTAAGGAATATGTCCTCGTCCTCGTCTTTCTCCAGCTAAGTACTCATATATATTTCCTAATCCTCTTCTTCTTCCATGATATTCTCCACTTGACGGGTGATGTCTTTGTTGAGCCATTCCTTTCTTAATTTTGTGGGGCGGAGGCAAGCCAAAGTGGAACGAATTATAGTCTTCTAGAGGAATCATCCAAGATGACATATGGGGTACATGATATATCATCCTACTATATGCCATTACCCATTGCTCCATTGTATAAAACTTTGAGGCAAACTCATAATGACGGACATCTGATTCTCTGCTTAATCGGATGATAGCTTGTACCGCATGAACGCAAGGGTACTTGTCTATATCAAAATACTTGCAACTGCAAGTTTTTTTTTGCTCAAATTAACCACGTAGTTCTTCCCATCTTCTCCGATCACATTGTATTCATGGGACGAGCTGTTTAACTCTTGTGAAAATAGCTTTTTCCAATAAGTATTATTCTCTCTATTATGCTGTTCACAGTAGGCACCAACTTCTGTGACTCGGGTAGTTCAACGGATTCCTTTCGATGGTTGTTGAACCATTCAGCCATTTTCGCAATGATCATATCAATCATAGGTAATAACGTGTACTTCCTTGCTTCTACGAAAAACACCATTGACCGATTCTACACTGTTGGTGGTTAGTATGTTGTATCTTGCAACTGGAAAACAACATCTTGCCCATTTTTCCACCTCAACACTTTTATCCAGATACATAGCTGCAGCGGGATACCTTATTCTAAACGAATTATAAAGTGTTACGAACTCAGCCTCTGTATAAGCTTCCGCGCATTTCATGAACTGCCCCGCAATAGTTTTTTTCTGGGTATTGCCAAAGCTTTCTTTTACATTCTCAGACAAATGATATACACAAAATCCATGATGAGAAAGCGGGAACACTTCACGTATTGACTTGATAAGGCCTACATTTCTATCAGATATGAAAACTAATTTACGATCATCCGATACCACTGGTTCCAACACTGATTTTAGCTTATTCATAAACCACATCTAACTTGCTTCTTTCTCACCATTAGCTACACCGAAAGCAATCGGATATGGTGATGATTAGGATCTTGAGCCATCGCAACAATTAGCACTCCACCATATGCATGCTTAAGGTGGGTGGCATCAACAATGATGACTTTTCTCATGCTTTTGAACCCTTTTAATACAAGCTCCCAATGCAAAGAACAAATATATAAACCTATGCTCATCATCCCACTCCACACATGTTTTCCCACTCCACACATGTTTTTGTACCCTCATTCATCTTCCGTAGCATATACATATAAGACTCTAACTTCTGATAACTCTCATATGGACTTCCTCTCAAACTATTAGCAGCTAGTTATTTTCTCCTCCATGCAGTCGAGTGTGATAGGTCAACACTAGCTTTTCCTTTAGCCATTTCTATTAGATGTTTTGGCTTTGGAGTCTCTAATTTACCGGAATACTCTTCGTGCAAAATAGAGGCAACTAATTTTTATGTCCCTTTCCTTCTTTTTATCCTTGTAATTGCATCAGCTCGAGAGCATGTGTGCATCTTCTCGTAAGTTACAACAGACCAACAATCTGAATTGCGAATCGCAACAACTCTTAAATACCACTTGCAACCTTTATTTGCTGCCATGCATTTTAGCACATATCGTTTTGTACACGTCTTATTTACTTCATACTCAAAACAATTTCGGTGTGCAGCTATTTGAACTAAGACTTTCACTTCCTTCTTACTTCCAAATTCTTGACCCAAACTAATATCCATTCCATCTTCCCATGGAGTAGATAGAAGACCAGCATTATCCACTAAAACATCTTCCTCAATATCTTCATCCATAACAAAGTTATCCTCATTATCAAGCTCTTCGTGATCTGTGATAAAAATAAAACAGTTATACCTAGTTATACCAGACAGAAAAAACACATGAATAAATCAAATATTTATACCTAGTTATACCCAGTTATACCAGCCAGAAATAAAACATAAAATAAATCAAACAGTTATACCTAGTTATACCTAGTTTTTCTAGACATAAATAAAACATGAAATAAATCAAACAGTTATACCTAGTTATACCTAGTTTTTCTAAACAGAAATAACATTAAATAAATCAAACAGTTATACATAGTTATACCTAGTTATACTGGACAGAAAGAACACATAAAATAAATCAAACAGTTATACCTTGATGTACCAACGCATGGTGTTCCGATGGTTCGTCTGTGTAAAGAGTTATCATACCATCATCCCCTACAACAACATCATTTTCTCTAACATCATTTTCTTCAACATCTCTTGTCGCTTCCACACATCTATGAGTTTGATCCAGAACTTTGATGAGCTCCAGATGCAAAAGCTTTCTACAACCATCTCTATTCACTTACATTAGGTAATTAAAAACGTCATCATGATTTGAAATATCTAATGGTGTCCAAAGATTCGAAATCATCGGAAAGTAACTGAGTCACCTCCTCTGGCACAGTCCATATCGCTAATGTGTTAAGTCGATCTCCTCTTGAACTCCATCTTCTGTGATCACCTTCCATTGAGTAACATCCTCCAAATTCAAAACATATGATTGTGTAATTCATTGTCTCCAACAAAAAAAAAGAAAATAGCAAATATCGTTAGTATATAATCAATTGTATAACTATAGTACTATTTCAGTAATACCATTAACTCTCACTCGTAACAGTATTCCCAGTAGTACCAGTAAGAACATTTACACTCACTAGTACCAGTTATTCCAGTTATACCAGTGATTCTCAGTAGTACCAATTATACCAGTTATTCTTACTAATACTAGTCATTCCAGTTATACCAGTTATTCCAGTTAAACAGTTATACCAGTGATTCTCATTAGTACCAGTTATACCTCTGCAATTTCCTGCAGTTTCGGTAAATCCTTTGATTTCAAATTTTTTTACAATGATTCACTTGTTTTTCAAACTCAATCTAACCCTACACACGAAAGTTCATAAAAACGAAAGTATCTAACCTTAATTCCGAAGACAACATATCCGGACGGGATGAATTTGACTTGATGAAGAAGGACAACGAGGAAGAAGAAGATAAAGACAAACTTTAGATGATGAAAGACGAAGAGCACACGAGGAAGAAGCTGTTGCTCTGTTTCCGATATCGTTTTTATGTTTCTGGGTTTGGGAGAATAAACAAAACGAGAAAGGTGGTTGGATTGAATTACATGTGGAAGCTTTAGATAGGATAATGTTTTTGGTTGTTTAAGAATTTAGAGATCATGGGTTCCACCAATTTATGTCTAAAATAAAATAATTAAAAGGAAATCTCAAATTAAAAAAAAAAAATTAAATTGGAGGAGTAAAAGTGGGGAGGATAAATTGTTGGGGTGTTTTAGAATAAGGGAGGATGGTGTGAATTTTTTTTATACTCTTTTAGGTTATGATCCTCTTGTAAGAACAGCTCCATTCGACAGAGGTCTTAACAATTATTTAAATATAATTTTTACATCATTTTTATTTAACAACCCCATTAAAAATTATAATTTTTGTTTACTCCGTTAGATCCCATTAAAGGTTCTTAAAAAAAAAAAAAATTAAATTATTTTATTTTGTTTAAATTTATAAATATACTATTTAAATTATATGACATTGAAAACATACATGACATAAAAATATTTAAAACATAGATTTGCAAATCACAAACGGAAAAATGTCAGTAGTAAACATCGAGTTTGTGAAGTTAGTGATAAAACAAGATTAAGCATAGAGGCATATCGAAGCTAACCTGAAGCATGGAACCAAACCAGCTTGTATAACTTCTTCAACACGTTCATTAAACATTTCTACAAAAAACATGTATAGCATTAGAAAGAGCAAACACATTGTTATAGCTTTACTTTCATATTAAACCATATTGTTATAGGATTTCTCTCACCACCACAAAGCAATGCTCTGATCTGAGTAGTAGCATCAATCAAAAGATCCCTCTTGTCAGTTATAATAGCTACAAATTGTACCATGATCTAATTTCTGGGTTTATCAAACCAAATATTCTTATATATCTTTCATCAACTAAGTACCTTGTCTATGTTTGTTATGTGTTTTTGTTAAGTATGCAATTTGTAGCTATTATAACTAGTTCTGACCATCATCCTAGATGTATGCTACTTTTCAGAATTCTCTAATTTATAATTCAAATAAAAAGCAGGTGGTTGAGAATAGCTATTTTTCACTTCAATGTCTGATCCCTCTTGTCAGTTATAATAGCTACAAATTGTACCCCACCAAATACGGCTTATCAATTGTAACCAATCAAACATACAAACTACTGAAAAATAAAAAATAAGAATCCGATATACAATATGTGAAAATTTCCCAATGTGTAAAATTTGAAACACCATTAGCATATCTACAATATGTATAAGGAAAATCTTCAGCGAAATCGTCATCTCTATGAGAGAGAGTGATGAACGAGGAGAGAGAAACGTTATTTTGTTTGATCAAAACTTTTTGGGAACTTGAAAGTTTTTTTTTCCTTTTTCCCTCAACCAATCACAGATCAACACAGTAGGGAGTCTTAAAAATTCTTAAAAGTCTGTACTAAGAACCGGTTGTAAAATTATTAACACAAATTCTGTTTTTTTAATTATTTGTAATCATAAGAAACCCATTATTTTTTTTAAATCTGTCCGATGGAGGTGGTCTAAGTTCCATAAAGACGAACATTGAGGTTTCTCCTTGATTCCGCATAAATATATACGTTTGAGTACTTTGGTAATGCTTACAGTTTCTAGTAAGCCTGATAGAAGCGACATTCCCGGCAATGCATCAATTCCACGCTGCATCCATATGAACATATCAGTGATTTTGTGTATATGTAGCGTGAGAGAAGAATTACAGAATCAAGAATGGAAGTAGAAGGATTGAAGGTTACCACGCTGATGATATTCCTTTTACCGTTTTTTAAAGATATAAAACCTAGGTTCACTAATTCGAATGCAGAATAGTGAGGTTCGTTAAGAAACGAACAATACGCTCTAATTCTATGGAATACAATCTCAGCTAAGCGATCAAAAGAGGTTTAAGTGTCACGATAATCAAAGCAAAACAAAAAGTGAAATCGGTTGTAAACAATAGATGGAAAACGTTAGGTCAAGGGATATATCTCAGGGATTAGGACATCAAAACCAAGCAATTATTCAGGTTATCAAGTTATAAACCAATCTAGAACTCAACCATAGATTCAAGAGGACCCACTTTCGTGGCATCAACTCCTTCAACAAACAATCTAACACCCTAAACTGTCGTTTGAGGTTATAAAGAATGAAGAGCATTAATGATGAGGGTTGATTTGTTCACGAATTGCCTTAACTTCAACTTTCGTTGGATAAGGATCACCTCGGCTACCTAAATCAATTCCAGCAATTTACAAACTTTTGATAAGTAAATTCAACCTAAAATCAGAGACTAGGTGATCAATCTAACCTAGGCAATAAAATCGATATTAAGTGGAGATATCAAGTGATGTTTCAAAACCTATCTATGCTTAGTTATGATTCTCTAACCCCATCGAAACCCTCAACCTAACTAGTGGATTACTCGCTCATGATTAAACAAACAGCAGCAGCAAGAGACATAATAAACTTCATTGAAATCGAAGAAAAGAGAATAGGGTTTAAGAAAACTTCAACAAGGAATCATGAATGACAAGTCTCCAAGCTTACAAACTTCTAAAACAAGTATATGAATCTCTCTCTCTCTCTCGTTGTGTTCTCTCTGGCTGTTGTGTTTCGTGATGCGTGATACCCCAAAGGATCGAAAATCTGTCTTTTATAGGCCCTTGGCGGCTGGCCCAAAGATAGGCTTTATAGAATTAGGTTAAATAAAATTTACATAAGTGGATCTTCTGGGAGCGGGTGCTCCCTCTTCCGGAGCAAGTGCTCCTTCTTTTCAGAATCTCCAAAAAGATCTCTTTTTCCTTCTTTTTCGCCAAATCCAATTGCAAACTTCAAATCCTTGCTTCCAGCCACTTTAGTACCTAGAATGACTCGAAAGAGAGTGAAAGACTCGATAAAAACCTATAAAACAACGGTTAGAATGCGCAAAAAATACATTATATCAATTCCCCCAGACTTAGATCTTTGTTTGTCCTCAAACAATTTCAAGACCAAGTAAAGGAGAAAGGTTTGAAAACACGAGAACTCTTTTATCCTGAGTGAACCGAGTTTAAAACCCTCAACTGCAGACCACATAATCTAAATTACGAATAACAAAGCTTTACCAAAACATCCTCAACACATTTTTCAACCAAGTTCCATTTCCCAAACACAAACTCAACGCATTAAAGTTGCGTGAGGATCTCGCTAAAGGCACCATTTAGGGTAGACGACGCTAAGGGTATTTGGCCATTTAGAGGTAGAGTTTAAAAGTGTTTAAAGTGTTTAAGGATTACCTGATGTTTCGTAGATGATGCAGAATATCGCACAAAATTGCAAGAGAGAACGGGTACATTGATATCCGCATTCTATAAACCACTCTTTCTTTCTTCCAACCTCTCAAACGTCTCATCCAGCCTTCATCCACCTTGGGTATACTCGCCGTGTTGGGAGACATTTCCAATTTTACAGATTTACCACTCTTCATCATCTGTTTTTTTTTTTTTAGACATAATAAAATAATGATGATGAAGAGGGTTTCGATTTATAAGCGTATGTCTCTCAAACACGAAGAAGAATTAGTGTTATTGTACATACCCAAATGGAGCTCATCATCGTCACTCCTCCTCGTGGATTTTTGTTCCACTCATGTAAACCATCTTCTGAAAATAGGAGCAGGTGATATGGGTGCTCTCAATACGGAGAGCAGGTGCTCCTTTCTGGGCTCTAGGTGCTTTTGTTCTTTAGAAAGAGTGATTTAGAGGCAGTGTCGGCCCAATTTTCTCTGACCCTTTTGCGCATATGCTGCACATATGACAATGAAGTAACAAGAATGCAAGGGGCTTGAAAAGAGGTAAGGGTTAAGGAGGATACTAACTAAAAGTGAGCTAGCTATTCAGGAACAACAAGAGTGATTAAAGGAATAAGGAGTCCTGAATATGATTCGTTTCCCTAATCTAGTGCCAATAGCGAGAGAAATTTTGGTCAATATGAAACCTGGAAGATGGTGTGTCAAAGTGTTCCAGCTGTTCCTTGTATTCACTCTCTGAAGAAATGGACACTAGAGAGAAAGTTAAACACAAATAGTTCAAATATCATCATAAGATAAAGTCCTAATTCCCTACAAAGTTTTGACTCAATAAAAACAGAAAATGACTCAATAAGGACATAAGAAAATAGAAAACAATCACAATCACAACTCCCCCTAGACTTACTTCACACCGTCTCGGTGTGAGAATAAGAAAAAAGAGAGAGTGAGAAAAAGAAAGAAGAAAAGTAAAGAAAATGCATAAAAAGAAAAGGTGTTCATGGAATACTGAGAAAGAATAAAGGAGCGATGTCTAATCGCTAGTGGTGTCATCAGAGTCTTTACTGGTGATCGGCTTCTTGCATTTCCCAGAACGAGTGGATGGCCGGGCAGATGTGGATGGTTGAGAAGCAGGAGGCTGAGCAGGGACTGTGGTCGGGATGGTCTCGGTGGCGTGAGAGCTGCTGCAACCCTTCTGGAGCATGTGGAGGATCCGGCGGAGCAGCCCGTTGGTCTTCTTAGTGGAAGCAACCATCCAACGGCGATATTCAGCATCCTCGGGATTATCGGAGATGTCATCGAGTGTTAGTTCACCCGCATAAGGCATACTGTAGTGTGCTCTGGACTGCCGGTTCCGCTGCATATCGGCTGCTAGACCGTCTTCCTCATCGCGACCCAAGGGGACATCCGGGACAAAAGTGGGAGCAGGAGCAGGTCTGGTGGACGAAGTGCTCCTTCTGGGTTTTGATGCTCCTTGTGTCAGTGCTCCAGTAGCAGAGCAAAAATACTCTGTTCCAGGGGTGAACCCTACATTGGCTGCAACTTCCAAATCTGTCAGGGAAGGCTGAGGCAGTTTGCAGAACTGGGTGGTCTTGTCCCTCGCGGTGAACCTGTAGATGTTAGTATCAGCCAAAATTTCACACGAGAGAAGGTAAGTAGTGTCCATAAATTCCGTTGCGGAGTTGCATGTGTAGTCCCTAAGGTTAATTTTGCAGTGGATGAACAGCCTTGTTAAAAGGCTTCCCATGCGTTCCGTGTGCGCAGCAGCTTTTCCCTTGGCGACCTTAGTCCTCTTGTCCGCAATCACCGAAGCAAATAATACACCCTTGTTGAATGTCCCATCGAAATCACAACTCAACCCTTCCACTCCGTCAATTGTATCTCTTACCGCATTGTAAAGCATTATCAGCTCATCCAACCGGACCTTGCTTGCATCGTCCCTTGAGAGGAAAATGGTGTTGATTGCCTTTGCTCCGATCTGAAGGGCGGGGTTCCTGAGTGCGGATTGGGCTGCAGACCGAGAGAAGTAGTCGCCGGTTGCGATGAAATCCAGAATCGATGGGAAATCGGTAGGCATTGGGGGATTTGCGCTTTCTCCGTTGTCTTGTCAAACCCATAGATATCACAGAGCTCAGCGATTGTGACTTCATACTTCTTTCCTCCAGCAAAGAAAAAGAGTAGCCCCTGTGTTGATAAAGGCTTGTGTGGGTCAGAATATATGAGCTTGGCAGAGGATAAGCACTGTCGCACCAACTCTGGGTAGAGAGCATCCGGCTGAGTGACAAGATCGGTTAGTTCGGAAGCCTCAAGTATGCTGTCCACGTCGTAGAGCAGCCCCAAATCCTTCAATGTTTGTCCACATAAGAACCGAGTTTGCTCAATTGCGATGTCGAGCCAATTGTTGTAATAATAGGCATTGGTTTGATCCCATGCCTCATCTGAATCAAGAGGAAGGTGAGAATCGGGCAGGGAGAACCGTTGGCCTTCACCACGTGGCCAAAGGTTGGTTGTGAGTTAAGAGGAGGTGGAGGTGGAGGCTTTCCCTTTCTTGGAGCGTGATGGATTTCCGACTGATGTGCGTGCTCCTGTCATCCTGCAATGACGACCACAAACACGAAACAAATCCAGCATAAATCTATATCTTAAATTTCCACACAAGCACCAAAAAGATAATCCCCTGTTTTTGCAAAATTTTGAGATCAAAGTGCCTGCCTCCTATTTAGATGATTTCTACTACTCCAAACAGCCCAGGATAAAATAATCAAAGAATCATAAGTCCATTCACATCTTCAACCCCCTAAATTTCAATTTCTCTCCATAAAATTAGAGTTTAGTTAAATCAAAATTTCAAGTCAAATTACACAATCCTACGCACACGAATTCAATCCGAAGCGAGCATATGGTAGACGCAACAAACCGCAAAGCCACAAATCAACAGAATTAATGAGCAATTTTACCCTTTTGCTTCGAAAACGGCGCACATAAAAAGTGAGATTTCGAGTGGGTACCTTGATTTTCTTGAGGAACATGGGGATGAAAATTCAAGTGAAATCAAGTCAAAATCACTAAGATCGGTGGAAAATCGAAGAAGTAGTGGTTTTAGCAAAAGACCTTGAAGGTTTTAATGGAGAAAATCGCTAAGGAAGAAGAAGGAGAAAGAAAAAGATATGGACGCGAGAAATTAGGGTTTTTTGTGAGGGTCCCAATATATCAGTTATTTCCTTTTTAATTAAGAAAATATCCTCAGATTTCTCGGGCCCATAATCCTTATTCTATCTGACTTACCTCTTGGTGGGCCTGAAATAAGTTTCAAAATTTCACTCTGGAGAGCAGGTGCTCTGTTCTGGGTAACAGGTGCTTTGTTCTTGGTAGCAAGTGCTCCCTGGAAACTGGGTCGACTAAACAGGTCGATCCTGACTTTGACCGATGATTTGTATGTCGATATCCTCATCCGGATCGATCGTAATGAGTGGATCAATCGATCTGCCTCTTCTTTTCCATAACACAATTGTTTTTTTCTTTTGTTTTTTTTTTGTTTTTTTTTTCTGAAAACCTGAAAGCTTAAAGATTGAAATCATGGTTAGTAATAAAAGAAATCAAATTGAAAAGGTTAGAAAACATACCGGTGGGTTGCCTCCCACCAAGCGCTTGGTTAAATTCTTTAGCTTGACTTGATTAGTCATTTAGGCTTTTGGTGCATCGCCTAAGGGGATGAATCCTCCTTCGGCTTGGTTTGCATCAGCTAAGTACGGTTTACAGCGCTGTCCGTTGACCACGAACTCTTTCCCTTTGGCATCCAGCAACACCTGAGCTCCATATGATCGAAACTCCTTGATGAGGAATGGGCCAGACCACCTAGATCGCAACTTTCCAGGAAAAATTTTAAGGCGAGAGTTAAAGAGAAGTACCATGTCGTTGGGTTGGAAGTTTTGGTTAAGAATTCTCTTGTCGTGGTACATCTTTGTTCGCTCTTTATACAATTTTGAACTTTCGTAGGCCAGGTGCCTAATCTCCTCTAATTCATTAAGTTGCATGGATCGCCTCTCTAAGGCGGGTTTGATATCGTAGTTCATTAACTTAACTGCCCATGCTGCCTTATACTCAAACTCTACCGGAAAGTGGCACGACTTACCATATAACAAATGAAGGAGCGTTGTCCCCAATGGTGTTTTATAAGCGGTTCGGTAAGCCCACACCGCATCGTCTAGCTTAGCGGCCCAGTCTTTCCTGGTGGTTCTTACGGTCTTCTGTAGGATATCCTTGATTTGCCTATTGCTAACCTCGACTTGGCCACTGGTTTGTGGGTGGTATGGCGTTGCAACTTTATGCTTTACGCCATTCTTTTTTAAAAGGTTCTCAAAAACCCTATTAATGAAATGGGTCTCTCCATCGCTAATCACCACCCGCTGAACACCAAAACGGGGAAATATGATTATCTTAAACATCTTTAAAACCACAGCGGCGTCGTTTGTTAGAGAGGCAATGGCCTCAATCCACTTGGACACATAGTCGACGACCACTAGAATGTACTTGTTACCATAGGAGGAAGGAAATGGTCCCATAAAGTCAATCTCCCACACATCGAACACTTCAACTTCCAAGATGAAGTGCTGAGGCATCTCATTCCGTCGTGAGATGTTTCCTTGCCTCTGACATTTATCGCATCTTGCATTAAATGCATGTGCATCACGGAACATTGTGGGCCACTAATACCCAGCTTATAGCACCTTGGATACTGTCTTAAAAGTCGTGAGGTGTCCAACGTAATTTGAACTGTGACAGTGAAACAAGATTCTCGGAATTTCCTCATCAGGAACACATCTCCGGATGAGACCGTATGGTTCATCTCAAAAGTATCTCCTTATGTTGCGCAAGAATTTCCTCTTTTTTCCTCCCACGAAGTCAGCCGGTTCCTGATCAGCAGCTAGGTAGTTCGCGATCTCACCAAACCACGGAAAACTTGGTAAATCTTCCTTGGAGATAGTCGCACAAAATTCCTCTGGAGCAAGTGCTCCCTCGGGTAGAACATGTGCTCCAGATTGTAATGGGTGCTCTCGTACACAGATTCCAATAGCATACACATGTTTATCCGGCAATGCATCATCAAGTGGCACTGTTTCATCTATTTTCAGCTGAGATAAATGATCAGCAACTCCATTCTCAGTCCCCTTCTTATCAACAATATGAAGATCAAATTCTTGCAACAATAAAATCCATCTCAAAAGCCTGGGTTTCGAATCCTTCTTGGTGAGCAAGTATTACAGAGCCGCGTGGTCGGTATGCACAATCACTTTTGAACCCACAAGATACGACCTGAATTTCTCAAAGGCAAACACCACAGCTAGTAGCTTCTTCTTAGTTGTGGCATATCTACACTGAGCCTCATCTAACGTACGACTAGCATAATAGATTACGTGGAGCCTTTTATCCTTCCTTTGCCCCAAAACAGCCCTTACAGCGTAGTCACTAGCGTCCGTCATAACCTCAAATGGTAGATCCCAATCTGGTGGCTAAACAATGGGTGCACTCACCAATGCGCCTTTTATCATGTGAAACGCCTCAAGGCAAACTCTATCAAATTAAATATTAGTTTCCTTACACAAAAGTTGGGTGAGCGGTCTCGATATCTTTGAAAAATCCTTGATGAAACATCTGTAGAAGCCCGCATGACCAAGGAAACTCCTTATTCCTTGAACTAAATCCGGCGGTTGCAGGCTCATCATCACCTCAACCTTTGCTCGGTCAACCTCGATACCTCTCTGATATGCGATGACCCAAAACTATACCATCCTTCACCATGAAATGGCACTTTTCCCAGTTCAACACAAGATGCTTCTCCTCACAGGGCTCCAACACCCTGCACAGATGAGACAGACACACGGAAAAAGAGCTCCCATAGACAGAGAAGTCATCCATGAAAACTTCCATAATATCCTCAATGAAATCAGTAAAGATAGACATCATGCACCTTTGAAAAGTGGCGGGAGCATTGCATAGTCCGAATGGCATCCTGCAGTACGCAAAGATGCCATAAGGACATGTGAAGGTTGTCTTCTCCTGATCATCCGAGTGAATAGGAATCTGAAAGAAACCTGAATAACCGTTTAAAAAGCAGTAGTAAGGGTGGTTAGCTAGTCTTTCGAGCATTTTATCAATGAATGGTAAAGGAAAATGATCCTTCCTAGTTGCTGCATTTAACTTTCTATAATCGATGCACATCCTATGTCCTGTGACAGTCCTAGTCGGTATCAATTCGTTCTTAGCATTGGCGATCACAGTGATTCCGCCCTTCTTAGGAACTACATGCACTGGACTGACCCAGTTACTATCAGATATTGCATAAATAACACCAGCTTCTAGTAATTTCATGATTTCTTTCTTAACCACATCTTTCAGATTCGGATTCAACCTACGTTGGTGCTCTACAGAAGTCCTAGACTCGTCCTCTAGATATATCCTATGCATATATAAATCAGGTGAAATTCCAGGGTTGTCATCTAGCGAATAACCTAAAGCCTTCTTATACTTCCTAAGCTCGCATAAAAGTAAGGCAGATTCCACATTATTCAAATCAGCATTAATGATAACAGGATAAGTGGAGTTAGGGCCTAGAAATGCGTACCTTAACCCGGTTGGTAACGGTTTGAGCTCAAGTTTTGGAGCTTTAGCTCGCTCCAAGGATTGTCAACAGAGTTCCCGGAAGCAGGAGCAGGTGCTCCGTCCGTTCCCTCCGTTTCCAGATTCAAGAACTCGGTTGATTTTTCTATTTGGCTTGAATTCAGTAATCTAGCAAAACCAATTGTATCCTCACTCAGATATCCGTGCTCGCCCTCAGCTTTGGTTAAAACAACGTCTAATGGATCATCAGCAAGAATCTCTTCAATCTCTCCATCCGAGACTTCAAGATCATCCTCAATGGCAAAGGTTTGCCCATCAATGGTTGGTTTCTTCAGCATCCGATCCATCTCAAACTCCATAATTATGTCTCCCAGGTGGAGACCAATCGTCCCATTCTTTACATCGATGATCGCTCCAGCTGTGCGCAAGAAAAGACGTCCCAAAATCAGAGGATCCTTCGGCTCATCGTCCAATTCCAACACCACGAAATCCGCTGGGATAAAAGTGTTCTCAATCCTGACCTGCAAATCTTCCAAAATTCCTACAGGCAACTTAATAGATCTGTCAGCAAACACCAATGAAATACGTGTTAGTTTAAATTTTGTGTACCCAAGCTTTCGTGCAACTGAATATGGCATGAGGTTCATGCTGGAGCCTAAATCACACAAGGAATAAGCAAATCGCACAAGACTAATATCAACAGAAAGCACGAACTTACCTGGGTCCTCTTGCTTTTTAATGGTTTTGTTTTGTAGCACAACACTACAATTCTTACTTATAATCATAGCACTCTGCTCTGAAGGAATCCGTCCAGTAACTAAACCTTTCACGTACTTTTTCATTGACGGCATCATCTGAATTGCATCCGCTAATGTTAGCTTAACTGTCAATTCTTGCAACATTTCCTTGCATTTCGCCTCCTCCAAATCCATCTGCGACTTCCTTTGAGCTATTGGGTAAGGGACAGGGGGCCTGTAGACACGAGAATGAAACTTATCAATAATCTTATTTGGCCATAATATCTTAGAACTTTGTCCAGTAACCTCTGTTTCAGTTTCTGTTTCAGGAGCACGTGCTCCTTCTGCTGGAGCAGGTGCTCCTTCTGGGCAGTTTTCAGTTTCTGCCCTTACGACTCCAGGAAGAACTCTTCCACTTCTCAGTTCTATGGCGTTCATAAATTCCCTTGGGTTTGTGTCTGTCTTACCAGGCAATACTCCTTGTGGTCTCTTGATTGCCACGGATGTCTGAGTAACTTGTGTGTCGAGTTTTTTTACGTGGTTACAAACTACTTCGAGCCGACCATTAAGGTCCAAGTACATACCATCCACCTTCGTGTTGATCTCAGTGGCAAACTTTTGTTGGTTTGTCAATATCTGATGCATCATACCTTTCAACTAGTCTTGAGAACCACTTCCAGAGCTTGCAGAAGCCTGAAAGTTCGAAAACTGCGGTTTCTGACCTTGAAAAGGGACGAATGTCTTCCCTTGGAAGTTTTGAGGGAATATTTTCTGGAAACCCTGATCCTAAGGTTTCGTGTTCAGGGGGCCAGCTTGTTGTGGGTAAACTTGGTCCTGTGGGTTTTCAACGTTAGTACTCCGGTAGGAGAAATTTGGATGATTCCTGTAATTCTGGTTAAACACACGGTTCCTCACAAACCCTTGGCCGTTAACGTAACTAACCTCCTGCTAATCAGTGTCTCCTTCCTCAACCATCTCTTCAGCTAGTTGCTCGCCATTCTCATCAGCAAAATGAACCATCCTCTGGTTCGCCTTGAGCAACAAATTGATCTTGGCTGTAAGGTCATCGATCTTAGCGGAATCCGTTCCATTGGATTTTGTAGTCCTGTCATACTCCTGGGACTTGTTGCTTGAACTTGCAGCCAAGTTCTCAATCAGCTTGTATGCACCCTCTTTGGTTTTGGTCATAAAGTCACCATCGTTAACAGCATTCAGCGCGTTCCTATAGTCCCAATCCATGCTGTCGTAGAAAATACCTAGCAGATTTTCATCGGAGAAACCATGGTGTGGGCACTCTCTCTTATACTCCTTAAACCTTTCCTATGCCTCACAGAAGGACTCTCCAGAATGTTGGTGGAAGGAAGATATCTTGTTCCTTAAACTCGCGGTTTTGGATTTTGTGTAGAAGTGGTCCAAAAACGCAGCTCTACATTGTGCCCAAGTCGTAATGGATCCAGCAGGTAAAGACTCAAACCAACGAAAAGCCTTGTCCGCGAGTGAAAACGGAAACGGCTTGCATTTTATGAAATCCGGGTTCATCCCATTAGAACTCGTCGTGGAGCAGATCTCCTCGAAGTTTTCTATATGGTCCATCGGAATTTCAGCAGGCAGTCCGTGGAACAAGTGCTGCTTAACCAGCGATATCATATGCGGTTTGATCTCATAGTCATTCCTTTCAACAGCGTGGGGAACTATCGCAGCTCGGTTCCGGTAGTAGGCATGGGGATTGTCCATATCCCCTATGGTTCGTTGCTGCTCACGCGCACGTTGTTGCTGCAGTTCACGTGCGTGCTGCTGTTGCATCTGAGCCATCTGCTCTTGCAACCTTTGCAGCTCAACGGCCATGTCGTTGTCGCCTTGATCGCTCATATCAGCGGGATTAGGCCTTTGTCGTCTTTTTCTCGTTCTAGTCTCGCAAGTTTAGTGTTACTCAAAGTGACGAGGGGAGTTTGAAGATTTCTCCTTGTTGTCCTTGAGTTCATACACCTGAAACACACGCCAAAGAAACAAAAGAACGAGATTAGTGCTTAGTCTAAAATGGTAAACGAGAAATAGAGGTATCGAGCTGGTCTTCGTCGCAACGGCGCCAATTTGATGATATTCCTTTTACCGATTTTTAAAGATATAAAACCTAGGTTCACTAATTCGAATGCAGAATAATGAGGTTCGTTAAGGGACCAGCAATACGCTCTAATTCTATGGAATACAATCTCAGCTAAGCGATCAAAAGAGGTTTAAGTGTCACGATAATCAAAGCAAAACAAAAAGTAAAATCGGTTGTAAACAATAGATGGAAAACGTTAGGTCAAGGGATATATCTCACGGATTAGGACATCAAAACCAAGCAATTATTCAGGTTATCAAGTTATGAACCAATCTAGAACTCAACCATAGATTCAAGAGGACCCACTTTCGTGGCATTAACTACTTCAACAAACAATCTAACACCCTAAACTGTCGTTTGAGGTTATAAAGAATGAAGAGCATTAACGATTAGGGTTGATTTGTTCACGAGTTGCCTTAACTTCAACTTTTATTGGCTAAGGATCAACTCGCCTACCTAAATCAATTCCAGCAATTTACAAACTTTTGATAAGTAAATTCAACCTAAAATCAGAGGCTAGGTGATCAATCTAACCTAGCCAATAAGATCGATATTAGGTGGAGATATCAAGTGATGTTTTAAAACCTATCTATGCTTAGTTATGATTCTCTAACCCCATCAAAACCCTCAACCTAACTAGTGGATTACTCGCTCATGATTAAAAAAACAACAGCAGCAAGAGACATAATAAACTTCATTGAAATCGAAGAAAAGAGATTAGGGTTTAAGAAAACTTCAACAAGGAATCGTGAATGACAAGTCTCCAAGCTTACAAACTTCTAAAACAAGTATATGAATCTCTCTCACTCTCTCGTTGTGTTCTCTCTGGCTATTGTGTTTCGTGATGCGTGATACCCCAAAGGATCGAAAATCTCTGTCTTATAGGCCCTTGGCGGCTGGCCCAAAGATAGGCCTTTTAGAATTAGGTTAAATGAAATTTTCATAAGTGGATCTGCTGGGAGCGGGTGCTCCCTCTTCCGGAGCAAGTGCTCTTTCTCTTTGGAATCTCCAAAAAGATCATTTTTTCTTCTTTTTCGCCAAATCCAATTGCAAACTTACCTTGCTTCCAACCACTTTAGTTCCTAGAATGACTCGAAAGAGAGTGAAAGACTCGATAAAAACCTACAAAACAACGGTTAGAATGCGCCAAAAATGCATTATATCACACGCGTTCTACTCTTGTTTTGTAGATAAATCCTCCACAATAGAAAAGTGTAAATGCAACGAGGGATCTGATCAGAAGCATCCCTAGCCAACGAAAGCTGATGTTAGGGTGTTTTGTGAACTAATCAAACTTGATCATTAATGTATGTTTAACCTCTGGAATTCAAACGACAGTTTAGGATCTTAGATTGTTAGGCATAGTAATTCATGCTATGACAGTAGATCAATTTGATTTTGTGATTTGAGTTCTAGAACGATTAATACTGTTTTTCCTGACAATTTATCTATTTTTGAATCCCTGCTAATTCTCTGATGCCCAATGCTTGTTATTAATAAGTTTACATATTCTGCTTGCTATTTTCATTTACATATTGCAATTCACAATCATATTTTTGTCTTAGCTTAGTTTCATTCTCATAAATTCGTAGTGTGATACTTGGTCCTTGTGGATTCGATCCCTGCCATTACTACAACCATTTGATGTGCACTTGCAGTAGTTATATAAGGTTAAAACCTGTGTTATCAGTTGCTAGATTAGCGAAGGAGATTGATTCAGCAAAATTTTGGGTGCGTGAGAAGAAGAGCGAGGTAGAAACCGTAGCCGCGGAGCTAGAATGTAAAGAAGCTCAAGAAACTTTGTTGAAGGAGAAGATATCTAAGCTTAAAAAGAAACTTGCGGAAGAAGGAACAGATAAACTGAGTCTAGCAAAGGTTTTGAGCAAATATGAAGGGAGAAACAAAGAGCTTGAGATCAAAATGAAGCGACGAGAAGTTGAATTATTGAGCTTAGGGGAAGAGAAAAGAGAAGCAATAAGACAACTTTGTGTTCTTGTGGATTATCAAAGAAATCGATACGAAGAACTCAAGAAATCAATCTTAAAATTTTCAAATGTAACTCTTTTGGATTCATTTTTTTATCTCGATAAACTTGTATAATGTTATTTGTTGTATATATGTTATTTTTTAACAATAAGGAAGCTACACTCTTTCTAATCATACCTTTCGTGGCGACGCGGCCATGAATCAACCTCGTACTGATCAGTCTAGCAGCAGCAACAGATGAAGAAGAAGAAGAAGAAGAAGATCTGGATCTCAAAACCCTAGAAAACATTCTTGTTTCGCCTGATTTTGCTTTTTCTTCAGTGTTGAGTCGAAAAGTGTGAAAACTCTCTCTCAAGTTTGAGTAAACTACCTAATAGAAGCACAAAATGAATGATAAACGACCAGTTCAATTTGATTGGCACAATCACCAGTTAAGATGATATTAATCGACCCAATTTGATTGGCACAACCCTTTCGACACGTGTAAGGTGTTATATAATAACCGCCATAATGATCTTAGAAATGGGTTCGGTTCCTGAATTTCCATCACTTTTTTCTTTACCAAAAGTCTCTGAAATCCATTTATATTCTATTTACGGATTCTCAAGGCCAATGCAATGTCACTCTCTTTGCATGAATTGCAGCAAGGTTTGCGTTTTCAAAGGTTTGTACTAAGAACAACTCAGTTTCTTGTTGAAGTGTCTCTATTGCTTGGCTGCTATACCGAATATCAGGTTGGATCACAAAAACCAACATAAATCAGACTTGCCCTACGATTTGATTGAAATAATCTCAAGAATTTCAAAAAAAAAAAACCTTCAAATCTTGTGCAATTCTTGTACGAGTCTCTTAAAATTTGCTTTCGGGATGAGGAGCTCCACAGATTTTTGATATTTCTGTATCTCTCTGAGCATGAGAGATTATCAGTTTAACAAAATCGATAAGAACTCTTGCGTGGAGAGAAAAAAAAGTGAGAAGAAGAAATCTTCACCTAAGAGCCACGACTCCTGGAGCACTACGTTGAGCCTGATTAATCACGACATCTGCAATAAGATGGATACCTTCAAAACCTACAACTTCTTCAAGATTTTCTTCCATTTTTTTGGAATTGTCAGCTAGAAAGAAAGTTTTGTGTGAAGATGATGATGTTAATGGAGGAATCGAACATTCCTTTTAAACCCCGTTATTATTTTACTATCTCTACTCTCTTAGTTTCTTATCTTCACCGTCTCAATCCTTATGGGTTTTCTAGTCCTTGTCAAGGATGATCATTCATTTTTCCAATAATTTTCCAACATTGCTCCCTTAATTTGATTTGAATTTACACTGGGACGGTGTAAGTTAAGTTCGAGGAGATTGTTGTTTATTAACACGTTTGGTTTTTATGTTTTGGAAATTATTTTTCAAAATTTATATTCAAAAAAAAAAGTTTTTATAAAAATAATAAGACAGGAATTTTGACACTTTTCTAAGATTAACGTTTTAATTTCAAAGACTATATAATTATTGTTGCAGGATTTGTTATCATCGATTCAGAAAGTTTTCGTACAGAAAACTCACGAGGTTAATATGGGCTTTGATTATGCGGTAATTATGATCGGTATTATTTGATATTAAGCCCATATGAAACCTCCCAGTTTTGATATACAGTATGGACTGATAGTGGTATCTGTAAGGCCCACTTATACGTAAATGAAACGTTAACTCCAATATAGTAATGATATAGTAATGAGACTGCATTGACTAAATTGTCCCCTCTTGATTTTAATTTTATTGGGAGGTTAAAGATTTTGGTTTGGGGCTAATTTATTTTAATGAATTGGTCATCTATTGGACCGGAGTAAATTTAATATAACACATGAATCTCAAGTTGAATGTATCAAACTTTTTGACTTTTACACATTTTCCCTTCATTCTAGAAACTATGAAGATTGAAAACAAAAAGTAAAACCCAAAGAATGCCGTTCAACAGCATGACATATCATTGATTGAAACATAACCTCTTGCGAAGAAACTAACAAGTTTAGATCGCACCATATGTTCTTTCCTTTGGTCTTTGTGTTGGTGCTTGAGTAGAATTCGCGGAAGTGCGTTCCCATGAGACTTCATTGGCAAAAGCATTGTTGATTTCTTCACTTCTTGAGTAGCTTTGTCCACTTCCACTCACCTGTTTACAAAGACCATAGCCATTAGATTACATAGAAATGGCCTCTTGTAAGTTCCATAAAGACCAACAGTGAGGTTTCTCCTTGATTCTGCATAAATATATACGTTTGAGTACTTTGGTAATGCTTACAGTTTCTAGTAAGCCTGATAGAAGAGACATTCCCGGCAATGCATCAATTCCACGCTGCATCCATATGAACATATCAGTGATTTTGTGTATATATATAGCGTGAGAGAAGAATTAGAGAATCAAGAATGGAAGTAGAAGGATTGAAGGTTACCACGCGTTCTACTCTTGTTTTGTAGATAAATCCTCCACAGCAGAAAAGTGTAAATGCAACGAGGGATCTGATCAGAAGCAGCACACCAGAAAACACAATTAGTTTGAGCTAATTCTCCTGTTACAAAGCATTTGTGATTTTGAGAGAGATATTTTTCGTACACGCAGGAAAAAACTCCGAAAATAGCCCATCCTTTCGCTTATCCTCCTTCACTACCTTGGTTGTATTCTGAAATCATGTAAGAAACACAAATTGTATGTATCAGAGAGAGACAGATCAATCACTTGAAAGTTTCAGCAAGGTAGAGCAATAACTGATATTGTATTCATCATGAAGTTCTCCATTTCCTCAAGGCATCTAAGGCAGAGAAAAGATGCTCCATGGTTGTCAAAACTGACATGAGTAAAGCCTATGACAGGTTAGAATGAGATTTTATCAAACCTATTTTAGAGAAATTCGGTTTTCACAAGAAATGGATTCAATGGATAATGCAATGTGTATCTACTGTCAACTATTCATTCTTACTAAATGGAATAGTTAAGGGAGCTATCAAACCTACAAGAGGAATTAGGCAAGGAGACCCTCTTTCCCTTTACCTATTCATTTTATGCATCAGGCTTATGCAGGAAAGCTCAGAATAATGGAAGCTTAGCGGGTCTAAGAGTATCAAGGAGGAGCCTTATAATCAATCGCCTGCTATTTGCTGATGATACCATGTTTTTCTGCAAAACAAAAACACTCACAGCTGTCAAACTTTGATTAACATACTGAGAAAATATGAAACAGCTTCACGACAAAAGATTAATAATCAAAAATCAACCAAAAATCAGCCATCACCTTCTCAGCCAAGACTCCAAAAGCTATCAGAACAAAAGTAAAGAATAACTTATCTATACAAAAGGAAGGTGGAGTGGAGAAGTATCTAGGGCTCTCTGAGCATTTTTTAATAAGGAAAAAAGAAAAAAAGAAAAAGGATCTCTTCAGTACCATAGTTGATCGCATAAAGCAAAGAGCCAGGTCCTGGTCTTCAAAGTTCCTCTCATCTGCACGTAAAATGGTCTTACTGAAATCTGTATTGGCTTTAATGCCAACATATACGATGTCTCTGCAAAAAAAATCCAGTCAGTTATATTTGAGATCCTTGTTTAGTAAATCTGCAAAAAAAACCAGTTAAGAAAATGTTCTCCAGCAATGTTGCTAGCATCGATCAAAGCTTGGCTTCATCTTCTCCTCTCCTCCTCCGTTTTACGAGCACATGTTACCGTAAAAACACTCCCGAAATCTCGAGTCTGTTTTCGTACATCAATGGATCCACTCCGTAGAAGACCGTCATCAAAATTTGCCCTAAATCTTCCACTACAAGAAAACAAGTCACTTTCCGACCACTCTATAATTGGTCAGGATTTTTTTTTACCAATTTCCGACCTTCTTCTGACCCATATAATAATGGTCGGGTTTCGGTCGGGATATTCCGACCAAATTATGTCGTGGAAAGTTGTCAGAATTTCCTAACCAATTGCCGACCAACGTAAAGTCGTCAGCGTCATGATCAGAAAATGGTCAAAACATAGTCGGAACAACATTCAAAATATAGCCATTTTAATGCATTTAATTGTGGTGAAAAAAGGGTCGGAAAGTGGTCGAAACATGATTTTGACTTTCTGACGATATTCAGACATATTTAAGAGCATAAGGTAATCGTCGGATTAACCTATGTTATAAGGTAACATACATATATGTATGTATTATATATAAACATACGTATGTTATAATTATATATAAAACATATATAAACATACATATATTATATATAATAAGACTTAAGTTATAATTATAAACATATATATGTATTAGAAAACAATATACTTATAAGTTTTGTACATAAAACTGTTGGGCCTTAATTATAATTAAGCCCACTCTAAACCCACTCTAAATCCACTCGATCAAACCTAAATCGATGATAGTATCCGCCGCTTCTTCTCTTCACTTCTTCACTTCTTCAATCTTCGTCGAACTCTAAACCAGATTCTGATGAGCCCAAAGGATCAGGTTTTGATTATGAGTCACTTGAGAGAGCTGCAAAAGCTCTTAGAGACATCAATAGCTCTCCCCATTCCAAACAGGTGACGTATCGATTAAAATTAGGGTTTAGCAAAATTGGATTTTGATTTGTGGAGATTGGTCTTTTTCGTGATTACAGAATATGGTTTTCTTATTAGCTTGTCGGGTTCTTTGTTTAGGTGTTTGATCTCATGAGAAAGCAGGAGAAAACTCGATTAGCTGAAGTAGCAGCAGAGAAATCTCAGCACGAAGTTGTTCAAGCACACAATGATATTGTTAGTCATTGAAAAACTTCCTTTTAAATCTTTCAATTTTGCTGCTAGTTTGTAACATATGCAGTAACTGATGCAATTTTTTGACTTTCGATGTTAAAGCCTTTTTGCTTTTCGTAGATTTTTAAGTTAGGGAAGATGTAATATGATTTGTTTTATGGGGTATTGAAAGGAAAACTTACCGAGGAACAAAACAGGAGGTTGCTTATGGAAAGAATAAATGGTGAAAGGGAGAAGTGGCTTGCTGCAATCAACACAATGTTTGGTCACATCGAAGGTTTGGAAACTAATAAAGTCACAAACATTATATCTTCTTGCTTCTGATTTTGAAAAATGCTGAAAAAATTAGCTCTTTTCCTTTTGTTTGCTTCTATATGAATTTGGTAGGGGAATTCATGACCTTATTAACAGATCGAAATAAGCTGATTATGACTGTTGTAGGAGCTACCGCATTAGCTGCAGGGATTTACACAACTCGGTATGCATCTCCTAACTAAACAAGTTATTGAACCAGTCTGGTTTGGCTCGAGTGATGTTAGATTCTTTTATCATTTTCTAATCTAGTCTATTTCCTGATTCTTTTGTGTTTAACAGTGAAGGAGCTAGAGTTAGTTGGGGATATATAAACAGGATACTTGGACAACCATCACTTATCCGAGAATCTTCCATGGGTAGATTTCCATTCGCAAGCTCAATGTCTCAATTGAGGAACATAATCTCAGGAGCAGCAGCAGAAGGGGGAAAGCCGCTTGACAATGTTATTCTCCATCCTTCTTTAAAGAAGCGAATTGAACATCTTGCTAGAGCTACATCGAATACCAAATCTCATCAAGCATCATTCCGTAATATGATGTTTTATGGTCAAGAAAGTGCTAGACAAGTTTCCGGAGTTCCACTCTCCACCGGATGAAGATGAAACTGAAGAGTAGATCAATGTCATTTTCGTTTTGCATTTCATGCTTAATTTCAAATTTGTGTTTTATGGAAAGGCCTTTGTTTTATGTTTTAAACAATTTAAATATTTCAAATTTTAGAACTATGTTTTAATTTTAATATTTAAATGATTCGAATCTTTTAATTTCAATATTTAAATTTGAATTACGTTTTAATAAATTGTTTAAAATGAACTGGTTGGAATATGGTCGGAAATCTGTCGATAAATTTTGGTCGGAATGTTGTCAGGATAATATGGTCGGAAATTGGTTGGGATTTGGTTAGAAATTGGTCGATAATTACCTTACCATTTTCCGACCACTCTGCCAACCATTTAAGTGGTCGGGATTTGCCGACCAAATTCTAACTACATAAATTTTCCGACCAGGCTTTTTTGACGACATTTGGTTGGTCAGAAATTCATCGAAAACATGTGTTTCCGACCAGTTTCCGACTGAAATGGTCGTCAGAAACTGGCTTATTTCTTGTAGTGTTCTTTGCACTTGAAAATCTCCACCAACTCATCCAAACAACAGCTTGATGAAGCATAGTTCTTTGAGAGCACGACGATGGAGATCCTCGATTCTCTATTCGCTTACGTGAGAGCAGGGGCGATGGTTTGGCCTCTCTCGATCCTTTGATCGTCGAACATCGTAATCCCATAGTAGTTAAACTGTTTGCGTAAATTACTAAGAAAACTTTTGCGAACGTCAGGTCCATGGAAGCTCTTGAAGAAGCGGTATCTCCAGTTGCGAGGCGAAAAAGAAGCCATGAGAGACGAGGATCGTGAGTGGTTCGAATTCTCAGATTCACAAATTTATTGAGGTACAAGAAAAAAAGGACAAACGCGTATCCACTGTTGAGTAAATATGCTTTTGAGAAAGAGAGATGAAGTTTCTTAGCATTTTCTTCCATCGTTCAAAAAATAACGGAAATTTCTGACAAATAAAAAAGTGAATGATTTTGTCGGTTGGACCACAATAGTACAGTAACAGTAGTGAGTGGAAATATGTAAAGAAATGAGCAAGATTACTCTGTAAGGCCCATATGAAACCTCCCCAACTTCTCATAGGAGGCAGAGAGCCTAAGAATCAATTATGGAAAGAAAGAATGAGAGGAAGCAAGTAAAAGCTGAGTTGAAGATTAAAATAAAGCGGATAGTCTGAATGAATTCCTTGCTTGATCATATAAGGAGTGATGATTACAGAGAGCTGTTCAGAAATGATTAGGGGTAGGGTTTTGGTTAGAAAAAGAGTGTTCCCCACGGAGCTACATACGGACTTTGATAAGATCTAATTGGTGAGTCAGAGCTCCGGCCATGATTTTTTAAACCTAACGGCTATGAAAAATTGATTGCATTTTGTGGTTTCTTTCATACACTAGTGGTTTAGGAAAAAAATCCAACCAATTTATGTTTAGGAATTGGTTTTGAAAGAGAAAGAAGATAAGATATCAACACTTGTGGACAGGTTTGGGAATAGTGAGTTAGGTTTAACATCGAGGATCGAAGAATTGAAGTGCCAATTGAATTTTTGGAACAAGAAGTTGGTTTTCTTCGCGCACGAAACACGAGTTTTGAAGCTAAGAGACTTGAGGAGCAAGAACATGTTAAGGGGTTGATGGATCAGGTTAATAATAGTATGAGAAATGAGCTTGAGACATTGAGGAGCCAAAAAGATGAATTTGAAGCAAACTTGGAGAAGAAAGTCGAAGAAGTTACCGAGGCAAAGATGGAATTGGAGAATCTCAAAGAAGAAACAGAAAAAGAGAGGAATAAAATAAAAATGAGGAGATTGAACATCTTATAGGAGAAAATCAGAAGTTGCATACAAGAATCGAAGAGCTCGATTCATTACATATGGAGATTGAAGTGAAGAACACAAAAGAAAATGAAGATAAGAGCAAGAAATTTGACATTCAAGTTTCTGATCAGAAGAAATTTGCCAAGGAACAAGATGATACTATTCGAAGGTAAACAAACACATCATTTTGATTTTTCAACTTCTGGAATACTCAGACTTTTAAGAGTCTATTGGTTTATATCGCAGACTATCGGCGAAAATCAAGGATCAACAAAGACTTCTCAAAGAACAAAAAGAAACTATTGACAAGTTCTCTGAAGGATATGAAGCAAACAAAACGTTGGTCACTCGGTCCAAGCTGTGATTCGAAACTAAATCCATATGCCTTAGAGAAGAAAATGGAAGAATTAGCTGAAGATTTCCGGATGAAGATTGAGGATCATATAAGGATACTATACAGAAGAATCCATGTAGCTGAAAAAATACACTTAGAGAGCAAGAACGACTATATCAAAACACGAGACATAGTTCAAGAAAACAAATAAAATAAAGAAAATTTGCTCTTTTTCGAAACACATTTCAAGAAAATTAAAGACGTTTGGGAAAAAGGGTACTCGAGATCGATGAAGAAGCTAGAGGAAGCAGAAGAACACACAGACCGAGTTGCTAGATTAGCGAAGGAGATTGATTCAGCGAAGTTTTGGTGCGTGAGAAGAAGAGCGAGGTAGAAACCGTAGCCGTGGAGCTAGAATGTAAAGAAGCTCAAGAAACTTTGTTGAAGGAGAGAAGTTATCTAAGCTTGAGAAGAAACTTGCGGAAGAAGGAACAGATAAACTGAGTCTAGCAAAGGTTTTGAGCAAATATGAAGGGAGAAACAAAGAGCTTGAGATCAAAATGA
Organism: Arabis hirsuta; assembly: GCA_964056655.1. Taxonomy (NCBI): domain Eukaryota; kingdom Viridiplantae; phylum Streptophyta; class Magnoliopsida; order Brassicales; family Brassicaceae; genus Arabis; species Arabis hirsuta. The sequence goes on from OZ053303.1 coordinate 36,190,998, forward strand.
AGCGACGAGAAGTTGAATTGTTGAGCTTAGGGGAAGAGAAGAGAGAAGCAATAAGACAACTTTGTGTTCTTGTGGATTATCAAAGAGATCGATACGGAGAACTCAAGAAATCAATCTTAAAGGTTCCTCCTAAGACCTAAAATTTTCAAATTTAACTCTTTTGGATTCACTTTTTTTTTTCTCGATAAACTTGTATAATGTTATTTGTTGTATATACGTTAGAATCATTAACCCATCTTGCAATATGTCGTTGAAATATGTATTGTAAGATCGTGGATCTATGTTGTTATAAAATGTTTATGTGGATACTTGTTTGACTATACACAAGTGATCAGAACAATGTGGGTACTTATAAACTAAATGTGAATTGCTGTATAAATCATTCACATTTAGTTTAATTTTAAATTTAGATTGAGTGGCTTTATGTTATACGATTGAAATGCATGTATATGTGTGTGGATATCAGGTGCAGGAGAAGAACAACGTCCACGAGAGGTGGAGGGACCGTCACCGACGTATCATCATGATCAATATTGTTATGCTTAGTTTAAGGATATGAGATAGACGTTTGTTTTGAAGATTTAAACCGATATGTTCGAGTCAGATTTTGCATTTTTCATACTGTTGAATTTGTTGCCAGAATATCACCTTCTCACTGTTGCTAGTGTAGTTCTATAAGTCAAGTGTTAGATACTACAAAGTCAGTGAATTGTCTACCTGCTAATTGAATGGTTAAAAATGTCAATATAAAAATGAGTCTGTGATGAGAAAGGTTAGAACATACAACAGAAGGGACAAGACCAATACAACATTAGGTTCATGACCATTTTCCACCATCTTATCGACCAAGTCTAGTGCCTCGAGAACTCGACCTTCTAGACAGACGGCGGCTAGTAGGGCTGGGCAAAAAAACATGTACCCGAATACCTGAACCTATACCCGACTCGAAAAACCTGAACCTGTACACCATCCGAAAATTTATAGCTACCTGTATGGGTATAAATTTTTTAGACCCGATAGGACCCGAACTTGTACCCCACCCGAATACTCGTATACCCATGACTAGGTACTTTTGTCAATTTTTTAACTAGTTTAGATTTTAGATTTGGTATTTTAAATGTTTTGTATTGTGTTTTATTCAATATTTTTATTTTATAGGTTATTTTTTGTAGATTTTAGTGAAAAAAATAGTTTTAAGTACAATTAAACGTAAAAGAACCTGTACCCGAACTTGTACCAGATTTTTTTTGTATAATTATTTGTGACCAGATCTGAACCTGTATTCGAAAAACTCGAACCTGTACCCGATCCGAAAATTTGTTGGTACCTGTATGGGTATAAAAATTATGTATCCGATAGAAACTGTACCCGATAGAACCTGAACTTGTACCCGATCCGAATACCCATATGCCCAGCCCTAGCGGCTAGGGCTAATAGTCACGGCTACTCTATAGCGAGGAGAGTAATGAGACTATATTGACTAAATTGTCCCTTCTTGATTTTAATTTTATTGGGAGGTTAAAATTTTGGTTTGGGGCTAATTTATTTTAATGAATTGGTTATCTATTGGACCGGAGTAAATTTAATCGATACAATGAAACTTGAGTTTCAAATAAGCCAAGAGGAGATGACAAATCAGATTTAAAAACAACCAATAAAATTATAACAATTAATACACATCAAAAAAAAAATTATCAAATCATTTTTTAAAAATGGGCTAAATTAAAGTGGGCTAAATTGTTTAAGTTTGCCTTCTAGATCGAGACTGTTTCTCTGTTATGGCTATGAACTTGCCAAAAGACCAGATCCAGGTTACGTCTCTTTCTTCTTCTAGAGCACTTAAAATCACAGCGATCGAGCTCGAGCAAACTTATAAACTTTCATTTTTCTTTTATCTCCTAAATTGTTCCGAGATCGAACTCGAATCGCTTCCATCACAGCGACGTAATCGGAAGCCGAATTCCCCGCTACAGGAAGGAGAATCTCACGCTCCGTTCACACCCGCTGAAAATGGTGGATTTATTTGTGAGATTTGGAATGATGTTGGAGAATTCGGGACGGGTTCCGTCGAATTTAGGGAGCACAAAGGGATTTCGTGTGATGTAGATGTGGTGGCGGCGCCGTTGTTGTTCCGAACGTTGGAGAGATCCATCTTTGATTATTATAAGGAAAGGTGGAAAAACAAAGATGAAGGAAAATGAAATTAGGGTTTGGTGGAAGAAAGAGAAACGGACATGGATGCTTCGATTGTCGTCGCCTTCATATCGTTTCAAGTGTTTGACTCTTGTCTTCGTCTCAACATCGGAGAGAGAGACAAAGCGAAAGAGATGACGTAAAAGCACGTGGATGACTTTTCCACCAAACGGAATTATTAAAATAAAATTCAAAAAAATTGTCGTCATTATAACAAGAGTGATTTAGGTCACTAATATGTTATTACTGAAAATGTTAAATGGTAAACTGTTTAATAATTATTTAGGTAGTATAGCCGAGAGAAAAAAAATTTGGACGAATTTGTTTTTTTGATATACTATAAAGCAAATTATTCAATCTGTCATAAAATAGATATAATATAATATTTTTTACTTTTTTAATCTATTTCTTTTTCATCAATTTTTTCTCTCTTTTGGTATTCACACTTATAATGTTTTATTATTAGAATAAATCATTTCAAAATCTATATGTATTTTTTTTATATGTTATAATTTGAAATTTTAAAAATAGACATAGATTACTTAAATTATTTATATAATGTTAAAATGAAACGTAATATACCATACAACGTGTCATTTTACTATATAACATGGTATACCATACTACTATATAACACGATATATATCATATAACGTGTAATATTATATTTATCATGTTATAAACAATATTCAAAACATATTACTAAATTTACTGCTATGTAATATAACTTAACATATGATATATATAATTATAAATTTGTATGCTATATTAATATATGGCATATTATATATTATATAACATGTTATATTTAAAACGTTATAAAAATATGATGTTCTTAACAATTATATGGCATACTATGTTAATATATAACATTTTGTATGATATATAACATGTTATTAAATACCTAGAATATAGCATATTATACTAAGTTTTATTTTCATATTATATTAATAGTTTGAGTAGTCATAAACATAATAAAATGTGATCAACAATATATGGTATGATGTTTATATGATTAAGTTTTATTATAATATTGTAATGAAAAGAGAGGAGAAAGCAAGGCCTATTGGAATCATATGAGGAGGCATTGGAAGCCCCGTGGGAGACTGAAACTGAAAGTGGGTTATATATTTTAGACACATCCTTTCGTAGTAAGATAACCACAACCAAAAACTAAGATATTCAAAAGAAACTAAGAGAATTCTCGCAGACCTCATCATATTCTTTTACTTTTCAATTTTATGTAGTAGATAAACTTTTGAGAAACATCAATATTCCGGAATCAGATCATCTATGTTTAATAATAAATCACATCTATGTTTATTCATAACATTGATGTATCATGTATGCAATTTAATTATCAAAAAAAATCATTAATAAAAATAATTATACATAATAAATTACGTTATAGAAAATGATCGAGTATAAACGTAAAAACTATATTATGCACATATTTTAAAAATATATAATAATTAAAAAATTTAAAACAATAAAATAAAAAACAAATCCCGCAGCATCGCGCGGGCATTAACTTAGTATAACACATGAATCTGGAGGTAAAAGCAATCTCAAGTTGAATCTATCAAACTTTTTGACTCTTACACATTTTCCCTTCATTCTAGAAACTAAGAAGTTTGAAAACGAAAAGTAAAATCCGAAAAATGTTGTTCAACAACATGACTTATCTTTGATTGAAACAGAACCTCTTGCGAGGATACCAACAGTTTATATCGCCCCATATGTTCTTTCACTCGGTCTCTGTGTTGGTGCTTGAGTAGAAGACGCAGAAGAACGGTCCCATGAGACTTCATTGGCAAAAGCATTGTTGAATTTCAGTTCGTGAGTAGCTTTGTCCCTTTCCACTCACCTGGTTAAAAAGAAATTAGTCATTAGATTTACACAGAACTTGTCTCTTGAGAGATCCATAAACTATATACTAAAGACCAACAATGAGTTTTTTTCTTTTGATTCTGTTTAAATGAATCATTTGAGTTAGACATTCACGATTCAACCAAAGTTTACGAATTGCAAAATATTCAGAGTACACAGAATTGGAAAAAATCACACAGAAGAAACTTGATATCATGGATGAGTTTAAAAGAGATAAATTTGCTTTAGCTGCACAAACAACGAACGAAATCATCATCGAAAAATTTAAGAAATCTGATGACGAGGAGAAGAAAACAGAGGAGATCAAAGAAACTCAACAAGATTTAAACTCCATCAAGGCATTACCAACGAGCCAAGAAGAAGAAAATTGTAAAAGAAATATGAAAGAAAATCTTGGCTTCACATACCTTATGTTATTCTCCTTAAGCGAGACGCAAATAGCAGTTAAGACCGCAAAAGTATGTATTTGAGGTTCCAGGTAACTTCAAGATGATAGGGTACATGCAACGCGACTCACAATTATTGCAAAGTGGACGAGTTACACTATTATTGAGCACCACCTCGAGCAGTTCTCCCAGGATTTTTAATGTGCTTCCTGGCATGAGCCCCAGAAATTCTCCGACCACACACTTTGTATGCAAACTAGCCCGGTGATCTTTACACGTGTAGAACCACAACTCCCTTGAATCATACTCTTTCTCGCAAATGTCGCACCAGTATTTACCACTTGCCTTTTCGCCACCATAACATAGTGAGAGAGGATGATCGTCAACTCTATGCTTTACCATTTGTGGTAAAGTGACGCATTTGAAGCATAAAGCAAATTTACAATCATCTTCAATGCACATGAGCACGTACCATAACCTCTCTTTGCAAACGTTGCATATTTCACCTTTGCCTAGTGGAATGTGATATAAGGGATGATCAGGATGACTTGGATGGACAAATGGCTCAGAAATTGAAATGCACCGGACATCTATTTTCTTGAACCCATGCTGGTACGCGAAACCATTAGAATATCTAAGACAAACATGACAACGAAAGCCCCCAACCTCGCTTGTAACTAAAGTAAGACGGTCGTTATGTAGCGCATGCCATTTTTTTTTAGGAAGTTCAGCGCACTTTTGGTGAACATGAAAATCACAATCCAAACAGCCATAGAAAGATTGAAGACCGATGTGATGGCTGCATGCTCTGCACCGCTTGCTCTCCTCGTACAGAACACCATTAACGTGAAGTCTAAGGTTATGCTCTCTGTGGCTGAAATGATTTATTGTTTCCTTATCTATTACCACATATGGCTCTATATCTTCTATTTCCTCAGGTACTCCTTCGAGTTCTTTCCCATTCCAAACATCCTCTCTTGTAGCGCATTTCGAATGAACGATATAGATAGGACACCTCTGACAAGAATAACCCCCACAAGTCCAATCCACCTTCTTGTGACAAACTCTACAAACAGAATTCACAACACCAAGAACAGAAGTGCGAGAAATACGGTGATCATGCCGATTGATGTTTATGACGCGTGGAAGGCCAAGACAGCCTTGGTGGATGATGAAATCGCATTGAACACATATGTAAGGGCTACGATCTCCACTCAACCCGCAAGCATTACATGTAAAATTACGGTTTCTTGGGAGAAGGGTGAGTTGGTGATCATGAGCTTTCAAATCCAGAAGAGATTGTGGTGGTGGCTTGTAAACACAACGCATATCCAAGGTGAAGTTACATGAAGAACAATGATAGAACAATCTATGATCAATTTTGCTTCCACAAAGACGACATTTTCCATCACAATAGTCTGGTAATTGACCATGAAGAGTTTAAGAGGGTGCAAGGAGTGGTGAGAGTGGTTTACCTCTGAAGTGTGTTTTGCCTCTGATGGATGCCAAACGCAATCCACATGGAAGGTTAAATCACATTGATGACATTTGTAAGCAGACTCATAGTCGCTAATATTGCCACATTTAGCATCACAGTCGAAGTGGATACGCTTTTTCACAAGGGTGAGGTTGTGGTGATGCGTCTCAGAAACTTTGATTACCTCTGGTGGTGGATACGTGGCACAGTGTGCATCCACGTCGAAGTCACATATCGCACAACGGTAGAATAGATCCACGATTCCCTTTGCACAAATATTGCAAGTATTAGAAGGTGGAGTAGTTCGAAGCCAAATAGGGTGAAGGGAGTGAGATGGGTGTTGTATAGATTCAGGGGCCTCCTGGCCACATTTCTTGTGGACAAAGAAATCACACCTTTTGCAGAAATAGCCATCGCTGATAGCTTCAAAGCGTCCACAACAATCACCTTTCCTCATATCATTCCAAGGCATCATAAAATGCTGGTGGAACCATGGTAATGACACTCTCTCACCAGCGTCGATTGTTGTATACTGGAAAAAACAAGAGGAAGAAAAATTAGATCAAAGACGACATTTTCCCATCATCATAGAAGGTGTAAGGAATGGTTTACCTCTAACGGGTGTTTGAGAGGATGCCATACGCAATCCACATGGAAGGTTAAATCACATTCATCACATCTGTAAGCAAACTCTTTGTAACTAGTCTTGCCACATTTACCATTACAGAGGAATTTTTTCAGCTTCTCGAGAAGGGTGAGCTTGTGCTGATGCGTCTGTGAATTGTCAATAACCTTTGGTGGTGGTGGATATCTGGCACAGTGTAGATCAATGTTGAAGTCACAAATCTCACAACGATAGAGTAGATACTCGTTTCCCCTTCCACATAAACTGCAGTTATCATCGAGATTTCTTCGAAGCTCAAGCGTGTGACCGGAGTGAGATGGGTGTTGGATACATTCGGAGGACTCGCTACATTTCTTGTGGACGAAAAAGTCGCAGCTTTCGCAGTAGAAACCATCAGTGATAGTTTCAAAGCCTCCACAACAATCACCTCTCCCTAGATGATTCCAGGGCACCATCAAATGATCGTGGATCAATGGTAGTGACACTCCCTCATCAGAATTCATGGCCGAAGGAAGAAGAAAGATTAATAATGTCTGTCTAGACTCTCAATGCAGATGAAGCAATACTCCTTGATCGTAAAAAAAAAAAAAAAAAAGAAATCTCGAAACGGAGCTTCAATTCAAATGAATTCGGTCTTGATCGGGACAGTTTACGCATCTAGGCGAGTAAAGATTAATGCCCATAGAAGAACTTAAGTCAACGAGATTGAAACAAAAGTCAACGAGATTAACATTAGAAAACGAAAGGCTAGAACAGATCCAACCTAAGTAGGAAACCAAAATCCGAACAAGATTGTGAAACGAAACGCAAATCACAATCGCCTGCCGGAACCACAAAATCAGATTTGAACTGAAAAAGTTGAGAAGAAAACTTTTCTTTAGAGAGAGTTTAGAGAGAGAGAGTTTTCTACTCAAATGAATCAGTTCTCTCTTTCTATCGTCAATTTAAAAATAATTAATATCATAATCTGTTGTTGTAAAATATCTACTCCAATAAGTGCATATCTGTACACAAAACTAAAATATCATAATCTCTTTCACGATTCAACCAAAGTTTTCAGTTTTTCATATGTATTTATCGAACGAAGCAATCTCAAGTTGAATCTATCAAACTTTTTGACTCTTACACATTTTCCCTTCATTCTAGAAACTATGAAGATTGAAAACAAAAGGTAAAACCCAAAAAATGTCGTTCAACAGCATGACATATCATTGATTGAAACAGAACCTCTTGCGAAGAAATTAACAGTTTAGATCGCACCATACGTTCTTTCACTTGGTCTATGTGTTGGTGCTTGAGTAGAACTCGCGGAAGATCGGTCCCATGAGACTTCATTGGCAAAAGCATTGTTGATGTCGTCGCTTCTTGAGTACCTTTGTTCACTACCACTCACCTGTTTACAAAGACCATAGCCATTAGATTACATAGAAATGGCCTCTTGTAAGTTCCATAAAGACGAACAGTGAGGTTTCTCCTTGATTCCGCATATATATATATACGTTTGAGTACTTTGGTAATGCTTACAGTTTCTAGTAAGCCTGATAGAAGCGACATTCCCGGCAATGCATCAATTCCACGCTGCATCCATATGAACATATTAGTGATTTTGTGTATATGAGAAGAATTAGAGAATCAAGAATGGAAGCAGAAGGATTGAAGGTTACCATGCGTTCTACTCTTGTTTTGTAGATAAATCCTCCACAGCAGAAAAGTGTAAATGCAACGAGGGATCTGATCAGAAGCAACACACCAGAAAACACAATTAGTTGATCTAATTCTCCTATTACTAAGCATTTGTGATTTTGAGAGAGATATTTTTCGTACACGCAGGAAAAAACTCCGAAAATAGCCCATCCTTTCGCTGATCCTCCTTCACTACCTTGGTTGTATTCTGAAATCATGTAAGAAACACAAATTGTATGTATCACAGAGAGAGAGACAGAGCAATCACTTGAAAGTTTCAGCTCACGGGGAATGCCACGTGGATCATCCGATCAAGCTGAGTGTATAATAAGCTCACCGCAGAGTTTTGTGAGGAAAAACTGAACAGGATCATAACCATCCATTGGGATGGTGACATTGACTTCATATGGAGTTTGCCGAGATTTCTCACCTTTAAAAACAAAATTTATAAAGTTTGTAAAAGCAAAGATCAAAGTCACAATGAGAAAAGCAAGATACCAGAAGTTATTACAATTCCAATCCAATACTAAAGTTGAAGGCGATAAAGTTGTTGGATGATTCCCAGTCAGCGAAGAACCAGCTATCTTAACGTTAAGACCATTCTCTGGGAAAACCTTGATGATAGGATTCCCGACCAATGTCGATAAAGAAGCAATTGCAGTCATATAGAGAGTAAGATGAGTTTGCTCAGTCTTGAAGCTGCGAACCAGGAACACTTGCGGTAGTAAATACACGGCAACTAAAACACGAATAAACAAAGTTCCTGATTCCATACCTAAACTCACGACGAGGCTTCTCAAACCCAAACTGTGTCATCCCATTATAAATCTGCAGGTTAAAAATCCAGAACCGAACCCATTTCTAAGTTTATGTTAAAAGCGAGTTAAAACCAGCAACTTGGATTTGCAATTTTCTTACAATTTCCCACGAGCGAGGATGCAAACCGACCGTGAATCCCTTAAACACCCGCGGGCCAGGTTTCTCACACGGAATAGCCAACTCGACAGTAACTCTGGACCAGTGGGAAAGAGCAGGAACACATATCCGTTGTAAGAAAAACAATTTTACCACGATTCTTGAATAATCAGAGATAAATAGTAGCAGACACACCTGCAAGTTGAATCTTGGGTGACACTACATATGCATCCAAGTCCACCTAAAATAGAAAGAAAAAAAAAAGAATGAAAACTATATAGCGTTTCAAGAATTGAGAAGCATTTCGAAGTTTCAACATTCGTAATGGAACAAAACAGAAGTAGACACACCTTTACATCGTCCATCAGCACAGTTCCCACAAATAATATTAACCTGAACAGAACATAGCAACCATACTCAAACAAAGTAACCACTAAAAATTTCCATTCATAAAACTCTCGAGTAGAAATCTAACCTGTGCTGTTCGTCCAAGTTTGTCGTAACTCATCTCACAATTCGACAGGTCGCCGTGGTAAAACCCCTACACGTATATCAAATATCAGGAACAAACACTAACAAATGAATCCATGTTCAGAGGAAAATACATGAACATGATCGAAATGCAACAATTGGTTATGATGTTCTGAAACTATGATGCCTTATCCCAAACAGCTTAACAAAGAAGAGGAGATTCTTACTTGAACGTAATCGAAATTTCCAGAACCAGACACAAAGTAGCTTAACGAGTCAAATCGTCCAAAATCAACATATCCCTGCACACAAACAACAACAAAAAAAAGTGATTTGTAGAATCTAGAGTTGAACAAAGCTTTCATTGATGATTTTTACCGCCTGCCCTCTTGTTTCAACATCCTTGCAAAATCTAACCACCAAATCAAATTCCTACATCCACAAAAACAAAACCTAAAGTCCTTAAAACCAACTCTCAAGAAATGGAGAAAAACTCCAACATTATAAATTGAGGATATATATATATATAAATAACCTTCCCATCATATTCAAATGGATGACCGATCCAGCTACTCTGATCAAACCAAGTTAAAAGAAAAGCTTAAAAAGCAACAAAGTAAACTCCTTTACTCTTTTTTAACAACAAGAATAGAAAAACCTAAGCTTGATTCTCAACACAAATACAGAGTAATCGAAAGAAGGATACAAAGTCGACAAGACGACTTGAATTGTCAAGAGAGTAGCAGTTCGAATCGGGTACAGGTACACCATAAACTCCAAACACAAAAGCTGCAATTTTGCCAAAGATCAAAACTTTCGAAAGGAGGGAAATTTCAGGAAATGGGCAAATTTCGTCGACGAGGTTTTTTTACCAAAGATGAACAGAAATTGAATGAAATTGTGGTCTCTTCTTCTTGATGGGCACTTCAATATCTGCATAGTTGAGCTAATTCGTCGTCTCAATTCGGTCAAACATCGGCAGATTCCGATTTGCGACCGATAAATCTCATAACTTTCACTCTACATTAGCTCAAAAGCACATCTAATTTAACCGATCCGGTACAAATCGAACCGAGATAACCGATCCGGTACATATCGAAACTGCATCAATTTACAGTACGATGTTATTGTTACATAGAGATTACATAATGTGTAGAAATTGAATTTTCAATCAACAATCTTACAACAACAATACAAGTCTACAACTCAATGCAAACATTATATTAAAAAAAATGTTAGAGGGATGATTTTACATTCTATACTTTTCAGTTTTCATTATCTAAACAAAATATTGATTTAAGCTTAAGGTAGGTAATAAAGCATTTCTTCCCACATCATCTCCCTAATCAAACCTTCTTCCAAATTCTCATCAATATCAAGACTAACCGGAACATTTTCCGGCGATTCGCATCCGAGTTCAGACAATCCGGCCATGTACGGATGTAAAAGCGCGTCGCCGACCGATATTCTCTTGGTTGGATCAAACACTAGCATCCTTTTTAACAAGTCTATAGCTAGAGGATTAGCGTGCGGGTAAATCTGAGAAAAGTGTGTACCCTTTGAGAAAGGAAGAGACTTTATAAATCCCTGAGCTCTCCTGTTATCTATGAACCTTAGATCAGATTCTTGTTGGCTACCAACAACATTTATGATTAGCTTTAGCTGGTTGAGACATTCTGTTCCCGGGAAAATCGGTTTTCTTCCAAGAATCTCTGCGAATATGCACCCTACCGACCAAACATCGATGGAGGTCCCGTAGTTGTCACAACAAAGAAGAAGCTCGGGTGCTCGGTACCAACGTGTGACTACGTACTCTGTCATAAACTGTTCATTGCCTCTGCTAGTTCTCGCAAGCCCGAAATCACAAATCTTTAGATCACAATTAGCATTCACTAAGAGATTCCCGGGCTTCAAATCGCGGTGAAGGATATTTGCAGAATGAAGATACTTCAATCCTCTTAGCAACTACAATTACACACACACAAACACAAAACAATTAATCAACAAACCGGAAAAGCGAAACAGAAAATCGAAATGTATCGAACCAAAAAGTACCTGAAACAAGAAGTACTTGCAGTGATCATCGGATAGCGACTGAGAGGATTTGATTATCTGATTCAAATCAGAATCCATAAGCTCATAGACCAAATAAACATCTTTGAAGCTGTTCCTCTGAGGAGGCAACATAACATCTTTAAGTGCGATAACGTTTTCGTGTCTCACATGCCTTAGAAGCTTAAGCTCTCTCAATGTTCTCAAAGCATCGATACGATTCTCAAAGACATTGTTGATCTTTTTAATAGCAACTCTCTCATTGGTCTCTCTATTGATTGAAGAACAAACCACACCATAAGCTCCTCTTCCAATTGGCTTAATCGGAACATACTTAGTGTCGATTTCGAATAATGTTTGCCACATCGTGTAGTAATGTTTCCCTTCTTGTCTAATCCCATTTGGAGGCTCAACCACCATCGCCATTCTCCTTCTTCTTCTTCTTCCTCGTCTGCTAAATCACCTAAAATCAGAAACAGAGCAAACCCAAAAACACTAAAGCTCTCAGTTTTGGATCCAAATTCCACAAAATCGAAAAGGGTTTGTATAAATTTCGGATTGTATTGTCTAAATTCTACTGATTTCGAAAAGGGTTTATAGGAATCGATCACCAAATTTATGCTTGCTTCCCGACAGTAATTGGAGCTTTTTGCTTGCTTACGTTATTCCTCTTGAAAAAGAATAAATCAAACCAGAAAAATCTTAGGTTTTTGCTTTTTGTAAATTTTCTTCTTCCTTTACTTAACTATCAATCTTACTACTCCCAAAGCAAAAGAGAAAAGTAAACTTTCACGAGTCATCATCAAACTCTTTAACGAATACAGAAAAAAATCAAAAGTAAAATTCAAAAGTAATCAGTAATGTCAATTTGTCATACCAAAAGGAAATTACAGAAGCTAAGTCGTTGTCGTTTTTGTTTTGATTGATGAGAGGAAGAAGACGAGATTGCTATAAATCACATGGGTTTCTTCTTTCTTCGTCGTTATCCAAAGAATATGGAGAGAGAGGAAATCGTGAGTACCAGAAAATGTTAAGATAAAAAAGGAAGAAGAAGAAGATAAGAGAAGTTATTACTGTCTTAATTAACAAAAATTCGATTTTATCTCTTCATTAATCAACAATTTTAACATAGACAGTATAAAAATTAATTTTCTTGGAAGACAATCAATATTTTTTACTTTAATACTTATTTCGCACGCTAAAGAAAGAAGAGAGCATATAAAACACGTGGATGCATGTAACGTGACACGTGGAATTTCGTCGAGTATTGGCAAGCTTTTGATGGGACCCACTTTGGTCACAACCCAAACTACAAAAAAGCGACAAGGCGCGTGAGTCGCAGTCGCTACTGAAACCTCTTTGTTAAAAACCGAATACAATTTGATAAATATTGTCATATATATACACAGAGAAAGAACAAAACTTTTCTTTCTTATTTTCAAATCTCTTTGATAATAAAAAACCAAGAAATTGATTTTACAATAAGATTTGGCTTTTGATGATTTTGAGCACATTGGTCTACTACACACATTTGGGGGGGATACAATACAAGAAAAAACCATAATCAGTCCATTAATTAATCCTCTGATTCTTCAAGAGGCTTTTCACTTCAATGTTAATCCTTCACTCACCAGTAGTTAAACTGTACATACATAGAAGAAACAAAACTTGATGGCTTGTGTCTCAAGTCTGAAACCTAAATCAAGAGTTTAATAAAAAAGACTTACGAGCTTCTTCTTCTTCTTCTTTTTCTCAATGTACGCCACTAGTTCCTCCTGACGACCAAGAGAATCCTCCAAAGCCTGCATCCAAAAAGAAAAATACTTTAAGAAAGAGAAAATTTCGGATTTTTGGTCCATAATCTTCTCGGTGTCTGGAGACAAACTTTAGTATATTCTTTTCGCAAAAACTCTTTTTAGTGAGTGTTGATGTGAAAACGAGTAATATTTACCTTCTTGGTTGCAGCAAGCTCTTGCTCCAATATATTGGACCGGCTAATCGCGGCGTTAAGCATCTCTTCTTTTTCAGGAGGCATAGTTGATGGTTGTGCACTCAAGACGGTAACTTTCTGTTCTAACTCAGCCATTCGTTTCATGATGGCCATGAAATCTTCCCCTGAGATTGCGGGTACGGTCATTTTCTCTGACTGCATCGAGCTCTTGTTCATCGACTCATCGTCGCAGTACACAGGGCTCGAGTACAAAGTTGACTCTGTTAGTTTCCTTGGGACGTTTTTAGTCACTCTAATCATTGTGACAACACCCATCACAAGAGCCATTACACCGGTGAAAATAGGAGACCTTCCTCCATCAGTTGTAGCGTTGTTGCACGCCTCTTGAATGGCGTTAAATTCTTCTGCTCAGAACAAGAAGAATGCGTTAAGATCAAGTTTGAGATACAACTACAAGATTGTAAACAAAATGTATGCACAAGAGTCATATAATCATACTTTTGGAGAGGGAAAATTTGTGAGCTTCTGGCATGTTCCAGGCTGGGTGAGCACTTGGGACCTGAGTTAGAGAAAGCAATAAAGAGATGATCAAAACTGGCTACAAGTACTTTCAAAATGCATTGGAAAATCAAAAATACGCATATCGGATGAAATTATTAGAACTTATCGGTTGGTGATGATTCTTACAATTTCGGAGGGAGAGACCTCTGTTGAAGCCTTTTCCTCTTCAGGAGCTGGTTCTGTTGTAGAGTCATCTTCCTGGAAGATCATAGAATATGAGTTTGTTTAGCATTGGATTGAGTAATGAAATTCAAGCAAATAGGTAAGTTTAAAGTAAGAAAAGACCTCAGAGATGGTCTTCTCTACAGAGTTTTCAGCTTGGGATCTCTTTGTGCATTTGTGATCACCATTGTGAACCATCTGTAAGTAAAATGCAAAATTCAGGTTTGTTTCCAAGGAGAAACTAATTCCAATAAAGGTTGCTACCGCTTTATTTTGTCGTAAGAATTTATCCGAAAAAATGAAGAAGAAAGAGACATTCACCTTCATGACCTCTGGATTGTTCCATGGACCTTTGTCAGACCGCATACAACCTCCATTATCAGCACAAGTACAAGAACCACCAAGAAACTCAGGAAGTTCACTGATACACACATCGAGATGAAAAAAAAGTCAGTCTTCAAATAGAATGTTGAGTAATTTTCATGTTCAATAAACTTTACGCAAAGCTCACCTTTCATCGATTATCTCAAGCAACTTGCTTTGGTACTTGTTGCCAAGAACCTGGTATATCAAATACATATAGCTAAATTACTTTAACTATTCTTCATTTAGAAGAAGAAAAATGAGCAGATTCGATACGAAAAGGTTTGAAATACTTGCATGGATCTTTGCTGTTGTCTTCGGGTCAAGGAAGGACTTCACCGTGTTCCACAACATTCTGAATCCTGATCCAGCATTGATGATAAACATCCTGTTCAAGGTCTGAGATCCAAAGAGGTTTAGATAAAATGAAGTCGACCGATGAAAGATAATCTAGCATCAAAATATAAACCTCACCTCGGGGTAGTTGTTACCATCAACATTTTGAAGGCGAGTGATCAAGTCCCTAGCAGCCTTGTTGAAGTTTTTGAGTCCCTATTATACCCACAAGAAGACCATAGGAGGGTTCAATAAGTTACCATGTTTCGGGTAATAGCGTAATAGTTTTGCCTATGGCTCTATAGTGAGTTCTTTAGATTCAAGATTAGACACATACTAGAAAAGCAAAGACACATTTACATACCACTCCTTGGACATCAAGAATGGTTGTGCTTTGATCAATGTGCTTCTTTGCGGCGATTGAGCAAGCTGGGAACTTAACGTTGAAAGTCCTCTCAAACTCCATCACATGGTAGTTCACATACCTATCCATGGTTGTGACTTGCATCAACTTGGTAGAGTCTACTTGACCTAACCTCTCAATGTACACTGGTCTTCCTTCCTTATCAACTCCATGGTGCCCTTGCGGGTAGTATTTCAACACTTCATCAATTTCCTTGAAATCAAACTCCTTTGATATATACAAAAACAGAGAAAAGTAATTTTAGTTATGGACCAATTCAGTCATTGCCAATTGGTTTTGAGTTAGAACCCCATCAGATATAACATAAGACAATCTACAAATTCATCTGCAAATATATAAGGCTAATTTGATACCTCAACGACGGTGTCAGCACCAAATTCCTTCCTCCACCGAAGCATTTCGGTCCACATTTGTTTGGTTTTCTCGAGATCGAATTTCCTGGCCTTCAAAAATCTAAGCATCATATGGTAGTCATCGTGTTTCTCCGGGAGTAGCTCGTCGAGAATAAGCGACTGGCGAAAGGCATCAACCGCTTTCAACTCCTCGGCGTCATGCACATCTTCGATCTCCACAGACATCACTTTGCTACTTCTCCTCCTCTTTGTCATTGAATACCTCAAATTCTTAGATGAGCTCCTCTTCTTAAAAGAACCCATCCTTGGTTTCATCACGGCATCTAAACACACAAACACACACACAACATCAAAACACAAGAAACAAAATTCTCCGACCAATCTATCAACTGTTCTTACGTACCATGGATCAAAGACATAATGATTTTGCCAGATAGATGGAATTAGGCAGAAAAGGGCACGAGGCACACTACAAGAGTGTCTTTATTATATGAATCAATGCCCTTGCCAAATTCCTGCAAAAAATTCACATTAAATTCATTACAAATCTGATTCGAACCGAGAACAAGAACTAACGAAATTGAACATGGAGGAAACAGATAAATTACCTCTGCAAAGAAGAAATGAGAAGATGGAGAAAAGATAAAAAGGAGAGTAAGATTGGTCCGAAAATCTCTCGTAATCGTTCCTTTAGATTTCTTGTCTCCGTTAACGTCGACCTCATATATTCTCTCTCTCTCTCTCTTATTGTTTTCTCTTTCCACAACCATTGATTCTCCTTCCATTATTACTCTGTTTTTTTTTTCTGTTATGGCTTTCTTCTAATTATACAATTTTCAAGAAACAGAGACCTATAACCATTGCATTATTCACACGCGTCACGTGTCAAAAACTGATTATGCAAAAACGACTTTCTTATGCTGCAAGAAACATAGAAGCCCTAAAGAAGATTGGATCATATCATCTCATGAATTTTCATTTTGTTTATTTCCCATAAATTGAAAGTTAAAAGAATTTCTGCAACAACACTAAAGCTATTTGATCATTAAGAGTATAAATAGGAAACCAAAAAAAAATGTAAAGAACAAGAAGCCATTGTCTTCAAGAATTCTTCTTCGTCGATTGAGCTTTCAGAGCAACCACAAACTCATTAATTATACTGAAAGGAGCGAACCAAACCGGTTTACGATTCGGTTACGGACATCTACAAGCTTTTTGAGTCGACAAGTGTTGAAAGAGTTTCGTTTTGTGTTTCCCACTGTTCTTGATTGAGTTTGGTGTTTCAAGACTTGAGTAGAAGTTCTGAAGCGAGTCTCTTTAGGGACTCGGATGCTTTACGAAGATCAGAATCTGAATGTCCCGATGAAACGAACAGTTTGATCCCCACAGGTAACCGGCATTTATCAAGAAACGATCTTTTAGAACTCACAACCAACAACGAATCTTCCTTTAGAGCCTGCATGGATCATCAGGTCATGTCAAGAAAATCAGGACAGGGTCTAGATTCGGTTTTTGTAAAGGAACAATGTTTAACTTACACGGTCAGCCATTTCCTCGAGTAGAAGCAAATCGTCTTTAGTTGAACCGCTCGATTTATCTAGCTTCAAGAAAACGATAGGTGATTCCGGGTTGCTTGCTAGCGACATCCCCTTGATCTCCGACAATCCTGCGTGTGTGTTTCCCAACGTTTTTCATGAGAAAATGAAAACAAAAGAAAAAACTTATAGTTGCCGAGTTGAAATCAGAATGAAAGATCAAACCTTTCCATAACAGAGCAATGTTTTGCTTCAGCTTAACTAACATCTCAGGGTTTTGATCAATGACATCAATGGCGGTGATAGCAGCGCTTGCAAGATACGGTGGCAAAGAAGCAGAGAACACATATCCTGAGCTGCTAAGTCTCTGTGCATTTGAGAGTCCCAAAGAGTGTTAAGTTTCTCTCATCGGTTTTGTTTGTAATTAATTCATCAGCTTGATCATGGTTTACCTGGTAATCGATGATGCGGGTATTCCCAGTGCAAAATCCACCCTCTGTGGCTAATGCGTGGCCCATTGCAGCAGTCACAACATCTATCTTCTCAATCTGTTCAAAGAAAAAAATCACAACAATATTATCAGAATCGGATTTAGCAAATGGTAAGTCAACAAGTGTATGTCATTTATACGCACAGGGACACCGTGATGCTCAGCAAGACCTCTCCCAGAACGGCCAAGCACACCAAAAGAGTTGCTTTCATCCAATATAACACGAAACCGATACTTCTCTTTTAGTTTCACTATCTCATCGAGAGGGGCGATTTGACCAGAGTTCTGCGGATTTTATAACAAGGAAATGCAAAGTGTTACAGTTCAAGGTAAATTTCAAATGTGGAAGCAGGAGAAGGAAAGAAAAAACAAAGAGAGCTGTTTACGATACCTGATATACAGCTTCAGCTACAATGTACCGCCTCAAGTTCTTTGAGCGCTTGTTCTTTGTCATGATTTTCTCGAGGGTACTACGAAGAGAGTCCATGTCATTGTGCTTGAAGTACATGATTGTACTTCTGGAAAGCTGAAGTCCATTTTGTATTCCCCAGTGAACACCCTCGTCGCTAAGAGAAATAGAAAAGACAAGAATGAGTCCAATGTTAAGATAAAAGAGTTTCAAACATGAGACGTATTGACAAAGAAGTTCAATTCATTCACAGGATTTCTACTAATGTAATATAATAACTAGAAAAATGCTTTAAGAAATTGTGTACTTACGCTACAATAATATCGCCTTTTTTACAGAAACAAGGAATTGTGCTGAACATCGTGGAAAGTCCATAAGAATAGAGGATTGAATCAGGAGTACCCAAAAATTTCGATATTCTGGTTTCACAGTCAAGGTGGACATCTAGTTCAACAGAAGTATCAAACAGTAAGAATCCTTTTGAAGCAAGTAACAGAGGAAATTAAAAGCCTTCCAAACATTGTTTCCTGCTTAAATTCTTACCAATTGTGCCATAGAATCCACGAGGGCCACAAGAACCGACGCCATATTTTTCCAACGCAGAAGTACATGATTCCTGGCATAAACTATCTTAAGTATAACTGTTCACACCGAATAAACCGTATTGAATACAAAGTAGCTTGACATTACCAGCAACTTCTCATGTCCAATGAGTCCAAGATAATTAGCGGACGCAAAATTCACCACGTCTTTTCCATTAACCGTTGTATGCGGTCCAGCAGCACTGTATGGACCCAAAAAAAAATCTTTAAGCATAACACCTAAAAAGGCGACGAAACTAAATACAGAGAATTTTTCCATTCTAGACTCTACCTTTCAAGAACTGGTGGCTCATGCTTCATTTCTTCTGTAATTGGCGGTATAAGAGGTTCAGGAACCCATTCGTCACATAACTCATCTATTTCCTGTGTACAATAAACACTCAAAAACTCAATACATTTCGACTATTCACATTCAATTAAAACCATACAGACTCAAATATGCTACAAGAACCAAATCCAAACAATATCATAATCTGATCGAGAAAGAACCTGCTCGGTTAATGGTCGTTTGGGGGGTTTGTAGCTCTTCTGCGAGAGTAAGAAGAAGATGACAAAACCCAACAACACTTCCACAAAGACATGCCCTGGAGGAAAAAAAGTTTGATCCTTTAATAATATAATCTCCATAATCCCAAAACTTTGATAGACAAACTTCACTAAAAATCTAACCTTGAATTGGAACACCAAACAAAACAACTCTAGCTGAAGGAACTTTAAGAATCACATTAACCCAATTTAAAGCAGCTTTAAACATCTCCACGAGATTCGTATCCATAGCTATATAACAAAAAAAAAAGCTCTGTATTTTTTTCTTCTTCAATGAATATTTTTTTTTTGCTCGACGAATCGAGCAAAGTGCAGCAGCAGATTTCAACTTTGAGCAATCCCTACAAAACCAAAATCAAATCTTCAAAATCAGTAAACAACAACAACAACAAAAAATGGCAATTTTTGAATCCAATTTTATATACACACAACCGAAAAAAAAAGCCCTATCAACAAAGATCTGTCATTGGATTGACTAAACAACGAGAAATTTCCAATACATTGTTCAAAATCGAAAAACCCACAGATCGAGATCAATAAACTATGTGATTACGATAGATCCGACACATAAATTACCTGATCCCAGTAGATTTTGTTTTTTTGGGGGGGGGGGGGGGGGGGGAAATCGAATCGAAAAGGAACAGATTCAGCAGAAGAATTTTCGTGTGTCACAAGAGTGTTAATTACAAAAGGAGTGATTTGAAATTCGGAGATTGAAGATTGACTTCAACGTTTTCTCGATGATTTTGATTAGGCAGAAGAAAATTCAATTTACAGAGATTATTATTATTATTATTTCGAAAGAAAAAAACAAAAATGAGGAAGACGAGCGGTGTACCTGGCGGGCGGATCTCTCTATGTCAAATTTATGGGCCCATAAGTTTACATAAAGGCCCAATCGTATAACAGGTTACATTTGAGCCCGTTAAAGTTTTATACATATATATTGTACACAATATATTTGAAGACAAAATTTGTCACTTCGATTACTCTTACACACAAACAATGTATTTATTTTAATCAATAAATAAATTGCGTTCGTGATCCGGAAAAAAAAAAATACATTTATTATTCTCCATCTTACGATAACTAACCACATTAAATAACGAACCAATGCAGACTTTTTTTATAGATTTAACTATACGAAACAATGCAAACAATGCATCTTTTTCCTTCTATATTAAACTAATCTTCTTAGTGAATCACTTGTATGTCTTTTCTAAGCACCAATTCATTTAAAAATTGTGTACAAATATTTTTAGAATCAACTAGCAAAGAGTGACGAAGAAAAATAAATGGAGGAACAATAAACAAGCTTAGAAGGGAATATTAAACTTTACATGGAAATATTTGAAGTGCCAACAGAAAAATGGATGGGACTTTTTTGTCCACTTCCTATAGCAACAAGTCCTACCAAAGTTGGATCGAGTGAATCAACCAAACTTTGGTATAGTGACTTAAGTTGAAAATACAATCGAATCAATCAAGAACCAATTTGACATCTAACAAGAAAGCAAATTATAGTTAGAGATGAAGAAGAAGAAACCATAAAAAAGTCCAACCACAAAAAGAAAAAAGATTGATACGTTTACGGCTTTACATGAATCCCTCTAGTGACACGCGTGCGTGCCCCTCTAAACACAAATCCATATCGTACCACAAACTATCACTCATTTCTCACTCTCACTCTCACTCTCACTCTCACTCTCACTCTCACTCTCAACAAAGCATATACACTACTACACTCATGACTCAACACGCATTCATCACCATGGCACTAAAGTCTCTAAAGGTAAGGAAGAGAGAGAGTGAAAGAAAGACTATTAAAGTCTTAAAGGTAAAGAAGAGAGTCAAAGAAAGAGTACTAAAAGCCTGAAGGTAAGGAAGAGAGTGAGAAAATAGTGGTCACACACACCTATCATCATCATCTCCCATTCGTGTTTAGCTTTCTACATTCAAAAGTCAATCTATCCTCTTCCTCCTTAATCATATTCTATCCCAAAATTTTCTCTACTTTTGTATAATGTTTAGTAACATTTACATTATATTGAGCATATAAATTTATCCCTATTTTGTTCAACAATTAATATTTCATATGATATAATATAGCTCAGCATTTGATATACATGTGAATACCCATAGATTCTAGTGGGAGTCTCTTTTCAAAAGTAAACATTTTAAATGATAAGTCCTTAAACAAGAAATAGTAACAGAGTCCATCACTAATAGGAAACAGAGTCTAGCACTGATAGCAAGAGTAAAGAAAGTACAAACATAATAACATGAAGCCATCATTATTTAGTTTGAATAAAAAAATTTGTTCTTTATATTATCCCTTTTTATTTCTTTCCTATTTTTGGCCACTCTGAATTATACCTACCATTTCTCCTTCTAAACTAGATTAGTAAATTCACCCACCCAAAGAAAAAATAATTATCATCTAATTTTTTTTCTTTTTCTTGAATCATCAACAATGATGAACGAATCCCAAATCGTATTTAAGTTAAGAAAAGTAAGGTAATGGAAGATTGAAGTGACACCATAGAGTATACTCCTTTAAGAAAAAAGCAAATCCCAACACCAAAAAACAAACCCTAACCAAAGAAAATTAGTGAAATTTCAACATTTTTGTGTGTGTGTGTGTCATTGTGATGGATAAGAAGGATCTAGAAAGAAAGTTTCACATGACAGGAGGAGCTGGGAAAACTAGTTATGCAAGAAACTCTTCCCTTCAGGTTCTACACAGTTTTACATATCATCACAAATTTCATAATCTTTGATTCTCTCTAATTATGTTTTTGTTGTTGTTTTAATCTTGCAGAAGAAAGCATCTGATGAGGCAAAACACATAACACTAGAGACATTACAACAACTCTACAAAGAGACAAAACCCAAGAGTTTAAGAATAGCTGACTTGGGATGTTCTTCAGGACCAAACACTCTTTCCACCATTAAAGACATCATCAAAGCCATCAAATTTTCTCACCACCTTGAGATCCCAAACCACCCTTTGCCAGAAATCAGCTTCTTCCTTAACGATCTCCCTGGAAATGACTTCAACTCCATATTCAAATCCTTGCCTGATTTTCACATAGAGCTCAAGAATCTTGATAACAACAATGGTGCTTTCCCTTCAGTTTTCATTGCAGCTTACCCTGGATCATTCTATGGAAGACTCTTCCCTGAAAAAACCATTCACTTTATCTATTCTTCTTACAGCTTACACTGGCTTTCCAAGGTATATATATAGAGAGAGAGAGAGGGAGAGAGAGAGCTTTAGGTGTATGTCTATACATTTTTTTTTGAGATAAACCTCTGGATCTTTCATCCATAATCTCTCCCGGTATTCGGGTCAGCCGTTGATAATACCACATTTGTAAAATCATCCCTCCCAAGTGAATTTGAATTAGTCACTTTGAACTTGAGTATTTACTCTCAAGACCACTACACCACCGTCCAGTTGATTATGTATATACATATTTGAGTTGTTTTTTTTTTGTATGTGCAGGTTCCTTCAGATATTTATGATGATCAAGGCAAGTCCATAAACAAAGGTTGTGTTAATATTTGCTCCTCGAGCCCTGAAGCTGTTTCCAAAGCTTACTACACTCAATTCAAGGAAGATTTCTCCATTTTTCTTCGGTTTCGATCGAAAGAGGTGGTTGCTGGAGGCAGAATGGTGCTTATAATACTTGGAAGAGAAGGTCCTGATCATGTAGATAGAGGAAACTCTTTCTTTTGGGAACTTCTAGCAAGATCCATAAAAGATCTTGTAGCACAGGTAATATATTGTATATACATTTGTTGATTTCACAAAGATGGATCTTGATTTAGAAAATTGATTTAAAACCATGTTACTGTTTCCAAACCGGTCCAATGTTTTCAGATGTCCTACATTAATATTAAAAAATTGTTTTTTTTTATAATCTTGGAAAAAATTGTGCTTTTTTAGTTACTTATTTTTGAAAATATATTTTAAGGCTTTAATTGATGGCTTCATTTGTGTATGTTTTGGACCGAACCTTTACATGTAGGGAGAAACTGAGGAAGAGAAACTTGATTCGTACGAGATGCATTTTTACGCACCAAGTGGTTCTGAGATAGAAGATGAAGTAAACAAAGAAGGGTCTTTTGAGTTAGAGAGGTTAGAGATGTTAGAAATGGACAAGGAGAAAGGGAACAACGAGGATGGAGTCAGTTATGGTAAAGCGGTTGCGAAGACGGTAAGAGCGGTTCAAGAATCAATGCTTGTTCAACATTTTGGAGAAGAGATTATAGACAAGCTGTTTGATACATATGGTAAAATAGTTGATGAGGAGTTGGCTAAGGAAGACATAAGACCCATTACATTTGTTGTTGTCCTAAAAAGAAAGGTCTAAACATTGAAATCTAAATATGTAGCAAAGAAGGAAACATAAAGCAAATCCTAATGATAATGTTTAGTAGTTTGAGCAAATGACAATGTTAGGTGCTCAAAACATGAACAAAGCTCTTAAAATACAAAATCTTCAATCTCATCGTATTGCCAATCCTTGTCATATGGATGCCAAGGCGACGCATCCAAAGATGTTAACTGATACCTCTCCCACCAGCCTTTGCAGAAGCTGCAATCGCTTGAACATGTGATATATTTGTCAAGCTTCTTAATGGCGGATTTTACGATATCATCATCAATTTCAGGAAACATATCAAAGATTCGGAATGCACAGTGTGTCACATTAAAGATCGCGTGGTTTTGAAGGCCAACGAGTAGTGTGAGAACTCCATTACAGGAGACGTAAGAGCATCGCAAACTCAACCTCTTGAGCTTATTGAAGTACCGCACGATTTGGTCAGTGTTGTGAGTTCCCAAATAACCCAAAAATTTAAAGTTGGTGAGGTTACTACACGTCTCTCCCACAGCTTGAAACTCAAATTCCCCGGTGACATTGTGATCATGAGCGATGATCAATGTTTTAAGATTCTTCCATTGACTGAACGCAAACCGACATGACTTCTCCGTTTGATAGCACCAGCGCGGCAAAACAAGTTTCTCGATGTTTGGCATCCTGCGACACAACCAGCAAGTGAGTCCATGAAACTTATAACAACAAGTAACTATGCTATGTTTAGCTCATGTACCTCCGAGCAGCGAGCATGAGATCCTTCTTTCTTATATAAGAATGAGAGTGGAAGATCAAATTCTTCGGGACCGTGCCGCTCAAATTTGTGATCTCATTCAATAATTTCTTGAGATTTTTACCTTTCTCTACTCTAAAGAATAACATAGACATTTTAGCCAAAAGATTCCTCGATCTTAGGCCTTCTTCGACCTGGTAATTGTAGAAAACAACTGGTCGTCGTACTTTATCTCCGAGCCTGGGACGGCAAGAGACGACCACTTGTTGGAGCGTCGATAGATCGACGGTTAGCCACAAAGTTTTGTCATGAGAAACAAGGAACTAAGAGACGCAGACGCGTGAAGCTCCCTCGGTAAGGTCCATAACATGGAGCTTCTTGAAGATAATGGTAAGTAAGTCTCTGTCCATAGTTGCCCATTTCGAAACTTCTCTGGACCTGTCTGGCTTCTTCTCCTTCTTCATCAAGTGGCAACTTCATATATACAAAACAAAAGAAGAAGAAAAAACAGAAATTGAAAACATTTTAGATTGATAGATAGATTCTTGAATTGGCATAAGAATCTACTTTTCTTTAATGTTTTTGTAATACATTTCACTATCCCTATTCTTTTCAACCATAAATATCTTCAGTCTTGACTTTTAGTTCATAATCTTTGACTCGATCGAGTTACAAAAACCAACATCAATTCCACAAACAAATTCCTTGGAAAAAGAAATAAAAAAGTTTATATCTTTTATAATCTACCTAAACTCCAAGAACTTGATAGATAAACTTCACTAAAATCTGTAACACCAAAAAACAAGAGTTTTGGCTCAAGGAGCATCAAGAATGAATCATCATTGTAACCCAATTTTAAAATGTATGAAAAATTTCAACTTTGAAAAATGTATTGAAAATTTTCAACCTAATTTAAAGTTTCAAAAAAAAAATGTAATGAAAATTTTCAACTTTGAGCAAACCCTACAGTCCAATCTTCAAATTAGTAGAAACAAAATATAGTAATTAGGTTAAAACTATATGATGATAATAGATCCGACACATAGGAAAGAAATGTTACCTGAATCTCAATAGATCTTCTTGCGGGAATATCCAAAGGACAAGATTTCGTGTTCATACAAAATTTTCTCCAACAATATCTCCACATAAGTGCACCATAAACTTATAGTGGGCTTTGTATAGGCCCAAGATTTCAATAGCTTCCATTTCAACCCTATGTAAATTTTTTTTCATTTACACAATTTAAAAGTCAGTAACTAACCAATTCATTAATATCTTAGGATTATGATATCTTCACATAATGCACTTTTGGTTAGATTGCTGACTAATAATCATACTCTCTCCTGTTTTTATTATAGGATGTTTTAGCTTAAATCACAGAAAATTTTAAAAAAAAACTTTTCTTTTAAATAGAGCTAAGGATTGTCCATGTATTGCGTGGAGTTTAAAAATTAATATTAATAATTTCTAGTTATTGATTATTTTTGTATTTAATATTATTTAAACTTAGTGTTTATAGTAAATAATTATCTAAAATTATAAGACTAAGCATTTGTATTAGATTTTTGAACATATATTAGATTTTTGGACATAGCTTTTAAAGCCAATTTACCAATCAAACAAGTCTAAATTTCTCCAATTAGACTTATTTGATTTAACAGCCCTAAAAGTCTTAAAATTAGTCTTTAATTAATTTTCTCATATCATCCTTTTTTTGTGTTCATGTTTGATATATCCTGGTTTTTATGGTTTTTATATGGTGTTTATTATTCTATCTAATGATTTTTATGCGGTTTTATGTCTTAAGTGGTAGTTTTAGTGTGTTTGTAGTGTTTAGAGTCTTTTACAGGTTAATTGAGCAAAAAGGTTGAGAAAAGAGATATTGGACAGTTCTGAAGCGTCATATGTCAGGCAATCGTTGGAAGCCTTAAAATCATTGGATTGATCTGAATTTTGGACACGAGATAGATAATTGAGTCAGCTTGCATACAAAAGAAGATTGAAGTCATTTGGATCAACGGTCAGAAAGTTACACCAATTCTCGTGAAGACCTGTCATTCTGGCTAAACCGACGAAAATAAAGGAAATTTTCAGTGTTTCCTAATTTGACTTGGTTTTGCCAGAGATTTTGACCTGCACGATTTTAGACCTATAAATACATGTTTTTAGCCACTTTAGAGAAAAAACCCTTGTAATTTATTCATCTGTTTTGATTCTAAACTTTTGGGAGAAGATCTCTAATCCCTATTGACAATTTGGAGAAGATTTCTGAACCCTCTTGTTTATTTATTGATTTCTTCTTTTCTTCCATGGATTCTTCTTATGATTTGATTTCTATCATGTCTGAGTAGTTTTCTAATTGGGTTTTAGGGTTTCAAAGGGATTTCAGAGTTTGATTGATTAAGACGTTGATTTAGGGATTGATAACTTGGTTTCTTCATCTAGGTTGTTCGTATTGCTGGAACTTGATTAGCTACCTTGTTTCTGATCTTAGGTTGTTTAACGCATCAAAAGTGTTTGTTTAAAAGCCTGAAAGAACCTATTTGAGCAAAGCATCCCTAGCCAACGAAAGCTGATGTTAGGGTGTTTTGTGAGCATATCAAACTTGACCATTAATGCATGTTTAACCTCTTGAATTCAAACGACAGTTTAGGATCTTAGGTTGTTAGACATAGTAATTGATACTACGACAGTAGATCAATTTGATTTCGTGATTTGAGTTCTAGAATGATTACTAATGCTTTTCCTGACAATTTATCTATTTCCGAATCTCTGAATCCCTGCGAATTCCCTGATGCCCAATACTTTTTATTCATAAGTTTACATTTTTTTAGTTTATATTCTTGTTTCGATTTGCATTCACAATCATATTTCCGTCTTAGCTTAGTTTTATTCTCATATATTCGTAGTGTGATACTTGGTCCTTGTGGATTCGATCCCTGCATTACTACAATCATTTGCTGTGCACTTGCAGTAGTTATATAGGGTTAAAACTCTGTGTTATCAATGTTATTCTTTTTTTTAATAAAGTTATTCTTTTGTGGTTTTTTTTAGTTTTAAAGTCGCAATTACTTATGTAAAAGGCAAAAAAAATACATGTTTTTGTATAGGATATTATTGGATTTGATAAATAAAATATATATTTTTGTGAATTTTTTTCTTATTTTAAATTCGCAATTACCTATATAAATTTTTTAAAAATTATATTTTTTATATAGGATATTATTGGATTTGATAAATAAAATATCTATTTTCTATACATAAAGTTACATAAAAGTATATTATAATTTATATAAAAATCACATAAATGTATACAAAATATTTAATTATAACTTGTTAAAATTAATTTATATAACAATTAGCTATTAAATTATTAGAATTAATTGCTATAGTTATTAAAAAACACTTAAATTTTCTTTTATTTTCAACAAATAATTAAAAAGAAAAATATCAAAAAGTTAGATAACACATAGTTTGAAATTTTAAAAACCTTACTATCTTATATAAGATTATTTAATATATAAAATACAAACAATTTGATCAACTAAGAAACAAACCGCATGATATTATTGGTTACACCGTATTTAATAAAAGTAAAAACTACATATAAATTTGAAAATATTTTATGTTATAAAACAAAAAAAAACTTGTAAAATATCTTATATTAAAAAACGGAGAAAATATTATTTAATTATCTAGAAAAGCTGAAAATAAAAAATTTCCCACGACAAAAGCCGGCAATATAACAATTAAAGTCTGCAACTTTTTAAATCACAGTGAAGTTGTTGCGAATGAGAGTTGAAGTGTTGAACTCTAAAAATGACTTTAGACAATTACTAATGGACCATCACTCAGACGATTCGTGCTTTGAAATTTCCAATCAATTTTACAAATCAAAATATGCTCAAAAACATACTACAATTTGTTTCCAACACTTAAAATTTTATAAGCAAATTAATGAATTGATAATATATAATATACAAAAGACCATATTACAATTCACTTGAATTAAACAAAAACTTAAAATTTCACCCTCACATCTCTTTTCTGAAAGAATACGAATATGCAAATATTCTTATTCCATTTTAGTAAGTGAGATTATTGCATATTCGTATTTTTTCATTTTCTTATTTTTTTCTTCTTATTTTTTTCTTTAACAAAATATTCATCATCCTACTACTTGTAATAAATAACAGGCGCATTAGATCTTGCATCCCACATACCACCTTCTTTCAAATACTCAAGATACCTAGAAAACTCCGGTTTAGTCGTCGTCGTCTTCGACTTTTTCTTCTTTCCATATAAAAAGTTAAAGAGAGGGTGGCTAAATTTGCTTGTTGGTGCGACTTTCTTTGATTTCTGACGAGGAAGCTCTTCAAGAATGGTCGGAACACCACCAGTACCAAGCTTTATCGATGGTGCGTAATAAGGAACACTTGTTGATCTTCTTAGCTTTGCTCCGAGTAAACTGAAAGTTGAATCATCACTTACTCGTTCGTAACCTCCACGACGGCTTCTTGTCCTCGTGCTAAAGCTTCTTAGCATTTGCATCTTTTTGATAAAAGTGTAAATAGAGAGAAGTGAAGAATTGGTGATGTGATCAAGAGAGAAGTGAAGAGATGATTGTTGTTTTTTGTTGTTGTAATGAGGAAGAGTTTTAATGTGTTTGTTATATAGAAAGATTTTATGAGATTTTATGGTTGTTGGTTGCCTTATTTAAGTTGAAAGTGGGAATGGTCAATATTTGGCTGCCAATTTGAAGAGTCCAATAATTTTATGTTTTTGTATTCAGAAAAGTAGTAGAATTAAGTGATGACTATGATGGGTTCGTCGAGCTTTCTTTGACTTTTCAATTATTTTGAAACGTAATCTTTGACCTCAACCTCATCAAGGAACTTCCACGAGACTCTGTTAATATTAAACTAAAAGTGTTTTTTTTATAAAACTTTGTTTCTTATAAGTGGGTCAAATTCATGTTTATATTGTGCGAATTGGGTCAAATAAATAACGTTTTGTTAAGAACTCATGTAATTTTTTAAATACAAAAATACAATCTATATTTTGTTCACGAACAAAGAAAATAGTATTTGGCATCTAGTCATTTTAGAGAAATCTTTTTTAGTCTCATTTATTTTTGTAGATTAAATTTCTGTTAGAGTTACCTAGAGGTGTTTAATGCAGATTTCAGTTCAAATTTAAACTGTTTAGAGGTTTTTTGAGTTTTAAAGTTTTATTCAAATAAATATTGGGTTTTGGAAGGGTGCGTATTCGGGTATCCGTTCGGGTTCGGATCGGGTATTTTGGATTTTTGGGTTTAGAGATATAATATCCATTCGGGTATTTGAAAACTTCAGGTCGGTTTCGGTTCAGGTTTTGTCGAGTTCGGGTCGGGTTCGGATTATCCGAAATAATCTAAAATTGTTGAAAATATTCAAAAATTACTCGAAAGATTTATAATTATTCACATTCTTTTTTATTTGGTTCAATTTAATTATTTGTTATTCTAATTATCCAAAAATACCACGAACAAAATAAAAAAAATTTGTAGTAGTTCAAATAATAACATAAATTGGTTATTTTTGCCGAAATGTATCCATAATATCCGAATTGATCAATAAAGTAAAAAAAAAACTATAAAAATTACAAAATTACATGAAAATACAAAACCTTAACTCTAAATATATTTAAATTAGTTTATGTTTTGGATATTTTGGATGCCCATTCGATTCTCGGTTCGGTTCGGATTATGTTTCGGGTTTTTGGTTCTAAGTGTGGGAGATCCATTCGGAGATTTTTAGAGAATCGATTTCAGTCCGTTCGGATATTTTGGATCGGATTCGGTTCGGTAATTTGGTTTCGGATTTTTTGCCCACCCCTAGTTTTGGATTCGGTTCGAAGTAATTTGCTAGTAGTAATCGAAATAATCTTCTGCAAGCAATACTTCCGACAAATGGTATGATCAGAGATCGAATGTAACAATTTGCAGGGGTAAAAAACCATATGATTGCTAAGAAAATTTACTACATAATATAAAAATGTAGCGGTTATAGCAAGTTTAAATGATTACAATTATCATGTTAAGCAATCATAGAAAACAGACCTAACGGACAAATCTAATTGAAAACAGAGAAATATTTATTCTTTAACTACTCAAGAAGCACAACGACTTTACAATTTAAAAAAAAAAACAAAATCGAACCTTTAAGAAATGTTAAAAAGGTGAGAAACCAAATTCATATACCAATGTCAAAAGTCAAACAATACAAGGCTCTACCTTTCTTCTGAGTTGAATCTGTTCCAAGCTTCCTGGAAATTTAAAGACATTATTATCAACACAATTCTAGAATTTCAATGTTCATGTTTCTAGAGATCTGTGTTGTGTGTAGAAGACTTAGTTACCTTGAGAAGATCGAAGACCT
Source organism: Arabis hirsuta (assembly GCA_964056655.1). Classification (NCBI taxonomy): domain Eukaryota; kingdom Viridiplantae; phylum Streptophyta; class Magnoliopsida; order Brassicales; family Brassicaceae; genus Arabis; species Arabis hirsuta. Next base: position 36,221,959 of record OZ053303.1, read on the forward strand.
TTTCGCAGATGTATTTCTGATGAATTTTCGCACCTCTTTGTTGTAATTTGTCTGGATGAACACAAAGTGTTGCTTTCCTGTAAGCTCTTTTCACAGCTGCTGAAGTTATGACCTCTGTTAACGGTAATGGTTGCCAACCGCTCTCGGGACCGAGGATCTGTGTCGTCAAAAAAAAACAAATGAATACTTGATTTTGAGAAATAACTCTTAACTTTTGATCTCTTTGTTGTTCATTAGGAAACATACGTATTGTAATGTTGAGAGTAATGCTCTTATGTTTCCTTCTTTTCCACTTGACCATCTCTTTACTTCTGCGTCTAAGGTTTCAGCGATTCTCTGTATCAAACAAAATACGGTTTTAGAAACAATTTGAAGACTTTATTTGAAGCTGAAGAAGAGTTTCGGTTTGGTGGTCTTACGATTCTCTCTGCTTGTTCTCTCTGAGCCACGAGATCACGCATGTTCTTCTCTGCTAAAGCTTTAGCCTATCGAAAATTCAATATGACCATACATTAATTAACATCAATAGTGTGGATTTCACTGCGAGTATCGGGTAATTAGAAGCATTAGTTACCACACGATCAGCTGTTCTTCGATGCCTTTCTAATCTTGATGTATACCTTTGAGGCGATTCAGCATCAGTACCTTAAGAGAGACCAAAGAAAATAAAAAGAGTTGAGATAAAGGGGGATGGTAAATATGAAAACAAACAGAGAGATTTCAGATTATTTATACCATTTTGATATCTTGAAGCACCAAAAGAGGCTGAATTTTGAAATTGCTTATCGGAAACTGATCTTTCCATTCGTTCACCAAAGAAGCCTGAACTCTGAAATTGCTTCTCGGAAACTGATCTTTCCATTCGCTCTCTTGCCTCAAAAGCAGCCTTTTCAGCTGCACGTTCACGAGCTTCTGCAGTTGCTCTCTCCACTGCTGCACGTTCTGCTCTAAGTCTTGCCTCCATTGATACCTTATCAGGCAAAGACTTCTCTCTGGCCTCAGCACATGCTTTCTCCAATCTTTCACGTGCATCAGCCAAGGCTCTCTGATCGAAAGCCATTCGATCCTTCTCCCTCTCTCTTTCCCTCTCCCTTTCTTCTTCTATCTTTCTTAAGCGCTCCATCTCAACATCTCTCTCACGCTTTAGTCTTTCTGCTTCTTTCTCACGTTGCACAAATACTCGAGAAGGCAATGGTCTTTCAAACTTTGCATCTTTATTTAGAATCGCTTGGGTCTCGTAGATGCTTCCTCTTTCTTGTTCATGTGTGAATTTCTTTTCATGGTCTCTGAAACCAGAAGATGTTTTGTTAGCGCACATTCTTTCCTCTGGATTCTTTTGATCACGACCAGCCTTTTCCCCTTCAATGCCTTCTGATGTTTCTTCAACTTCAGTTTTCATCCCAACGTCTTGTTTAAAAACTGTAGCATCTTCGGTGCTTTCAAACTTTTTGCTCTTCTGTTCTACCTTTCCTCCTAGAATATTGTCAGTGACAGAAGCGGATTCCTCACCTGATTCTCCATTTAGTTGGTTATATCCTCCATTTTCACCCAGCTTAGTTTCCTCTTTACTCCTCTCAAATATCCCAGATTCAGTATCCAGCTCATTGGTTGCTTCTGTTTGGCTTGCATCTTTAAGATTCTTCTCAAATATCTTCCAAGGACAGGCATCTTCAGCCATAGACACTCTCCGGCTTGGTCTTTCTTCTTCTTGTTTGTTCACTGAATCGTGGTTGTCTACTCTCTCATCATCTTCTAAATTGTCGCTAAGACTCTCTTTCGACAATTGCTCTCCATGAGCCTCTTCGGTGGTTTCACAGGTTTTCTCCAACCCACAAGCATCTCTTTGTTTCTTGTCTCTCTCTTCTCTTGTATATTCATGTTGTTTCATTTCGTTTTCCTGATGCTCTTGGTTTTCTCGAAGTGTTCTTTCTTCTTCTTCTCTTTCCTTGGCCTCTTGCAGCCTCATCCCTATCTCTTCCTGTTCAAGATCCTCTTTCAATCTTCTCTCAGTCTCTGCCCTCTCAAAAGCTTCTATTAGCCTTTTTTCTTTCTCTTCTAGCTCAATAGCTTCTTTCAGCTTCTTCTCATTCTCCTCTTTTTCACGTGCCTCTTTCGCCCTCCTCTCTTTCTCCTTTTGCTTAAGAGCTTCTTTCAACTTCCTCTCATTCTCTGCCTGCTTAAGAACCTCTTTAGCTCTCCTCTCATTTTCTTCCCTCTCTTGAAACTCTTTAATCTGCCTTTCCTTCTCTTCTTGTTCAAGAGTTTCTCTCAGCCTTTGCTCCTGCTCTGCCTTCTCACGAGCCTCTTTTATTCTTCGTTCGTTTTCTTTTTTCTCACGTGCTTCTTCTATTTTCCGTTCCTTCTCTTGTTCAAGTGCAACTTTCATTTTCCTTTCATGCTCTGCCTTCTCACGAGCCTCTCTCATTCTACGGTTTTTCTCATCCTTTTCAAAGGCTTCTTTAAGCCGCAATTCATACTCTTCTTGTTCTTTCATTTTCCTTTCTTGTTCTGCCTTTTCGCAAGCCTCTCTCATTCTACGGTTTTTTTCTTCCTTTTCAAAAGCTTCTTTTAGCTGCAATTCATACTCTTCTTGTTCTTTCATTTTCCTTTCTTGTTCTGCCTTTTCTCGGGCCTCTGCCTCTCTCCGTTCATTCTCTTCTTTTTCGCGAGCTTCCATAAGCTTTTTTACCTTCTCTTCTTGCTCCAAAGCTGCCTTTAGTTTTTTCTCATTTTCTGCCTTTTCAAAAGCTTCTCTTTCTCTCCTGTCAGTTTCTCCCTTTACACGAGCATCTTTAGACATAGTTTCCTCCTCCATCCGCCTCAGGGCCTCATTCAGTTTTGTCTCACTCTCGTCTGCTTCACCACGCATTCCCAATTTTTTACCATTTTCTTTCAATTCCGGGGAAACCTCTAGCGTGCTTTCATTATCTGCTAGACCAAGAGCCTCCCTGAGCTTTCTCGCATTTTGTTCCCAATCAAACATACCAGGATTTGCAGCTGCTTTCTGATGTGGTATTCTATCCGATTGTTGATCTTGTATGCTCTTTGTTTTTTCTTCACAGTGTAATTCCTTCTTTTGCTTTGCAAGCTTTTCAGTTAAGAGCTTGTCTTCTTCTGGTCTAAGCACATTTCTGTGTTTCACTATCCCACCATAATCAGGCAAATTGTTGCCTATCTCAAACTGTAGTTCAACATCTCTCAACCTATCATTCTTTGGCTCTTCAGGAGCCTTTTCTGCAAGCCTGTCCTCATGTCTCTTATCCCTAGATGCCACCTTTTTCGTTCCAGGATGTTTTGGCAACCTCTTAGCTTCACGATCCTTCCTATCTCCTTTTCCTCTCCTCTGTTGTTTCTCCCATTCCACATTAGCCGCCCATGTCAGCTTCTGATCGAAAAAGCCTGCATTAAGAGGAAAAGAAACATCTTTTCCACCACTGCTCTCATCAGCATTTCTGGGTTGCTCTGTTCTCACCAACTCAACAAATTGTGTAGCCTCTTCCCATTCATCATTCCCATCAGAGTTTGCAGACCCTTGAGAAGAGAGAGACTTGCTTCCAGGCTTATCCATCAGAGATTTCGTAGCTACGTCAATATTGTTCTCAACAGCAGGCAAACCAGCTGTATGACTCGATTTCCCTTCCCCGTTCATTCTATTTTTCATGGAGGTTTGTTTCGTGGTGGTCCAAGCCCCATCCCTTTTCCTTTCCAAAAGCTCCTTTGCAATTTTTAGTCTTGGCTCAGCTTTTACCATAGCTTCTCTCAGAGCAGCTGAATTTGCATCAACCTCTACATCAAAGAATGATGGAGAACTGCCGTCCGCTGACCCTTCTGATCCGGTGGTTCTAGAAGTAGAAGCCGAACTCCTAAAATCGCTCTTCAATATAGGAGGTGGTCTAGAAGGAGGTGGTATACCAGTAGGATGAGTCTTCAAACCAATCTCAGAAACAGTCACAAAAGGTTCACTAGGAAAAGACATAGCTCCACTGTAATACTTTTGGGCACCATCCTTGTCTTCAAAGGCATACTTACGACTTGTACCTCTACCAACAGAAGAGGGCCCAGTCTCCTTCTTGAGCTTTGTGGTTCCACTTGCACCAATCATTTCATCAACCGCAACAGTGTAACCAGGAATAGCACCAAGATCAGCAACATGTATCACACCACCACTGGACATGTTTGTGCCGTTTATCTGACTAGCTTTGTTATAAGAGATATTGAACTCTGTGCAACCATCAATGGAATCATATGAATCTCTGCCATTTGAATAGCAAGGGCTCTTAGAATGTTCTGTGCCTCCTGAGAACGACTCTACTTCTTCAGGTGTCCTGCAACATGAACCTCAATCTTAAACAACGCACAAATTCACCATATTCCTCAAAATCGAAGGACATTTCACACACACAAAAGTAATCGGAAGTATAATCGAAAGTACCAAGCATCGTCGGAGGAATCGCCATCAGCAACCGTCGTAGACCGCTGCAAAAACAGCTCCTCGTACGACGGAGCTAAATCGAGATCATTAAAACCTCCGAAAACCTCACGGTAATCAAAACCATGGCTCCGAACATCGAAGTAAACATCTCTATCATCTACAAGTGGAAGATCGAGCACCGGAATCGAGGAGACGGCGGCGCGCGAGGAACCGTTAAACCCGGCGAAAATCTCGCAATAGTCTTCGAGACGAGGAGACAACGTCGGAGCTCCAAACCTAGGAGGACCACCGAAAACGTCGTCGTACGTGGTGGTTGTGTTAGCCGTTTTGCCGGAGCTGTAGGTAAAACTGCCATTACCGTTACCATTGCAAGCTTTCTTCGGTAGAGAAGATACGGCGGACCTGTTTGGATTCCGAGAATGAGAGAGATTCTCCATGAGAATCAAACAACGATTCTAGGGTTTCGCAATCCTTCTTCTTCTTCTTCTTCTTCTTCTTCAACCTCTCTCTCTGGCTTCGTAGGCGCTTCCTTGAGAGTCTGAACAGAAGTCAAGAGGGAGAGAGAAGAGAGGAGGACGGAAAAATAAAATAAAAAAGCGAAAATCAAAAGAGAAAATGTACCAAAAAGAAAACTACAAAATGACGAAAAAGGACCTCTCCAGCTTTAATTTGAAATCTAATTCGAATATTTTTGCACTACTATATAATTCCCATTTCTACATCGTACCAAAAAACAATTAACAAAGTAAAGAAAAACAAATTTAGCATAATCACTTATGTAGGAAAGAGTTACGAGAACTGTTAGATAAATTTTGAATTAGTAAAAGGATTGTGAGATTAATATGAACGTTACGGTTTTTCTCATTAATTTATCACTAGTTATTGTTTAAACAAAATGAAAATAAAAAAATCTTATAGATTAATTGAATTTTGAAAAAAAAGAAGAGAATTTACATGTGATATACAAAGATTATAGGCTAATTGGTTTTGTATACAAATACTATTAGATGAATCTAAGTTATATTTTCTTTCCAATTTATTCTTATAGCGAAATGTTGGTTTAGAATTAGCTATGTCATAAAGCAAAATCTTAGAATATATTTACGCATATATAACATATACGTATATATAAGAGACATTTAGATACAATATACAATTTTCAAAAAATATAGGGGTTAATAATGGTTAGGGGCGATGGTTTTCGATGTTAAGAGAAAGAACACTAGTACTGAAGCGACATAATACACTTTTCCAAATTCACTACGTTTAGCGAGCGAAAACACTTGACCAAATTCACTGCGTTTAGGGTTTGTAGTCTACTTTGGGGATGTCGCCTGAAAAATCACCGTCGTTGCTTAACCGATGGGTCCGTTTCACGGCGGATCTGGTGTCTATGGAGTCTGAGCAACAATAACCGACTCCAACAAAGCCTGATTCGAAGTTCCCAAGACATGACGCTCTGGTTGCTTTGAAAAGACAGTGAGCGGACTGGTGGTCTGGTGAACCGCGGATCTGGTGCCGAGGTTGTGGTGGCGGTGATGGATGGATATCGTGTTTGGTTTGTCTTCTCTCTTTTCATATCTTCCTTGTTTCTTTGGCTATTTCGTTTTGTCTTAGGGTTTTGGCTTTTGCTTCTAGATTTGGATGTTGTGCTTGTGTTGCGCTTTTCTGTTTGGGATTTAGGCTGTTGTTACTTCAATGTCTTTTTCTGGTTTCTCCATTGGTCTTAATCGGATCGCATCCTTCATCTTTTCTTCCCTCTAAAGTTTTGGTGAATCGATTAAGCATCTACTTTAACTTCCTCCACCCGAAGTAAATATCAGGTTTGGTGATTTGTTGGTTGCATCCATCTCACCGGTCCTTTGTCGACTAAGTTTCGATATATCCAGTCATGGCTTCTTGTCAACCTTCCTTGTTCCTTGAAGGATTCGTTTTAGCTTCTCCAAGGATTATAATTGTTAAAAAAATTGAAGTTTACAACACATCAAGTGAGAACATGAAGTGTTATTTCCTCGGTTGGGTATTGGCAGATCTCCTACTTTGTCTAATCAGTTTTTACTCTTGGGTTGGGCTGGTTAAAGAGATTGAATGTAATAATTAGCTTAAGTCTCAGCATAGCACAGTAGTTTTAGTCGTGTTTAATTAGCGTTTGTTTCTAGTAAGTTCATCTTTTAGCTCCTGAATCTCTGAGCTAAATTAGTCGGGTGGTTCAGGTTTTGTCTAGTGTACTCAGCTCTTGAAAAACTGTGTTTTAAAATCAGATCTAATATTTTTTTAGATGATAAAAAAAAAACTATTTATTTATTTTATTAAATTTATTACAAATTATTGAATACATATTCAAATTAATGATGAAACCGATAAAAGCGCGACAGGTTGTAGCCGGTAAACAAGTAAAACGCGCGAACCGAAAGGGAAAAGGGCGAAATTGGAAATAGACATTAACTCGTTGTTGTCACTTCTTCTTCTCCGGTGGGACCAACCGTTGCAGCACACTATCTTCATCATTTTCCTTAAAAAATGTTTTTTTTATCCATATATATAAATATATATTTGTTAAAAATTGAATTAAAAAACAAATTACAGATCGGAGAAATCTCGTTCTTTTAAATATGTATATATACAAAACTTGGATTATACGGACTGGTCTAGTGACTCTAGTCATCTATTTTTTATAAGAGTGTCGTTTTGTTGCTAGGTTAAACCAAAAATAAAATAAGGACAAAAACAAAAAGAATAAGTAATAAAAATGAGTACAATAAATGAAGAAAGAAAATTGGGTTTCCAAGAGGGAAACAAATTTGGTGAAAATTGTAAGAAACGATAAAGTTTTATTTCCCTGCCAATGAATGAATAACAAGTGTAACGCAAATCTTTTGTCAACAGTGTGTAACGCACTTTTATTTTGTACATTTTCTCCATTTTTAACTTCTCTATCAGTATTACATTTTTGCGAAGGCATTATCAAACTTTTTTTTTAAGGCATTATCAAAACTACTAAGAAATCAAGGTAAAATGTTAGTTTCAAGCTGGAACTAGTAGTTTAAAACATAAATTACAAAATTAATGATTTCGTATTTCGGTGATCGAAGTAAATTTTTTATTTTTGCCAACGATCATAGAAGTATCTTCATTTTAACATATTTTCAATCTACGAAAGCTAGATACTAAAAAACTAGTGAGTCATTGGCTTTTTTTGTATAACTGTTCTGACAATTGCAATAATAGTGTCTGAAAAACATGACTGTTAGTGTTATCTTCTCAAGAATTGAGCACATATTTTAATTTAAAATTGGCACCATTAGCAGTATAATAATAAAATAAAAATAATAAAAAATAAAAAGAGGCGAGTAATGTCACGAATAAGACAGCTTAACCTCCCTCCAGATCATATAGAGGCTCTTTTTTTTTCTTTTTTTGTTATTATTCTCACGATCATATAGATTCTCTTCCAAATATAGTGTATTTTCATGTTTGATAGTGGATTTGATCTGCTATTAAATAAATCCATTTTTGGGTTGACAACTCATATGATTGTTACTATAAGTTGCCCTCTTCCATTCGAAATTGAAGTTTATTTCAACTCAAAAATCTAAGATATATTGTTGTTGATTTTTCCTGATACTGTTTTCTATTATGGATCTAAATAGTAACCGCAGAATTTTTGCTGAATTACTGTTGATTTCTTGCAGAATTTGCTGAATAATATCAAACTTAAATGGTAACAGCAGAATTTGCTGAATTTTTCAAAAAAATAATTAATTTTGAAAAAGTAATTAATTTTAAAAATGTAATTAAATTTTTTTTTCAAACTTAAATGGTTAATTATTATTGACCAATCACAAAAAATATTGTAAAATACTAGTGTTCATTAAATATTTAATAAAGTTAAAAAGTACCTAGTATTGTCAAATCATCTTACATTTTGAAAAAACCTCCACAACATCTTATATTTTGAAATATATATATATCTTGTAATTATGGCTGGGTCGGATCCATATCCAAAAATAATGATTAAAAATTATCCAATTTGTAAAAATTATTTACAAAAATTTTGAACGATAGTTTAAAAAACAAATATCTTACTATAAAAAGAATTAAAAACACAAACATTTTGCAATTTCCCCTTAAACATTTTGCAATTGCCCCTTAAATAAATTAATAGATTGATAAAACAAATTTATACATAATTTATGATATAATATTTTGCTATTGATTGAATTATTTTTTAGTAAACCTAATTTCTAAAATATTACAATATTATTTTAGAATTATCATGCAAATTTAGTAAGATTTAATCACACTACATATATATTTAGGAGACAATTGCAAAAATACCACTTTTAGTGTGTAAATTTGCAAAAACGTCACTATGGGTTGTCCATTTGCAAAAATACCACTAATTTTAAACCTTATGTGTGTAAATGGTAATCGCATAATTTCTGCTGAATTGCAGAATTTGTTGAATTTCTGCTGAATTGTAGAATTTGCTGAATTGGAGAATTTGCTGAATTGGAGAATTTACTGAAAAATGTCAAATTTAAATGGTAACTGCATAATTTGATGAATTTGTTGAATCTGCTGAATTTGAAGAATTTATGTTACCATTTAGTGCCATAATTTGGATTTACTCTGCGATTAGAATATGGTTTGTAAAACATTTTATAAATCGAGTTTGTTAAAACACCATATAATTAGCTATTGTTCTGTAATAGAACATGCAAAATATTTATCAAGCTTTTGGATTTTTGTTTATTTATTTTTTTACAATTCAAGGTAAATCTAAGGTCAAAAAGCCCAGATTAATTCATAGGGGAAGTGCATCCCATGAATACTCTCTCTCCGGATATGTAAATGAGCTAAAAGCAACGATTCATATTCATGTGGGTATTCAGAACAATGTGATTTAGTTTTGCGCAGCAGGTGGATCGAATCTGGAACGTGTTGGCGTACCAATCCTGTCTCCTTACCATTCAATCAGAGCGTCCCAGACTTTGATGAGTAGTTGATTTAAAGGTATTAATTCTCTGTTAGATAGCTAATTTGTTAATTGATGAGTAGTTGGCTTTCCAAAAGCGTCCCCTAATGTGGATGTATGTATTTGAATTTTTGGTACCATTAACTAGTAATCAATTAATATGCTTATTTATTATGATAGTGAAAATTACCTGCACTACGGCTGTTACGACAAAATAATTAATTATGGTGAACGAGTTAAATGAGCTTATATAGTTAGTATTTTTTTCTTTTCAATTTTATTGGTATGTGTGGCAGCTATCCCCATCTAAATTATAATCCGACTTGAATGTAAGATGTTAGTTAGATAAATGACATAACAATCGATTGACAATAATTTTTGTTGTTGTATAGATATGTTAGTTAGATATGAGTGGCAGAATTTCATATTGCTTCATATCTAGTTTATGAGATTTAAACTCAATAGTCAATCAGATTTTGATCACTAAGCGAATTAAATTTTGATTGTATTGTACTCTTTTAGGTTTAGTTTTGATCTAGCCAAATTCAAGATTATTTTGTTCGGTTTATCCGAATTCAAACATTATCTATGTACAAATAGAAACGTGTGCCCGTATACGCATGCTTGCTTATAAGTGCGTGCCCTGTAAAGCATGCTTGAATCCTAGGCCATAAAAGACGAATTCATACGTTAATTAATTCAATAATACTACACCACTCATATTACTCTATTACTATAGTTTAAGTGCATAGTATATGTTAATAAACATATATTACGGTCCGAACAAAATGATGGCGGTGATAATCATGCTTGCCCTACTTACAAGATTCACTTATTCATCCCTCCATAATTTTATGAACGTTATATTTTGAAAATAGATAATCTATATTGATATTTTTGAGCATAAATACACAAAAAATAACATTTTTGCGATTGTCTCAAATTTCTAATGTTTTTCATGTTTCAACTTACAACTATAATAAAGATTAAGATTTTCCCAAATATGCTTTGTTCTGCGTATAGATATAGAATAATATCTACCTTGACCAATAAGCTGAGATTTGAAAACTTCATATATTGAGAAAAATAGTATTAAATTTCGGTTAACTTAAGAGACACGCATATATATATATATATATATATATCTGTCTCTGATCGTGTTGGACATGATTATAATTATGTATACGTAGAGATTAACAGTATCTATCTATATAAAGACCAAATACTAATCTCATTTTTCATCTTTTTCGTTTTTTTTGGTTTATTATTGAAAATCTCTTTACATCTTTTTTTCATTTTCAACTCGATTGGATTCCTTCACTTTTGTCCACAGTACAGCCTACAATTTAGATCAATCTGAATATTAATTAGGACCACCACTTTTCTCTTTTTGCGTAATCTTCTCTACATATTTAACTTATATTAGTACATGATAAAGTTATGCTGAGGAGATTGTATTCGTTTTATTTCCCTTTTCTATGTTCAGATGTTGAAACTCATGCATATACAACAAAATAGTTAAAAAGTTCAAATAAAGCAAAAGAAAATACAAAAACTATAAGATGTGATTCTAAATGTTGCCCGCTTATCATTGTTACAGAAAACCATCGTTTTTATTTTATTTAACCGGATATTTCAAAATTTTATTGTTAGCTTTCACATTAATCTAGGTACTTTAGATTGAAGATAAATGAAAAAAGCACACTAATTGGTACGACTAATTGATATATTTACGAGGACACCAATTATATAAGTGAGTTGGAACTAATTATAATATACTCCCCAAATACAAAAGATTGCCCCAACATTTTCTAGAACACTAATTAGTACTACTAGTTGATATATGTTATTGTGAATGTTAGAGCAATCATTTGCAAAGAATGTTGAGCAGAAGTAGTGTATGAGTTTTGTTATAAACCGGCCCAACTATGAATAAAAGGAGTTGATCATAATTTTTTGTTCTTATACATTTGTGCTTAATGATTCCCCCATATGGAAGAAGATGCCATTTTTCATGATTTAACAAGATTATAGTGATTGAAACAGAATCGAGTATATATATTTTTATTCAAATAGTTTATAAATAAAATAAATTTCTTATGTTGCAAAAACGAAATTTTACCATGTATTTTGAGTTTAGAAACGTTCGAATAAAAGGAAAAAAAAATCCACCATTCTCGAGTTTTTAAACGTTGGAATAAAAGAAAATAAAGAGATGGGTCCTTATGTTGGCCACTTTGGAATCGCATGCAGCAATCAATATTCATACGACCATTTTCTTAACTAATTATTACATTTTGATAAAATAAGACAAGATATTTGTTATCTTAGGTGTTGAATAAAAAGGGGTTGCTTAGGTAAATCAATAGTACCCTTTAATAAATTTGTATAAATCAAACTTACATGAGAAAAAAAAAATGACCTACTATGATCCACAACTATATTCAAACTTACATTAATAATATTCAAACTAGCCAGTCATTGATTCTGTTTTCTATGAATCTACGAAAATTGATAGGATAAAACCAAAATTGTAGTTAATTAGTCGATGAACCCTAATCAGATTGTATGTTGTCTATATTTTTTTTTATTTAGCAGAGCTTGATCCAATGTTTTTGCTCTAAAATCAGAATATTGATTATAATTTCTGCTACATCTCAGAACAACACAAGCCCAGAAGCAGTAATTGTAAAGAGAAACAATGTATTCACAAACTATATACTTCCTTCACAAAAAGAGTCTTTACATTTCGATGGCTTTAGGAGAGAGAAGATGGCTTGGGAACTACACTGGACAACCAATCCAACAAAGCTATGTTTACAGCTTCCGGGACTTCGTCATGAGGACAATGCCCCGCTTGTAAGTGCACGAGCGATGAGTTTGAGTAAAATGCTTTGATTTTCTCGGCTTTAGCAGGACCGACCCACGGGTCAAGATCTCCCCAAAGTAACAGAAGCGGACAAGTCATCTTACTTAGAACACTATCTAGAGTGTATCTACTTTGGTTCATTAAGAACCTTGTCATCAATCTATAAGAAAGTAACAAACAAAAAGATCAGTTAGGTCCCATTATGCATCGAAACAGAGAAGCTCTTTAAGGTGTTTGTATAGTACCTGTAGTATACTTCTCCAGCATTGGGGTCTGTTGCAGGTTTTGAGATGGATTCTACGAGGTAGTCATCAACATTAGCTGTGTTTATGTACACCTGCATTTTAGCAATAAGAATTGAGTACAAAGTAACAAACTTTTAGAACAAGAAATCTGAGAAAGTAAGTAAGACGTTACACTCTTTAAGACAGATTCGATTCGAGAAGGTTGCTTGGCTTGCCAGAACAAGAACCCGAGAACCACGCGTTGGAAAATCTCTTTAAGCGGCTTAACTATAAACTTAGTTATCACGGTTTCATCAGCTTCCTCTCGTTTTCTACTCGCGGATGCAAACTGTCCAGCAGAGTTTAATAGAGCAACTCCTGTGACCTGCTCTGGTAATCCAACTGCAACTGACAATGCCGTGAATCCCCCGAGGCTGTGAAGAAGTGGCAAACTCGTTTCAAATCTCCTTACAGATCGACAAAAAGAGATTCAAAGCAGACATTCATTTACCTATTACCGACCACAACAGCTGGTTCTTTCACTACCTCTTTCATGAAATCAATAACTTGATCTGTCCAAACCATAGCATCATACTCAATGAGAGCTTTGTCACTCCATCCGAAACCGAGCAAGTCCAAAGCATACACCTTGTACTTCTTAGCCAATTCAGGAATGTTATACCTATAAATTCACCACTTTTTACTCAATGAACCATGCTTTACCACAGTTGTCTTAAACCCTATAACTCAATGAATCATGCAAATTGAGTGTACCTCCAATGAAAGACAGAAGCACCAAATCCATGAATAAGAACAAGAGGCAAGCCTTCTCCTTGAACAACATAATGAATCTTGTGACCTCTCCATTCCCAAAAGTTATAACCTTCAGGCTTAAAAGGCAACCTCTCACTACTACCTAAAGAATCATCCAATTCTGTTTAGACATTTTAACCAAAGAGAGAATCAAGTCACAATCTAAAGTTAGGGGTTTTAAGGCTTAAACCTTGAAGAGATTGAGAAGCAGCTGGTGGTGAAGAAGGAGTACCCATGACTGAAACTCCAGAAGCAAAAATCCCTCCTTTCACTGCAAAATCCCTTCTGCTGATTTCACATTTGTTTCCTTCATTACAAGATCAATAAAAGTGTTAAACTTTAGGCTTAATCTAAGGAAGAATTTGATGAATGTTGTTGTAGAATCTTTACTGGGTCGACAAATTTGAGCAGGAAAGATTGATCTTTTAGATGATGAGGTGAATAATTCTGTCCTAAGAGAAGGTGTTACACCACATGAAACAGACATCGATCGATTCACAGAGAACAACCTACAAAAATCTAAACAGATGTTTCAGAATTGAGAGCTAAACGATGCCAAAAGCTTCAAGAGCACCCACCGAGTGTTGTGTGTGAACTTGCAGGAGACTTGTGGCGACGCCTGAGCCAGACAAGTCGAATCCGCTTGACGAAACAGAGTGTGTCTAAAAATTGGTTTTTTCTGGTTTAATAATCAAACCGGTAATCTCGAGTTAGCTGATACGGCCGGTTCACTTTTAACGTTATATTATCCTTTGAATCTTTTAGAGTCACAACAAGATTATCTTCATTACACTCAAAGCTTCAAAAGCTAATGTGTCTCTCTTCCTCAGATTTCTTCATTTCATTGTCAAATAAGTGAGAAATTCTTTCGAAATGGTTGTCGCGGAATGTGCTTCCACGACGGTTTTGAATCTTTAAGTGTATATTTACTCGGTTTATAACTCGTCATTTAGAGATGAGAGACGCACAATCTAGGGCCGAAAACTTTGATATGGTACATGCGAGTGGCCCCTTCCGTTTTTCGTGATTCGACAAAATGGTTGTTTGCAATATGAATGTATTGACAAAAGCTTCCCTACTAAAAGGACACCATTGGTTATCCTTGCGAACCAATAAAAAACATGTCATCGAGTGAATGAATTAACTAGAGACACCATATATATACACATATGTCTTATTGAATTACATGATTTTATAAATGATCTTGTAGTTACTCTTCTCATCTAAACTCATTACCAGCTTCTTGATGATTGATTCTCATAAATGAATACCTCAGCGAGAAATCATTGTTCGATATGGAAACAACGAAAATTGGGCAGTAACTAACTTTTGATCTAACGTAGTACAATTAAAGAAAACTTCATCACAAATTTAAGGTCAAGAAGACAGAAAAATTCCTCTACTCGTATTGAGTATAAGAACTTACATTCAAGTTATGGAAACTATCGGCGGAACGAATAGAGATTTCACTAGGCGTAAAGCTTCAAATCAACGTGAGAACCACTAACATTTTTTCAACCATAACAAGAAAAAAAATCAGAGAAATCAAGAATTGGAAATATGAAATTGGGATCATAATTAGATTATATATGTTCTTGTGGGATGAGAAAGTGTGGCAAGGCAGGAGGTCACTGTCTTCACCTCTCTCCCACAAGACAAAGTTAACTTGTTAATGATTCTGAACTTTGTCTTGCAATTGAGAATTGGTGATAAAAATCATTGAAGACGCTTCAAGACTACTAAGTACTAAGTTTCAAAAAAACAAAAAAAACTACTAAGTACTATGACCAAGAATTTAGAGGAAAATGATCTTTTGGGGAAGAAATATAGTTTTATAAAATCACCTAAATTTCTTGATGGGAGATCAATATGTTACGAGTAAAAAACAAAAATAGAATGGTGAAAAAAGCATTTGGTGTGTCATTGTCTTCAAGATAAAGAATCTTCCAATAATTTACAGAATGAAGGAATTTTCCAAAATAGTATTTATTCTCTTCAATTATTTCATCCAATACAGATAATGTATAAATATATAATTATAAAAATATACAAGAAAAAAAAAAGAATAGGGACCAAACACTTAGATCAAAAGCAATGGTGTCGCCTACCTTCCTATCACTTATCTTCAAACCCATTTTCTTCTTTAGATCTCTTATTTTTTGTCCCTATCACTTACAAAAGTTTCTGTTAAATAAACTAGTATAATGTTTTTTGTTTGTTAAAGATAAACTAGTATAATGTTTCAAATGTACTCATATAAATGCTCTCTCTCTCTCTCTCTCTGATATAAACTTTTGGCTAATCATCTCTCAATTAATAGAATAAATATTGGTGAAATCTAGAGTAATAATACGTCACAATGATCACGTATAGATTCACAACAAGACATGAAAATGATATCACTCACCCCAAACCGTTCAATTTCATGATTCAAACCATTGTTTCTATTCATTTGCAAGTCAAGATTCATAATTCACATTCCCCACATTCTCTACCATAACCTTAAGAAACACTCTTTCTTCAATTCTTTTAAAAAAAAAAATTGATGAATTAGTACAATTTTATAGAGTCTACCAAAAACTTAATGATTCATTTTTTTCTCGGATTTCTTTTTAAAAACGTTGTATGACATATCGTGTAAAATAGATGATTGATTACAAGTCAACCACGAGATTGAAAATAAAAGTTTCAAGAAATCTCAAATCACAACATTTACATGATATTTTACATCATAAGTTTACTAAGTCGGCTTAATTTTTGGTTACCAAATAAAAGATCCTCTCAAAAACTTGAAAGGGCAAAAGAGAAAGAAAGAAAAAAAAAAGCCAGAGAAAGACACAATAAAGACTAACTTAAGAGACTCCTCAAATCATGTTCATAAGGACATAACCACATGGTAGGTTATGTCATTTAGACCCCACAACTTCTCATCTCACCTTCTTTGTCCCCAACCTCCTCCACTTTTATCAATTTTGTCCTTCTCTCACTAGATTTCGAATCTCATGTGTGTGGGTCAATGTTGCTTTCTATTTAAAGCTATAAGAATAATCATATCATTTGGATTACTTTTCTCCAACACACACATAACTTAACTCTCTCTCTCTCTCTATCTCTTTTGCTTTAACCCCCCAAAGAAAAAGATAAGAGCTTTAAGTTTTTTTCTCTTACCTTCTCTCCATGGACTTGTCTGTACTTGATAGGCTTAAATGGCTACAACAACAGCAACAAATGGTTTCACCTGAGTTTCTTCAGATACTTGGCTCAGATGGTAGAGAAGAGCTCAAAAGAGTTGAGACTTATTTGGGAAACAACAATGATGAGTTACAGAGTTTCAGACATTTTACCGAATTCGGACCGGATTACGATACTATTGATGGCTGCATTTCAAGGACAAGTATCTTTCAGATGGAACCAGTGAAGAACAACAATGAAGAAAACAGAGTCATTGCCTTGCAGAACAAGAGAAAGCCAGAGGTTTGTTATTCCCAAACAAAAAATGATAAGATTTTGAGGTTTTGTTTAAAAGAACATTGGTTTTTGATTCTGTTTTGGTTTCAGGTTAAGACAGAAAAGAGAGAGAAGAAGAAGATCAAAGCAGAGGATGAAACAGAGTCAAGCATGAAAGGAAAATCAAACATTAGTAACATAGATACATCTTCAGGGATTGAGAAACCAGATTACATTCATGTAAGAGCTCGACGAGGCGAAGCCACTGATAGACATAGCTTAGCAGAAAGGGTAATTAACTAAAAAAGTGAGATTGATTTGTCAAAGAAATTACTTTCTAGGGTTTTTATCTGAATGATTTTGTTTTGTGGAATAGGCAAGAAGAGAAAAGATAAGCAAGAAGATGAAATGTCTTCAAGATATTGTTCCTGGATGCAATAAAGTTACTGGAAAAGCCGGTATGCTCGATGAAATCATCAACTATGTTCAATCTTTGCAACAACAAGTCGAGTTCTTGTCGATGAAACTCTCTGTCATTAATCCAGAACTTGAGTTTCATGTCGATGAATTATCCGCGAAACAGGTGAAAACAAGTTTTGAGTATATATATATATATATATATAGTCAGCTTTCATCACAAGAATTATTCAGAGTTTTCGCATTTCATTGAGTGGTTTAAATTGAAATATAGTTTCAGGCTTACTTCACAAATCTTCCAGAAATCGACTTGAAGCAGTCAGTAATGCCGGATTTACGATATTTTCCAGTACATCAACAAGGATCTCTAGATTACTCAGTCATAAACTCAAACCAAAACACATCTCTTGGAGCGGTAATAATCTTTGATCTCAGATAAATTTTTCATTATTACCTAAATTCTTGTTACTTGTCTCTGAAGTAACCTATTTGCTTTTATGCAGAAAGATCAGTCATCTTCAAGCTGGGAAACTCACTCACAATGTCTTTACAATAGCTTGAGAACAGATTCTGCTTCCAATTTCTTCAGCCTCAAGTAAAAAGTTTAGGGATAAGGATAATTGGAAAAAAATCTTGTTTTTTGTCTTCTTATCCATTTCTTTATGTTATCTGAAATTTGAACCAGAAAGACAGTGGAAACCAATCCAAAGATCTTTCAATTTTCAATCTTCATACAAATATAGAGATATGTATATTGTGGTTATAACAATTCCTTGTTGTACATTGTAGTATATTATGATATCTTCAAAATATAATTCTCTCTCTCTGAAAATTTTCTTAAAAAAATTGACCATTTTTTTTTTATTAGTTAATGATTTACAAATGCAAGTTATTTTGCTCACAATACTTTTCCTATTAAATTACAATTACACTTGCAATAATGGTTTGGATTGGTAATCAACATATACAAACTAAAGTCAAGAAAACAGAGAACCACAAAGAAATTTTTAAAACTTCTCAAAAACTAAAGTTAAAAAGAACAGCCTAACAAAACTTATGCTTTTATCTACTTTTCTTCTTCTTGAGACTAGAGAAATTGAATCCAAAAAGACCAGATTTCTTTGGAGATTGTGTTGTTACTTTAGGTTCCTGGTGAGTAATTGGAGTAACAACCTGTGAAGTAGCAACTTGTGTAGTAGTTGAGACAGTTGCTTCTTCTGCTTCTGGTCTGGATGATTCTTCTTCTTCTCTGTCTAAATCGACTTCTTCGAGAGCTCTAAGCAACTCTGCTGCACCCACCTTCGCTTCCTCGGTTCCATTGTTGGATATCAAGAGAAGAGATGAGTAAATATCAACTCCTTCTCTCACGACGAGATAGCAATACTCCATCTTCTCCACACAAAGCTGGAGGAGGATGGAGATTGCATTCTCTTGCTCCTCGGGAACATTTGACTCGAGTAAATCAGCTATAGAAGCTAAACAACCCGGGGTTTCGGTAATACAAACCCGACCTTTCTCGGTGTTGCAGAGGTTTCTCAGAATGATGATGGACTGTTTGCTGAAAACGTTTTCTTGCAAGAAAGATGTGAGCTTCTGGACGAAACCGAGAGAGACCATTTCCAGACAAATCTCATTGCTTAAAGACAGGTTCTTGAGTGTGATCATAGCTTGTTCTTGAAGATGTTCTGCTCGAGACTCAGCGATCTTCAAAAGGGAAGAGAGAGAGCCTGATGTAGTTATCTTGGAGAGACCGTGCGGGTGGTTAGAGAGAACTTCAAGTATGTTCAGAGCTTCTTCAGCTACTACCTCGGACTCAAGAAAAACCGAGAACATTTTGAAAACATCTTCTTCCAAAGATTCTATAGCCCTCCTGTTTCCGCTGAGGAAAGCCAATAACAAACCTAATCCACCCTTAATTATTTCTCCCGAGGCGCCATATCTTTCGAGAGCATTCTTCAAATATGTGATAAGTGGTTCAAGAAACTTACTCGGTGACATAGACCGAAAAGCCCGAGAATTGTTCTCAAAACGACTTCTTACATCTTCGATGGCCATAATTTGCGCATCCCATGGGAGGTTAGTGAGTTCACATAAGGGCTCTATCTCCATCTCGGTCTGACTAGAATCTGTGACATCAGTTCCTGACTCAGAAACTATCGTCTGCATTGGCATGAAGTAACCACCCTTTGACATCTTAGAGTAGGATGACGAATCAATGGAAAAGCTCGAGTTCAGATCCGTAATCGACAAGCAGCTGAGATCTGGGATATTGTACAGAGAACTTCCAAAACTAGCAACGGAAACAGAGAAGTCAATATTGTGCAAAGCCTTTGTGTGCTTCATTGCTGGATCTTGAACATCAAGACCGTGCTTCGAGCACCATTTTGATATCTGATCCTTCATCGTTACGTTAGGCTTCAATGTGAAATCATTCAGTCTCCTCTTTGATTTAGGACACGAATCATTACCTTCATCGAACCATTTCTGAATCCACATCCTCTCAAAGGTGTAGCCTGAGGAAATGATGACAGGATCATACATCACGGTAAGAGAAAGCGGGCATTTAAATTGCTCGGGAAGTGTAGCATTGTGTTCCTCAGAACACCCGGCTTCTGCAACACTAGCACACAGTGAATCATTGACAGGCTGATGCTGTAGCAAAAATGAGTTCTCTTTGTAATCTCTACAAATGATTCTTTCATGCTTTTTCAGGAGACAGAGAAGATACTTCAAAATCTGTCTCTTATTCACTTCACAATCGCCTAACTTTGCGAAAAGCGACTTCAAGGATCTTCTCTCTATCGCAATGGCTTCGGGTGTTGAAAGGTCGAGTTTTAGTGCTGCAAAATAGAAATCTCTGATCTCATCTGAAGAAAGAGAGGAAGATGTGCTTCGTCGCATCAGTTCTCTAACAGCTTTCCCAGCTTCTTCTTCAGATGATTCTAGAGTCAAAACAGTTGACCTAAGATCTTGGACTATTTGAGATATCTGCAAACAAAACTCTCATAAGTGATTCTGCAATTTACCCTTTTATGAAAACATGAGAAAGAACATAATTTGGTACAAACCTTGATAGCCAAAACAGTCGGGACCATACTTCGAATGTCGGTTAAGGTTTGCTCTAATGATTTTTTTGCTCTACAACCTCTTGAGAGTATAGCATCTCCTGTTACTGCCTAAAGATCAAAGCAAAAAAAAAAAAGGATTTATAATCACATTTAGACCACATAGAGAGATAAACAGCACATAAAGACTGGACATTTCTAATTGTACGAAAGTGGATGTTTCTATAGTTTTGTTCACAAACCATGTAGAGTTTACTTGATTCACTGCAATACTGAAGAAGCAATTTAGCTTTCTCCAAAGCTTTGTGGAGCAAACATAGAGTCTGTATCCCTGAGGAGCATCCAGGTCGAGCGTCTTCTATATCGGGAAAGATTCTCATGATTCTATCAACTAAGTTCTTCAATTCTAAGCACATGGAAGAGTGCATCTGAAAACAGAGCAACACAAAAACATTGTCATTACAAATAACAAACCTTTAACGCAAAAATCAACAGAAAAAAAAATCCATATCATAAAGAGATTCTTATATTATAAAACCAACCTTAAAGGAGTGATGCAAGTTCTTCCGTTGAGTAATATCAATCCCCATCTAAACAACAAGTTTCTAAATTCTGCAAGATTTGATAAACATAAAAAAGCCTCCTTTTAAGAACACTTCTCAAGCACATACAAGAAACACAATTACATGATACAGGTGAAGGTAAGAGATAAATAGTAAAAATATTGACTGATACCCCTAATGATGTCAACGGATTCCAAAGCAACTCAAAATCACAAACAAGTCAAAAGCCCTTGAGCCATACAAAAACCCAACACAAAAATTTGAACAATTTCCCAGACAATTCCAGAGAAAAGTCAGAGAATTTCCCTTGCAAAGCCACCGTAAATCAGAAAGAGAAACAAGAAGTGGTGATAAAAAGCGATAATTTCAGCTAAGACTCTGAGCATATCCAAAATCCAAACTTAAACAAACCCTTAATACAGAATCACTTCTAATTATGGAAAAAAAACCCTAAAGACCATGAAGAGAATCGAAAGCAGAACACACTGAGATTCTCTGTTTTTCCGAGGAAAAAAAACAACTTTTTCAGTTGGGTCAAGAAAAAGATTCAACCTTTCGATGTTGTTCGTACAAAGATCTCAAGGGTTGGAAAAAAAAAAAAAAAAAAGATGGAGTTTTGGTTGTTGAAAATAATCTGTAGATGAGAATTATATGAGTGAGTATGAGTGGTAAAAGTGACAGCCTTTGTTAAAATTCGAATATAAATCGTTTGAGTTTACGAATTAAAAAAGGAAAGTTATTGGACCGTGACGGGGTCTACGTGACCGCGTTAGTTCACGGGATCGTAAGAGTGCCGTGTCAAGCGCAGACTAAATTTGAAAGGACGAGGTCTTAGTGCTTGTAATGGTCAGGTCAATGTACATGCATACAAATACAAATTATGTTTATAGTAATAATTATAATGTAGACAAAACTTTTTTTGAAGTCTTTCTTCTTTATTTCCTTTTTTAAAGGTAACTAATAAGGGATCTTCCGAGTAAAAGTCTTGCTTATTTGATTTTTATTTTAATAACATGTTTTGTTTTTAAAATTTTGGAATTGTACCATTCGTTCTCTTTTTGCTTTATACGCGCAACTAACCATCATTCTTTTTTATAGAGATTGATAGTGATGCAACTCCAACCTCATCACTAAATTTGGTGTTAAAATCACACTTAATTTGGTATTTTATTGTTGAATTTTATTTTTCATCTCCAATCACAACACCAAATTTTACACTAAAAAAATATTCTCTATTATTATATTATTGGTAGACTTCTCTCTGAACTGTGAAGTCTACTAGTAAACTTCTCTATAAAGTCTACAAATTTAATTTTCTTATAAATGCATTTAAAACTTATTTATAATGAAATTTTTAGATTTTTTTGCTCTCATATGTGTGTTATCTAATGTGTTTCTTTCTGGTGAATTTGACATATTTAGGTGCAATATTTATTGTATAAATCAATTTTCTTGTTTGAGTAGTACTTAGCTGTTGTTGGTAAACTTCTCTATGAAGTCTACTAGTAGAGTTCTCTATGAAGTCTACAGCAGATGTTCTTATACATAATTTATTAATTATTAGATGAAATTTTTTTTTTTAAAGTTTAGTGTCGTGAATTTGGTGTAACACTGTTCACGACACACTAAATTTGGTGTTTTAGTGTGAATTTTATTATCCCATTAGAGTTCATCCTACACCAAATTTGGTGTTTTAGTGTTCCAATGGAGTTGGCCTAAGGGCATCTCCAACCTTATCACTAAATTTGGTGTTGAAATCACAGCAAATTTGGTGTTTTAGTGTTGAAATTTATTTTTCATCTCCAATCACAACACCAAATTTTACACTAAAAAAATATTTTCTATTATTATATTATTAAATTTATTATTTTTGCTGTTGTTGGTAAACTTCTCTATGAAGTCTACTAGTAGAGTTCTCTATGAAGTCTACAGCAGATGTTCTTATACATAATTTATTAATTATTAGATGAAATTTTTTTTTTTAAAGTTTAGTGTCGTGAATTTGGTGTAACACTGTTCACGACACACTAAATTTGGTGTTTTAGTGTGAATTTTATTATCCCATTAGAGTTCATCCTACACCAAATTTGGTGTTTTAGTGTTCCAATGGAGTTGGCCTAAGGGCATCTCCAACCTTATCACTAAATTTGGTGTTGAAATCACAGCAAATTTGGTGTTTTAGTGTTGAAATTTATTTTTCATCTCCAATCACAACACCAAATTTTACACTAAAAAAATATTTTCTATTATTATATTATTAAATTTATTATTTTTGCTGTTGTTGGTAAACTTCTCTATGAAGTCTACTAGTAGAGTTCTCTATGAAGTCTACAGCAGATGTTCTTATACATAATTTATTAATTATTAGATGAAATTTTTTTTTTTAAAGTTTAGTGTCGTGAATTTGGTGTAACACTGTTCACGACACACTAAATTTGGTGTTTTAGTGTGAATTTTATTATCCCATTAGAGTTCATCCTACACCAAATTTGGTGTTTTAGTGTTCCAATGGAGTTGGCCTAAGGGCATCTCCAACCTTATCACTAAATTTGGTGTTGAAATCACAGCAAATTTGGTGTTTTAGTGTTGAAATTTATTTTTCATCTCCAATCACAACACCAAATTTTACACTAAAAAAATATTTTCTATTATTATATTATTAAATTTATTATTTTTGCTGTTGTTGGTAAACTTCTCTATGAAGTCTACAGCAGATTTACTTATACCTAATTCATTAATTATTAGATGAAAAATATATATATATTTTAAAGTTTAGTGTCGTGAACAGTGTCACACCAAATTTGGTGTAACACTGTTCACGACACACTAAATTTGGTGTTTTAGTGTTAATTTTAGTATCCCATTGGAATTTATCCTGCATTAAATTTAGTGTTTTAGTGTTACGTTGGAGTTGGTCTAAGTTGTAACTAAGATATATAGTGGAATATTCTAATCGGATAATGTATTGATCTATGGTAAGAATTGATTTTCTATTTAGTAAATAATTTTGGTTCTTGTTCAAAAAAAAAAAGTTTTGGTTAAGCTAGTTAATGTATCTTTTTCTTGACATAATGATTTCAGTTATGCACATGGTTAGAGTAGGAACTAATTCTAATTATCAAAAAAAGTAAAAATGATTAATTATCAAAAAATGAATTAAGAATTAATTCATTTATTTTAAGTAAACACCATTTACTTCAAAGTTACACAATATCTAGTGATGATAATTTAAAACACTTATTTATTTATAGAGTAATTGTAAAATTGTTATTTTTAAAGTGTCACTTTTCAAAAATGCCACTACTAAGTTATCAATTTACAAAAATGCTACTAATTAAAAATTTCTAAACTTTAAATTTTAAAATTCTAAACTCTAAAACATGTTTTGACTCCAAACAATTACTAAACCCTCAAAACTAAATTGTAATACAAAATAGTTAATCCAAACATAAATGATATATAGACGGAGAATTCGATTAAGAAACACACAATCTAAAGAAATAACTCTTCTTTATTAATCACTTAGGAAAATAGCTCAAAACCTAAGTTTCTCTTAATCTCACAAATCCTCAAAGGGATGTCACAACTTGACAACTCCTTATATAGGTTTTTTCTCTAAAACCTTATTTCTTTATTTTTCTCTAAAGTACAAGATAGTCCTAATCTCATTAGGTTTTTTACTTGTGCTTCAAGTTTACTCCAACAATCTCCCCCTTAAGCTTGAAGTCACTCTTCATCAAATCTTGTACTCCCATAAGCTCCCTTACTTCCTTGAATCTGTTCTTTCCCAATGCCTTTGTAAGAATGTCCGCCTTCTGCTCAACTCCAGGAACATGCTCAACTTCAATCTCTCAATTCTCAACACACTCTCGAATGAAATGGAACCTTCTCTGTATATGTTTACTTCTGCCGTGGAAGACAGGGTTCTTGCTGAGAGCTATTGCAGATTTGTTATCAATACGAATGAGAACCTTTTCACTTTCAGCTCCAGTAATTTCGCTAAGCAGATCACGCAACCAAATTGCCTGTTTTGCCGCTTCGGTTCCTGCCATAAACTTTGCTTCACATGAAGACAAAGCCACCACATCCTGCTTCTGAGAACACCATGAGATAGGGCCGTTATCTAAGTAGAAGATATGTCCTGTTGTGCTTCTACCATCATCGGGATCGATGTTATGGCTGCTGTCACTATACCCAACCAGCCTTGGTATCGTTGTGCTTCTCTCAAAAACCAAACCAAGAGACGTCGTTCCCTTCAGATACCTCAAGCATTGTTTAATTGCGACTCCATGTGACTCCCTAGGGCTGTGCATATATCTGCTCAAGACTCCAACACAATACGATAAATCTGGCCTTGTATGAATCAAATAGCGAAAACACCCAATCTTCTTTCTAAAAACCGTAGCATCAATCTCTTTTTCCCCTTCTGCTCGAGAAAACTCAAGTCCAGACTCCATTGGTGTATGCACAGGATTGCAGTCCATCATCCCTGTTTCCTCTAAGATCTTGAGAGCATACCTCTTTTGACTTAGCACAATTCCCGTCTCATATTGATTTACCTCTATTCCAAGATAATAAGTCAGCTTGCCGAGATCACTCATTTCAAATTTAAACGCTATCTCCTCCTTAAATTTGTAAATGATTTCCATGTCCGTTCCTGTGACAAACAAATCATCAACGTACACAGCAATAACAAGAGTGTGACCTCGTTCTTCCTTGCGATAAACCGTAGGCTCCTTTGTGCACTTTCGGAATTTCAGCTCCTCAAGTATCTGATTTAACTTGTTGTTCCAAGCTCTCGGTGCTTGTCTTAAGCTGTAAAGCGCTTTATTCAACTTATAGACCTTCCCTTCATTTCCTTTTACTTCGAAACCCTCAGGCTGCTTGACATACACGGTCTCTTTGAGTTCACCATAAAGGAACGCTGTCTTTACGTCTAAGTGATGAATTTGCCATCCGTTTGCTGCTGCAATATTCACAAGAAGCCTTATTGTCTCAATTCTTGCTACAGGAGCAAAAACTTCTTCAAAGTCTATCCCATACTGCTGTACATATCCCTTAGCAACAATCCGAGCTTTGTGCTTGTTGATACTTCCATCTGAATTCCGTTTTAACCTGAATACCCACTTTAAGCCGATGGCCGTTGCTCCAATAGGTAGATCAACTAGATTCCAGGTGTTTAGCTTCTCTATCGACTTGAATTCTTCTTTACAGGCATTGGTCCATTCAATAGACAATTTTGCTTCCTCAAAGTTTCTTGGTTCATTGTTGATCTCTAAGAGAAATGCTTCTCCCTCTTCTTCTGCGAGTAAAATATAGTCTTCGAGATATTTCGGCAGCGTACTCTCTCTCTGACTTCTCCTAAGCGTCGATGCATCATTCTCAATAGTCTCGATGATCTTGTCTTCTTCACTCTGTGTCGGCAGAGCTTGTGTCGACGCATGTTCTGAAGTTCCGTCACCACCTCCTTCACTCTGTGTTCCAACAGAGTGACCACTCTCCGGCTCAATCTCACCTCCTTTACTCTGTGTTCCAACAGAGTGACCACTCTCCGGCTCAATCTCACCTCCTTTACTCTATGTTCCAACAGAGTGACCACTCTCCGGCTCAATCTCATTCGCTTCGATCTGTGTTATGATGCCGTGATTCCCAAATTCTCCTAGAACAATGGTAAAGCTTCCATCATTGTTTTGTTCCGACTGATCCTTCCTCCAATTCCATCCTTTTGTCTCATCAAAGACAACATCACGGCTAACAACAATCTTTCTTGTCCTCGGGTCAAACAAACGATACGCCTTAGAGCCTGGTTCCGTTCCCAAGTGAACTAGCACTCTAGATCGATCATCTAATTTTTTAAGTAGATGTTGATCAATTTTTGCATAGCTAATGCAACCAAATATGCGCAGGTGATCAATACTCGATTTCTGCAATTTAAACATCTCGTATGGTGTGTTGTCCTTTAGAGCCCTTGTAGCTATTCTGTTCAAAAGATAAGTCGAATGCCTAACAGCTTCTCCCCAGAGATGATTCGGTACCTTCATATGTTTTAAGATGCTTCTTGTCATCTCCATCATTGTTCTGTTTCTTCTTTCTACAACACCATTCTGCTGAGGGGTGTATGGAGCAGTGAGATGTCTCTGTATTCCAGCATTATCGTAAAAATCATTGAACTCCTGTGAGATAAATTCCCCTCCTCTATCGGTTCTGAAAGTTTTAATCCGTACCCCTGTATCCTTTTCCACGCAGTTTTTGAAGGTCTTGAATTTTTCGAAAGCAGCACCCTTTTCTTTCAACAAAATCGTCCACATATAGCGTAAGTGGTCATCAATAAGGACAAAAACAAATCGATTTCCTGCAGCTGTACTTGGCGTAATAGGGCCGCATAAATCACCATGTACTAGTTCTAAGATTGCAGAAGCTCGGTAAGAGGTTGCTTGTGGGAATGATTGTCTCGTTTGCTTCCCAAGTAAACACGATCCACATATCTCCTTTTCAAACGTGACTTGTGGAAGTCCTTTAACAAGCTCTCTTTGCATCATAGACTTGATAGTCTCTGAGTTTATGTGTCCGAAGCGAGCATGCCACCTGCTTGATTCACTAGTTGAAGCTAGATTTAGAGAAGCATTATCACGAAAACCCATACATACCTTGTATAATCTGTTTCTCGATCTTGGAGCTTTAGCAAGGAGTCTTCCTTTTGCATCTTTCATTGTAAGAAAACCTCCTCTTAGCCTGATGTCGCAGCCTGACTCAGTCGCTTGTCCCAAACTAATGATGTTGCTTTTCATGTCAGGGATGTAGTACACATCAGTCATAACTCGAGGTTCACCATTCATATCAATAAGCGAGATTGACCCTTTCCCTTTGATGTCCACACGCGAGTCATCTCCAAACCTCACCTTCCCAGTAACAGATTCATCAAGCTTCTCAAAATATCTCCGATCTCCCGTCATGTGATTGCTAGCACCATTGTCAAGGTACCAGATGTTTTCCTCCTCCGTGTTGGTCTCAAACTTGCTCGGTATGCACTGCTCTTCATTAAGATAAACAATTTCATGCATCATAAGTTCATCAGCCCTTTGCGTGTCTTGAGTCTCTGCTTCTTGAGCTTCTTGAAGCTTTAGCAACCGGTCTGGGCAATCGGAAGCAAAGTGACCAAGTTTGTCACATCTATAACAAGTAATTCTATATGAATCTCTTGCTCCGTTAAATCGTACTCTGCCTCTTCCTCTGTAAAACCGACCACCGCGGCCTCGGTTACGGTAGTCACTATGAAATTCTCTGCTGTTTGTTGCTTCCATATTCGCATACATGAGCTTAGATTGATCTTCTTGTGCTTCCTCCTGGTCATTGATTCTCTCTTCGTAAGCCTTAAGGCGTCCTATGATGTCTTCAAAAGTTATAGTATTAAGATCTAATACTTGTTCTAATGAGGCCACAATGTGGATATACTTTTTGCGAGGAAGACAGTTCAGAAACTTCTTAACCAGCTTAGATTCATCAATGTTTACTCCGAGAGAAGCTGATTTTGATGCTATCTCTGACAATTTTCCCGAAAACTCATCAATCTTCTCCGTATCCTTCATCTTAAGCCGGTCAAAATCAGCCATGAGTGTCTGTAAGCGTGCCTCTTTGACTCGTTCTGCCCCTACATGTCGAGTTTTGATAGCATCCCAAACCTTTTTCGCTGAAGTTAGGTCGCCTACTTGCAAAACGAGAGCCTCGGGTATCGACTGGAATAGCAAGGCCATGGCCATGTTATCTTTATCTTCATCAACCACATCCGTGTCGGACTCAATTGCTTCCCAAGCTTTATGCACTTTTAGTGCAACCTTCATCCTTATTGCCCACACGGTGTAGTTAGTTGAAGTTAGCATAGGACACACGATCGAAGATGAGCCTCCTCCTTCTTTTGATTTAATTGGAACAATCGCACCACCATCTGTCATCCTTCCCTAGAGATCGCACCGCTCTGATACCAAATATAGACGAAGAATTCGATTAAGAAACACATAATCTAAAGAAATAACTCTTCTTTATTAATCACTTAGGAAAATAGCTCAAAACCTAAGTTTCTCTTAATCTCACAAATCCTCAAAGGGATGTCACAACTTGACAACTCCTTATATAGGTTTTTTCTCTAAAACCTTATTTCCTTATTTTTCTCTAAAGTACAAGATAGTCCTAATCTCATTAGGTTTTTTACTTGTGCTTCAAGTTTACTCCAACATGATATATTAAATAAATAATTTTGAAAAAATGACATTTTTTAAAAATCTTGAAAATATGGTATTTTTGAAAAATGGTATTTCAAAAGTGGTATTTCACAAAAATTCTCTTTATTTATTAGCATGGAGAAGATATATTACGATTTTACGCCGCATGAACATTGATTAATTTCCGTATGGTTTATTGATTTTTATATATAGCTAGCAAATGTCAATTACACATTCATTTGACAAATTACCTCTTAACGTCGCCTATATAAGTTTTTTTTTTCTTTTTCTTATATATAAAAGAAGGTAAGTATTACGATAATGTTGTGCCGTTTCACTTTAAAATTACACTATTCAAACTTGCCCCATTTTTGATTCATTGGATTGCTTTTTTTTTTGGTCGAAAGTTCATTGGATTGCATCATACAATTTTGTCACTTTATTTTGCATCATACAAACTTGTCAAACAAGAACAAATATGCATTTATCACTAAAATTGGGTCACAAGGTGGGTCCATGCAAAAAAAACCCCTCCATGCCATTGGAGACTGGAGAGAGAGAGAGAGAATTAATTTACTCTACAAAATTTTGAGTGGATAAAAGTAGAGGGAAAGAGACGAAAATGAGTTACTCCAAAAACATGATCGGATAAAGAATAGAGTAACTCAGAATAAAAAGATGCTAAATCCATTATTTTTGTTCTAATGATATTATCCATTCGCAGCCTTTGATTTAGTCTCTTTTTCTATCAGTAGTTAAACTACACATATAGCAAAATATCATTACGAAACGAATATCTAACACATCTAAAATTTCAGTGTGTTTAATTAGCCTAATAAAAAAAAAATACAATTATATAGAAGAGAGTGTGAAGTCACATCACATGCCATTAGAGAGATAGAATACATACATACATTTGGTGACCACATCCGTCGCAAACGCAAATTATCAGCATTGTTCGTCGTAATCCGTTGACTGGTCCACCTTATGTTCTTCCCCCACCCACTTGCTAAATTTAAATTGTGATTATTTTGTTTACTAGAAGAAGGCAACAAATATGGGCCAAGATTGTATATGATAGATAATAGCTTATGATAATTTTTTTTTTTTTTTTATCATATAAGTAATTCATTCAATGATTAAAACTGGTACAGAGAGTCTAAGGCAAAAAGCTGATCTTGGTACAAACTGAAAACAAAAAGAATTAAAACCCACCAGCAATTTCCTAATGTCTTCAAGCAAAGGATCCACTTCATGGTGAGAGCATAGATTCACATATCCAAAGTATAGGATAGAGCAGCCTTTTGAGAATTTATGAGCTCCCTAAAGCTGAATAACTTATGATAATATAATAGAAAAAATATTCAAGCATCGAAAGTTCAAACTTCAAAGACTGCAATAATGTGTGTTTATTTAGATCTAAATGATAGAATAGTACTAGATTTTCATGATATATATTGTGTAAAATATTGTTCGTAGTTGGTATAGTAGATATCGTATTGGTTAAAGATTTTTAATTATCATATGGACACAACATCAGTGTCCGAATGTAAAATATGGATTATTCATTGCAATGATTGTTAATTTGTGATTAAACGGTTTAAGTATTTGATTAAGCTTAGGCTTTAGTCAACTGATCATATATTCTCTGCTAAAATCCTATGACCGAAAATAAAATAAAATAAAATAATATTCTCCTAATCTATACTATATAAAAGTTGAAACTATAAGTTATGATTTAAATTAACCAATAACGTTATGCCATATCAATATTTAAAATTAAGTTAATGTTCTATTTTGTTTTAAATAAGAAACTAAGACATAATTTTTTTATTTTATAAACTCATAATTTTAAGTAATTTTTTGTTTTGTGGATCTTTTTAATTTTGATATTCTTTTTTAATTTGTATTTACTATAGATTAGAAAATTGTTGTAAGAAAAAATATTAAATGATTTTTAATTACCAATTTGTGTAGGTAGTATATATAAATATTTTTGGGAATTTTAGTAAAATACTCCTTTTTCTTTTGAATAGATTCTATTATAATATTTTACAAGGCCATGGTTTATCTAATAAAAGTCTATGATTTTTTTGATATATATCCTATTTAATTAGTGGTAATTTTCCATTACTATCTTATGAAGAATAGAAAATATTCATTTTTCTATTTGATAATTACGGTATAAGTGCGGTCCTAACATTTTTAACCATCTTTTATTTCTATCTATATATAGATATATGTACAATGGCATGATGGCCATCATAAGAAGAAAACCACATCGTTGGTTCTGAAACGACCCGACCCAAAATTTTAAAAAAATTTTCTTTAGATTATTATCATCACAGATAATAATCCTCAATTGGGCCAATACAGCAAGCAACGCGGAAACAATAAAACATCATTCATATAACATCAATCAATAAATCCCATACTTTATTAATCCCTAACCCATTCAATCCAATCAACTCCATTAAACCAATATTCAAATTCCAATCCAATGATAACCATAACAATTTCCAGAACTACTAGCAACCTAGCAATTCTAACAACACAGCCAACAAACAAGACCCTAGATTATCTCCTCTTTCTGGCCATGATTCCACGATCACATTTTCTCTTTACCTGCAACACATGGTAAAAAGAGTTGCATGAATATTATCATAAATACTCAGCGACGCGGTCATCCCGTCTACAGGCTATTTATACATAAGCATAAACAATAAATACAATACCAGGATGAGCATACACAAGCATTCACGAAACAAGCAAACACGAACCAACAGGAACTCTGTGTCGATCGACACAACCTCTAGGTGTCGATCGACAGGATGTCCTGTGTCGATCGACACACCACCCTGGTGTCGATCGACACGACATCGCAGAACCCAGAATCGAGTCTATCCTCTCATGGCTCGATTCCGTCGCGATTCGTCGAGTCTCCTGCACGATTACAATCACAAAACACAAGAAATCCACCAAGCAAACGCATTCTATCCATTCCTTACACCTATGTAAGCCTACAGTCACGCACTCACCTCGATTTTGGTTTGAAAGACGAAGAACGACGAAGAACGAACGAAGAACGAACGAAGAACGAACGAAGAACGCGAAGAACAATTCGACCAGCTTCTGATTTCGTCCCTTCCTGGCCCGAAATCAATCCAGCAACGATCCTTCTCCGTTTCCCACAACCTCACGAGATCAACCCTTCCCAGAAATCACAGATCTCGCTCAAACTCTCTGATTTCAGACTTTTCTCTCAAAAACCCTATGTTTTCTTCTGAATACGGCCAAAAAGGAAGACAAACCCGTCTGTTCCTGGCTTAAATACGAACCCTAGGTTCCCTAAACCGGCCCACCAAACCGGGCAATTGGAACCAAACCCGACGGTCTGATTTCAACTCGTGTCGATCGACACACACCACCTGTGTCGATCGACACACCACCGAGAATCCGACTTCTCACAAGTCAAAACACCCGTGTCGATCAACACACCCAACCAAAAATCCCCATTTTGGTTCACAGGCGTTACAGGTTCAGTGTTTTAGTTTATGGTTTTGTTGGTTGTTATTCATGTTGCCAAAATATTTCATGCCTGATCGTTTTTTTTTTGCTTTTTGTTTTTGTAGGTCTTTTCAACGCATATGTGTGTTCGGTTTTTCAACAAAGTTAGTTCGTTTCTTTTAATAATTAGTTTGATTTGTGAAAGTTATATTAAGCTTTTTCGAAACGTTTTTTACTTTTAATTTGTGTAAACTAATTCTTGGATATCAAACAAAGTCTTTGGTTATGATACCTCTTCTGTGATTTTTATACAGTTTGGTGTTGATCATTAAATCTAAAAGTTGCTTCGATCTTAATAGTGTTTAACTGGTATATGTTCTGTTTCTTTGTCTAAGCTATTCTAATATTTTTCATCCATACAAATGTATACTTTGTTTTCTTTTTTAATATCATCTACACTTGGGACTTTCTTTTAAATTTGAACTATATGTTTCTAATTCTTTTTTTTTTTTTATGTTTTTGTGTTGTTTGTTTGTTTCGTAAAACCTTTCTTTTCTAGAAGCATGGCTGGAATTAAGTTAACGAAGGAGGTAACTAAGTATTAGGGTTTCTATTCTTTAATAACTATTGCTGAAATTAAAACTTATACTATTTGAAACAACACAAAGACATAAACAAAATAATTATTAAGCTTTAAACTGACACTATAAAAATTTTAGAGTATCCACATAATATTTTAATCAACCACTAATAAATATCCATGTAAACATCTAAAATAATCAGTTAGAATAGGAAAATTTATTAATTTAATGATAGTTTTGTTAATAGGAAAGAGTTAAAAAGATAAAGAAATTATGTCATGGTTTTCTATTTACAAAAAGAAGATAGTTAAGTGAATATTTGATTAGGAAAGTTTCGTATTGCAAAACATACAAATATATATATATATGAAATAAAGAAACATATATATATATATATATATAATTTGATTTAATTTAATATATTTAAATACATATAATAAGTTTAATTTAATTTAATCAACCAATCATAATTTTGATGGTATATTTTGTAGATTCCTTATTATATAAGATTTGTCATGATAGCAGAGCAGCCGATTTTAAGGAATCGTAATTAAAAGCTTCCGCAATAAAAGTTTTGTGATCTTATATTAAGAAGACGAAGACCGTGATCAGTGAAGAAGACGAAGCTGATTCTGATGATTATGGATTGACAAGGTCTCTCTGTTAGTAATTTTTTTTTTTTGGGTTGGTTGTTTTCTTATTTATAATATATGTTTTGATTTTTTAAAAGCAATCGTGAATTTTTTCGGAGGATTTTTTCCAATTTGTTTCACAATTACTTTTTGGTTTTACTTTTCATATTTTTCTAGACAAAAGTGTTTAAGAGTTTAATGATTTGGTTTTGGTATAAAAATATATCGAGAGGTTTCTTTTGAAATTATTTATAAGGGTTTATGGTTTTTCACGGTTTCTTACTTTTACTTTCTGAAATCTAAATTTTTTCAGTATTTTAATTTTTTTATTACGTTTATAAAAATTACTACTACGGGAGAATTTATGTTTTCATGTTATTTCCGAAATATGGATTGTCCGAGACAAGGACAACTATTTGTGGAGTTGCAAGTTGCACCCATGAGATTTTTTTCCCTTTTATCAAGATTGAAGACGATCTAAAGTTTCATCCCTCTTTTCAAGATTGAAGTCTATTTAGAATTGCGAATCATAAGATGGTCTACCAATGGTGGTAACTTTTAAAAGTTCACCTCATATACAAATTCTAACACTCACTATTGTTCTCTATTAATTTCTAGTAAACGATATTCCACAAGTATTAATAATGAGATCAAACTATGGAAAATCAATCTTCAATTTTTTTTTTAAAAACATTGGAGTTTAACTATGATGAAAGGGATTTTACCCCGATTAAGAACTCAGATCCTAATTTACTAATCCGATGTAGATATAGCTTTAGGTTCGTTCAGGGACCGGTAATACACTTTAATTCTTTTCAACACAATTCTAGCTAAGTGATTTAAGTGGTTTGGTTTTAAGTGTCACGAATTAAAATAGCAAAACAAAATAAAATTCGGTTGTAAACAAATATGGTGAAGGCGTTAGACTAGGGTAATTATCTCAGGGAAAGATCATCAAGAACCAAACAGTTATTCATGATATAAATTCAAGCACCAATCTAGAACACAATCACGATTTTATGAGGATCCACTTTCGTGATATCAACAACTTTATCAATTAATCTAACACCCTAAACTGTCGTTTGAGCCTAAAGAAATTAACAAGCATTAGCGATTAAGATTGATAAGTTCACGAGTTGCCTTAACTTCAACTGTCGTTGGCTAAGGATCAACACGCCCATCTAAATTCTTTCAAGCAATTCACTACACTTTTGATGAGTAAATTCAACCTAGGATCGAAAACTAGGTGATCAATCTAGCCTAAGCTTTAAGTTCAACTTAGATGAAGATATCAAATATATATATGATCCTATCTATGCTTAGTTCATGAATCTCTAAATTCCCTTTGAAAACCCTAATCTAACAAGATGACTACTCGCACATGATGGAATCAAAAACGCAAAGAGATATGAAGGAATTCATAGAATAAATTAAAGAGAAAGGGTTTAAGAAAACTTCAATCGCAAGGTGAAGAACAAGACTTGAAATCCCAAAGCAAAAGTAGCAAAAATCTCCCTAAGGTTCTTTGATCCAAAAACGTGTTTGTAAGTAAAAGAGGTGTGTCCTTTAATCTCCAAGTATTTCCCTTTTTTAAAGGCTGCGGCGGCTGGGTGAATCCAAGGTGAATCTAGGGTAAATCTTCTAGGTGAATATTCACTTTTAATGAGAATCTTCAAAGTAAATCTTCTGGGGAGCAGGTCCATCGTTACGGAGAGCATGTGCTCTTTTTCGGCTCCAAAACCTCCAAAAGATCGTGTTTTCCTTCTTTTTCCAGAAAACTCCCAAGCAATCTCCAATTCTTCATTCCAGCTGCTTTTAGACCTGAAAAGACTCGATACAAAGGAGAAAGACTCGATAAAACCCTACAAAACAAGGGTTAAAATAGATAAAATAGAGCTAAAAACCACACAGATCCGTGAAGATTTCACAAATTTGTGTTTATGAGAAAGCTTGAAGTGTTTTAATGGAAGGAGAAAAATCGTGGAGAAGAAAGAGAGAGATGTTGGGCGCGAGTATATAGGGGAAGATTTAATTTGTAGGACTCAATAAATCAGTTAGTTTCCCTAAGAAATAGGAAAATATACTAATTTAAAGTTTATTCCCTTTTTGGATAGATTCTCGGACCCAGCAAATATTCTCTCTTTGATTTACCTTTTGGTGGGCGTATTTAAAATTCGAAATTCGAAAATTAAATATACCCAGGAGAGCGGGCATCTCGCATGCAGGAGCAGGTGCTCCGGTACCAGTGTGCAGTTGGATGAACAACGCTCACGAAGCGATCGATCACTGAAAGGATCGATCAATTACCACACTGAGGAGCAGGTGCTCCAAGACAGCTATACGGGAGCTGGTGCTCCAGTACCTTGTAGAAAACTCAAAACTGAAAACACAGTTAGTAGAAAAAGAAATCAAATTTACAAAGTTAGAAAACGTACCGGTGGGTTGCCTCCCACCCATCGCTTGGTTAAAGTCATTAGTTCGACTTGGTTGGCCGTTTAGGCTTTCGGTGCATCGCCTAAGGGGATGTATCCACCTTCGGCTTGGATTGTCTCGCCAAGATACGGCTTGAGCCGCTGTCCATTGACCACGAACTCGGCTCCATTGGTGTCCAGCAACACCACAGCTCCATAAGAACGGACCTCCTTGATGACGAAGGGTCCGGACCACCTGGATCTCAGTTTTCCAGGGAAAAGTTTGAGACGAGAGTTGTGGAGAAGTACCTTATCGTTTGGTTGGAAGGCCCGGTTGAGAATCCTCTTGTCATGATACCGCTTCGTTCTCTCCTTGTAAATCTTAGAACTCTCATAGGCCAAGTGCCTAATCTCATATAGCTCGTGAAGCTGCATGGACCTCCTTTCAAACGCCGGTTTGATGTCATAATTTATTAACTTAACCGCCCATGCTGCTTTGTACTCGAGCTCAACCGGTAGATGACAGCTCTTCCCGTAGACCAGGTGAAAAGGAGTCGTACCTAGCGGAGTCTTGTACGCAGTTCGGTAAGCCCACAACGCATCATCCAATTTGTAGGACCAGTCCTTCCTAGATACTCCCACGGTCTTCTGCAAGATACTCTTGATTTCCCTGTTGGAAACCTCAACTTGACCGCTGGTTTGTGGATGATATGGTGTTGCTACCTTGTGCGTCACACCATTCTTCTTCAACAACCCTTCGAAGACCTTGTTGATGAAGTGAGTGCCTCCATCACTTATGACCACTCGTGGCACTCCAAACCTAGGGAATATGATAGACTTAAACATCTTCACCACAACGCGGGAGTCATTTGTTGGGGACGCAATAGCCTCCACCCACTTGGAAATGTAATCGACTGCCACCAAGATGTACTTGTTTCCATAGGATGATGGAAAAGGTCCCATAAAGTCTATTCCCCATACGTCAAACACTTCAAGTTCCAGAATAAAGTGTTGAGGCATCTCATTCCTTCTAGAGGTGTTGCCTTGTCGTTGGCATGTGTCACAGCGTGATATGAAATTCTGCGCATCCTTGAACATAGTCGGCCACCAATACCCAGCTTGTAGCACCTTATAGACCGTCTTGAAGGTGGCGAAGTGACCGGCATAATTAGAACTATGACAATGAAAGAGAATTCCAGGAATCTCTTCATCCGGTACACACCTCCGAAAGATACCATCCGAACACTGCTTGTAGAGGAAAGGCTCGTCTCAAAAATACCTTCTTATATCACGGAGAAACTTTCTCTTCTTATCACCCACAAAATCAACCGGTTCTTGGTCAGCAGCTAGGTAGTTTGCTATTTCTCCAAACCAAGGAAAACTCGGAACAACTTCCCTTGAAATAGCCTTGCAAGAGGCTCCAAGAGCATGTGCTCCTGTCTGAATCGACTGCTCCTGCAAACAGACTCCAACTGCATAAACGTGTTCAACTGGAAGTGAATCATCAAGAGGTACCTCATAATCAACTCTCATACGTGATAGGTGGTCAGCAACTTCGTTCTCTGTCCCTTTCCGATCAATAATCTGAAGATCGAATTCCTAGAGCAAAAGGATCCACCTTAAGAGTCTCGGCTTAGTATCCTTTTTGGTGAGCAAATACTTCAGAGCTGCGTGGTCGGTTTGCACAATGACCTTGGAACCGACAAGATAAGTTCTAAACTTCTCAAAGGCGAACACAACTGCTAGAAGTTCCTTTTCAGTCGTAGCGTATCGACATTGAGCTTCATCCAGTGTTCGGCTTGCATAGTATATCACGTGGAGCTTCTTGTCTTTCCTCTGTCCCAAAACAGCACCAACAGCGTAATCACTTGCATCCGTCATTACTTCAAAAGGGAGGTCCAAGTCCGGTGGTTGGACAATGGGTGCACTTACCAGAGCTCCCTTTATCGTGTGAAAAGCTTCAAGGCATGCTGCATCAAACTCAAACTTGGTGTCCTTACACAAGAGTTGAGTAAGCGGCCTTGCTATCTTCGAAAAATCTTTGATGAACCGGCGGTAAAATCCAGCATGACCTAGGAAACTCCTTATTCCTTTGACTGAATCCGGCGGTTGCAAACTCATCATAACCTCAACCTTTGCTCGGTCGACCTCTATACCTTTCTCGGAGATCCGATGGCCCAAAACAATACCGTCTCGAACCATGAAATGGCATTTTTCCCAATTAAGCACGAGATGCTTCTCCTCACATCGCTGCAATACCCTGCACAAATTTGACAAACACACGGAGAAAGAGCTTCCATAGACGGAGAAATCGTCCATGAAAACTTCCATTATGTCCTCAATTAAATCAGTAAAAATTGACATCATGCACCTTTGGAAAGTCGCAGGGGCATTACACAAACCAAACGGCATTCTGCGATAAGCAAATGTGCCGTATGGACATGTGAATGTCGTTTTCTCCTGATCGTCCGGGAGGATAGGAATCTGAAAGAAACCTGAATAACCATCTAAAAAGCAGTAATATGGATGGTTAGCCAATCTCTCAAGCATTTGGTCAATAAACGGCAGGGGAAAATGATCCTTCCTAGTGGCGGCATTCAGTTTTCTATAATCAATACACATCCTATGGCCAGTGACTGTCCTAGTAGGTATCAATTCATTTTTCTCATTAGTGATCACAGTTATTCCGCCTTTCTTAGGTACTACGTGAACAGGGCTAACCCACTTACTATCCGATATCGCATAGATTACACCTGCTTCTAGAAGTTTTATAATTTCCTTTTTTACTACATCCTTCAGATTCGGGTTTAACCTCCTCTGATGCTCAATGGAATTCTTAGACTCATCTTCTAGGTGTATTCTATGCATGCAAAGCTCAGGTGAAATTCCAGGGATATCATCTAGCGAATAACCTAAAGCCTTCCTATACTTTCTTAGTTCACACAAAAGCAAGGCAGTTTCCACATTATTCAACTCAGCATTAATGATCACGGGATAAGTAGAGTCAGGGCCTAGAAACGCGTACCTTAGCCCGGCAGGAAGGGTTTTGAGCTCGAGTTTTGGAGCCTTCAGCTCACTCCAAGGGCTGTCAACAGTGTTTCCAGGAGCTGGGGTTCCCTCGTCTGGAGCAGGTGCTCCATCAGCATCATTCGGTTTGAGATTCAAAAACTCGATAGATTTTTCCATCTGACCCGAATCCAATATACCGGCTATCTTGACTGCTTCCTCACTCAAGTAACCATGTTCACTTTCGGCCTTGGTTAACACCACATCAAGCGGATCATCGGTTAGGATCTCTTCAATCTCCTCCTCCGAGATCTCTAGGTTTCCCTCTATAGCAAAGGTTTGCCCATTGATGGTTGGCTTCTTGAGCAATCTATCCATTTCAAACTCCATGATAATGTCTCCCAGCTGGAGACCAATTATGCCATTCTTTACATCGATAATCGCACCAGCTGTGCGGAAGAAAGGACGTCCCAAAATCAAGGGATCCTTCGGTTCTTCATCAAGTTCCAGCACCACAAAGTCAGCTGGAATCAACGTGTTGCCAATCTTGACATGTAAGTCCTCTAGAATCCCCACGGGTAGCTTCACCGACCTGTCAGCAAAAACCAAAGAAATACGAGTTGGTTTAAAGTCAGTATAACCAAGTTTCCTTGCAACCGAGTAGGGCATGAGGTTCACGCTTGATCCCAAATCACATAAGGAATACTTGAAACACATAGAACCAATCTGAACGGCCAGCACAAATTTCCCGGGATCATCTAGCTTCTTAGGTATCTTGTTTTGCAGCACAGCACTACAATCCTTAGTCACCAACGTGGTACCCTGCTCTGAGGACCCCTTACCGGTAATCAAACCCTTAACGTATTTTTTCATAGCCGGCATCATCTGGATAGCATCGGTCAACGTAAGCCTTACCGTAAGTTGATCCAACATCTCCTTACATTTTGCTTCCTCTAAATCCTTCTGCGATTTCCTTTGAGGTACTGGGTAAGGGACTGGGGGTTTGTAGACACGGGACCGAACATGATCAACCAGCTCATTCGGTCTGAGTACAGGAGAAGACGGTCCAGCAACTGTTTCATCCTGTCTCTCTGCTGGAGCAGGCGCTCCCTGTTGGAGCGGGCGCTCGACAGACACTTCTGGGGAGCTCTCAGCTGCTACCCCTACAACCGGTGGAAGAGTTCTTCCACTTCGCAGCGTGATTGCATTCACATACTCTCTGGGGTTTGCAATCGGCTTACCTGGCAGCACTCCTTGTGGGCTCTTGATTGCCTCAGCGGTTTGAGCCACTTGCGTATCAAGCTTCTTCACGTGGTTAGTCACGGCTTCAAGTCTACCGTTGAGGTCCGAGTACATGGAGTCTACCTTAGTGTTCATCTCAGCAGCGGTCTTCTTCTGATTCTCCATCAACTGTTGCATCATACTCTTAAGTTCATCCTGAGAAGTACCACCTGAGCTCGCAGGAGCTTGAAAGTTGTTATACCGAGGCTTTTGGCCTTGAAACGGAATGAATGTCTTACCTTGAAAACCCTGAGGTGCCGTCTTTTGGAAACCCTGATCCTGAGGCTTTTGGTTCTGATAACCGGTTTGCTGCGGGTAGACCTGATCCTGCGGGTTCTCTACATTCGTGCTCCTGTAGGAGAAATTCGGATGGTTCCTGTAGTTTTGGTTGAACCCCTGGTTTTGGATATACCCCTGTCCGTTCACGTAGCTCACCTCCTCCTGATCACAATCTCCTCCATCGGTCATATCTTCAGCTAGTGCTTCTCCACTCTCATCAGCAAAGT
Source organism: Arabis hirsuta (assembly GCA_964056655.1). Classification (NCBI taxonomy): domain Eukaryota; kingdom Viridiplantae; phylum Streptophyta; class Magnoliopsida; order Brassicales; family Brassicaceae; genus Arabis; species Arabis hirsuta. The sequence goes on from OZ053303.1 coordinate 36,262,907, forward strand.
GAACCATCCTTTGGTTCTCTTTGAGCAGCAAGTTGACCTTAGCCGTTAGGTCATCAATCTTACGAGAATCCGTTCCATTGGATTTCGTAGTCCGATCGTATTCATGAGACTTGTTGCTTGAGCTTGCGGCTAGGTTCTCGATGAGCTTGTAGCACTATCTTTCGTTTGGGTCATGAAGTCACCATTACTAGCAGCATTCAAAGTATTACGGTAGTCCCAATCAACACCGTCGTAGAAAATACCCAGCAAGTTCTCATCGGTGAATCCGTGATGTGGACACTCTCGCTTATACTCCTTAAACCTCTCCCATGCCTCATAGAAAGATTCTCCGGTATGTTGCTGAAACGTGGAGATCTTGTTTCTCAAGCCCGCGGTTTTGGCCTTGGTGTAAAAGTGATCCAGAAACGCTGCCCTACACTGTGGCCAAGTCGTGATAGATCCAGCCGGTAAGGACTTAAGCCACCATGAAGCCTTATCCGCGAGCGAGAAGGGGAAAAGCTTGCACTTTAAGAAATCCGGGTTCATCCCATTAGAGCTTGTCGTGGAGCAAATCTCCTCGAAATTCTCTATATGGTCCATCAGAATTTCAGCAGGCAATCCATGGAACAAATGCTGCTTGACCAGCGTGATCATCTGAGGCTTGATCTCGTAGTCGTTCCTTAAAACACCAGGAGGAACGATTGCAGCTCGGTTCCTATAGAAGGCATGGGGATTGTCCATATCCCCGATGGCACGTTCTTGCTGCTGGTTACGGTTTTGCTGCTGCTGCAGCTGAGCCATCTGATCTTGTAGCCTCTTCATCTCGGCTACCATGTCAATGTCCGTTTGGTCGCCCATGTCGACTGGTTTGGACTGTGTCTTTCGGTTGGTTCGTTCTAGTCTTGCAAGTTCCAAGTTATTCAGGTACACGAGAGGTGTTTGTCGACTCTTTCGGGTAGACTTTGGTTTCATGCACCTGAAACACAAGCAAGAGAAACAAAAAGAACGAATTAGTACTTAGTCTAGAAACGTATTTTAAAATTAAAGGTATCGAAGTAGGTCCCCGTCGCAACGGCGCCAATTTGATGAAAGGGATTTTACCCCGATTAAGAACTCAGATCCTAATTTACTAATCCGATGTAGATATAGCTTTAGGTTCGTTCAGGGACCAGCAATACACTTTAATTCTTTTCAACACAATTCTAGCTAAGTGATTTAAGTGGTTTGGTTTTAAGTGTCACGAATTAAAATAGCAAAACAAAATAAAATTCGGTTGTAAACAAATATGGTGAAGGCGTTAGACTAGGGTAATTATCTCAGGGAAAGATCATCAAGAACCAAACAGTTATTCATGATATAAATTCAAGCACCAATCTAGAACACAATCACGATTTTATGAGGATCCACTTTCGTGATATCAACAACTTTATCAATTAATCTAACACCCTAAACTGTCGTTTGAGCCTAAAGAAATTAACAAGCATTAGCGATTAAGATTGATAAGTTCACGAGTTGCCTTAACTTCAACTGTCGTTGGCTAAGGATCAACACGCCCATCTAAATTCTTTCAAGCAATTCACTACACTTTTGATGAGTAAATTCAACCTAGGATCGAAAACTAGGTGATCAATCTAGCCTAAGCTTTAAGTTCAACTTAGATGAAGATATCAAATATATATATGATCCTATCTATGCTTAGTTCATGAATCTCTAAATTCCCTTTGAAAACCCTAATCTAACAAGATGACTACTCGCACATGATGGAATCAAAAACGCAAAGAGATATGAAGGAATTCATAGAATAAATTAAAGAGAAAGGGTTTAAGAAAACTTCAATCGCAAGGTGAAGAACAAGACTTGAAATCCCAAAGCAAAAGTAGCAAAAATCTCCCTAAGGTTCTTTGATCCAAAAACGTGTTTGTAAGTAAAAGAGGTGTGTCCTTTAATCTCCAAGTATTTCCCTTTTTTAAAGGCTGCGGCGGCTGGGTGAATCCAAGGTGAATCTAGGGTAAATCTTCTAGGTGAATATTCACTTTTAATGAGAATCTTCAAAGTAAATCTTCTGGGGAGCAGGTCCATCGTTACGGAGAGCAGGTGCTCTTTTTCGGCTCCAAAACCTCCAAAAGATCGTGTTTTCCTTCTTTTTCCAGAAAACTCCCAAGCAATCTCCAATTCTTCATTCCAGCTGCTTTTAGACCTGAAAAGACTCGATACAAAGGAGAAAGACTCGATAAAACCCTACAAAACATGGTAAAAATGGAGTATATCAAACTATTCAATTTTCATTATATTCTTTGATGATTATGTTTGTTTGTGTCTATGGACAGAAAAACATAACATATAAAACTAAAGATGATCTCAGTCGATTTATGTCTAAGGAAGATATTGAGAAGAGAATGTTTGTAGCGTGGATGAAAAAAAACAGAAAATCTGAAGAGACCCGCCAACTAACTTATTTGGAATTTCTAAGAAGATTTACCTGGAACAACGATAATAAAGTGTAAATCGAACGAAAATGGGAGAAAATGATAGGAAGAATAGTCAATATACCCAACCATTAGCAAGAAAGTTAAACTATTTAAAAATATTAACCAACAAACTAAAAGGACCAAGATGTTTTGATGAAATCCTAACAGTGGGAGGTAAAAAATATCGAGATTCTAATAGTGAAATGGGGATTCCTCTTAAATTATGGAAGAGCTGTTGAAAATCACACGGTAAAGGCATGCTTAACAAATAAGGCAAAACTTTTGACTTTCAAAGGCTACATCTAAAGAATATGACCTCCAATAATACACCTTGACCGAAATATAGAAGGTAATGCTACAACATGAACACTCACTAGTTGAGTTGAAGGATATGTCACAAGCAGATCTAAGCATTACGTATATATAATTCTCTACACACACAATAAATTACTAGTACAAATTAGTATTTAATGTAAACTAATTCTCTACGACTGCTTCACTTTCTTATCACTATACTTTTGAATTCATATATGTCGATGTCTAGGGAATTTGAAAACTAACAAATCCAAATATATATTAAATCCATATATCGATAAAACAAACTCACGCTTAGCATGGGTATAAAATCTAGTATCCACAAAAACTAATACCTAACACACACACACATATATATATATATATAGATATTGTTGCATAATTCCTACATATAGCCGTATGAAGTATATATATAATTAAAAAGAAATTATTCAAAATGTCGGAAACAATACAAAAGCGGTTATCATGGTTTTTCTTATTAATAAAAATTCGAAAATTAAATTCAAATTTTATCAAAACAAATTATCAAATATGACTATAGATAATCTACTCAAGACACCAAAAAACTTGGTTTAGGCCATATAAATTCATCCCCAATGATGTCTATAAGACTTGGTGAAAAGTTTTTTTGGGAATTGATCAGAAGTCAATAATTTTGTTGTTACCAATTAATATACAAATAAAAATTGGTGTAGGAATTTTCTGAATCGGAATTTCGTAACCTATATGCAAAGAAAAATCGTTAACTGTGGTAAGACGAGTTATTCGGTTTATGAATTAGACAAATAAAACAGAAGAAATAGGGTAAGCTAGTTAGGTAACCTTTAGGTCTAGTCAATTATCTGGTATAATTCTGGTCTCCCAAAATACGTGATCGGCTCCACCTAATCATTGACAAGTAACATTAACTACTCTTAGTCTCACAAGGACAAAAATGCTTAATTAATTGCAAGCCACTTTAGATAATAATCAACGTAATTTTCTTATATTTTTTTTCTCTCTCTTTTCTTTTATGTTGTTTTATCGCCCGTATGATAATCAAGATTGATACTCCCTCCGTTTCTGAAAGAGTGTCATTCTACCATTTTAATTTTGTTTCAAAAAGAGTGTCGTTTTGTATTTTCAATGCAGATTTTTAAATAAAATTCCAGTTTTGTCCCTATTGTTTTAATGTATTAATTGCAGAGATAAATTTATTTAGTGTATTTACAAAGGGTAAAATTGAAATTTTATTATTTTTTTTAATTGGCGTGAATATGGTTAAAATGACACTCTTTCAGAAACAGAGGGAGTATTTTTCAGGCTTTGGTATGGCAAGTTGGCAACACGTTTAGAGTGGGTGGAAGACAAAACATTCAATACTTCTATAGGTCAGATGAAAAGTACTAATGTACATTTTACGATGAATCTGTTAAATGCATGTCACCATGTGCCTTTTCTAGAATTCATTTTAACCAATATTTTTCATAATTTTATTTATGCAGAGGGAGATGTCAAGGAAAAGTGTAATTAAATATGATTCTATCAAATGAGTTTATGTCATGTTCTTATTTGTAGTTTTCTATTAGTTTTTTTAATAAATGTGGATAAAAATAAAATTAAAAAGTTAGACAATGATCATTGTGATTTGTGTTAGTAATGTCGGTACATCATCATGGCTTAACTCTGCGAAATCTATATGGTTGAAAAGAAAAATGAAAAAAAAAAGCGATAGAATGTTAAGAAGAAGAATTAAAAATAAAAGAAAAAAATGTTAAGAAGAAGAAAAGGATAGTTAAAGCTCGTGTGAGAATAGAAGTGGTACAAGGCTCATGACAAGTTAACGATCAATAGGCCTCAAGAAGCCCACACATAGCTATTAGGTTATATAGATAGTTAAAGCTCGTGTGAGAATAGACGTAGAGTTATCAAATATCAATTGCAAGTTGATGAAACTTAAAATATTTTAAAAAGTCTAAGATGTTGAGATTTTTTTTTTTTTTTTTTTTGTCAACGAGCTTACTTCTTTCATTTAACCGATCAAAGTATAAAGAGAAAAAATTAAACATTCTCCAAAAAATACACCATAATTGAAAAATAATAAAACATAGAGCAGATAGATCATCACAAAAGATGGAAAGCGAATCCAAAACATACCTCGGATGCGTCAAGAGGGTATTCGCGGCAAAGCCGGAGAGACTCAGGTTAGTCACTTTCTAGTGTGACTTTGATGATCCTGACATAGAGCTCGGGAATTCGACTATTCTCCAAGAGAGGAAAGAAGATACGACCAGTCTTAAAGAGATGGAAGAAGATGGAATTGAACTCTTCCACCCGAAGTAAATTACAGGATTTGAGAATCCATAAAACTTTGATCTTCTCTCAACAGAGAAGATATCGAGCTCGCAAATTACAGGATTTGAAAATCCAGAAAACTTTGACCCTCTCATACGTGGAGATATGAATCTCGACGAGTGATGGAATGGAGCACAATGAAGACGAATTGGTCTCTCCAGGCTCGATTTGGAGGACAAAGATTTTAACGAGCTCTGTAACAACATGTCTAAATCGACAAGAAAGGCGGTGCAACTTTCCCTAAGAGGGGAGGAAGTTGAGTAATTATCTTTCACTAGAGAAGAGTTTGGTAAGATAGCCATCCGCATAAAATCCGTGACAAAATTCCCAGCCGAAATGCAGAGGATACTGGCAGCAAAAACACAGGGGATACTATCAACGACAATGGGCTTAGAACTAAAGGATGGGCTTGGATGACAAGGCTTTGATGGACTAAGAAGTCCCCATACCATGTTGGGCTAGGCCCATAGAGGATTATTGCTTAAAAATAATTGAGGTTTTGAACCTCTTTGACTGAGAGGAGCCACGGTCATGCGGAGGATCTACGGTGAGTGGTCGGAGAAGCATCAAAGCATCCCAGAACCACTGCGAGAGGGAGGATATGGAGAAGGGAGTCCGAGCAAAGTCATATCCCGTGGCAGAGCAGACTTGGTCGGCGAGCAGGAGTGCGGTTGAGCCAGAGATGACTGCTTGAGATCTCGGTGAGGAGTGGGTTTCGTAGTCGATGGAGCATGAGATGAAGCCGATGACTTGGTATGTGATGAAATAACCACTGAGGAAACGACGACGGTGAACCCACAGAATCAGATGAAGAGAATCTGTGCCATGTCATGAAGGAACCGGTGATCCGGCAGATCTGGAGGCTCCGGTGGTAGGGAAGAATGTTTCATCTCCGAGACTGGACTCACCCAAGAGAGGGAGTGAATGAATCTCTTATCTACTCGAGAGTTACAATCCGGTGAGACCGAGAGGCTTCGAAATGAGGGAGCAAGCGCCATCTCAAGGAGGAGATGTCTAAAAAACCAGAAACATTCTTCCCAAAAGGGAGATAGATCTCGGGAAACGAGTAGATTCCAAGACAGCGACGGCACTGGAGCTCAAGCCGCTAGGAAAGCGGAGCAAGATCGGCAGTGAGCTTCCATTCTCACCGGCTGAAACTTTGTAAACGGTGCCTCGAAACTCGTGTCAGAAAGAGAACGAATTAGGAAGACAATTAACTTATAATTGATGTTGGGATTTTTTAGAGTTCCTTTTAATATTAAACTACAATTGCATAGGTGTAACTTGTAATACCTCATGTAAAACTTACTAATTTGTGTGTGTATTTTCTTAACAGTATTCTTAATTTTAAATGTTGATTTGGTATAAAACTATTGCATGTTTAAAATTTCATGTCGACAAGAAACGAATAGCATCAATTTTTATTAAAAAAACTTAATTCTAAATATTGATGTGATATCTAACTATTAGATATTTTAAATTTTAAATGAACAACGTTAAAAGCAAAAAAGCATGAATTTAATTGTATAGTATATAGATTCTGTTTAATATTTTTCAACAATGTTCTTTTTTAATATCTTAATTCTTGACATCTAAATAAACGTTAATAGTCAAATATAATGAAGACTTTAGTGATATTTTTTTAACCATCATTGAATCGAGCTCCTGATTTGATTAGTCTTGGATGTAATGATGTAAATGATCACACTACTGATCACGTCACAAAAAATAAGATGAGACTTTTCTTCAAAATTATGTTAGGTTTTCTGTTGGATTATCCTATTCAGAATTAATTAGAGATATTTTTTTCTAGCCTTAACCACTTTTTTTCGATCTGCCTTTCTGGCCTCTGGTGTAGCGGCCAGTGGTTGTGAGAAGACCTTCCTCTTTCCGAATTGTTTGAGATCTACGAGGTTTTGAGGGTGGCCTTAGGTTCTTGGGCGAGATCCTTTCAAGTTTCGGCGATAGTTTTCTCCGCATCCTCTGGCCTCCCTATGATGGCTACGACCATTCGCTCCAATCGAGTTCCGAGGATGTTGAGGTGTGGGTATACCTTCTCTCCACTTTGCATTTTTTATGTCTGGCATCAAGTAAGCTTTTCGGTTTCGTTTTCAAGTTCAAGGTTTCAGATCGGGAGGGTTTGCTGCAGGATGTTTTGCCTGACGAGGCTTAGCGACGGCAACAACTTTTTTTGGCTTTTAGATCTGATTTTTTTTGTTTCGCTAAGTCAAATTCTTGGTCCAATCCTCACTTGGGTTGAAACCGGTCAAGACAATTTTTTTTTGTTTGTAAGCTTTTTCAATTTTTTTATTAATGAAAATCTTTTAACATAAAAAATAGAGATATTTTTCTTTGGTCAAATCATTTTTTTCCTCAACCATTTTTCTCATTTTTGTTTTTATAGAAAAACGATTTTTCTCATTTATTTCTTGTAACATATTCACTTATCTCTACTACCCACACGAATTTGAATTATATATGTAGAAAAACTAAAAGAATATTGAAAGAATTACTTATCTAATCCTACGATTAATGTAGTCATGTAATTGAGAAACATTTTATTTCAACAAGTGCTAATCCTGAAAACTGTAAAATAAATAAAATTTCGTTTCAAAAATTCGGGAGAAAAAAAAAACAAGTATTTCGATTTTTCGTTTTTTTTTGTCGGCAATCATGTCTATTTCATTTAAGCCCCAAAAGAGTAATATATACAGTGATTTTAAAGCCCAATTCATTACAACACATCAAATAAACCCAAAAGCCTAAAACCTAATTGGTCTTGAGCCAAAGGGAGCCACGTGTCTCGCTCATGTCCAAGTGCTGTAACGAAAACCAATGAAACTCATGGAGAAATGAAGGCATCATTACTCCTTTGACAAAAGAAGATCTGAGCATAAGGGAGAGAAAGCTTTAGAGCATGTTTATTCATAAACCCTTCATGGGTATCAAATGCATTTTTTAATATTAGTTTAATTAGTTTTTTAATCAATGAGAGTGATTAAGATTTTTGTAAGATTTGTAGGTTTATTCATAAACCCTTCAATGGGTATCAATAGAATAAAATAATAATAATTTTTTTTTTGAAAAAACATAAAATGAAAAATTCAAATAACTATATATAACTATACAAGATTTTTTTTAAAACACTAATTTATTATATTTCATAACATTTTAAGCGTATATTTTATAATCCGTAAAAATCTCTTTAACTCGGCTCTAGTAATGAGGTGTGCTAAATTTTTGCCAAATATGCGCAACCAAATCATTTTTCAATTGTTTATGCGTTCCGTCCTGGCGAATTCGAGCTCGAGTGGCCATCATATTGTGCACATTTGTAGGTGTCGATGTAGAATACGTGTAGTCCACTTGTGAAGTCCCGCTTTCTTCTCCTTGTGTAAATTCTTCCAAATTAAATTGACTGCATCGGTCTCGTTCGTCTTCTACTATCATATTGTGCAATATGATAGCTGCTCTCATTATCTTCCCTATTTTTTCTTTATCCCAAGTAAGCGACGGGTTTTTGACAATTGCAAATCGAGCTTGCAAGACTCCAAAAGCACGCTCGACATCTTTTCTGACAGCTTCTTGATAAGTAGCAAACAATGATGATTTCTCATCTTGTGGGTGAGAAATTGATTGGATGAAAGTTGCCCATTTTGGATATATATCATCCGTGAGATAGTAAGCCATATGGTATTGGTGACCATTGATAGAATAATTGACCTCTGGAGCTCGACCTGCTAATATATCATCAAATACCGGTGAGCGGTCTAGAACATTGATATCGTTCAAAGTACCAGGGGCTCCAAAAAATGCGTGCCAAATCCAGAGATCTTGTGAAGCAACAGCCTCTAAAACAATTGTTGGTTTTCCATGTCCACGTGAATACTGCCCTTTCCAAGCCGTGGGACAATTCTTCCACTCCCAGTGCATACAGTCAATGCTTCCAATCATCCCGGGAAATCCCCTCATCTCTCCAATAGCTAGTAGTCGTTGGAGGTCTTGTTCTGTAGGCCTTCTCAGGTACACATCTCCGAACAAATATATAATTCCATCGACAAAATGTTCTAAACATTGGTTCGCAGTGGTTGCACTGAGGCGGAGGTATTCATCAATCGCATCAGATGCAAGACCATACGCCATCATCCGAATTGCGGCTGTACATTTTTGTAGGCCAGTCAAGCCCAACCTTCCGGTAGCATCTACTCGCTGTTGAAAGTATGGTACCTCATTGGAGAGTCTTTGAACAATCTGCACGAACAATGGCTTGTTTATTCTAAAACGTCGGCGGAATTTATCATTGGGGTAAACTGGCTCGTCACTAAAATAATCATTCCATAATCTGATATGGCCATCCTCGCGTCGTCTTTCTATATGTAATCGTTTTTTTCTTTCTTTTTTGGCCGCTTGTTGTCGAGTGTAATCATCTACACAATCTTCATAAATCCTATCAATTTCTTGATCGAAAGTTTCCTCGCATATTTCATCATAATCGTCGACACTCATAGAAGTGTGAGGATGATTAGACATATTTTGATTGAAGAAATTTGAAAATTTGAAAGAAGATTTGGTTAAGAGAAGAAATTTTGGTAATTCGATGTTGAAAGAAATTTGTTATAAAGAGAGGATTTATTTTGGTCTCGGATGTATTTGAGTAAAGAGAGGATTTATTTTGTTGAGAGGATTTATTTTGGTCTCGGTTGTATTTTGAAAGAAATTTGGTAATAAAGAAGAGAAGGAGACAACTTGAGAGAACTAGAGAGTTTGATATTGTGCTAAAGAGAGAACTTGAGAGTTTATAAAGACAAGTTGAGAGTTTTACAAATTACATCCGTGACTACAATTGATTGACAGAGTTTTACAAAACCACATCCGTGACTACAAAAGTACAGAACACTAGTTCTTCCGTGTCACAAGAGCCAAGATTGATTAAGCTAAAAGTACAAGTACTTCTTGTGATACTTGTGACACTCCATCCGAAACCATCTTCTCATGAAACAAAAAACATCTTGTGATCCTACAGAACACTTCTTCTTCCTCCTGTTAAAAGAACCAACTACAATTATCAGAAGCAAATCCCCATTGAATCATCCCCATTGAATCATCCACTTTCACCTGCATCAAAAACAAGAATCAGAAGCAAATCCAAATTCATTAACACACAGATAAGCACACACAAAAACAGAAACAGAAACAGATGGAGAGTACAAAACAGAGTGAAAAGAACCATATAGATAATGAGAAGAACATAATTATTACCACCTATGTCATTGCACATTTAAGTGATTAGCTTATCCTTAAGAATCAGTTCTGCCTCTGTCAATGGTTGGGTTTTGAGAATAAGACTATCAAGAATTTTCTCCCTTGATACCCTTCGCTTAACAGATAAATCATCCTTCTTCATCGCTTGATACCCTTCTAGCACCTTTAGGGAACCTCCATCTGTTTCTTCACTCTTCCCCTTTCTTCTCTTTTTCTCTTTGGCCTTCGTCGCCTTAACACCTTGAGGTCTCTGCTCTGTTTCTTCCTCTTCAGGGCAGGCATTCTTGGAACTTTGGGAAAAGTTCAGATCATCAGTGACCTTGGCTTTGTTGTTGCTTGCAACACTTTTTTCAAACAGCTCCTTCCATTTCTGGTCATTCCGGAGGAGTCTCCAAGCATGTTCCAGATTGAATTTGGCCTGGTGATCCTGGTTGTAGATTTGGTAAGCCAGTTGTACCCAATCTTCTTCATTCTGGCCACTCCTCTTATTCCTTTTCGCATACTCAAAACATCCAGCAAATTTACTCACACTCTCATTCATTCTCTGCCATTTTTGCTTACAAGTGTTGGACTCTCTGATTGGCAGGTTGGGACCTTTATGAGTTGCAGCATGAAGTTCTGCAACTCGCTGCCAAAATGCCACTCCCTTCTGGTCAATACCAACAACAGCATCTTTCGATGTGTTTAACCAAGCACAAACTAGTGATTTCTCTTCAGAGACATCCCATCTAAATGGTGTTGATTTCTTGTTGCATAAATTTGGTTGGTTTAAAGGAGACTGTGTTTGGAAACAGGGGCGTGAAGTGTTGCTCTCTTGTTGACTGTTCAAGAGATCAATGAAGTTTGGAGAGTCACTCAATGGAATGTTAAAGTCCATATTCATTGTAGTTTAAAAGAAAGAAGAAACAGAAAAACCCTAATCTGTTTGAAAAGAAAGAAGAAACAGATTGGTGAAGTTTAGTTTAAACAAAACCCATAGAGATATGGGTTTATTTAAACAAGTCAGTAAACCCTAATGACCAGTCTTGAATTCGGGTTTGGTTTAGAACATTTAAGACAGATTGGTGGAAGTTTAGGTTAGTTTTGTTACTTAGTTAAGTTTAGAAAATTTAGTTTTAGTTAAGTTTAGAAAATTTAGTTTGGATCCTTTAGTATTTTGTAAGCTTAGTTAAGTTTTAACATCTTAGTTCAATCACAATTTGAACCAGAAGAAGTCATTAAATAACCAAAGTTAAGTTTTTATCTCTTAACTAACAACCATCTAACACAAGTACAAGTCATTAAATATGAGCTAGACTAACACAAAGCACAAGTCATCAATGATACAAAACAACATTTTACTAACCTGGTAAAGCAATACAACCAATGAGACAGATTCATAGAAACTATGTACTAACCTGGTAAAGCAATAAAAGCATCAACACATCTCTGCTTTTCTTTGATGCCTATCTCCAAGAGCTTTTAATTCTCCTACCTAAAACAAACGAAACAGATGAATTAAAACCATTTTTCTTCTCACAGATAAGTTTGACCAATGATCAAAAGCAAATATAATCTGAAAAGGCCAAACCAAAAACTCAAAGCTAATCTTATTAACTTATCAAAGAAGCAGAGATTCACATATCAACAACACTGCTTTGAATGACAGACGAAATGCTCTGGATTTGCTATGAAAAAGCACACACAAACATGTTCATTAACACACAGATAAGTTAGACCAATGATCTAACAAGTGTAATCAAAAGCAAATCCAAATACCAATGATCTAACAAGTGTAGTAAGAATCAAATCCAAATTCAGTAACACACAGATAAGCACACACAAACATGTTGATTAACACACAAACATGTTCTGGATTTCCAAAGGAAAAGAACACACAAACATCTTCATAAATAGACAGATTACGGCTTTGCAAATCAAAACCACACACAAACATATTCTAAGTGGAATATAGTCAAGCCTACAAACACAAACTGTTTACAAATCCACATCTCATATCAGTCCTAACTGAATCTACAAGGAAAATCGATAACTTATCTGTTCATGGCCAAACAGAGAGATCCAGACGGAGAGAAGTCGATATCGGCTCATGCAAAGCACGATTCTGAAGGCTATCTGCATCAAATCAGAAACCAATCATGGTCAGATCAAATCAGAAACTTATCTGTTCTAGGGTTCTTCTCTATCGCGATTGAGATTCTAGGGTTCTTCTATATCGCAATTTAATCAACCAAAAAGCCAAAAAAACGAAGAGATTAGAACAATACTTACAAATCGGTCGATTCCCCTTCCTAGGGTTCTTCTCTATCGCGATTGAGAGTCCCCTTTCGTTCGATTCCCCTTCACAGAGAGACAGAGATCCTCATAAGACCATCGATTCATGCAGAGATCGATCGGATTTAAGTTTTTTTCCGTCGTTTCCCCTTCACAGAGAGACAGAGAGAGAGAAGACGAGAGAGACGGTCACGATGGTAGAGAATAGAAGAGAACAGAAGAGACAGAAGACGATTCACCATCAACGACGACGATTCCGACGACGATTCGCCGTCGAAATCGATCGGAATCGAGGAATCGCCTCGTTTTCGCACCAGAGAGAGAGAGAAGAGAGGAGAAGAAGAATGTTCGAAATCTGCATCAAAAATATTCACCCGTGACAGATGTTTTTTTTTTAATCGCCGCCCACTAAAATGCCGACACGTGGCATATCAATACCCATGCGAAAATCTCACAAATCCGAGACGATCCACATTTTTTCAAACTCAACAACATTTCTTTATTAGTTTTTTGGGTATCGAAACCCACTAAAAAACATGAGTAAACATGCTCTTACTACCGCCGAATTTGATAAACTCTGTAAAAGGACAAATTCGATATAGATCGGAAACCAAAACCGGACTATGCCGGAATATACACCAAAAAGAAAACGGAAAGTAGATCTGGTACAACTAGCCGATATAAACATATATACAAGCCACGACGCCGGGCAAAACCGACGCCGGGCAAAACACAATCCGATTTGAGTTTTTAGGTTTCTAGACCCTTCTCTTTCTTTATTTCTCCTGTTTTGAGAGAGAGGCTTTTTATTCTCTCGATTTTTCGTTTACTTAAAATGATTGGCAGCTTTTACTTTTAGTTACAATATTGTAGCCAAAATAGTCGTCTCCGGACAATTCAGTGCTCTGTCAGGAGGCATATTGAATGATTTTTTAATACATTTTATCCTCAAAACCAAAACAACAAAAAATGTTAAGGTTTGTTTATGATATGATGACATCAAAATATGTAGATTCGGGAACATATATGATATAATTAAATAATGGAAATTCCATTTGCATTTAATTTGTGCCCCCGATAAGAACGCCAACATGAGATTTCTTTATATTTAACCCCGAAAAGAAGTAAGGATACAAAGTTGTAAAAGGATGTTAGATAGAGGTTTTACGAGGGAGCATCTTCGAAACGTCAAATGTGGTCCACTTCAATGGGATCAGGTAAAATCGGAATCTAATCAGATAAAGAAGAAAAGAGAATTTGTCCCCCCTATAGACCGAGACATCAACGATAATGCGATATATTAGTCTCGTCATAATCTAGGTGTTAAGATTTTAATCTCAAATCCGACCTTCACTAGCTAAAGTGTTAAAACAGAAAACTAAAGACATGCAAACTATATATATAGTGATATATCTGGATATCAAGAGATTAGACTCGCTAGCTCTCATCGATAAAAAAATGATCGATGTAATTCGCGCATTAGGGTAAGAAAATATACATTCGTGTGTAACTTTATTTTTATTGTTTTAATCATTTCCTAAGGTTCAAGATTAGGATTTAAATTCTACCATTTAGCTCATTGTTACTACACTTTAGTTTTAGAGCTATCACTTGTTTTTTTTTTTAAAAAAAAAAAAAATTAGTCCATTCATATAGTCTAGTAGAAAATTTATGGTGGACTAAACATGAATAGCCGACTACTATCTAGAAACGAATATGTTATTCAAATCTATAAATCTATAAAGTACTGCAAATGGGCAGTTCTTCAATGAGCAAGAGGAATGATATGAGACGGTATATCTTAGGGTTAATTTTTTTTTTTTTCTTTTTTTTGCTAACCCAGTATCCAGACCACCTTACCGTGGTCTTACTAGTCCACTGGACCGAAACCCGCGACCAAGGATTTTTAAGCTACCTTGATTGGCCCTTACGGATGCCCCTTGGAACTGGTGGTCTGGGGTAGCCCGATCGCCTGTTACGGGACTACCAGGTAAACTGCTTGAACCTGGATGGTGGTAGCCACCCAGGCCCAAGCCCAGACTTCCCGGAAAATCCGTGATGGAAGTTCCCATCAGCTAGGCTCGAACCCGTGAACGTGTTAGCGTCCAACGTGCTCAGCTTCGCCACTGGGCCACGGACGTTCCGGGCAAAAGGGAGGGAGGGGTGCAACACGAGGACTTCCCAGGAGGTCACCCATCCTAGTACTACTCTCGCCCAAACACGCTTAACTGCGGAGTTCTGATGGGATCCGGTGCATTAGTGCTGGTATGATCGCACCCTTAATTTTTTTTTTTTCTATTCTTAATTGTATAAGATTTTGGAGTTTATAAGTATACATGTCATATGTGTTTGTAAATCATTCGTTCACACAACGAATGAAAATCTTAGAGAAAACAAATACTTGTCTCAATACGTTTTTCTCTTTAAATCTCTTATATTTTTTGATAAAAGTAAATCTCTTATAATTTTCTCGTTTCTTGATTATTCTTGGCCGAATTTGCAACAGAACCACATTTAAGTTTTTAAGTCTATACCCATGGTCGTTTTAAACCAGCTCATATAAGACTTATTCTAACATAACATGACCGATGAAAGCCATCGGTCTCAACGCTTTTTTTTTTTTTTGCTAAATGGTGTCAACGTTTTTAAGGTACATATATAGAAAAAAAAATCAAAACTAATTCTAAACAAAATTTGAAGCAGGAACGTTCTTACGTTCGTAATGGTCAGTAATATGCATGGTTTACATTAAGCAAAATTGAAGCGTAGACGTGACGGTACGGATCCAAATGGAAGAGTCCAAAAAATATTCCATGAGGACAAGTTGTTGAGTGGGGAAGTGAAGTTGAAAGGAGATGAGTATCTGCCAAAAGGATGCTTTTATCACAAAGCTTAGAATTGAGACCAAAGAGTACTTACTGCTAGAGAGGATATTTTGTAAACTTTTTGGAGAAGAAATTTAGTCCATATCTTCATCTTTTTGTTATTATATCTATATAGTTCTTATAATAACTAATAAGTACAATAAAAACATATTGAGTGAGTGAGTGGAGAGGAATCAGCGAAGTTAAACAATGTCCAAAACAAAGGAGCAGAAGAAGCGTAAGAAATGCGCAGATGTCGTCGACGAGATCTTCCCAAGATTTGGAATTTGTACATTTGTATTACCACTCAATTTTTAAAATAATAAACCAAGAACACCTGAATATCCTCCAAAAGGTGCTGTTTTTTTCTTATTCTCAACTCTTCTTGTGGTTAATGCATAACTTCGGGTTGTATATATTTCAAACAAATATCATGTAGTAGACAAAAAAAATACATTTTTTTATTTTTAACATTTCAATATATGTTACGATTTCAGGTGAAATCAATGAACTCTTAAAACGTATAAATTTGTTTAAAAAAAAAAGGATATCCCCTTCTGTATAGGTTTTTTTTTTCCACTAATTAATTGCATGAGGTAAATATTTACAATTCTAAGATAATTCATATAGAAGGCTCAAAACTCGATCAATAATAATAGAAAATAAAATATGAGAATATCTTATATCTATCTATGCATTCGGCTTGTGACGTTTCTCTGCTCACTCAATTAGAACTCAATATCAATACATTCAGATTTTAAGTTAACTAGAACACTATATATCCATGCTTTACTTTTTATATAATTTTGTTTTAAAAAAAAAATTTATGCATGCACGCACAAACGCATGAAATTCCTACAAAAAGAGTGGTCTAAGAGAAAAGTAGTTGTTCAAGTTTACTTAGGTTTTTTAAAATCGACCAATCTTCTTATCCCGTTTTTAGAATAAGTAAGGCAAAGCAAAGATTCTTGAAAAGGAAAGATTAATTGACAATTCGATGACGAAAGAAATATATTATAACCAAATAAGGTGCGGTTCTTATAATTTTCAAGAGAATGTTTTTGTGGTCACTATCCAAGAAGAACATGTTTTGTAGGCTTAATCTCTCATTATTAAGCCAAAACATAAATTTAAGCTAAAACAACCAGAGAGCATCAAGACATATAATAAAGGGTTTGATATTCACTAATAAGGGCTGCACGAGTTTGTGTCCTTGTCAAAAGATGCTCAACACGAGCCAATGTAATAAAGATCACTCAGATGATTACATTACCAAATTTGTTATAAGAGCCATGAGAACAAGAAAGGCAAGAATCGGTGAAAGAAATGAGATAGTGTAATTTCTTTTATGACTTCGACAGACTGAAATGACATATCACTAAACAGAGAACCTATCGTATAAACAGTTTTTTCGCAATCAAAATGGATGGAAATCATAAGAAAGCATCAAACATAATCTAACAATCTCATGTGTCTAAATAAGCATTGGATACTATAATCTAATGATGATTAGATCACTAGATCACATCAAAAGCCCTAAAGAGGTAAGAATTCTTAGAGCATGGTTACTACTTTAGACCACCTCCATCAAAGGGTTCTAAAGTATTAGAGAGATTACCAAAATAATAGTTATATATTAGAGGAGTTTTCAAAAAAGGAGAGAGGATGTTTAAACTATCTCATTTGAAAACTTTTCTCTCATCTTTTGCAATCCCTCATAATATTTTATTTATATTTTGTTTTCTCTAATTTTTTTGAAAATTTTTCTAAGAACTTTATATGGAGATGCTCTTAATCTTTACTGTACGAATAGTAGCAAGAAAAAAAAATGAAGGAAGCCTCTAATATTTTGTTCTATTACATGGTCAAAGAATCTTAGGTTTCATTGGATTGTTTCACAATTGTGTACCTTCTCTAAGACTTTATGTGGTTGCTAAAAGAAATAGTCACTCTTAAAAGTATATATTCTTCCAGCTGGCTTAACCCCACACCATGCTTTTTTCCTCCTACATATAAGGAGCTTCTCACTCTCTTAACTAACCAAATCAACTCCTTTTCCCATCAAGTTATACATACACCTTCTATTCCTTCTTTTACTCCCTCCTAAGAAAGAAACCAGATTTCTATTCTCAAGAGGCATTTTTTTTCGATCTTCTACTCTCGATATACATACATATTCACTAAATGGCTTCCAACTCCATGAGCTCTAGCGCTTCTTGGACACGTAAGGAGAACAAACTATTTGAAAGGGCTTTGGCTATATATGACCAAGACACTCCTGACCGTTGGCATAACGTTGCAAGAGCAGTTGGTGGCAAATCAGCTGAAGAAGTAAGGCGACACTACGAGCTCCTCATTAGGGATGTTAATGACATTGAATCAGGGCGTTATCCGCATCCCAATTACCGTTCAAATGGAAACTAAAAAGCATTTAAGCTACTCTAAAAGATGCATATCACAACAAATAATATGCATAAGAAAGCATTATCATCTTAAAGAGTAGACTTGCAATCTCTTGTTTCTTATGTGCGTATATCTTGTTTCATTGTCTACCTAGATTTGCTTATTCAAGCCAATCATGCGAGAAGAACGAAAATTATAAATCTATCTTAATGATCTCATATGTTTGTTTCCCATTTATGTAAACTGTCCCAACTTCTAATTGTGGGGCCAAAAAGCAAATCTAGTAACAGAGAAATACAAAAGCTAATTTTGTCAAGTTCTTGAAATTGATGATCATTAGGCCATTATCTCCATGCATGTTACTTTTATATTCATTAAAGAAAAAAAAACAATTTCTTGTATAACCTATCATCCAACTTTTTATTTGTCTTTTAGCAAATGAAAATCAAAGTCCCACATGATGATAGCATGTTTTATGTCTCTTGACTTTACCATTGCAAATTAAAAACTACTTCAGAAAACATAAATTGAAGACAAAGCAAATCAATTAACAAACCACCAAAACACCTCAATATATAGCCTAAGTTATTTAACAAGATAATTAAGATGCTTCCTTAGTACTTCTTCGTTTCTTTTTTAACTTATAATTTCATCTGGATTTTATTTATCGTGCAGGTTCCTCTGAAACTAACAAGGTTCCAAAACCAGAAGCAAACAGAGAAAATCTAAACAAAGTGATTTCAATGTACTTACTTTCTATTTGCGTTATAAGACTGTGTATGAATTCTCCTTTTCCATGCTAATCTAAATCAATCAATGTGAGTTTCATATGATCGCAATACTGCAATCAAACTAGTTCCCCTTGAATTCTAATTCATTATTACACAAATTGTAGAAAATCAATCTAACAAACAAGATCGATCTATCGATTCAAAACATGGTTTGATTCACTTTTGCACTCACCTCGACGTTCTGGTGCGTAGCCTGTTGAGAATCTCCATGAATATCAAGAGTCGTTTTTTTTTTTTTGGTGAATCGAATATCAAGAGCCGTTGATGGTGATAGAAAAAATAGAGAAGATATGTTTTTACTTTCTTTGACGGGATTAATCAATATTCCCATATCGGATCGTTTGGTTCTCGTGAGATACACGCGTTCGTATTTGGGCTGAAACTTTTTGCATGGCATGTAATTTGATATACCAATCGACTAATAAGAACTGGCTAAATTCAATAGTGATCATAATAAAAAAAAAGTTTTTGAAAAAGAAGTGATCATATAGTAATTGTCCTAAAAAATTATGCTATTATACAGAATATAACATATATTCAGATAAAAATTACGTTTTTAGATATGTAAAGAATGATAGGATAAGTAAACTGTGAAATTTTAGCAAAAAAAAAAAAAAAAAAAGTAAACTGTGAAATATGTTTCTTTGATGACAGAAAAAAAAAAAATAATAATATTTTATGGCTTATACGTGTACTGTTTATACCTATAGCTTTTTTTTTTGTTGGTAAACGACTTATCTTAGCCTTGTCACAGTAATGTCGGTAAATTTCTGTTTTCACAAAATGCTCGGATTCTTGATTAACTTTCGACAAAGAATTTCCGCGGAAATGAAAAAAATTTCCCACATTCGTAAATATCAATGATTTTTTTTTTAAATACCATAATTATTTTAATTATCCAAAGATACCACCAACATTTTTGGTTTTCTAAAACTACCACAAATATTAAAATTGATTTTAGGAGTTTATAATTTATACTATTGGGTTTGGGCTAACTATTCTTGATTTATGATTTAGTTTTGGCGTTTAGGATTTAGTTTTAGAAGTGTAAATTTAAATTTTAGTTTTGTGGTATTTTTAAAAAACCAAAATATTTGGTGATATTTTTAAATTATTAAACTAATAATTATGGTATTTTGGAAACAAAACTTCAAAATGGTTTTTAAAAAAATTACCCAATACCAAACCCTACAAATATATGAATTTACGTTTTGTCAGTATATCCTCTTTTTTTTTTTTGGGTCGACCTCATCTTAGTTTGTAGAGTATATTATTTAGTTTGCCTTTGAAAAAACAGAAATATCAAAGCTTGAGTTATTCTTATTTGCGCTGACATAACAAATACTAAATTAAACAAAAAAAAATTAGTGAAAAAGTAACAAAAAGAATGTAGACTTAAAACTACTAGAAGTTTTACACCAAAAATAAAAGTCAAGATGAGAGGTCCACAATTGAGCTACTTTGTCAATTTGATTCATTTCAAGTATTATTCGTTTGTGCCAACAAATATATAAGTAATATACATTTACTTTTCTGAAACAAAAATGAGCTATATAGCTTATTCTGTATATACTCTACCTAAGTCGCGAAATTACGACGACCCATATATGAACCATGCCGGAGAATTGGAATTATTCATTTCACTAATAAATATTAATCCCAATTCGTTTTAAGAAAAAAAATGTAAGTACTATATTTTTATCTGAAAAAGAGAAAGATAATATTCTGCATTTTTTTATTCTTACAGTATCTTGTATATATTCCCAGCACATAATTGTGACCCATACAAACCATGCATAATGAAAAACTAGAACGCTTTTTTATTTTATTTTAGTCGAGATGAAAAATTAGAACGCTAAATTTAATAATTCTATAAGAAAATGGTGAGGTTAGAGTAGATCATTTTTAAAAAAATACATGAAATATGTAATCATTTTAAAATGGTAATCATTTTAAAAACTTAGAGTAGATCATTTTATTGAAATACATGGCCGTGTGATAAACATTTTGTATTAAAAGTTAAGTAATAAGGAACGAAATCCATACTAATTTTGGATATTTGTAAAAAAAAACTAGAATTTTTTTTTTAAATGTCACTTTTCAAAAATATTATTTTTTCAAAATATTTATAAAAATGTCACTTTTTCAAAAAAAAAATTATTATATCATTTATGTTTGGATTAACTATGTTGTATTATGGTTTATGTTTGAGGGTTTAAGAGGTTTCAGGGATCAAAACAGTTTTTAAGGTTTATAATTTTAAGATTTAAACTTTAAAAATTTATAATTAGTGGTATTTTTTACAAATTGACACTTTTAAGTGGTATTTTTGAAAATGCACACAATAAAAATGGTATTTTTGCAAAACTATGTATATTTTAGCTACTTGAGACGTCCTACAATAGTAGAAAAAAATTCGTCAATAGAAAATTCGTGGTTCGTAAGATTCAATCCTTACTTGACCAACACTCCTTGGTTCAACTTCACTTTAAAAACTACCCATCAATCCAAAACAATATATTAAATACATAAAATTGCAGTTGAAAAAATAAAAGTATTGGTTAGATTTTAATTATATAGTGTACCTTACTAGATTACTTTTGCTAAAATAATAATAAGATACTAGAATATAAACCAGTAGTTTTAAACTTATAAATTCGCAAGTACGTACGTTCGAATAATCCTTATGCTTGTCCATTGTCCACTAAGCTCAAATCGTGTGTTTTGGTTTAATATTCCATCGAGAATATACAACTAAATTCAGTATTTGGTAGTTTTAATAATATGAATGTGGATTGTGGAATATTTTCTTTTACTTAACAAAATTATTTGAAGAACAATTATCTTACGTACGTAAGTTCTCTTTACCCATGATCTAAACAAACGGAATCCTACAAATATTTCTTTTCATGACTGAGTGGAGAACAATATTTAGTCGGAAGTTTCAAACCTAAAAATAATCATTTACTTTTACACAATTTTTTTGAAATCCAAACCTTTTCCGGGTGTATTTAAAGAATATAGTTACGAGGGCGTTATTCGTTTTTGTATATTAATTGATTTATAAATCTATATAGGATTTGATTTTTTTTTCCATTCATTTCAAATCTAATTGGTTTATTCTAATTAGTATTTGTAAATATGTGAATATTTCTTCAAATTTGACTTTGAAACTTATTTCAAATTTATTAAAATCTACTGCAAAATCAAATTCTTACATAAATCCATAAACCAATAACTTAGCTATATGTTTAAGAATACTATAGTCTATAACAAAAAGACCTGAAGAGGTAAACTGGATTTAGAAAATGGCCCAATATTAGGCCCATATTCACTTAAAGCCCATGTCTACTTTTTGATTATTCTCCAAGTAAATGATAATTATTACACGGCCAAAGATATAATCATTTCTCTTCAAGAAAATACCGTTTAAACCCTAAAAAGCTTAAAGCCACCGTAGGTGGGGGTTTATGGTCGGCAAAAAAAACCCAGAAATCTTCACCATCAATTTCATAAACCTCTAGCTTCATTTCGAAAATCCATGGCTGCTTCTAGATTATGTTCCGCGGCTGCTATAGCTGCTGCTTTCACTTCAATGTCAATGTCTCAGAATCGCGCTTACGCCGATTCTCGATTCCGATTTCCATTCTACTCTTCTTCTCCTCCTCCTCCTCCGTCAGATTCTCCGGTGATTCAATCTTCATCGAACTCTAAACTAGATTCCGATGAGCCCAAAGGATCGGGTTTTGATCCTGAGTCACTTGAGAGAGCTGCAAAAGCTCTTAGAGACATCAATAGCTCTCCCCATTCCAAACAGGTGACGTATCGATTGAAATTAGGGTTTAGCAAAATTGGATTTTGATTTGTGGAGATTGGTCTTTTTTGTGATTACAGAATTGGGTTTTCTTATTAGCTTGTTGGGTTCTTTGTTTAGGTGTTTGATCTCATGAGGAAGCAGGAGAAAACTCGATTAGCTGAAGTAGCAGCAGAGAAATATCAGCACGAAGCTGTTCAAGCACACAATGATATTGTTAGTCATTGAAAAACTTCCTTTTAAATCTTTCAATTTTTGCTGCTAGTTTGTAACATATGCAGTAACTGATGCAATTCTTCGACTTTCGATGTTAAAGCCTTTTTGCTTTTCGTAGATTTTTAAGTTAGGGAAGATGTTATATGATTTGTTTTGTGGGGTATTTGAAATGGGCAGGACAGACAGCAGAAATTGGCTGAGGCACAGAGAAATCTTTTGCAGACTCAGGCGCAAACCAAAGCGCAAAATCTTCGGTACGAGGATGAGTTGGCCCGGAAGAGACAGCAGGTTACTCTTCTTTACGTGTTTTCGTAGATGAAATAATCTTCCTGAAATGTAAGATTTAGTAAGTGTTTTTGGTTTGGAAATGATGCAGACAGATCATGAAGCTCAGAGACATCATAATGTTGAATTGGTTAAGATGCAAGAGGAGTCTTCTATTAGGAAAGAGAGAGCAAGAATTTCCACAGAAGAGCAGATCCAATCTCAGCAACGACAAACTGAGAAAGAGAGAGCTGAACTTGAGCGAGAGACGATTCGTGTCAAAGCCATGGCTGAAGCTGAAGGTCGGGCACACGAAGCCAAACTTACCGAGGAACAAAACAGGAGGTTGCTTATGGAAAGAATAAATGGTGAAAGGGAGAAGTGGCTTGCTGCAATCAACACAATGTTTGGTCACATCGAAGGTTTGGAAACTGATAAAGTTGAGGAACATTATATCTTCTTGCTTCTGATTTTGAAAAATGCTGAAAAAACAGCTCTTTTCCTTTTGTTTGCTTCTATATGAATTTGGCAGGGGGATTCAGGACCTTATTAACAGATCGAAATAAGCTGATTATGACTGTTGCAGGAGCTACCGCATTAGCTGCAGGGATTTACACAACTCGGTATGCATCTCCTAACTAAACAAGTTATTGAATATCATGGATTTTCTGAACCAGTCTGGTTTGGCTCGAGTGATGTTAGATTCTTTTATCATTTTCTATCATTTTCTAATCTAGTCTATTTCCTGATTCTTTTGTGTTTAACAGTGAAGGAGCTAGAGTTAGTTGGGGATATATAAACAGGATACTTGGACAACCATCACTTATCCGAGAATCTTCCATGGGTAGATTTCCATTCGCAAGCTCAATGTCTCAATTGAGGAACAGAATCTCAGGAGCAGCAGCAGCAGAAGGGGGAAAGCCGCTTGACAATGTTATTCTCCATCCTTCTTTAAAGAAGCGAATTGAACATCTTGCTAGAGCTACATCGAATACCAAATCCCATCAAGCACCATTCCGTAATATGATGTTTTATGGACCTCCTGGTACCGGTAAAACTATGGTTGCAAGGGAAATAGCTCGTAAATCGGTAAGTTATCATCAAAACTATGGTACTAGGTATGTTAATGCTGTCTTTATGAGTTCTTAGGCGCAATATTATTTGGTGCAGGGTCTGGATTATGCTATGATGACAGGAGGAGATGTTGCTCCTTTGGGATCACAAGCTGTTACTAAAATACATGATATATTTGATTGGGCTAAGAAATCGAACAAAGGTTTACTTCTTTTCATAGATGAAGCCGATGCTTTTCTCTGCGAGTATGATCTCTTTCTCCTCTTTTCTAACAGTAAGATGACAAAAAGATTGCAACTTTTTCTCTGGGTTTAACCAAAGATGACTCCTTTTCGTTATGCAGGCGTAACAGCATTTACATGAGCGAGGCTCAGCGTAGTGCTCTAAACGCTTTGCTGTTCCGAACTGGCGATCAATCCCGAGACATTGTTCTTGTCTTAGCTACAAACAGACCTGGAGATCTTGATAGTGCGGTTACAGACAGGATCGATGAAGTCATTGAGTTCCCACTTCCAGGTGAAGAAGAACGTTATAAGCTTATCAATCTCTATCTCAACAAGTACTTAAAGAAGAGTGAAGACAACAAAGACACAAAACCAAAATGGAGTCATTTCTTTAAGAAGCTGTCACATAAGATTACCGTTGAAGAAGATTTAACCGATAAAGTGATTTCCGGGGCTGCTAAGAAGACGGAAGGATTCTCTGGCCGTGAAATCGCAAAGCTTGTGGCCGGAGTACAAGCCGGAGTGTACGGGCGAGAGGATTGTGTATTGGATTCACAGCTTTTTAAAGAGATTGTTGAGTATAAAGTTGAAGAACATCACCAAAGGCTTAGGCTTGCTTCTGAAGGTTGTCAACCACTAGTCTTCTCTTAGTCATTTTGATTTTATTATATATCTTTTTTTCCTAATTCAATTCAAAAGATCTTAATTTTTTAAATATTGTGATAAATTGAAATTTTAGACTAAACATGTGTTGTATTTTTACTTGTTTACAGAGGATTACTTTCTTTCTATCAAATTTTAATTACAAATATATTTGTATTTGACAATAATATAATTTTTTTTTTAAAATTAAATTTCCACTGGTGTGAGCCTTCAATTGGTTGAGTATTAAAATCCACCAATTTCTGAAAAAATGTGATTTTTCAAATTGTTTTTTATAGTTTACTATGACATGAATAATAAAATGTTGAACTAAACCCATGCCCAACAGAATTGTTTGAGATCTACGAGGTTTTGAGGGTGGCCTTAGGTTCTTGGGCGAAATCCTTTCAAGTTTCGGCGATAGTTTTCTCCGCATCCTCTGGCCTCCCTATGATGGTTACGACCATTCGCTCCAATCGAGTTCCGAGGATGTTGAGGTGTGGGTATACCTTCTCTCCACTTTGCATTTTTTATGTCTGGCATCAAGTAAGCTTTTCGGTTTCGTTTTCAAGTTCAAGGTTTCAGATCGGGAGGGTTTGCTGCAGGATGTTTTGCCTGACGAGGCTTAGCGACGGCAACAACTTTTTCTGGTTTTTAGATCTGATTTTTTTGTTTCTCTAAGTTAAATTCTTGGTCCAATCCTCACTTGGGTTGAAACCGGTCAAGACAATTTATTTTTGTTTGTAAGCTTTTTCAATTTTTTTATTAATGAAAACCTTTTAACATAAAAAATAGAGATATTTTTCTTTGGTCAAATCATTTTTTTCCTCAACCATTTTTCTCATTTTTGTTTTTATAGAAAAACGATTTTTCTCATTTATTTCTTGTAACATATTCACTTATCTCTACTACCCACACGAATTTGAATTATATATGTAGAAAAACTAAAAGAATATTGAAAGAATTACTTATCTAATCCTACGATTAATGTAGTCATGTAATCTAGAAACATTTTATTTCAACAAGTGCTAATCCTGAAAATTGTAAAATAAATAAATTTTCGTTTCAAAAATTCGGGAGAAAAAAAACAAGTATTTTGATTTTTCGTTTTTTTTTTTGGTCGGCAATCATGTCTATTTCATTTAAGCCCCAAAAGGATAATATATACAGTGATTTTAAAGCCCAATTCATTACAACACATCAAATAAATCCAAAAGCCTAAAACCTAATTGATCTTGAGCCAAAGGGAGCCACGTGTCTCGCTCATGTCCAAGTGCTGTAACGAATTGAATTGAACAATTTTTTTTGTGGGATATGAACCGTTAAAAATATTTTTTCCTGTGTATTGATCGCTTTTCAATTATAATTATGAGTATATCTTAGTATATTCATCTTATATAACATAAATCATTTAAAAAATATATGAATATGATGAATGAAAATAGTGGAATTATGTTATCAAATGTGGAAGATATTTAATGAAAAAATATGCCAAAAGGAAAAAAAACAAATCTAGTATTTTAAATGGAAAAAAAGCTGGCAACATAGATTTCTTTTTATTGGGGCTAAATCACACAGATAAAAATTAATTCTAATGTTATATTAAGAAAATTTAAATTTAATAAATAAACATAAAGAAAAACAAAAGATATTCAAAAGAAGAAAAACATAAAACTGAAGCAAATTTTATTGAATAAAAGAGCAAAGTCACAAAATACAACCAAAATAAATTAAAACTTAAAGATAACAACAATCAAGTTTAAAGCAATCCAAACAATGACAAGGAAGATTTTTTATATCCCAAAGTTTGTTCTTCTAGCTTCACACTCTAGTTATGGTTGTTGAAGTTGTAATAGTTACCATATCCAAATGATGATCCATGGTTAGGAAAGATCATGTTTGGATTATTAAAGTATTCATTCACATCAGGACCAACTTCAGTATTGCCACCACCAGAATTTTCACCGAAGTAATTCTGAGAAACATTTATCTGAGAATTTTGGACAATTTCACTTGCCAACTTGTTTCTCACATCTTTAAGAGCACTTATCAGATAGTCTGTTTGTTCCAAGTCAAGTTCTTTCACATCATTTTCATACCACTTGATCCCTCTTTTCTCTCTTGTTTCTCTTATAGCTTCCAACTCTTTCTTCTTCTTTATTTCTTCTTCTTGTTTTGCCATCATCTGCGGTGAAATTCATTCATTTTTTGTGTCGTTGAAATGATTACATGTGTAAAAGCGATCATTTAATTTAGTAAACAAAAATTGAAATTATTTATTATTTTTTATACGTAATCAATGATTTACTACATCAAATACGCTATATATATATATATATATATATATATGTGTGTGTGTGAAAATATATTGGCAAAAAAATATAGATTTACCTCGGTAAATTTTTCATTGAGATACTGGATGAGTATGTTTGGAGGAGAATCAACAAGTTCCAAATTGTTGTGCTCATTTCCATTTCGAAAACGATAAATCAAATCTCTAACATTTGGATGGCCAAAAGAATACACTTTTCCACCCGGAGAAAACACAATCATCAAAATATTTGCACCACATAAGGTACAAAGCTCACTCGCTTTTTTAAAAAGACCAAATCTTCTTTTCGAAAAAGTTACTTGAAGATTGCTCACATTTGACATTTTTTTCAACTCAATTTTTTGACGACCTATGTTTTTTCTCACCATTTTCAATATTTGGATTACAAAAAAAAATTTTGATGTTTACAAAAGAAAATCTGATTTACATATTTATAGAGATGTATTACAGAAGTAATTTAATATTTTAAGTTATTGTAGGTAAATGTATCTTTCAGACTATTTTAGCTTTTAAAAATTTATAATTTACCATTCTGAGTGTTTTTCATAATCGTTTATATATTTTCTATTATATAATTCATAATTTTAAATGCAATATATGCATTAAACAGGCTGTCAAATGTATGTATTAACTCCACATGAGTTGTCATATAAACATATTCTATAAAAAAATGACCAATCTATATATAGAACATGAGATATTAAACTGTTTTTTGCAGTGTTATAGTAGAGTCTAGATAAAATATACAGCTGTAATCTATATAATAAATAGTCAATAATATTATCAAACAAAATGAAATTATCATACATAATTGTGAATATTGTGCCCATAAATTATAAGATATATATATATATATATATATATATATATATATATATATATATATACTAGTATTAATTTTCACAATAGAGTTATCTTTTATGTATAAAAGATAAGATAAGAATAAAATTAGAAATTTTTTTAAAAATGCCACTTTTCAATTACTACTTTTCAAAAGTGCTATTTTTAAAAAATCTTTACAAAAATGCTATTTTTTCAAATAAATAATTTTATTATATCATTTATGTTTAGTTTTGAGGATTTAAGGGGTTTTAGGGGTTAAAACATTTTTTAGGATTTATAATTTTAATATTTAGGCTTTAAAAATCTATAATTAGTGAATTTTTACAAATGGACACCCTTAAATAGCATTTTTGCAAATGTACACACCAAAAATAACATTTTTGCAATTGTCTAATAAAATTATTTATTACAAATAAAATCTGAATAAATGATTAAAATAATATATTGCATAACATTTTTACCATTTCACATAAATCATACCAATAATGGCATTTTATCATGTACATATTTAATGGGAACAATTGTAAAAATGCTATTTTTAGTGTGTATATTTGCAAAAATATCACTATGGGTTGTCCATTTGTAAAAATACCACAAATTTTAGATTTAGGCTTAAAAATATTTTAACCCCTAGAAACCCTTAAACCCTAAAAAATAAACCATAATACAACATATGTAATCCAAACATAATTGATATAATAAATAAATAATTTTTAAAAAGTGACATTTTTGCAAATATTTTGAAAATGTGACATTTTTGAAAAGTGGCAGTTCAAAAATTGTATTTCTCAAAATTTCTCTATTTTTTTAATATGTATAATTCATTATGCATTTTGGCCCCATAAAATCCAAATTATATTTTATCTAGCAAAATTTTTGGACGCCTTCAACATTTAAAAATAATTCAAATAGAAACATGTTCGGATTTATAATGTAAAATAAGAAATATTTGATAAAATTTTGAAATCATCGAGCTTTAAAATCTAATTACAATATCAAATATATAATGTAAAATAATTGTATCCGGCTTATGATAACGTTACGATTTTATAGTTTATATTTGGTGAAGTTTAAAAAAAACTATTATTTTTTTTGCTTTACTTTTTGTTTATGTTTTTCTTTGTTTGTTACACAAATAGACAATCTTGTTAACATCAATAATCTACTATGTTTGTTTTTGTCGAAGTTGAAACCACCACTATAATCATTTCTTTATTTCTCATCCGGTTCATAATCCGGGTAAGTAAACCAGTTCGGATTTTGAAAACCGGTTATTAACATGTTGCTGACTTTTATAGTCATTGACCTCGGTCGGTGTCAAGGAAGAGAGTTACGCGGCGAACCCTAACCACAAGCCAACACGTGGCAAATACACAACGCATTACTTCCCAACATAATCGCCTCTTTATTCGACACGTAACATACCAATAACCACGTGTCCATCGTTAACCAAAACCTGCCTTTTCTCTATAACTATAATAAACTTCCATTTGGAATCAGAAACATAATAAACAAATTCAAATCGGAATTACAGAAAAAATGGGATAATGGAGAAAAGAAGAACGGTAATGGTGATGATGTTTGTGATGGTGGTGATGCAGAGATGCCATGGATGGGGAGGAGCAGAAAAAGCAGAGGATATGGTTAGAGTTGAAGCAGAGAATGCTAAAAACGCAGCGGAAAACGCCAAAAAAATGGCGTCCGAAGCGGTTCATGATGCAAAGGATAAAACCGCATCTTGGACTGGTTGGGTTTCTGATAAAATCTCCATGTAAGTGACTTCGATTTGCTATGTATTTGTCCATGACATTTTCGTTTGGAGTTGTCCGTCGCATTTGATTTAATATAGGATAGGGTGTGATTGTTGATAAAAAAAAAAAAAGTGACTTCGATTTACATTTGAATGTGGTTTGATTTGTGTTTGTGTTTTCATTGTTTACATTTGATGTAAATGACTTCGATTTACATTTGATGTAGTGTGTGTTTAATCAAATAGTTTTCTAAAGTTTAGAAATATATGTAACCACATTATTTGCGTTTCAAACGAGGTTTTATACGTTAAATAATGTTTACATGATCGATTTCATTTGTTCTTGGAAACAGAGGATTGGGAAACAAGAAAGACGAAGCAGAAGAAGCGGCTGAATCTGCGAAGAAGTACGCTTATGACAAGGCCGGATCAGCCTATGACAATGCGGGTTACGCCAAGGACTTTGCATCTGACAAGGTCGGATCTGCTTATGATAGTGCTCAAAACGCAAAACATTATGCTTACGACAAGGCCGGTGATGCTAAGGACACGGCTTACGATAAGGCCGAGTCAGTTTACGATAGGGCCGGTCAGGCCAAAGAGATGGCTTACGATAAGGTCGGTCAAGCCAAGGACATGACCTACGATAAAGTGGGATCAGCTTATGACAAGGCCGGCCAAACCAAGGACTTGACATACGACAAAGCCGGTCAAGCCAAGGACTTGACATACGACAAGGCCGGTCAAGCCAAGGACATGGCCTACGACAAGGCCGGTCAAGCCAAGGACATGGCCTACGACAAGGCCGGTCAAGCCAAGGACATGACCTACGACAAGGCCGGTCAAGCCAAGGACATGGCCTACGACAAGGCCGGTCAAGCCAAGGACAGGGCCTACGACAAGGTGAGAGCAGCCTATGGCAAGGCCGGTCAAGCTAAAGACATGGCTTACGACAAGGTGGGATCAACCTATGACAAGGCCGGTCAAGCCAAAGATATGGCTTACGATAAGGCCGGTGAAGCTAAGGACATGGCTTACGACAAGGCAGGATCAGCCTACGACAAAGCTGGTCAAGCCAAAGACATGGCCTATGACAAGGCGGGTGAAGCGAAAAGCATGGCATACGACAAAGCTGGATCAGACTCTGAGAAGGCTGGTCAAGCTAAGGACTTTGCCTACGAAAAGGCTGGTCAAGCAAAGGATGCTGCATATGAGAATGGGGAGAATGTGATAAAGATGGCTACGGACAAGAGCAATGAAGCTAAAGATCACCCTTATGGAGCACAGGAAAGGGCCAAGGAAGGGTCCAAGAAAGTTAAGGACATGGCATCGGATAAAGCTCATGAAACATACGAAAGAACCAAAGAAGGGTCCAAAAATGCAAAACACATGGCATCAGAAACCGCCGAGCGAGCAATGGAGTATGGTAAAGACAAAGCAGCGGACGCATACGGAACAGGGAGTGAAACTGCTAGGGATTTTGAGGAGGCAGTGTATAAGGTTGGGGAAAGGTATGGTGCAGCTAAGGATTCAATGTCGGAGAAGGCAAAAGGAATTTATGAGAAAGCGAAGGAGAAGGCTTCGAAGGCTGCTGGAGAGTACGGTACATATGTGAGAGACCGAAGTGCTGAGCTTTAGATTCAGAGAAGATATATACGTATAGGGTGGAATTTAGATTTCCAAGTCTTTTTGTGCGATAAATTTTCTTATATATATATGCATGTGTAAGAATGCGGGGCTGCTTTGTTTTAGTTGGAAAAGCAGATTCCGAATTGAAGTTGATCTGTTTCTTACTTATGGATTCTAAATATCAAACATCGAAGACAAGCTTCTTTTCAAAAAACTTGTAAGAGTTAAGAAGTAATAAAACCAGAGAAAATGATTTCAAATTTGTATATGGATTCAAGAAATATTTTATGCAAGCTACATACAATATCTGTCTTTTTACTATATATGTAATGATTTTGGTTAAAACACCACTTTCTATCGATGTCTCAAGAGTTTAAAGAATACCTTGTTTTTCCCATAGTGAACATTACGCAATGAGTTTTCTATAAGCAATTTTTATGTTACTATTGATCTAATTCTACTAGATCAATACAGAAATACTAGTAACATATTGAGCCTAAAATGTCTCTTTTCGAACAAGACTAGCATTACATTCGGTTCTGTTTATTCTTTTGACTCCGCAAAAACGTAACACCTTTTAGTTAAAAAAAAAAAAGCGTAATACCTTCTAATGAACAGAAGCAAGGATTTTGTTGAGAATTTTATTGTAGACTAGTGGTTTCTCCATGTGCACCAAGTGACCTCCATTGTTTATACTATCCAAGCTTGTCATTTCTCCCAATTTCCTACGATATGAAAATATTCATGGGCATAAAGACATAAAATGAAATAATGGATGTTATAATTATGAAAGAAAATACAAATTTGATTGTTTAGAATTTTAGATGAAGAATCTCACATTCGCAAATCTTTCGCAAATTCAAGATTGAAGAATTGATCATTTTCACCCCACAAAAGGTGTATTCTCTGCAAATAAAATTTATTAAGAAATCTGTTAATGTGTAAAATACTAAAATTTAGTTATTTTGATATGATTTTGGTAAATTATGTAATAGTCATTTAGATATGGGCTTGATTTCTAGTACTCCTTCCGTTTCAAAATATTTTTTTTTTCAAGATATTTTGAAAGTTTTTAAGATGTTTTGACAGTCCTATGTATTTTTTAACTTTATTGAATATTATGTGACCACTAGTATTTTGTAGTCTTTTTTTATAATTGGTTAAATTGTTTTTATTATATATATTAAATAATATTTTTTAGAAGAAAAATAATTCTTAAACTTTGCTATTTTAGCCAAACATCTTATATTTTAAAACGGAAAGAGTAGTATTTTTGGGACAAATTACAAAATATACACCTTAGTGATAAAAAGAAAAAAACACAACTACTCTATGTAATATTAAATACCTGAGGAAAACTAGGGAATATAATAGTGTCCACCTTGCTGATGATTAGAGCTTCCATGAGCTCAGCCATTTCTTTCCTATTTTGGAACATGATCTGCGAATACATTCGTACATGATACATATAAATTTATAAACTATAATTGATTAATCTGAATAATTATATATAACATGTTACTTTAAAGTAACCAATATGCACCTTAAGATAATCTTTTAAAGGCCATGATGGGAGCCAAATGCGTTTGTGCAAAGCAGCGGAAAAAAGAAACTGAAGTCCCTCAACAGTTTTGGGTAACAAGAGATCCGACATTGAATTAAACCCAAACCGGTTCACATTCGAATTGGTCATAACTGGAGGCGAACCGGATACCACCACAGCCTTAACCATATTCCCATGCAACTCGGCAATCTTGAACGCCACAACACCACCATAGCTAAAACCAACAGGGACAAACTTATCCACACCTAGGATACACATAGCCTTAACCAAACACTCGGCTTGGAACTCCGGTGACCGGTCCGGTTTATCAGTGTAGGACTCCCCAAAGAAGAGCAAGTCCGGTATGTAAACAGAGTATTTCTTTGATAAGGAACGAACCTGAAATGCCCACGTTAACACTCCATCTCCGGCAAAACCATGAATGAGTAACACGGCCGGTTTATCTCCCGTTTTTTTTGGTAACCAGAAATTAATTTTGGTTCCTGGTTCGATTTCTACAGTGTACGGGACAATACCTGCTGATTTCACGATAATGCGCATAGACGATCTTAGTGCGACCACCAAGTTCACCATTTTATGTTTCTCTCTTTCTTCTTCTCTTAGAGTTGAATTGTTGAGTTTGTTTACACCATTTTATAAAGAGAGAATGTGCCCAATTTAGTTTTTACGAAATGATTGATGGATTATATATATATATATATATATATATAAGAATGGGACCATATAATTAATATTTACTGCAAAATAACATATATAATCCTATGGCTGAAAAACTTCACAATCATATTGCCATTGGTAACATTCCGTCACCGTTGTCAAGGAGCTGTCAATTTGTGAATAATTATGGAAAGTTATTTATAATCAACGGTTCACTAAATAGTATATGTTCTTTAACCAAAAAAAAAAATAACTAGTATATGTTGATGTATTGCGTTTTTGACACATTCTAACCAATATTTTCAAAGGTTTTTCGAGTTTTTTCTATGTTTTTAAAGTCTTTTCAGGTTTAAACACGTTTGGATGGAGTCTAAGGCAAAATAGTAATGATTAGAAGAAAAGGAGCAGAAAATGGTCAAAAGTTTGGCATTCGTTGAGTCACTTTCCGCCATTGGATCGAACTGAAATTTGAACACAAGATAGAGAGTCAAGTTAGCTTTCATTTGGAAGTAATATGAAGTTATTCTAACGGTGGGATCGAAAGTTATGAGTGTTTTAGTGAAGACATGTCAGTCTGCCTTAACCGACCAGTTTGCTGAAAATTAAGGAAATTGCAGATTTTCCTATTTTGACTCGATTTGAACCAAAAACGTGATTTACCCTATTAATTCTAGGTTTCAGCCAATTTTTAGAGGACCCTTGTAATTTATCCATACTTTTTGTTTCTAAGCTTTTGGGAGAAGATCTCTGAACCCTACTGACAATTTGGAGAAGATTTCTGAACCCTCTTGTTTATTTATTGATTTCATATTTTTTTCCATGAATTCTTCTCTTGATTTGATTTCTATCATGCCTGAGTAGTTTTCTAGTTAGGTTTTAGGGTTTCAAAGAAATCTATCATTGAATCAGACATAGATAGGGTTTTATCATATGTTGTTTTCACCTATCGTTGAACTAACTGCTTAGGCTAAATTGATCACTTAGTCTTTGATCTAAGGTTTAATCTATTCATCAAAAGTGTTATAGATTGCTTGATAGAACATAGGTGAGCAAATTGTCCTTAGCCAACGAAAGCTGATGCTAAGGCAATTTGTGACCATATCAAACCTACTCATTAATGCTTGTCTAGAATTCTAGGTTCAAACGACAGTTTAGAATTCTAGGTTGCTAGATAAAGTCTCTGATACCACGACAATGAATTAGTTATATCTTCATGTTTGAGTTCGAAACTGCGCTTAATTGTTCTTTGAATAATTGTCTGGTTCATGATCTTTGATTTCCTGCGAATATCCTAAAGCCTAACGCTTTTAATCCATAACTTTACATCGATTTATTTGCTATTTTTGTGTTCAATTTGCAATTCAAAATCATATTTTCGTCTTAGCTTAGTTTCACTCTTGAGATTCGTACTGTTATACTCGGTCCTCGTGGATTCAATCCCTGATTTACTACTTCGATTTGCTGTACACTTGCAGTAGTTATAGAGAGTTAAAACCTGTGTTATCAAGTTTTTGGCGCCGTTGCCGGGGACCAATTACATTGCCTTCGAATTTGGGATTGAAATTTAGTCTAAGACACTAACCTTTTAAATTTATTTTTGTATAGTTTTTAAAGTGATTGCCATGGACTTCAATGATGAACCACAAGAAGAGGAAGACACATTCGAAGATGAACCTTATCTGGAGCCTCCATTTGATGAGAGTGTTCTTACACTAGAACAAAAAATGAAGTTGGATGAGCTTTACAAGGAAAATCCAACCTTGACAAGAAGAGACTTAGCGGCTATGATCCAGGTGAATCTCATCTCACACCGGGCTTCACTTGAAGGAAGGGAGCTCACATTTTCTGAGATTACGGTAGCTCATGCACTTGAAGAGGTAATTTATTGGGTTCCACCATGCCAACTAGAAGGTACATGCGACTCACCCTTTGATTTTCATGATAATAAGGATAATCTCATTTCTTGTAGTGAAGATGTAGCTTCTAGTTTGCAAACTCCCATGCTCATTCAAGAATGTTATGATTTAATATGTGAGACTCAAAGACTAGATACTCTAAGAGTAGAAAAGCTTGCTAGAGATTACCATGAAGTATGTTTTGATATTAATTATCTATGTGCTTTGAATGTTCATGATCTCGAGTTTAAGGTTTCAATGCTAGAGGAATTGATATGCTCAAATTTACCCTGAGCTACTCTCTCAAATTAAGAGATCGTAGTAGTACTTAGGGATCGAATCCACAGGGAATCAAATCACACAAACGATTATGACTTCGAATTAAGCTAAGAAATAATGTGAAAAGCAAATCAAAAGTAAATCAAACAAGCAAACAATGATAAAGGTTCTTAAAATCAATGAGACAAAAGCTTAGGCTATGGGTAATTCGCAAGAATGAATCGAAATCGAAGAATGAAATACTGTAAGGATATTTATTAAGTGCCGTTCTAGAACTCAAACACGAATGTAAAGCCAATCAACTTCCGTTGCAGAGACTATCTATCCCTAGATCCCTAAATTCCAAATTCCTTTGCAAATCTAGTGAATTAAGCAAGCATTAAGTTCAAGTTCAATTGTTCACAAAATTCCTAAGCCAAATTCCTTTGCGAATAGGTAATTTTGCTCATCTAAGACTAGTTCAGGTAATTATCAATACTTCCGCATCTAATAATTAACCTAAGATCTAAATTCTAGGTGATCAAGCTAGAACTAGCATTAGAAACAATCTAGATGAAGAACCAATAGATAAATCCTTACAGTAATTCGAATCTAACGATTTGTCATCAATCCCTTGAATCCCCAAAACCTCTCCAAATCAATCTCTCAATATGTCTCAATAGAAAATAGGATTTAAACATAAAAACCTAGGTAAAACTATATATATAGGTGTCAAAAACGGAATGGGCCTTCTGTATAAACTTCTGGGCTTTTTGGGCAAAAAAGGAAATTCTTCAAGATTGACATCTTCAAGCCAGACCGACATGTTTTCACTAAAACCTTCACAACTTTCGATCCAACCGTTGGAATTGCCTCAAATTTCTTTCAGATGAAAGCTAACGCACTTCTCTAGCTTGTGTCAAAATTTCAGCTCGATCCGTCGGTGGGAAGGGCTTCAACGAGTGCCAAACTTCTGACTGTTCGAAACTGTTCTTCTCGTCAAACCCGTGTCGATCGACAGAGGTTAGTCATGTCGATCGACATAGACCTCTCTGGAATTTCTTCTTGTGTTTGGAAGCCCCGTGTCGATCGACAAGGGTAGGTAGTGTCGATCGACACAGACTCTTCTGTTCGACTCCGACTTGATCTCTTCAACTCTTCTTTCCTTGATGCTCCAAAACGCTCCAAAAGCTTCCATTAAGCTCCAATCGTCCTTTAACCTACAAAGACTCAAAAAGACTCGAAAATACCAAAAAGACTCTATAAAAAGTATTTATATCATGGTTGAAAATGGATAAAAACCATGATATATCAGGAATCTAGTTCTCTTCTTTAATAATCTTGTCTAGGAGATGTGCTTAATATATATCTTGAATGAGATTGAGAACCCTGAGGTTGAGGTGGATTCTAGGGATGAGAATGTTGTGTTCTACATGATTGATGGGAATGAAGTTGACTATTTTGTGATGAACTCGTTTACACATGAAGTTGATTTTATCTTTCCATTTAATGCATTTGATTCTCATGAGCATCTAACTAGGAAAGATTCAAAGATATATGCTACATTGGTAGTAAAGTTCATTGATGAGAATTTTATCACTTTACCATGGATGTGTTCTCTTGCATATTTTGTTCGTCTTACTATTAGGAGAAGGACAAAAGGTACATTGGCCCAACCTTTTGATTCTCATGATTAACCTATGTGTTCATAAATCAAGTTAAAGACTTTAAACAATCGCTTGGTGGGAGGCAACCCACTTTCTAATTTTTACTTTTAGTTTTCACTTTTCCAAAAAAAAAAAAAATACAATTTCGTGCAAAACATGGGAACCATCGGATGGCCCCAGGATCGACCAGAGGATATATGATCGATCGGTCTAGCAGCATATCGATCGATCCGGCCAAAAATCAACCCGTGCAGAGTACGTGCCAAGTACGTGCAAAAAAAAAAATCCGTGCAAAACTGGGACACTATCGGATGAACCGAGGATCGACCAGGGAAGATAGGATCGATCGATTCTTAGGAAAAAAACGACCCGTGCTAGGTACGTGCAAAAAAAAAAATTATTTTTATTCTTTTGAGTCCTTTTTATGCATTTTTCCTAATTTATTTTTACACCGAGACGGTGTGAAGTAAGTCTGGGGGAAGGTATTCATCGTTTACTAACATTATTTTCTTTCTTTTGTTTATCTTGAAGTTTTTTATGTTTTTTTTGAGTCAGTCCAAAATATTTTATTGAGTCAAGAGTATTATAGTTAGGGAACTATGATGTAAAATTTCTCTTTGTTTATTGACTATTTCATTTGAGTGACCACTGCTGCAAAAGAAATTCATATCTGACTAATGGAAAATTCAAAGGCTAACTAGTTAACTAGAGACGTCTTTTGTTTCTAGCAAAGTCCACTAAGCTTGAGCTAATTGCACCCTCATTGGAATGAATGGTGTCTATAGAGCTTGATTCTTCGTTCGTACTGGACAGATGCACCTTCTGTGAAAAAGTGATGGTACTCCTCTCCCTTTTTCTAAGTTATAAATGGTATAAGGTTGAAAATAGTGCAAAGATTCTCACGATCCTGTTTCCTCACAAGGAACAACAGTAGTGAGTCATCACGAGCCTGTCTCCTCACAAAGAACAATAGTAGTGAGCGCTATTCTAAAGCTGTAACGGAAGCATCCTCACGACCATGTTTCCTCACAAGGAACATAAAAGTGAGAAACACTGTTTTTGAGGTATTAAAAAAATAAGTCTGGGGGAGAGGAAGAGTACCAAATGGTTGTATTGGTGATCTGTCATGGTATTGTACGGGAACGAATCTAGAAGGTTTTTGTCACTGAGATTATCAATGAGGCTAGCGATGATGGATAGTGGACAGTGTTGTGAAATCTTGGGATGAATTTGGGAGGCTGGAAATGTCTGCGGAGAAGTACATGGTGGTTCGATTTGATTCATCTTTGCAGCACGTGGATTATGAATTTAGTGGTCAATAAACGCTCCAAAAGAGAAGCTGAGTTTCCACGTTTTCAAACCTCTTTCGCAAGCTTAGTCTTCTGTTTTGCTTGAGGGCAAGCAAAAAGCTAAGTCTGGGGGAGTTGATGTATTGCGTTTTTGACACATTCTAACCAATGTTTTCAAAGGTTTTTCGAGTCTTTTCTATGTTTTTAGAGTCTTTTCAGGTTTAAACACGTTTAGATGGAGTCTAAGGCAAAATAGCAAGGATTAGAAGAAAATGAGCAGAAAATAGTCAAAAGTTTGGCATTCGTTGAGTCACTTTCCGCCATTTGATCGAGCTGAAATTTGAACACAAGATAGAGAGTCGAGTTAGCTTTCATTTGGAAGTAATATGAAGTTATTTCAACGGTGGGATCGAAAGTTATGGGAGTTTTAGTGAAAACATGTCAGTCTGCCTTAACCGACCAGTTTGCTGAAAATTAAAGAAATTGCAGATTTTCCTATTTTGACTCGGTTTGAACCAAAAACGTGATTAAACCTATTAATTCTAGGTTTCAGCCAATTTTTAGAGGACCCTTGTAATTTATCCATACTTTTTGTTTCTAAGCTTTTGGGAGAAGATCTCTGAACCCTACTGACAATTAGGAGAAATTTCTGAACCCACTTGTTTATTTATTGATTTCATATTTTCTTCCATGAATTCTTCTCTTGATTTGATTTCTATCATGCCTGAGTAGTATACTAGTTAGGTTTTAGGGTTTCAAAGAAATCTATCATTGAATCAGACATAGATAGAGTTTTATCATATGTTGTTTTCACCTATCGTTGAACTAACTGCTTAGGCTAAATTGATCACTTAGTTTCTGATCTAAGGTTTAATCTATTCATCAAAAGTGTTATAGATTGCTTGATAGAACATAGGTGAGCAAATTGTCCTTAGCCAACGAAAGCTGATGCTAAGTCAATTTGTGAACATATCAAACCTACTCGTTAATGCTTGTCTAGAATTCTAGGTTCAAACGACAGTTTAGAATTCTAGGTTGCTAGATAAAGTCTCTGATACCACGACAATGAATTAGTTATATCTTCATGTTTGAGTTTGAAACTGCGCTTAATTGTTCTCTGAATAATTGTCTGGTTCATGATCTTTGATTTCCTGCGAATATCCTAAAGCCTAACGCTTTTAATCCATAACTTTACATCGATTTATTTGCTATTTTTGTGTTCAATTTGCAATTCAAAATCATATTTTCGTCTTAGCTTAGTTTCACTCTTGAGATTCGTACTGTTATACTCGGTCCTCGTGGATTCGATCCCTGATTTACTACTTCGATTTGCTGTACACTTGCAATAGTTATAGAGAGTTAAAACCTGTGTTATCATATGTCAATATCTTGCATTAATAAATATGGTTGTGGTAGATTATATACACGTAAATATTATAACTTAGATATAAAGTGATATTTATCGTGTATAATTTAAAAACATTAGACCAAAGAAACTATTTGAAAGTTAGGCATCGAATTTTTTAGGGATGGGGGGAGAAATGTATATACATATCCAAAATCGTGACCATGTTTAAATGCTCTAATTAGACTAGACGGTAAAAAAAAAAAAAAAAAAAAAAACTGCGCTGATTATATCACCTTTTTCCGCGAGCTTTTCTCAACCTCTGATTTTCATGATATTTATTAGATGGCTCCATACATGTTCGCTACCGACACTATCTCTTGATCCCACATAATGTGGGTTAAGCTCTCCTTAAAGTCACCCAGTTACTCCGCAAACTCTTCTTACGTTGTACTCCAACTTTTTTGTATTCATCAACTAAACTCATGTCTTTTTTTCATCTTCCTAGCAATAATAATAAACATATAGCAACAAAAACAAAAATCTTTCGTCAAAATATGATTTTGATCTTTTCAATTTAAAATATTTTTCTTCCTTTTAAAGGTATGTAATAGAATCGAGCAACAAAACCAAATTCGCAAATTCATAAAAATACTTCAGAATGTATCTCTTATACTTCAGAAATAGAATGGTGGTAGAAAATGTACTGCTCAATACGATCGCACATCTCCAGATTAATCTCAATTCGACATCTTTATATTGACCCGAACATATAATTTAGTAGTTTGGATTAGAGTCGTTGTCGTGTTATAGTCTAAGTTCAAATTCGATAGTGGGCGTGTATATCATAGACGAGGAAAAAAAATGGCTTTTCTCTCTAACGATTCTCCCCTTAATTGCATCATACTTATTTGGTTCGCTTGTTTTCTAGACTGTTAGAGCACCTCTATTGGAAGTATGACAATGAGATCCTTTTACAAGTTTCTTAAGAATATAATATTATTAGTTTTAATACTTTATTAGAGAAATTTGGTCTAATAACTATCAAAACAAATATAATTCATTAGATAACCAAAATAAAAAGATGCTATGATATTGGGGAAAATGGTTGATTTATTCCCCAACTAATTGTAATTGACACTTTTATTCCTCAATTACGGTGGTTACAATTTTACTCCAGAATTTGTGGTTGACTATACAAATTAAGGATTGAAATAAGTCAACGTTTAATGATTAAACGGAAGACATTTGGTTTAGTTTAATTTTCGAACTAATTTTCCAGGTTTGTCTTAAGCTTTTTGGTGATCTTTTTCTCCAAAATAAAATACCATTTTAAGTACAGTTCTGTAACTAGGTAAGGCTTGAAAGAACAAAACCCAGTTGGGAAAGAACATCACGAAGGAGCTTAAGAAAAATTTGGAAAATTAGTTTGAAAATTAAACTAAACATAACGTCGTTTAATCTTTAAACGTTGACTTATTTTAATCCTTAATTTGTATAGTCAACCACAAATTCTGGAGTAAAATTGTAACCACCGTAATTAAGGAATAAAAGTGTCAATTACAATTAGTTGGGGAATAAATCAACCATTTTCCCTATGATATTGTGCATATTAATTGTATTAATGATAAGTTTGTCCTCACTACACACGATCGAAAGAGAAGAAGATCTCTTTCTCTGCAACTCATTTTTCTTTTTTTGACAAAAATAACTTTTTCTCCTTATATTTTGTTTTCCATCGATTTATTCCCTTTTTTTGCCATCTAAATTATAAAAATGTAAGAGAGATGGAGTTATGGAAATGTTACTCCGTCACCTACGAACTTCATTCTGGAGGGTAGAATCACCACGGTTATATTTGTCAAGGGTTGAAGAACGATTGAGTCTTCTAAGTACGAAATCACAAGAACAAAGAGTTGAAGATAATTCTTATTGCTGGTTTTGCTAAGCTTAAGAATACAAGAGTTTATGTAGAGTAAAGTTGCGGATCCCTTTTACAAAAGAGTTACAAGAGTATATATATATATATACAAGTCTAAGTCGGCTAGGGTTTTTACTAAGTAAATCAGGAAGATTTCTTTATTTCTCAGGATATCCTATTATCAAAGTCGGCGCTTGCCATGGGCTTCATCGTCTTGGGCTTCACCTCGTCATCTCGCCATATTGGACTTGTAGACCTCAGCCCATTGTTGTGTGATGGGCCAAGTGGGTTAACTCAGACCATACTCGGCCCAGTCCCCAGCTCTTCAGGATGACGGCGTCGTTGAGCCGCCGAGTACTCCGTGACGACAGCGTCAGCAAGTGCCGAGTTCTCCACACGGCGACGTCGGCAGTCCTTCATCCAGTAGTCGGCAAACTTAGTAGTCGGCAAAGGCGGTAGACGGTGGTCAGCGTAGACAATGGTCAGCAGAATGCAGCAGTAATCGACCGAAATGATCTATTCCGGCGAGTTGTCCAGGTCTCTAGAGTGAACTCAGCACAGTCTCATTTCTGCCCATTTTCATACTTAGCCATTTTATCGAAAATAACTGTCGGAGGAAATTTTGACCTCAACATTCATCTTTTTTTTTTACTTTTGCAACAGGGACAATTTCGTCTAAAAACTGAATTCATAGTTACTTGCTTTAATAAAAGATGTAGATGGCTATATTCTTTGATATGAAACTCATTATGGTTATTATGCTAATTGATCCTTTTTATTATGTCTCAAATTTTATGTTAGAAAAATAAATCTAAACCAATAAAATAAAGACATGTGAAGATGCTCTTAAGTTAGGTATTGGGCAGGAACATTAGTGACTTGAGCTAATAGGCCTCTTGTAAAGTTAGCTTCTCTTTTGCAGTTCAATACAAAGCTTTTAGCAACAACAACAAAAACTATGTATGTCACCATTTATGGAAAAAAGGTTTATATTCATGGATGTACCGAAACAAATGCACACTAATATTTGAAAAGCATGCAAAGTTTCATTTTTGTTTATCATTTATTCAATATTTTAAATGCTATGGAAAGTCATTCAGTGTTTTTTTGCATTATTACCACTATTTAGGTTTTTAGTAGGTAAAATATAATCACAAGAATGCATGATTATATTTATTTTATAAAATACTACCTAGCATATATACAAGTATGGCTGGGCACAGAACAGATATTTAAAAAAAATTACAGGATTAGTGATTCGATTTGTTTTTGACGGATATCTAAGTTTTTGATTTGTTTTGTTTCGAAAAATTTCGGATATCCGGATTATTTCTGGATATTTGCGGATAACCGGATATTCACGGATATAGGTTTTAAACAAAAATTAATAATTAAAGCATCATATTTTATTTATAAAATTGTTTTACTATAATAGTTAAATTAAATAATGTATAAATATATGAAAAGTGGAAGATTAAAATGGTGAAAAATTAAACATATAATTTTTATTTAAGAAAACAAAATAAAAAGTAAAATATATTTCAACTAAAAAGCTAATACCTTTTTTCATAAGTATATATGTCAAATATATTTAAAAGGTCTAAAAATGTAAATACACATTATAAATCTACCATATACTAAATGTATATATATAAGTAATATACAGATCAGATCGAATATTCAGATTTTTAAAATTAGTATTTGTGATTTGCTTCGAATTAGACGGATACTAAATTTTACTATTTGCTTTGTTTTGATTCATAACGGATATCTGGATTTTTCGGATCAAATCAAAACGAATATCGAATCGGATCGAATTTAACGGATAACTTGCCCAGTCTTATACACAAGTTGTAAACGTATCTAGAAATTAAAAATAACAAAGACTAATGAAGACGGAATATGCTTCTTTGACGCTTATTTATGACTAATTCTCTAAAATTATATTAAAAAAAATCTTATATAATATTTTAACATTTTTCTAAATCCAAGTCATGAGAAGATACCATATGTCATCTACTTTTTTGATATTTGTCTTTTTATTTATTATTGAATACAAAATTAAGTGTTTTAAATACACAAAACAATTAATTCTTACAATTTAATGACTAAGTCTAATGTAAGTTAATTCCAAATGCTAAAGTGTAACATAAGGATGACTAATTTTACTATAAAAAGTCAATAAGCCAATAATATTTTAACCATTATCTTTTTTTTATATTCACCAAAAATTATAATTCCAAATTAAACGTGCTGTTGTAAACTTTTAACGGCTTGAAAATATTTATTTTATTCATTTAACCCAACAATATACTATACAAAAATATTTAAAACTTTAGATAGGTAATTACGATTTTAAAACAAAAAATCACAAAAAATAAAGTCACAAAAAACTTTAATAAAAAGAATCGTTATATTAACCAAAAAAATTGTGTGAGAAAATTAATTAGTGATTTTAGGAATTTAATGTTGTTAGAATGCTAAAGTTGTCAATCATCTCCTAACCAAGCCTCTCAAAAGAAAACTTTACTCCACCACAAATTGTGAATCCAGAAAAACTTAATAATTCACCAATGAATTGATGTGAAAGAT
Organism: Arabis hirsuta; assembly: GCA_964056655.1. Classification (NCBI taxonomy): domain Eukaryota; kingdom Viridiplantae; phylum Streptophyta; class Magnoliopsida; order Brassicales; family Brassicaceae; genus Arabis; species Arabis hirsuta. The sequence continues at coordinate 36,307,573 of OZ053303.1, forward strand.
AAAAATCGTAATATAAGAGTGAGAGAAACAAAATACAATCAGGCATCAATTATTCTCTCCTTAAAATTTAAGGTTCTAACGAAATATAATACAAAGATGCAGGAATGCATATTTGTTGAGATGATGCAGATGTCTCGATATAAGCAAAAATACTACAACTTGTCCGATTAATATATTTTTTTACAAACGTATTTGATGCAAGAAAAAGATGACCAATCATTTTTTTAAGAAAATTATAGTGAATATTAATAAAAATATGGATTTGTGCAAAAGAAAATATTTTTCATATGCATACGCAGTAATTTTTATTAATGAACAATCTATTTCATTTTACATATAACATTAAATATGTCCAACAATTTTCTCCAAATGCGTAATCTTCTAACCTAGATTAGTATTACTACTATAACAATTTTTTGTAATATTAAATACACAAATAATTAATAAATAAAATTATTGCAATTTTAAAATCCACGCAACGCGTGGACAATCTCTAGTTTTACAATATTATAGAGTTCATATGCAAAGATCAGCTGGTAGTATCTTATAACTTTGTCGATTTGGTATTTTTCAATTAAAGTTTTTATGATAATACAATGGAAAAAAAATGGTCATGTGTTTTAATTTGAAACGTTATAGAGGATATGCAAAGATCAACTGCTATTATCTTATAACTTTGTGGATTTGATTTTTTTCAATGATTTTTTTTATGACAAGGATACAATGAAATCTTTTTTTTTAAATGGTCATGTGTCTTAATTTGAAACATTAAATTATCTTGATATGATATTTAAAAAATGTTTTAAAACGCCAGGCGTGAATTCCACCAAATATTACATATTTTGATCATAATAAAGAATAAACAAAAAAAAAAACAAAGCAACCCATACAATTATTCAATTTTGACATATAAAAGATCCACATATACGAGGATCAAATACAACTTCATAACATTGTAAGTTATATTTATTGAAGGGTTTTATCTTCAGAGGGAATGGATGCAAGAAATTTCTTGAGCCGCCTATTGTAAACACAAGGTCTTTCCAATTGTACCAAATGACCTGCCTTCTTTATGCTATCTATTGTTGCTTTCTCACCTAATTGTCTGAAAAATCAACAACGACAAAAAATTAAGAAAAAAAATGCTAAGTGTAGGACAATATATAATTGTATATAATCTCCAAACTTACTCTTTCATGTTTCTAGCTAACTCGAGGTCAAATATTTGATCACTTTCACCCCATAGCAGATGTATTTTCTGCACACAGTCGCAAAAAGTCTAAATTGTAATCACTAGAAATAAGAATTAATTTGAGATAGACTTTGATATTTCTCATGGTCTTATGTATAAATATAATGCGAATGTTTTTTTTTTTTTTTGCTAAAATATAATGCGAATGTTGACATTTATTCATACGTACCCGTGGGAAATGAGGGATTGTTGCGTCCTTGTTGCTGACTACAACAGCCTCTAACAATTCAGCTCTTTCTTTCCTGTTGTTGAACATAACCTACCAATTTTCACCAATAAAATAGAAATTTAAACCATACGTTCATATTACTAAATAATCTTTCTTTTATCAACAATTTTTTTCATACAATAAGAATATAAATAATAGCAATTCTAGTTAAGTAAAATACTAATCAGTGGTAGACTAATAAAATATATAGTTGTCCAAATAGAAATACTAAATTTAGTTGAGAGTAGTTGAACAAGTTATATATATCTAACCTACCAATATCATATTTTATATATAATTTTTCAAATATCTATATTTGTTTATAATCTATCTTTCGCCATTTTTTAGATAACGTTAGGCGAACAAATTCGAATAAACGGAATGATAAGTTCAAATTCATTTTCAAATGAAGGACCGAGAAAAGCAACACGAAAATTAACTAATTCTGAAATTGCTAGATAAACAAAAAACTAAAAAAATTTATCTCTATGAAAACTAAGTAATATGTTTCTTATATTTGAGATATTTTCAGAAAGAAAGTGTAACCACGTGGATAATCTTCCTATATTAGCAAAATTAATCCACAAATGCTGTAGTCACCAATTCGGAGGTTTGACATAAAGAGGCAATATACTTCGCGAGTTCCACCTAACTTTCACAATCACTCTTCATAGGAAATGTGATTCATATGAATATATATATGATCATTTAGTTATATATCCTTGCTACACTAAAAAATAGTTATCCATAGTTAAAAATTATATTCATTCCACTACATAATATTATGTAGTATCGTTTTAACATTTAAATTTGTTTCACAAAAAAAGCCAATAGAGTGAGTATGTCGCAACAATATGAAATGTATTAGTAAATAATACGGTTGGTAAATTAGTTAACTATAAATTATGTTCACTAAAACAGTAAATTAAATTTGCGCACTAATTAAGTACCTCAATGAAGTCCTTGAACAATCGTTTAGGGAACCACAAGGGTTTATGCACAGCAATGGTGAAGAGAGCCTTAAGTCCCTTAACCGAACTCGGTAACAAAAGATCCTTCGAAGAACTAAACCCTAACCGACTTAAATTCGACTCACTAATCGTATCAGTCATCGCGAGTATCGAACCGGACACAACCATTGCTCTAACCATGTCCGGGTAAGTCTCAGCAATCTTGAAAGCCACCATGCCACCATAGCTAAACCCTACGGGGACAAACTTATCCACACCGAGGATACCAAGCCCCTTGACCAAACAGTTGGCTTGAAAAGCCGGAGACCGGTCCGGGTTATCTGAGTAGGATCCACCGAAAAAGAGAAGGTCCGGTATGTAAACCGAGTATTTCTTGGATAATGCACCAACTTGGAACTGCCAAGTCACGATTCCTTCGGCGGCGAAACCGTGGATTAGCAAGACGGCCGGTTTGGTTGGTTTATCCGGTTTTGTTGGTTTTCCGGTACCGGATTTCTTCTTTAAAGTTTCTTTAGGGACCCAAAAATTCATCTTCGTCCCTGGTTCGATCTCTAAAGTGTACGGAACGACTCCGGCCATTTTCATGAGACCATATAACAATGGCTTTTGTGCCTCGACAAGGTTCACCATTTTGCTTATTTTTTTCTAGTTGCTCTTTTTTTTTTTTCTTGTAGAGAGAGAGATGTTTGCAGAGAATATCAAACGGGAAGTTACACTATATATAAACTTGTTTTTGTGTTTTTTTTCTAATGAAACTTGTAATAATGGTTTTTGGAATTTAGTAATATGTGTTTGGTGTTGGGTTGTTATCTTTGTTCATCTAATTTTTTTTTTTTAATCAGTCTCCTAAGCAAGCAGAAGAACACACTACTTCTAGAAGACTTGTACAATTGTCACAGATAAAATGAATACACTACAAGAAAACACCGGCATTTCCGACGGTCAAATCCGTTGGAATTCCGTCGGAATAGGGCCTTTTCCGATGGAATTCCGACGGATTTGATCCGTCGTTTCTATCTCGTCGGAAAAAAAATTCTGTCGAAAATCCGTCGGAAATACCGACGGATATGAGAATCCGACGGAATTTGAATTTTTTTTTAAAAAAAAAAGTCTCCGGCGATGTCACCGGCGGCGTCACCGGCGATGTCACCGGCGGCGTCACCGGCGGAGTCTTCTTCTTCTTCTTTCTCCTTCTTCTTTCTTCTTCTTCTTCATCTTCTTCTTCTTTCTCCTTCTTCTTTCTTCTTCTTCTTCTTCTTCTTCTTCTTTCTTCATCATCTTCTTCTTTCTCCTTCTTCTTTCTTCTTCTTCTTCATCTTCTTCTTCTTTCTCCTTCTTCTTTATTCTTCTTCTTCTTCTTCTTCATCATCTTCTTTCTTCTTCTTCTTCTTCTTTCTTCTTCTTCTTTGTTCTTCTCCTTTCTTCTTCTTCTGCTTCTTATAAGAAAATGTGGTTTGGGTATAAAATTAGGGTAAATCCGTCGGAAATCCGTCGGCAATTTCCGATGGATTTCCGACGGATTTTACCCTAATTTTATACCGCCAAAACATGGGCGGGAATTGTATTACGTTTATTAAAAAAATATATTTCCGTCGGAAATCCGTCATAAATTACCGACGGATTTCCGACGGATATATATATATTTTTTAATTTTTTTAAAAAAAATTTAATTAAATTACGTTTATTAAAAAAAAATATTTCCGTCGGAAATCCGTCATAAATTACCGACGGATATATATATTTTTTAATTTTTTTAAAAAAAATTTAATTAAATTACGTTTATTGTGACGGATTACCGACGGATACGTAAACCGTCGGTATTACGTCGGAAATCCGTCGCAATTCCATCGGAATATTCCGACGGATATGACGTCCGTCGGAAATTCCGTCGGAATTTCGCCTGTTTTCTTGTAGTGATACACATACATCCATTAGTATCCAATATATAATATTGACTAATCAATAGACCGAAATCACTTTGACACATCATACATCATCATACATATAGTCATATACACCGTTTGATTAATTGTTTTGTTATTTTCTTTTTCATTATTGTATGGTTGGGTAAAATTTTTGCAGGCATTATACATGAAATAAACCATAGCTAATCAGAAAATAGTTTTGCTTACTAGATTTAATTTGAAAACCATGATTTATCAAAATTAAACCATAATTTATGGGGGTTTTTGAAGAAAAGGACGTAGATGACTTCATTGATTCATTAGTTTGGTCTATATCACTATATATGTACAAAATGTTTGAGAAACGTTGAGTGGTGATGTCTTTTTTTTAATTCAAGGTTGGTAATGGTAATCAAATTAACTATTGACCGATGGCATATGCGTGTACGCTGAACTATTTTTGTCACGTTTATCAATTAAGAATCGGTCTACAAGAAAGCTACATCATTAATACCTAAACTATAGTATGAGTGATCGCAGTATACTTCAACTACTTCATATTTTTTTAGCTTACAGTATGAAGTAGCTGGCTTTAATTTGCAAAAAACAAAAAGAAAAAAAAAAGTAGCTGACTTTTTTTTGGCGTTCGGTCGGCCGCCCTAATACAATACTGTGCTAAAGAAAACCAAAATGTCCGGACAAAGAAGTGAATGTGATTAATGATGGCGATAGATCGTTTAATGCATTTCAGAATAATTGGCTTTTATTTCAGATATTAGTTGAAACAACTCGACCCGTTTTTTTTTTTTTTTAATAATAATAATAGCATCGAATTAGCATTCCCATAAATACTAAATCTCAACATGCTAAATTCTCACAGTCAACAATTAACCAGCGGAAATCAAATAATCACTTAACTCAATCAATTCCATTAACCAATTAAATCATTTATCATCCAACTATAATACATCAAAACACAATAACAAATCCATATTCCATACATCCTAACATTCCAAGTCCCACATTCCATAATTCACTAACAATCTAACAATTCCATCAATAATGACAATCAACTGAGACCCTAGATCATCCATCTCGTCCTTGCCTTGATTCCACGATCACACTTGCTTTTTACCTGCATCACATGGTTATACGAGATGCGTGAGTATTATCATAAATACCCAGTGAGACGGTCCTCCCATCTACAGGCCAATTACTCAGAGAAAGAATGCATACAATACCAGGGTTATCAAACAGCAAGCATAGCAAATAACAAACAACACGAACAGGACAGCAGCTTCTGTGTCGATCGACACAGCCTCTAGGTGTCGATCGACACTCGACTATCAACTGTGTCGATCGACACAACCTCTAGGTGTCGATCGACACAGACCTGCAGAACCCTAAGATTGACCATATCCTCTCATGGTTCAATCTAAAGGACTCAGATCACGATCCTGCACAATTCAATCACCAAACACAGTAGAAACAAGCCACAATCAATCGTATTCCACATAATCCTAATCCGAGAGCCTATGGTCACGCACTCACCTTGCAACGGATTGAACAAGGAAGAACAAGGAAAACCCGTCACGAACAGAGGCGAATAACTCGCGACTACCTACACCAAATAAAAGTCTGAGACCTGATATGGAAACTATACACCGAGGGCTTTCCAACGGTGTATCGCACGACTCCTAACTCCAAGCGGTTCAACGGCAAAACAGCCCGCAATATCGCTAATCGAAACTGGAAAAACAGAGATTTTAGAAACGACACCCTGAAATCAAATGAACACAAAGAACGGAGATTACCTCCGAATCAAGATCGTAAACCTGATCTAAAAACTAGACAGAAAGGGCTTTCCAGCGCCATATGGCTCGTCTCCTGATTCTCTCTGGTTAGCCGGGAATCCTTCTCCGAATTTGACTGATTGCAGACTCGAGACTGCAGAAACCTCTCACATTCAAACGACCATAACTCAGCGAATACTCAACCAATTCACACGCGGTTTTCACCAACGTCAAGAGCAAAGAAAGGAGAACTTACCCTCAAAGTTTCTTTCTAATCCGACGTGATAATCCCCGTCGTTTGCCTCCTCCAAAACCGACGGCAAAACCTCTAAAACTCAAGAGAAACCCTAATTCTCTCTCAAACCTCTCTTTCAACCTTTTTTGAACGGAAAAGTGGCTAACAAGCCTAAGGACCACGTGTTCCTTCTCTTATATATGAAGCCCTAAAATCCCTAAAACCAAACCGCGACCAAACCGAACCGAGATCAACTCCCAATTCTAATTCGAAACCGGGTCGATCGACACCCAAGCTGTGTCGATCGACACAGACCTCTCTGGTCGATTCCAACACGCAAACAAACACCCGTGTCGATCGACGCCCTACCAAAAATCCTATTTTTGGATCACGGGCGTTACATTAGTATTATGGTTGGGGAGGTAACGAAGTGCAGTGAGTAGTATATTACTTTCAGTTTTTTTTTTTTCTTTTGAGTAAAATTTCTGGTATTATTAATTTTCATGTCGTATAGTGTTAGACCACCTGCATTTCCTACTTCTGTCCGGTACCGGATTCTCTCTTTCTTCTTTTTAAAGAAATTTTGCATAACGGATAAGTAATATATATTTTTAATATACTGTATATTATTTTTGATAAACTAAGAGTTTATTAGTAGGTGGAATACTGTTACGGTGGGCAACATATGGCGCTGGTCCATTCTAGCCTCCAAATTCGGAAATACCCGTCCACAGTTTGGATTTTCTACTTTTAATGGGAATTCAAATTAAAATCATTTGACAATAAATATATTGTATATTTTTCAAAGTTCCTTTATTTTTACAATGTTGGACATTTGACAATAAAGGTCCTTCGAGATCCGTTTGCGACGAAATTTTTTTTCTTAACTGGGTCAGTTTGTTAGAACTGCGGTATATGTAGATGTGTCAAATTTAATTTGCGAAGTCTATTGGTTTCAGCTTGTTTTGCGAAATCTATCGGAGTAGCGGACCAGACCGCAAACGCAAACTAAGTGTATAGAGTTAATATTAGTGTCCGTTCATGATCATACTATTTTGTACTTATATGATGTTCTGTTATGCGTATTTGTCCGTTCATATTAATAGTATATAACTATATATTATACAATACATTTTTATACAAAATAAAAACATTATGAAAAGGATAAATATTCTTCACATGCAGGGGTAGCCAGTGTTGAGCAGAGCAGCGCACGAAGAGCCAACTGATGGTCAAATTCCCAAGACAATGCATATAATACGACAAACATTCCATCTTGTGACTTGTCCGAATTATTTTGTTCGTTTGTCTTATTTGTGTATTCAGTTCAAATACTCAAGTGTTTCGAATTTTCGATTTCGTTGGCCAAAAAAAATGTTTTCAATTTGGAAAAATGCTAAGAACTCAAACAAAATGCATCTTTAAAATATGACAAAGTTTTGTTTATATCTTGAAAAACATGTAAACTGAAAAATATTACTTTATCTAAGGTATATTTATATATATAGTGTATGTGCATAGTAAATATATATAGTATCATGTTTAGCAAAAAAAAAAATATATATATATAGTATCATCGATCATGGTCAAAGTAGGACACACAAAATGAAAAGATTATAAAGTAGTACTAGTATGTATCATTAGTTCATTACCCGAGAGAACATTCAAAAAGTCATGAAAAAGAAAACACAAGTACCTTCATACGAAATTTAAATTAAAATAGAAACCTTACATATATTTAAAAGAAAGTAATATAAAGAATTTGACCAAGGCTAAGATTTCTTTTTTTCTGTTAAAAGGTATCCAAGGCTAAAACTTTTGAGGGGAAACTCTATGAAAATTACAATAATTCGTTACATCGTAAAATCGTGGACAAGGCTGGTCCGGTCGGCGACGTTAAGCCTCCAAGACAAGAACGGGTCGGTTGTGACGCCATGATCATCGTCTCTGACGTCATCAACGAAAGAGTATTCGTTATTCGCCGGCGAGTAATAAGGAACTCTCTGCGTATTTTGCTGGTGGTGGTGAACCCAAGGCGACGGTGAAGCATAGTGATTATTATTGTTGTTGTTATTGTAATAATAATTTGCACCTCCTTGATGATCCGAATATGGAACTCCAGCCACCGTTGATCCTCCGCCGGAAGTCGAGTTTCCGGTGGCCGACGCACGTCTCTCTTCTTTCTTGAATCGGATCCCACACGCATTACACAATGACTGACCAAATTAAAAAATCATAAAGTTATTAACGATATTTTTTTATCTTTCAGAAAGAGTGAGTAAAAATTATACAAATATAACCTAACGTACTAGGAGAATTTTTCAAAAGAGTGAGCTTACTTATTCGAGATTCGATATTTGGAAACATGACTAAATATAGTTGTTTTGGTTTTTGGGCTCAGAATATAGGTCTAACTAAGGTTAGGAAGTTTTGATAATAATAAAAAAAGCTATATAAAGTATTTGATTTATATAAAGATTGAAGTAATAGGTACATATTATATACCTTGGGACCTCTTGGACCGTTTCTCCAAAGAGGAGTAGAAGTGGTGTCGCAGTTAGCGCAACGGCGAGCTAGGACGTTATTTCCGCCGCCTCCACCGCCTTTCTTGGCACCGTGCAAGAAGTCCCATGAGCCTAAGGAGTTGGAGGTATGAGAAGAGAATCTACGGTCATCGTCGTCGTTGCAGAGACGAGTTGATGGAGTTCCAAGTGAGAGAGTGCAGTCAACAGAAGCATAAGGAGAGGAGTGATGGACGACGTCGTTTTCGGATGAGAAGAACATTGAGAAACCCATCATTACACGTATATATGTGATCTTGGAAACCCTAGAAGAATATGGTGTTTTGAGAGAAAGAGAGAAAGAGAGAAGTGTGTGTGTGTTTTGTTTGGTGGTTATAATAAGGAAACGGTGAAAGAGGAGTCAGCTGAAATACAAAGGAGGCCACGTTGATGTTGTGAAGTTGAGACAGGGAAATATTTATAGAGATTTGGGAGCTCGACAAAAAGAGGAACATTTGGTCCCGGTGTTCTATAAAATAATGTACGATTAAATCCATATTGTTAATTTTGTTTTTGTTCTTTAGATTTACATGTGTTTGTTCCTTTAATTTGTCTAAAAAGATGCTACAATGGATATTCTAAAGGAAATATGTGTTGGGTTTTTGGTTCATGAATTCTAAGAGCTTTTGTTGTTTTATTGTTTTTTTTTTCGGGCTCTTAAAACAATCACATAAATTAAGATTTTTTCAGTTATACAATATGTTTTTAAATAATATATATCACTAGTTATAACCCCTAAGTTAATAATTGATTTTAAGTAAATGTATAAATTATAGTTTGAAATATCACATTAGAAATTTAAACATATCCTAAAATGATGGTTGTTTTTCGTCATGTCGCTATTACGCAATGTTACCGATCGAAGTCATTGAGTAACACAGCTAAGTAAACTATAGTAGTGCTATAATGAGTTAAAAAAGAGAGAAGATTGTTAATAATTAAATGGTAAAGTAGTAATAATAATGACAAGTTTCAATCTGCAGTTAAAGTGGGAGAGAGAGATAGAGGGAGAATGTAGTCAAAAGAGGACCACGTGACTGGAGGATGTCACGGTCTTCTAAGGATCTGGTCGATCACGATCATCGCCAAAAACCCGAATCTCTCTATCCCCTTCTTCCACACGTCATCGCTTGCTTCACCAAATCGTCGTATTGTATGTATAACACTCTTTCATGTGCGCATCAGTCTTTGTATTCTCTTTTCTTTGTCCTAATGGTGAATTGGTGATACTCACCGCAGTTATGTTGTTGTATCACGCATTCTAATGTGTGTTTAAGACTCATGTCGTGAATAGTTATATCGTTCAAGAATTCCACATACAAATGTATATATAACCAATTCATCTAGTACTTATTTCTAATCTAGTTTTCAGATGAAATGTCTTGAATTTCAGAGAATCTTGGAACTCATTATATTGAATCGATCAGGTTTGTTACCAATTTAAAGAAAGACTGTCGAAATTTCACATTAGATAGAAAAAGTATAATCTAATATATTAAGAGATATGTTTAAAGTTAAAAAATTCACACGTACTTTAAACATTTCGAACTTTGAACGCATTTTAAAATTATCATTGTCACCATTGTGGCCAATGCATGAGAGATCTTAATCGTTAAGATCGGTGCTTTTGAGGTAAGGGATAAACCTAGCAAATGTTCAAGTTAGAAGTGAAGTAAAAGAAATAAAGGTAAAGGTGAACCAAGTGAGATACTTTGCAATGATTTTAAAGCAATAACATTGTGTTCTTTCTTTGGCTTGGTGAGAGATAAATTCTATTGATTAGTCAAAGAAGCAAACTCCAACTCAAATTTTAAAATATAAAATAGAAAAGGGTACAAAGAGAATGACCCATCAAACTAATTGAGCACACTCTGTAGTTTCTAAGCTCTTATATTTTCTTTCTTTATCTTTTTTCTTCTTTTTCTTTTACCTATTTTTGGATCAAATAACGAAGTTACGTTATCTCCAAGAACAGATCATGCTGTTTTCTTTTTGGCACACTATGGTTTTCTATCAAATAATATAAATAGAGTTCTACAGCCAGAGCCGACTTTTTGGTGGCTAGAAGCGAAGCAAAAAAAAACTGGTTATTGCAAAGTAGAAAAATTCTTTTTTGTTTACTTAAAAAAACTTTATTGTAAAATAATAAAAAAAAAGTTATTGCGACTTAAAAGAATTAAACACGGGACCGACCACATTTAACTGTTAACACTAAGCCACTATACTATTAAGACACTTATGAATTTGTGGCCGAAAGTATTTGATAAATCTGTCGGCCGGAAGCAAGTGGTTGATTGGCTTGGCCCAAGGGCCGGCTCTGTCTACAGCTGATCAGTTTGATATTGTCTAACCATGATCCCGACTTTGAAAACACGTTTTGTAAGCTTTTGATTCAAAATCATTTAGATTGCTTCATATATCTATCATATACACTCTTAAGTTTCATCTTAATTATTTGTGTCAGAGATTCCTAACACGTCAATTCAAAACCCCTTTAGCCGAATCTTCTTTATCATCCGTTTTTAGTTGGATCGATTTTGATTCTGGTTAGATCAATATGTGTTCAAATTCTTATATTAGGTTAAGCTTCATAAAATCAAATAATAAATAGTGGATTATTTTTATAATTATCTATTTCATTATATATTATCCAAGTCATATTTTATTTAATTACGATGTGGAAATCTAACACAAAATGTTGTGAAAACATGTGAAAGTCCTCTTAATCCAGTAGTTGATCAAGAGTTCACTAAAGCTTCTACAGTAGCAGATTTGCGGTTCGAATCACAGAAAATGCGATTTATTATTATATTTGCAGATTAATAGAGAAAATCTTACAAGAGATATTCAGTGTGGGGCAAGGTAGAATCGTTTGCTTTGGATCAAAGCGGTAGACTTGTCCGTTGTGGAATCGTCGATGTAACAGTTCTCATAATTTGTAATAGAATAATAATAAAAGTACTGTTAAAAATGCTGTGAAAACATTTGTTTAATAAAAAATTGAATTGATGAGTTTAAAGGGTACACTTAAAAAAAAAAATCAATCGACTTATAAGTTATATACAATATATAATCTTGTACCGCCAAAGGGTATGATGAATATAAAGATTTAAAGAACATCAAGAGACCCAGAGAAAGAGAGAGAGAGGGAACAAAGAGAATCGGATCGGTCTTGAGATTGGTGAGTTTTTTTGTTCAATTGAGACGACCACACCGCTTTCCCAAAAGATGCCTCTCTCTCTCTTTCACTTTGCTTCGTGGAACACGAAACCTAACCCTAACGATTACCCCAAGACGCTAAGTGTTCGACTTTGCAATCTCACATTACATTTCATGTCTCTTCAATCACGTGACTTCTAACCTTATTCTAATCTTTACGCTCCATTTTTTACATTTATTGTTTAAGTAAGTAATTAAAGCACATTGCTTGATCTATATTAAAATCATGGTGGCATGTAGACGTGGTGCATGCATGCAAAACGCTATAGTAATTAATAACCAAATACAAGGTATAAATATTATATAAGTTAGTTTCATTACCGATTTAGCACACCTAAATTGAGTTTTGTTTAGGCCGTACCGTATCCAAAAATTAAAGAAGAACAAAGAGAATGAAAGAAAAAACTATCCCTCAAAAGCAACAAGATTAAACTAGTATGTCTTTTCTTTTTCTACTAACTAGAATAAAACCCGCGTTAATACGCAGATATACTATAAAAGTTAATAAAATAAATATTTAAATTCTAATTAGTAACTCGTTAAATTTTAAAATACTATTAAACATGGATCATAAAACCAGTAGAGGTCAATTTATATCATAATTCTCATGTTTTAATACATATCATGCAAATCCAAAAATATATATTATCAGAATTTAAATCATATTCTTAATAACAGAAAATATATATATTTTAACCCATTATGAATACTTATGATTATTTGATAGGAAATAAAAACAACTTAAATACTATATATATTTAAATCAGATTAGAGTAAATTTAAGGTTAGTAACCTCATCAAAACTATAAATAATATTGTGAACCATCGAATAAGTACATGATTGATAATTGTATTTTATTAATGTAATCGTTTTATTTCTCATAGAGATTTATATTCGCCAAATTTTATGCAGTATTAACTTAATAGTAAATATAATATTATTATTTTTTAATTTATATAATTTTCAATATATATACTTGAAGTGTACCGATGGCGTCATAGGTAAAAAAAATTATTTTCTTTGTGATATACTGTAACTCTATATTGATAAATTAAAATTCTTATAGATTTTATTTTTATTTTATTTTTGCATCATTGTGTATATTTTTAAACTTTTAAATTGAGGTTTCAATAACTTTTTTAATTTTTTTTTCCAATTTATATACCTTTTTCATCATTCGTCTTTTTATTTATTTTAATTGAGACTTTTATTCTACATGTATTATTTGTTTATTTTATGGTTTATATCATGTCTATATTTTATCTTAAACTTTGTTTTTTTAATTATTATTGATAAGATTAGAAATTTTTCTTTTTATTATTTGATTAGTAACTTGATAATTACTTTCCATTTTAAATTTTATTTTTCTCAATTAATTTTAAGTTTTAACACATTCATCATCTGATCAATATTAGATTCGTGACTTATAATTTTACTTTCGTGTTATGCTGATATAAAAACGTATTGCGGTAAATATTTTTAATTTTAAAAATTTATGCCGCCTATAATTTGACAAATATAATTAGATTCTCAATTACGACTAGTGCAAATATTTAATATTTATTTTTATTATATTTTATTAAATAATTTATTTATTATATTTATTTCATATTAAAATTATCTCATACACGTTATTATATTAGCAAAATCACATTTATAAATATGAGATTTTCTTTTATTTTTTAACTATTAAATAATTTATAATAGAAATAATGTATTTTGTAATAAAAATTTACAAATATTACATATTTTAGTAGAACGGTTTTTTACCGTTTTTCTTAATTAGTTCGTAATCCTTGTTTAGATTATATTCCTTAATATTTTTTTTTGTAAACTCTTTTGTTAATATTGGAAATATTATATATTTAGTAGAACAGTTTTTTTTTATAATTAGTCCATAATCTTTGTTTAGAATATATTACTTTTTTTTGTTAATATTGACACATGTCACCATCTAAATTAACAGTTATACATTTTATGATCTCGTAAATAAAAATTTTGATTACGTGTTGCGTTTTCGTGCGCATCCTCCTTTATATAATAATATTTTTGTTATGGTGTTTGACCAATTGCATTTTTAATCATTACATTTTTTTTTGTTCGAACTTAAGATATAAACCAAAACTATTTTAATTTCAGGGAAATGACCTCAAGATTCAAAACTATTATATTAATTAATAAAAGTTATCTTGTTTATGTTTTGTTGGCAGGTTATTCTTATAAAAACATTGGTACATTACCATTTTAATATTGATATCAGGCGAATATTTAACTCTAGTTTTGAATCCAGCTGGTGGTAACCCACTTTTACTTTTTATTGTAATTTCATGGTTAAATTATATTGTTTAAAAATTTGGATTATTTGAAAACTTTGTGGCATTTTCTTGAATTTAATCACTATTTGGGCTTTTATATACGTGGGCTTCTAAGAAACTTACGGTGGGCCGATTAATAATAGTTTATTGAACGGCGTCGTATCAGATGACATATCACCTTGCCTGAAATAGAAATCTGCTTAAAACGACAGCGTTTAATCTCCTTAAACCCTGATTTCTTCTTCTTCCTCGCTCAGACATAGAAAAGCCCTAAATCTCCAAGAACCATTTTTGTTCTTCTTTTTTCCTTCTCTTAAACCCTAAGGTCATCGAGAATCCGGTAAAGATGGAGATAGATACTGTGACAGACTCTCGTACACTGAAAGTGAACGACTTGTTAAAAGACATTCGTATAGATTACGATTCTCTCACCAACCTTGTTGACGATTTCGTTTCTTCGATTAAAGTAGCTATTGATTCAATCCCAGATGATTTTAAGGTGGGTTTGTGTCTTTTTTTCCTTTTCTTCAATTCCGTGTTCGTCGTGAGCATATTTCAATTTGAAAAATTTGAGCTTTTTGTAACAATTGGAACAACTGGTTAAATCATAGGTTACTTCAGATTTAGCTCCCAGTTTCGTTAGTGACATTGGAGCGGATAAAGTGGAGTTTAATTTCAAGAAGCCAAATGGTTTCAATCCCTGTGGTGGTTACTCCATTCGTTGTATGGCAAAGCCTGATGCTTCTGTTGATCTTCTTGTTCACTTGCCTAAGGTTAGTTTTCTATTGCTCAGTTACGTAATTTTCAAATCGATGTTGTTGTTGGTATGTTACTAATAGAAGAGGGTTTGCAGGAATGTTTTTATGAGAAAGATTACATGAATCATCGATACCATGCCAAAAGATGTCTATATCTTTGTGTGATTAGAAAGCATTTATTGTCGTCATCGTCCGTTGAGAAGGTCGAATGGTCTAGTTTACAGAATGAAGCTAGGAAGCCAGTCCTAGTTGTTTTCCCAGGTATGCTCTAGTTTTTTCGGTACGAGAAATACTACTTTATTCATTGGTAGTGTATTTACGTCGAGAATGTGTTTGCAGCTAAGAAACTTGATCAGTTTCCTGGATTTTCCATAAGAATAATCCCTTCAGCAACATCAATGTTTAATGTTGCAAAGTTGAGTATGAGCAGAAACAACGTCCGTTCTGTAAGTGCAGGTAATGCGGTTTGTTTCTATAATGTTGAATTCTACTTGATCAAATATATCGAGGCATCAATTTATTGATATTCTGATTTGTCTTGATGATGAAGACGGTGTCCCTCAGCCAACACCGACTTACAACTCAAGCATATTGGAAGACATGTTTCTGGAAGAAAATTCTGAGCTTCTCAAGAAAACTTTCTCTGAGTGGAAGGAGTTGGGAGATGCTTTGATATTGCTAAAGGTATGGATGGTTAACATGTGTTGTTATCATGTGTTTATTGGAGTACTTAAAACGTTTATGATTTTGTGTAGATATGGGCTAGACAAAGGAGCTCGATATACGTCCATGATTGCTTGAATGGATTTCTAATCTCTCTGATACTATCATACCTTGCAACCCATGGCAAAATTAACAAGTCACTAAACGCATTGGATATATTCAGGGTGACACTGGATTTCATAGGTATGCTAGTACAGCTTAAGTCTGTTTGCTGCATTTGTAAGTACTTGATTCTGCAATCTAAATAACCAAATTTGTTGATTCTGTTTGGCAGCCACTTCTAAATTATGGGAGAGGGGTCTATTTTTTCCGCCAGAGAGTGAAAACCGTGTTTCGAAGGAGGTGCGTTTTATCAGTCTGTTTTATTTTTGTTTGCCTATCAGTATGACTATGCACTGGTGCTAGTGGATTCATTTGCTGCTGAAACAATCAGAGAGAAAATCCACTGGTCTATAGTGTCATTGTGGTTATAGCTTGAGCCTATAAGTCATCTTCTGGTAATCCAAAGACTATATATGGAAGTCTTAATACTGTTTGAAGAAACATATGTAGGCACTAGCTTTCTCGTGTATGACAATCAAGTTTTCTTATAGCACTTGACTTTCTTGATAACTAGTATTGCAAGTATTTTTTTATCGAAGAAATTATCATGTGCACATATAGGTGTTGTGTTCTCTGCATAGTTTGATTCACTGATTATCAATGTATTAAATTTCAGGAGAAGATGCAGTTTAGAGAGTTGTTCCCTGTTGTTATATGTGATCCATCTACACTTGTGAATTTGGCTTTCCGGATGACCAGTGTTGGATTCCAAGAGGTACATTAAGTTGGAGAAAACTCTTAACTCATGTAGTTTGGTTTTTTGTTATTTCATCCAAGGCTGCGGTCTGCAGTTGTGTTTGTTGTGACTTGTTCATGTAATTTGTTTGTTGGTCAGCACAGCTCCAAGATGAGGCTTCTTCAACGCTTAAATGTATAAAACTCAGAGATGGAGGATTCGAGGAGGTTTTTATGACTAAGATTGACTATCCTGTTAAGTATGACCATTGCATAAGGTAAGCTTTGCTTCTCACTTTTCTTGATTGATATCTATTTATGTTGTTAGGGATGGAAGTGGCTGGTTATGTTATTACTTTTGTCAAAGTGTTTCGTGCATGTGAAAGTGTGAGATTTTAAATTCTAGATAGGACAATTCTTTCTGTTCATTGTCACTGCCATTTAAGGCTCAAATTAGTTAGATATTTGTATTATTGATTTTCTTTACACTATTCTATTGTCTAATGAACAAATTAAGTATTCTTTCCTGTGCTAAATTGTTCCCTTTCCAGTTAGCAATCCTAACATATAAGTTCTCTTAGGTTACACCTAAAAGGGAAAACAGCAGTGTCTGTGTCAGGGTATTGTCTGGACAAGGAGTGTTGGAGAATCTATGAGCAGAAAGTGCATAGCCTCCTGCAACAAGGACTGGGTGACAGAGCAAAATCAATCCGCGTTGTTTGGAGAAATACCAATCAAGATTGGGATTTAGAGAGTGTATGTTTTTCTGATTATGAATTTCACTTTTCATTGCGGCTACTATGGGCACGGTTTTTTTTAACTCTATTAACCGTCTTTGTAACAGGGCTTATCAGTTCTTGACAGAGAACCACTTTTCATTGGGATATCTATCAGCTCTATCGAAAAAGCTTTTAGAACAGTCGATATCGGGCCAGATGCTGAAAATAAGATGGAGGTACATAAAAAAAAATTAATCATCCTGTCTCCTTGGGTTGTACTAAATAGTATATCTTTGTCTAGGCACTCAAATTCCGGAAGTTTTGGGGGGATAAGTCTGAGCTAAGGAGGTTTAAAGATGGAAGAATAGCGGAAAGCACAGGTGTGTTATCAATACATGCTTTTTGGCAGAGTTTACCAAAGAAGTTTCAAGTTAATGCAAGCTGAATATTTCCTATTTCATTGTCTTAGTCTGGGAGACTCAGCAGTGGACAAAGCATCTTATCGTGAAACAAATTATTGAATATATTTTTAAGCGGCATCTTTCACTCTCGTCCGATGACCTTGTACAATTAGTAGATCAACTTGACTTCTCTCTGATCTATGGGGATAAAGGTATTGCTTACTCATTTGAACCTTTCACTTCATTCTTCTATGCATTGCGCATGTGTCCCATTATGGTTTCAATCTAATTCTGCAATAATGCTGTTATGTCTTAGACCCAATGTCTACATCTGGAAATTTGCTTCAAGCCTATGAAGTTTTCTCGAAGTGCTTGCGTGAGATTGAAGGCATACCTCTAAAAGTTTCTAGCGTTCAGCCTTTAGACTCAGGTTTGTTCTCCCTTAGTTCCCTTTTGCAATGTGCGTTGAGCAAAAACAAGTGTGTACTGGTGTTTGCAGCATCTGTGATTTTTAATATATAATTTTCCTTGTGACTTGTCAGCTCTCAGGTTCACATCTGTGTTCCCTCCTGAACCTCACCCAGTGGCTTGCGAAAAAATTGATGCGCGAAGACTACATAAATTTTTGCCATCTTGCATACCAACAATGGAGGTCATGATTCAGGTGGGATCAGTACTCCTGATGGTTAATAGCATAGATAGTTTTTGCGTGTTAGTTATCTAAACGCCCCAGTTTTTTTTTCGCAGCTAGAAGGTTCTGGTAACTGGCCCATTGGGGATTTGGCAATTGAGAAAACAAAATCTGCCTTCCTCCTTAAAATTGCAGAGAAGTGGGTTAAACTGTTGTTAGAAATACTTCATACTATTCATTTAGTCACAGTGTTCTTATCTAAAAGTTTACAAATGAAAATACTGACAGCCTTCAGAACGTTGAGGGAATACCATGCACAGCTACTGAGGATAATGTTGATGTTTTCATGGGTGGTTACGCATTTCGCATGAGAATTATGCATGAAAGAGGCTTGAGCTTGGTGAAGAGAGATAGTGAGTTCTCTTCTTGCACTCTCGTAATATCTGCTATTTCCGAATAGAAAGCCTATGTGATTCTGACTTCCTGTACTTCTACTGAGTTGCAGTTGGAGCTGACCCGGTGAAGCAGGTTTCTTCTATCGATAAAATGCTTTTCATTCGCAGTCAGCATGCAAGCATGATCAATGGTTTGCAAGGTCTATTTCCTACTTATGCACCAGTTGCAAGGTAAAAGGCGATTAACTGTGTTTACTTTTGTATGCTTTGAAGTTTCATAACCTTAGTTCTTGTCTGCTTTCTTAAGACTTGCAAAAAGATGGGTTTCTGCACATCTCTTTTCTGGTTGTCTGGCAGAAGAGGCCATTGAACTTTTGGTTGCACATGTCTTCCTCACGCCTCTCCCACTTGGTGTTCCTTGCTCCCGCATCAATGGATTCTTAAGGTCTCTTTCCGCGACCATACTTTTGGTTTTGCAAAAAGCAATCTAGTAATGATGTTGCCAACAATATATCTTTTTTGCTGGACTGTGTAACAGGTTCTTGCGATTACTAGCCGACTATGACTGGATGTTCTATCCGTTGATTGTTGACATAAACAATGACTTTGGTAGAAATGACGAGAAGGAGATCAATGTGAGTCCTTTGTTTAATTATGGGTCTAATGTTGAGAGAGATTTGTTAGAAACGCCATATGTAAATGCTTTCTGGTTTTTTAGGATAACTTCATGGCAAGTAGAAAGGGCTATGAAGAGGACAGACAAAATATAAGTTCAGCTATGTTCTTGGCGGCTCCTTATGACAAGGCATCAGAGGCATGGACATCAACTTCACCAAATTTATCGGTTAGTAATTAGCATACGCTTGAAAAGCATATTAGCGTCACCTTGTATTTTTTCCTCTTGTTTTAACTCAAGTTTACTATACTTTCTTAAAGGAACAAAAAAGGTTGGTGGCTTATGCTCGAAGCAGTGCAAACGTGTTAAGTAAGCTGGTAATGCAAGAACACAATGATTCTGTTCAATGGGAGGTGAGTGAGATGCATTGAAAACACATTGCACTGAGCTGTATTATAAGTAAAATGATAGCGACTAATATCAAGTGGATCATTGTATGCTGCAGTGCCTTTTCAGGACACCCTTGAACAACTATGATGCAGTTGTTCTTCTACATAGAGACAAATTACCTTACCCACGTCGTCTTTTGTTTCCGTCAGAACTTAACCAAGGTTCCAAACATGGCTCTCTCTGTCTCTCTTTCTTATGTTTCTATCATTAAATCCAGAAATTAATACTCTCGCAATGATTTGAGCAGGGAAGCATGTAGCACGTGGAAAGGCGAGTACAGCGTTTAACCCCTTTTTGTTGCCTGGAGATTTGAAGAGAAGCCATGAGGAGCTTAGGAAGAAGTTAATGGTGGACTTTGAGCCGACCAAGTGCTTCATGAGTGGGTTGCAGGCAAGTTTTCTAATCAAAACAAAGACATTCATTTATTGTCAAATAAAGGAAACTTTTTCGGGATTCTTATCTTATGCGGTTGTGTGCAGGAAGAGTTTGGGACGTTGAAGCCGTGGTATGATCATATAGGAGGCGACGCTATTGGTTTAACTTGGAACAAACACAGCTCAAAGGTAAAAAACATAACAAAATAAAAACTTCTGATGTCATTCTTTAAACACACAAAAAAAGAAAGACAAATCGAAGCAAATGTGTAAATCTTTGATTACAGAAACGTGAACGAGACGAAGAGGAAATGGAAACTAATCCAATAGAGATGTTAAAGGCAGTAGGCGAAATGGGTAAAGGGTTGGTGAGAGATATCTACTTGCTCAAGCCTCCACGCTATGTCTAAAGCTTTACTTTTTAAGCAAAAGGTAAAGAAGTTTAAAGAATTTCAAATCTCAGAGTTTTAATACAATTGTTTATAAACTGTTTTGTGTTTGTGTCTTTTTCTCGTCAGGTGTAATTCAAGAAGAAAATGTAAGCTCAGAAGTCAGAACCTTTGGCATTTTTGGCGAAATTTTGTGTTTTTGGTTTCAACTTGTTTTAAATTCGATACAATGTATTATGATTGATATATCTGATTAATGAGAACTGGTGTTCCTCAAATTGTTTGTCAATTTTGTGTACCCATCAAACTCAAAGAAACCAAACATAAGCACTCTTTAGATCCATAACCTTTTGTTTTTATTATTAAAATGAAAAATAAAATACTGCATCAGTTTAATCATAACATTTCAAGGAGTTTCTTTGTTTTACAATTTACCAAACAAACACACAAAATCTCTCTATAAATCAACTTCCAACCGAAACAGATTTTACAACAAGAGCCAACTTGAATTTCTCAAGACCATCATTTTCAACCAAACACAAAACCAAAGAACAAAAGACCCCCAAAAATAAGCTCAAAAACCTCTACAAACAGACAAACAAGAAAATGAGGTTCTTCTTTAATCGCACTTAGGAGTTGTAAAAAGAAAGATAGGTTTAGCATCTTAAACCTGTCTTTGTTACAGTAATGATGAATCTCATCGTCTTCTTCCATGTGATGTCTTAGAAACAGCTTTCATGCCTTGAGAATCTCTGAAGCAGACAAAGTGAACTAACGTTTTCCCGTTGGGATAAACAGCAAAGACGCTTGTCCCGATCTTCTTGTTGCACAACGAACACATGCTCTCGCTTGTTACTTGCGCCACTCCTTTCCTATGTTTGTACAGTTCCTCCTTCACCTATTTGTTTCACATAAAAACTGCTTTGTTACGATTAAACATCAAGCCTAAGGGTTTATGATTTACTATCATATTGAACTTTCTTTCGCTCTGATTACTTTGGCTTGCAGAAACTCAAACATACCTGTAAGCTTTCACTTTGCCTCAAACTCTTGATGACTGAATAGTTTCTGTGTGCTTCACTTGAATTTCTTAGAAGTGGTGCAAGAAACAGAAGCAGGTTCTGCAGGAATTGAAGAATGGGTCAACTTCAATAAGATACTAGTAAGCAGTAGATATTTGGGGAAAGATAAGAGGTGGCGATCGTAGTTTAGATTTAGTAACGTGGACAGATTCAAAACATTTACCTGGAGTTTAGTTTCTCTAGGTAGAAGCTTGAGGGCTTGTGCACCGTTGATCCTCTCCCACCTTTGGCTCAACAGATCAAGAACTTCAGAAATCATAACGGTGGAGTTTCCTTCTTCCATGGGTTCTTCAGCGTCAGCGTCGCTTCTTCCACTGTCAGTGCTGCTACTGAGACCAGCTCGCATATCCTCAGTACCTTCTTCTATCGAAACAATTTTCTTGAATCGACCTCCTTTAACTTTTGAAGACAAAACAGACTCCATCATCTTCTTAGTGTCTGAACTTTCGAATGATCCTAGAGCTACAATCCGTTTTGCAAAGTCCTTTGCGCTTTTATGAGGATTCAGGTATATTTGCAGCAGTGTGAGGTAGATATTGCTGGACGGTTTTCCAGATGGTAGATAAGAAACGGACTCATATATACGATCACAGTAAGCCAGTGCCAGATCAGGTGCATGAAGCTATAAGAAAAAAAAACACGAGTTAAGCCATAAGCAACACTCCACTGAATCCACAGATATTTGTCTACATAGTTTTACAACGTACTTATGTATAAAACGATACAATTATCTACACAATGCATTTGCCGAGATAAGCGATGCCAATATATAGAAGATTATTTGGTGAAGGATATTAATCATATTTTGATTTTGATAAACGAGAAGATCAATGATCAGTACCTTATGAACGTAGATCGACAAAGCAAGCTCATGTTGATTCATTTTCCCCAATATAACTGCACGCTCTTCATAGAGAGAATCACGTGGAAGACGCTTCAACAAAGTCTGTGGACTATATCCAGAGATGTTCTCTAACGCAGACAATAGTTTTTTCCTTTCAGGAGGATGATCCTTCTCATCCCATTCCTGCTGTGCACTTTTTGCAGCATGCAAGTCAAGCACTTCTGAGAGGTAGATTTGTACCTGTACCATCATCCAAATTGTTACTGCCAGCAATATGTACCATTTATATAACGTAAACTCAATGAAAGTACTTCCCGTAAGTGCTATTTCCTTACCATTTCGTTTTGGAGATTTCCAGAAACTGCGGTTTCATTCATTGCCATCATAAGTTCTAAATATCTACCCTGCATACTTGGGGCATGCTGCTTCAGATATGAATTGACGAGGTCAGCTGAGATATTTCCAGACAAAAACAAGTCGATGGTTTGTGTTGGACAGCTTTCCAGGACAAGCATAGAGTACTCCAAGACAAGCATAGGATCAGTCCTGCAGAGAGGCTAGAAAGAGAAATCCACCAACATATAGTTAGCAACTCTAAGCTGTTTCTTAGAATACTCGATTTTAACATGAAAACGTAAACTAAGTTATCTTCAGTCAGTACCAAAATCAAACGTAATTAGCAAATTTTGTACTTTTCTGCAACCATTAAAGAATCTAAAGATGGACTAAACGAAAATTTAGCACTGAGAAAACCTGCCTTGAGATATTCAATGATCAACTCAGGACTAAATATCTGTGTAGCATCAGTTTGTGACTGGATTGATTTGGACTCTTCTGCTAGCTGATTAAGAAGCTTAAGGGCTTCATGGTGCATTGAATTGCTCTTGAACAATTCCAATAGTGCAGAATAATTTTTACTTTTCATGAGAATCTCCTCACAAATCTTTACGTCACAGTAGTTGACACCCTTTAATAATTCAATAGCAGCTCCAGACTGTCCAGTATGTAGAAGTGCTTGAAGAAGAGCAGTATCAAGGATTGCTGCCATCTCCCTGGCACCTGAATTAAGCGGGATCGTACCACGTCCCTGCAGGAAAAAGTTATTAAACCCTCAACAAAAAATAATTATTATCCAAAAAGTAGTCATTAATCAGCTATTATGAAAGATAAATTATCTGCACCTTGCTGGACTTCTTAGACTTGGAAGAGTCATATGCTCCATAAGTTTTGCCAACAGCATCCGAAATGACCTCTTCTGTTCCTTCAGAAGTGGCCTTGTCAATAATACCTGGCCTCCTCTTCTGCAAGTACTTTATGAGAGCCATTAGAGTATTGTGACTCATTTTCTTAGATTCAAGGGCTGCATTGTCCTCAGATTCCAAAAAATATCGAGGAGATGAAGATTCCATATCATCTGAAATGCCGGATGAACCTCTTGACAGAGATGCCTCATCCCCAGAAATGTCCACCATCTTCTCTGGTGGAGGGATAATTGTAGTTTTTGGAAGAATAATGGATGGATACATGGAAAGTACATGCGTGATATCTACTTGAGATGCCAGGAAGTGTTCCATGGCTTCCTCATAGCTCCCGTTCTCAAAAAGATAATGAGCATATCTGTATCATGATAAAGAGACAATGAATATGAACATAAAGATCCCATGGAACTGCACATTACCACTAATGGGTAACTGTAGAAGGAAGAGAAAGGGGGCTAGCTTTACACACCTTGTATGAATCGAACTCTCTTTCGCAGCTCGTAGGCTAGACTCTTCAGGGGGAAGTAATTTGCATAGAGCTAAGGCTTCCTCAAAGTTTCCAGAAGCTGTTAACTGCACAATCTGTGATGAAAAATAAACTTTCTCAAAATATTTCAAAAGCATCTATTTTACGAGTTAAAGCAGAGTCGTTCTAAATTGCCCTATAGAGGATACTTAACCATACCACGGAAAAAAGAGTAAATTGAAATAGTATCATATTCAACCGATATATTAGGTACAAGGTAACACATTATCATATTCATCCATGAGAAACCATGAGCAGCAGCAAGAAACATCAAATATTCTCAGAGCTAAAGTGAATACCTGGGCACCGATAGACACAGGGAAGAGAACATGAACAGAGTTATCCAAACCAACAATCACAGCATTGTTGCTCTTGACAAGGTGACGAATATTTTGGAGAACAACAGTCTGTATTAAAGGATATGGGCTTCGGAGCAATCGAACCTATCAAAATAAAGCCAAAAGGCATAAGCGCATAACAGATATCTAGAAATGAGAAGAGAAGCAAACTGGATTCTTGCAGTGGAGAACGCTATATACCTCAACTCGACGAGGTAACAAGGCTATTGCATATGGATTTTGAATGACAATAGCCGTTGGGGCCTCTGACCAACAAATTCTCTCCGTCTGAAGTAGTTTTCCATTTTGATCAACAAAAACTCCAATGTTCTCCTACGAGTACAAGAAAAAACTAATAAAAACGTCACTCTGAAACACATCCTGAAGTCTACGAACAGATAAAAGTGACAGAGTTGGGGCAATGCCAAGAAGATGTCAGATAGAACGAAGAATATCACACACAACAAATAACAGATGCTACCACAATATTCCCAAAGAAACACATTAATTCTTCAAAAAACCGAGCAAACACATTGAATGGCTAAAGAAGGAAAACAATGTTTACCTTCCCCAAAAGAAGTTCACCAGAAGGTAAAGATATCACCAAAGGAGGAGCAACCCTACCAGAAGGAAACACCTCAGAGAGTGTCCCATTAGCAGTGTTAAGTATCACATACTCTTTTCTAATCCCTAAACAAATGTTTTCTCCGCACCAAGAAATCGACTTGACGGTGTCAGGAACTCCATAGTCTCTCACTTCTACAAACCCTCCTCCTCCTGAACAATCCACAAAATCAACCAAGAATCCAAATTTCAATTCCAATGTGTACAAAATTGAGTTTATTTTCGTACCTTCGTGCTTGAACACACAGACCCTCTTTTGCCTAGAGAAACACAAGAACCCACGACGATCATCCCAAGAGTAAGCATTTGCGCCTTTAGCTTTAGTAATCACAGCGACAGTCTCCAAATTAGGAAGACCATGAAACGCGATTGATTCCGAGAGAGACAAAAGCAACTCTCTTGAAGCCAAAACCTCCATAGCCACGATGGGTTTCTTAGAGAATCCAGCCACGGTGGTCTCGAGCACGTAAGACTCTTGATGCAACTTCGACGAAGATGAAGAAGATTCCGGTGAGTAAATTCGGAGAGAACCGTCATAGCATCCGGCAAAGAGCTTAGAGCCGTAGGATTCAACAGCATCGATCCGAGCAGGACAATCTTTGAGAAGCTGAAACGAATCATAAGCGTTGTGAACCATCGTGTCTTTCGTCAAACTTTGAACTTTTTTTCTGGGTTTTTTCTGGAAGTCACCAAGGATTCATGAGTGTTCAAATCCAATAAGAAAAAGGATAAAAATTTGGGAAATTATTGATGAGGATCCGAAATTCTGAGAAAATGTCGGTAGGATCATGAACCCTAAGTCCAATAATTATCAAGAAACGATTTTTATTACAAGAATTTTCATTTTTCTCTAATTTTTCAGAGCTTGAAATTGAAAAATTCACTTGGAGCGGAACAGAGAGATGATTTTCACGATCGTGCGTTGAATTAAAAAAAAAGTGCGTCGCAAAACATTGATACAAATGCTTCCGGTGGGGCTCGAACCCGCGACCTTCGGCTCATAAGACCAACGCTCTAACCAACTGAGCTACGGGAGCGATTGTACTCAATTACATCAATGTATATATTTAAACAAATATATGAAAAGTACAATAATTTCATCAGAACTTTGTACAATTCATAATAACAAACTTGAAAAAGACATTAGAACTAATCTCATATCTTCAATTAATAAACACAAGGTAACAATATTCTCACACATACATAAAGTTTTTAATAGACAAAGACCTTTTCCGCTAATTTAAAAGTCTTTGGCTCACTAATCATAGAAAGAGTAAACATAAGCACATTCTTTATTGGTTCTTTATCAATGAGAATAAACCTTTATTCTTCACTTCTTGTTTCTGTGTGTATATGTTTAACTCTCAGCTAGCTGCTAATGCAAGAGAAGCTACCGGCTCAGGAACAACATTGGATGCAGGAAAACCGTTTGTTTTCGGATACTGTTTCTCCTCTAATCCCCAGAACTTTGCGGTTTTGATATCATCTTCAAACATTTGTCTCGAGAAATCCTCGTGATCGTACTCTAGTGTTGTTTTTCCTCCGAATTCCTTGGGGAGATTCTCCAAATCAAAGTGTGATTTCATCAGTTCATCACTTGTTTTTTCTTTCGGGTAAACAAAGTTCACTTTTTGAGCTGTTGTTGGATCCAAGAAGTACTTCACAGCCTACAGAGAGAAGAAAGTGTAATGAGTTCTTTTAGACTTACAGAGAAAAAGAGACAATTTTGATGATTGTGTAATGATTGTGTAATGATTGATGTACCCTGTAAACTGCTTGGAAGAGCCTTGGTGGATTGTAGAGAAAGGAGATAGCGAGTCTCTCGGGGTAATGATTTTGAAGAATGTAGACAATCTCGCGTGTTGTTTTCATGGGAGAACTATGAGCCATGGACCAACCAGTGAAATCTATGAGCCAAGACATTTGTTCTTGTCCCTTGGGAAGATTGATGATTGCATTTTCAAGAAGATATACCAAATGCTTGATATTACCTTCTGCTGATGTTGTGTTCTGTTTTGCAAGATAATTAATAAGACATTAACATATGAGTTTTTGATCCTCGGAATGAAAAAAAGGCGATAAATCCGCTTACCTGCAATGCGGGTCTCAGTATAAGCACAGTCCTACCTTGTCGATCATGAAAGCTAGCTCTTGAAACCTTTCCGGTCTCACCTTCATGTGCTATTTCATGCTGCAAATAAATCAAAGAAGAAGATTGAAATGATGAATACAATAACAACTTTAGTTATTTATGAAATGAAATGAAATGTCGAAAATTTACCCAACGGATCTCATGAGGTTTGTACGTTGATCTCCATTTAAGAGTCTCTTCAAGCATTAGCTTGGCTTTTTCGACATTCCAATTACGAGCATCCAAATATCTCCTCAATGTAGCATCAGAGCAGAAAACTAAACTATGTCCCGAGAGTGGTCCTATCGCAGATTTCAATTCGCTAACCTGAAATTTTTTCCAAGTTCTTAGTATAAACTATCTATAGTGGTCCTATAGTGTATATATATATATACCTTATTATCTTTCTGAGAATCATCATCATCCTCAAGTTGTTGAACATTCCTTCTCCTAAACATCTTTTAACTAACAATCTTTCTTCAAAAAGCTCTAGAAAAAAATGGTAAAAGATGAACATTTATAATCCAATAAGAGAACTAAATTAATAGATAAATAATTTGATAAAATCACAAATCTATCTTACATCTAAAACAGGATCAATAAAACATAAGAAATTTTCACAGATCTTCTAGAGAAAAGCAAGCTAATGAGACAAATAAACACACATAATTATGGGTTTGAATAATTCCTGATTCAACGAATTTATTACATTTTTGACTTTTCTTAAACCACACAAATATCGAATTCGACATTTAAACAAAACAAATTCTCCAGATCAACGACGTAATTTGAAGCTCAAGAGAGATTTGAAAAAAACGAAACGTATATAATCCGTGAAATGAAAATCGATCGAATCAACAAGTAGGATCGATAGAGAGACTCGATTATTTAAAGAGAAATCGAAACGTAAAGAGAATCAAACCTGAGAATACGGATCTTTGTGTAGCAGTGATCTCGAGAGAGAGAGAAGAAGAAGAAGAATCAAAATGGGGTTTGGTAGGAGTCACGCGAGTATCATTCTCACACTTGAAAGAGAGTAAAAAGCGATAAACGTGGAGAAAATGAGCTTACAGTCATTACCCCAAATACGATTTATGTGCCGATTTTTTAAATAAAAATTATTAAAAAACAAACAAACTGGGCCTGAATTCAGGCCCATTGGTTGGAAATAGTTTTTTTTTTAATTTAATTTCAGTTTAATTTTATTTAAATGCTATTAATTTCAGCTTTGGCGTTTGACCGTTTGTTTATGAAAACAAAAATAAAGATCTGAAACGATTATGGGAAGAAGACAAGATCCAAAAATTTTGGTGATCTTTACAAAAATATGTAACTTTCTTTCACGTTTAACAAACTCATATCTTTATTTATTTATTTACATGTATATTGTTGTTTACCACAGTATATGTCTTTGTCTATTGAGTCACGGTCTAGAAGAAGTAAAATACGATTAGAAGACTTATTAATTAATTTAACTCAATAGCTTCTAAGAAATCAAATGTATTAACTTTTTAGCTAATATTCATGATGTGCAAACCACTCTTTCATTGTTTAGGTATAAAAACAAAAAACAAAAAAAAAAGAAGAAAAGTCCAGAAAAGACAGCATCAGATAATTATATTCATAATTTAAATGTAAAGTTTTACTCGAAATATTGATTTTAAAAAACGTTGAAGATTCGGTTAAGATACATAACCATGTGCATATGATATGGTTTATTCAAATTTAACGGTACATGTTCTATAGTAATTGGCATATACTAACTATATTGTTTTGATTAAATCACACATCATTGACATTGGAAAGATTATTAAAATGACATAAAATAAACACCATGTGACGTTAATCTGACCCTTATTGCTTCTTGTTTTTATATTTTTTGTTATCTCTTCTACAACAGCTCATCAATTAATTAAAGATTAGTTGAACAGTTACATCGTGTCAATCATTTTTGTTGCCACATCAAACAAACAAACAAAAATATAGTATTCGAGATTGCCACATAATATTATTTTCTTTAGATGACAAATTCTTATATGAGTTTGGGGCTTAAAAACTGGTTGTTGTATTGGTATATAAATAAATAACTAAACAACAATAGTACAAAACACTAATTATGCATCTCCATATCCGATATAACATTGATATCATTAAATATAAAATTATTAAAAATACACTCTCTCTTCCTTTTAATCAACTTATATCTATATAAAATTATTAAAAATACACTCTTTCTTCCTTTTACATTTTTTTTACTCAACTTTTATTAATTTTATATTTAAACACATCCCAACTAAAGTTTAAACTCTCTCCAAAAATATCAACTCATTGATCCAAAAACACTCTCTTTCCAAAAATATCAAATCATCTTCTCTTTTTACTCAAATTTTATTAATTTTATATTTCAATACACCCCATTATTTCAACCAAAAACACTCTCTTTCTTACTTTTACTCAAATTTTAATAATTTTATATTTAATGATACCTACCAAAAATCATCACTAATGATGCTCTAATACTTGTACACATGCGATAAATTCTTTAGAAAAACCCACAAATCTCTCTATATTATTAGAGTCTTATCTTCTAGAGAAGGCAAAAATCCATTTGGTAACATAAACTGACAGGCCATGGATATAAATGATTCTTGATTCAAAGAATTTATTACATTTGACATTTTAAAAACTTAAAATGAACTTCTTTCATGAATCTAGTTCTGAAAATTATGTAAGCAAAACAAAAAAATGTAATAGAAAAATCAAACTTTTGAAGCTCAAGGAACTATCTTTGTCAGGAAAGACACAAAAGATGTAAATCGAAGCAACACAATAAAAACAAAAGACTCGATTTGTAAGCAAACAAATTCAAAATCAAAACACAATGACAAACATCTTTCACTACATGTATTTCTATCAGGTAGAGCAAACTAGTCGGAGTGAGAGAGAGAAAGAGAGAAGAAAGAGATTAATGGAGTTTGTTCGTCACTCGATTATCATCGATTGGCCCTACGTAGCTACTAAAAGCATTAAGTTTGCTTATTTAGTTTCTGCTTTGAAAGATAATCAGTTACATGAGTTAAGAGAAAAACATTATGAATAATACAATGCTTTTTTTACTAAAAACCAGTTCGTGGAAAACAATCCAAAACTATAACCATTACTCGTTTAGCTTAAAGTTTGGAAGTATTTTGGTCTCTAAGTAACCCAAAACGTTTTTGCATACCTGTGTACAAGAACCAACCTCGAAGCCCAAAGTCCGATATTGTTTGTAGCGAATATGTCACCAGTTTTGTTAATAATCGAACTTTGAAGTTTCTTCACGCCTATGATAAATTCTCTAGAAAATCATATGTTTATTCTACTTTTGATGACTTGATCTAGTCTTTCACAAAAGCAAAAAATCCATTTCTCAAAAGAACACAATTTGGTTCAAATGGATGGTAGATTTATAGGTGTATATATATGTTTCAGATCAAAATAATTTCAATCGTAAAAATTGATTAAAAGAGAATTCGTCATGTACCTTTTTGAGTTATATAGTTAACCGTTTCGGCCACTTGTTTCAAAATCACCTAAACTTACTTTTCATTTCCGTTTAACGAAGGTATAAAAAATTACAAAATACTCACTAAAGTCATGTTAAGAAAAATTCATAAGTAGAATATAACACCATTTGGTCTATTTCTATTACTCATCTCCCATTCAATAATTTAGTATGATCTAATGAACTTTATTTGTTCCATTATTCTTTGCCCACTACAAAACCAAGCAAATACATAATCATGGTTGAATATTGGTGGTAGCTTTGAGACCAAAAATAAAATAAAAAAATTAGGAAAGACTTTTCCACAGATATATCAAAAGTGTGACTATCTCAATTTTCTGGGCTCAGAGTGAATAAAAGTCGTTGCTTAGTTGCTTGGAATCCAAATCCCATAGTTGATCAATAAACACCATTGCTTAAGATTTAACGTTAACGATGACCAAATTCCTCTTTCCCTCGGGCCAATTGCAAACGCAAAAAGAGGTGTCCTTTTTCAGAGCTATGTAGTGTTTCACTTACCCTAAAAAGTATTAAGCAATAACAGAGCAGATCAGAGACATCTAAATCGAATTATCCGTTTTCAGTGTACACAAGAACAAAAAATATTAGCGTAACGAGAATGAAAAAAATGTAAAAAGGAGACAAATCTGGGTGGATTCGAACCACCAAACCCTCATTTAACGAGAGCTCTACCATTTTGAGCTTACAGATCTATTAACACAAACCTTGCCCACTTTTTTGTTAAGCCCACGGATATTCCAACCTTTCTCCACTTGAAGCATCATGATGACAACATATCCTAACCACGATAGAGCGACAATGTCTAATTATCCAAATTAGATATATAGTTCAACTTTAAACATGTTATGTATCACTCATCATCTACAGATTTTATATTCTTCTAAAGTAAAACCATGATTGCAAGTAAAATCAAAGAACACTGCTTAATTAGAAACTGAAATTACCATCATCTCAAGTATTCCCATCATAGTATGCAAGAGTCTAATGCAAACATTCTGACTAAGATATACAATTTACTCGTAGATTTTTTGCTCAATATTCAAGAGCTTTTCCAAAAAATCAACATCCGTTATAATCTTCAATAAAGAAATAGAGCTCACACGATCGAATTGTGCCCGAAAGATACCAAAATTCAGACAAGTTACTTGTCCAATCGATACCTCCATTGCTTGAACATGAAAAAACAAAAATATTTCATCATGCCCCTAGCCTCTAGCCTCCCAAGTTCGTCAAAGCCACTCTTGGAAATATCCTAAATACAGTACAATATGCTAACAGTATGGCGCAAAGTAATTCTCCAGTAATTGTTCTTTATATAAATAAAAAGCACAAGAGTACAATATCTCTCATAAAGATGATTATTACAACAGATGAAAAATATATAGAGTACATAAAAACTCGTTTCGTTGCTAAAAATAGTTCAACCGTTACACGTTTTTATAAAACAAAACGCAATTTTGACAAAGATAATTCAAATTAACATTGATACTTATCCGATATAATATTTTCGTAAAGTCAATTTGGAGTAGTATTGATCATTTTTTTCTAAATGAGCAAAAATTAAACACGAGTTGAGTTCAATGCATACTTTGGGAGTAAAATGAGGTATATGAGATGCGAATACTTAAAACTCAAAATTAGAGGTACCTTTTGTCTCCACGGATGATATGATGTTGGATTTTGATATGACTCCAGATCCGAGTCGCTGATCCTAAGATCTGGATCAATTCAAAATATTTCTGTACGAACTGAGATATTTTGTGAATTGAGATCAAAGTAAAAGTATGTGAGAGATCGAGCGAGCGAGAGCAAAAGACACACAGTGAGGGGAGAACCCGGGCTATAAAAAAAATCCCCCGTGCGATCTCCCCTCAAAACACCACGAAACTTTTTTTTTTTATTAAGAGATTTTGGTGACCTGCCATGCAAGCGCACCTGACATGGCAAAGGTCGGATGACAAAGATGATCGATAAGAACATCTCATACATCCATCATCATACTCATATCATCAATATCACATATTTGCTCTTCTTCCCTCTTTTCTTCCTTCAGTCTCTTCTCTCCGTGGATTCAGATAAGTTAGCTCGAGATTTGACTGATTCACCAAAAGCCCAAACGTAACGCATAGATCCAACGAACATCAAGGCCGATTCCATGATCCAATCTCAGATCTGGGAATCCGAAATTGACAATTAACTAAAATTACAAGGAATTCAATCGAATAAATCGAATCAATGATCAGATCCAGCTAACGAGAAGGTATGATTACCGGATCTTCAACCGATCGTCGGAGATCTCGACCGTTTTCTGACCGAAGCGACTAGATCCCTGCGGAAACGACGCCGAAGATCTGGATCGGGAAGCTTCCGATTCGAAGACATAGCAGAGAGATCTAAGAAAGAAAGAAAAAAGATGAACAATAAAAAGTTGAGAGAAGTATCGAGAGAAACGGATGATGAAACCTAACACATCAACGCGTTGTTTTATACACAAAGGTGAAGACTAATGAACGGACCAGATTAAATGATTAAATAAAAGATCTACGGTTCAAGATTGATCTTGTGGATGGAGGTTACGTGTTTATTGGCGTTTTTAATGAGAGGCGGTTGTTTTACTTACACAAAATAAAATAAATAATAAATTTAAATAAAAAAATGCCTTTTCCGAAAATGGACAACGAATTTGGGTTGTTGTTGGTATTTTACCGATTCTATGCACGTTTTCTCATTGGGAAAATAAAAAAATTGGAATATTCCTTGCAATTTCCTTCACGGTTCTTCCATATATATTTTGATTTTTGATTTTTATTTCTGTTTTTGCTTACTAAAGGGGAAAAGAATGGACCCACCTTCTAGATACATCTTCTACTTTAAGTTATTGACATTTTTGTAAGGAAAAAATTTAATAATGGGCCAAGAAGGTAAGTGGGCTACTAGAAAGCCCATCATTAAATTGCGGCAGCTGCTTGGAAAATCCCAATCATTGACTGATTGTTTACAAGAAGACCAAACGCTTTCAAGTAAACCAGCTCCGGTTCAATTATTCATTTATTCCATTATATGAAAACACTTTTGGTTAACATCTCCTTAAACTCAAAAATCAATAATCTGCAAACATCGATTCAAAAGCAAGAAAAAAAAAAGAAAAAAAACTTACGAGTTTTAGCCATTCTCTCTATATATCATTTAAGTTATTTTATGGAACATCATTTATATTCAGTACAATTTTTTTTCTCAGAACTTTCAAACTATTCTTATTGGAACAATCATAATATGTTTATCCAAATTGGTTTCATTTTCGATTAGTGAAAGTTCAGTGGTGTTTAATTAAATATGATAGTATTAAGAAAGATAGAAGATGTTGTTGTGCGATTGTGAGTAGAATAATAAGTTCACTCCTTCGTACACTATTGAAAAATGTTGGTGTATTTAATTGATAAGCTAGGCCACTCGCATAGTCCCAATTAAACACATCGTTTTTATTTTCGGTTCTAAAACTCATCAAACTCTCGTCCTCTCCACGTCCTCATCAATGTCTCTTCGTCCTCATCAACCTCAATCTCTTTTTCTTCCTCGTCTCGTCTTCATCAACCTTTTATTCGTCCTCTTCCTCCTCAACCTCTTGTCAGTTCTTTGTCCCCTTCGTCCTACTACCTCAACGTCTCTTCCTTTTTTTTTTTGTTCTCTCTCTATTTTCCCCCCCCCCCCTTTTAAAAGAGGAGGACAGCTGAAGACGGGTTGCCTACGTACCCTTTACAGGGATCAAGCTGCCACGTAGTTCTTATTTGTCTTCTTCTTCTTCCTCTTTGTCACTCATCATCTTCCTCCTCGTCCTCCTATTCGTCATTTTCTTCCGCTTCGTCACTCATCGTCTTCCTCGTCGCTTCGTCTTCTTCCTCGTCGCTTCGTCTTCTTCCTCGACTTCCTTGTCGTCACTATCTTCTTCCTAGTCACATCATCTTCCTCCCTTCGTCTTCTTCCTTGTCTTCAAGGTCTCTTCCTCTTCGAAAGGATGCCAAGGATCAAACCGCCACATATTTCTTCTTCTTCGTCTTCTTCTTCCTCTTTGTCACTCATCGTCTTACTCGTCACATCATCTTCCTCTCTTCGTCTTCCCTTCGTCTTCCTCCTCGTCTCTTCATCAAATCTTCTTCCTCGTCATCACATCGTCTTCTTCTTCCTCCTCGTCACTCATCGTCTTCCTCGTCCTCGTCGTCACATCCTCGTCCTCGCCGCATCCTCTTCCTACATCGTCTCTTCATTGTCGTCACTTCGTCGTCTTCCTCGTATATTCGTTTATACCTCGTCTCTTTGTGTTGTCACTTCGTCTCTTCTTCGTCTCGTCGTCGTCTTCGTCTACTCTATGTCTTCCTCATCTCGTCCTACTTTTCCTCTCGTCGTCTTCTTCGTTCGTCCTCAACCTCTCGTCCTCCTCAACAAGTTCTCATCGACCTCCTCTCCTCCACTGCCTCTCTTCTTCCTCGCCGTTCTTAACCTCTCGTCTTCCTCTCTTCTCAACTCATCTTCTTTTTCTCTTCTTCTTCTCTCATCGTCCTCTCTTCTCTTTCCTTCTTCGACTTCTTGATCCAATCTCAGATCTGTGAATACATAATAATCAACAAACAAATAATATGTCATTACAAAAAGTTCAATCGGATAAAAACGAATCAATTATCAAATATAGATAGCTACAAGAGGTCATGATTACCAGCACTTCAACGGAATTCCAGAGATCTTCACCGCTACGATCCATCCTCTAGCCATGTTTAGAACCTATGAAACCCTAATCGACCTATAAAACCTATGAAACCTCAGAGGTCAACACGTCCTTTTATAGAGAAGGTTAGAATTAATGGACGGACGAGATCGAATAATTAGAAATAAGATCAACGGTCCAAGAGTGATCTCGTTGGGTAGATTACGTGCGTAGGAGGTTTTAATAGAGAGAGTCGGTTGTTTCCAAAAAAAGAGATGAAATTATACTGTATAAAAATTAAAAAAGGAAAAAATACAATAATAATACAGTACATGTTATTTGATAACCAAATTGGTCCATAATTATAATCTCATAAACCATGGAGCAACGGTCATGAAAACACGCAAAAACTAAATACGCATTGAGTTTTTAGTAAAACTGAAGAGTAACAAAACGAAGATCATCATCACTTTGAAGACTAATCAAATAGTTTTTTCTCTCTAGGAGAAGTCTCCATGTGGATTATTATTATTAGCATTCTTGTTTCCTGTTTGACATCCGCTACCTCTAATCTCAGCATAACCCGGAGGAAGTTTTGGCGGATGAACAACAGGCAAGTTGATGGAAGATCCGGGGACGACACCAGATGGTCGGAATGACCAGTTAATTGTGCTTATACCTGAAGATGGAGATGGATTTGAAGGGAATTGGTTATGTTGTCTTAGATATATAGGCAATGTGTCCTTTTCACCGAGCTGCTGTTGCTGCTTATCGAGTTGCTGTTGTTGCTTGTCATAGTCCAGAGCATTGGGTTTCGTTGGCTCGCTTATCATCTCTCCTGGGTTCATGACACTGGAAGTTCCAAATAGCCAAGGCTGTCTGAATTTTGGCTGCTGCTTATCTTCCTTGACTTTGGTTTGTTGGTTGGCATGATCAAAAGTTTCGGCTGGTTTAACCTGTGGTTTTTCTCTGTCTATGAAATTCGGTTCAGGTGAATCCACGGCTCTCGGAGTTGTTGAACGGGTTGTGGAGATTGTGGTTGTGGGAAATGCTTTCTCTGGTGGGACTGCTGGTGTGTAATTAGATGGGAGTAGATCGTCCCAATTCTCTAGAAGTTCCTTATAGACTTTACGTAGGGTTACCTCGGTTAATCCGGTTATTTTACAAATCTCTGCTTGTGTCTTTCGTTTGTCTTCAAGCTGACATGCCAGATATATAGCAGCTGCAGAAATGCTGATTGGGTTTCTACGGGTGCAGAAGCATTTGTTGATCACCACTTCTCCAATATGTGTTGCCAGTTCCTAGAAAGATTTAAAACAGATGAAAACTTTCAAGCTTCAAATTGTCGAGAGTAAGAGTTGATGTAACTAAGACACTATGGGATCAGAAAAGGAAATATGGTAGTGCATTCGGGATCTCATTATTTGGTCACATTGGATGGTGAATGTCATCAGAAGATACTTTGAAGACTCTAAAATCTCAGTAAAGAAGGGAAAACGTTCAGGCATCGGTACACTACTCATGTTGCATCTTAAGCCTTTCAAAAAGTAATAAGTTTAGTGGCGCACCTGAGCGGATTTGTTAAGTTGAAGGAGAGTACAGAATCTTGGCATATGAACTGATATAGAGTTGCTGTTGATGGGTTGACTTAGTTGTAGAGCTTCTCCTAAAATCTTGATGTACTTTCCAATTTCCTTCTGCTGAACATTAGCTGCAATAGAGATTTCCTATTGTGCAAAAGCAAGAAACATGCATTAGGCAGAAATCCAGTCCCGATATTTACGTTCAGAAGCCAAGCCTTTCTCTAGAAAAGAAAAATCTGCCTTGAAGGATATAATATGCATCTAAAAGCTAAAATACAAGCAAAACAGTTGAAAAACATCATCAAACAACCAGGGAAAATGATAAGCACAGTTCATTGTTGAGGATCAAAGCTTGATTTCTTCCTGCAAACATATAAGCTTCAGAAATCTAGCATACATAGATTCTAGTTCCAGAATCAACCAAACAAGCACAACTGTTCAAGAAATTGCATTGCTAAAAACGAAATGAACAAAACCAGACTGTCCAAGGTAAATGATTCCATACACAAAAAAAATGTCCTAGTTTAACATTTAGCCATGAAACTCTTAAGAATTTCTTGATCTAGCAATGTAATTTCAAGAAATTGACGTTCAATTACCTGAAGAGTTCTAGGCTCTTGGGCTTCTCTAATAGCTTGAACAAGACAAGCAGTAGCTAAAGCTTCAACGCTTCGATTCCGCAAACAAGTAGCAGAGCAACAATCCCTAAACAACTCGAAAGCATGCTCAGAGATCTCACAATCCAACCCTAAAATCGAAGCTACATCGATAATCTGCATATAAGCCCTAAGAGTATCCACCACGACCGTTGACGAATTCGAAGAATTCGATGTGGAAGAAGCGAGTTCTAGGGTTCGTTCGAGTTCAGCGAGATGACCGGAGAAGGAAAGGGAAGAGCGAGCGAAGATCGGGCTAGGCTCTAGTGACCATGTGGAGAAGGCGGTGATGAATCCGGTGTGCTCAAACGGATCTTCCTCGTCTTCAGGAGACGGTTGCGCCGCCGTCTGGAGATCGGGAGTGACGAGGCAGAGAGGAGTGTCTTGTGCACGGAGATGAAATAGATGATGGTTCTGAGTCTGCCGTTCTTCCACTACACGGCCGCAAGAAGAACATTCCGTTATCGATCTACCGGAGCTCGTGGTGGCACAACGTCCTTGCGCCGATGAACAGTACGGACACTTCATTTTTTTCTTTGAGTCTTTTTTTTTTTTTTTTTTTTTTTTTTTTGATAAATCATTAAATCTGTTTATGCTACGACTCTACGAGACTTAAAAACCCGCGCAAAATCGTTCTTTTTGTGAATTGAAGTTAAAATTTATGTATGTATATATTGAATCAATGTGTAATTTCATTCGTTAATTATATAACCACAAAGCAAAATAATTGCGTTTAGCATTCAGCTATTGACGTTATAGCTTAAAATGTAATTCTTTTACATGTTCAAGCACATAAATTTGCAACAATGGAGATCTTCGACCTGAAATTAGGTAACAGTTATCAATAATTTGTTTTCTGTAATAAGAACCGGACAACAAATATTGTGTTTGATCTCATTGTCAAATCTTCATTTGATGCAATATATCATAAGGATCCATGTTTCTACATATATATTTATAAAAGTAGCTCTATGTAATTAATTACGAATCGATAGAGAATGCGAAAGGAGTAGAGTAATTTGATTTCGAAACAAGAATTTTAATCTCTCAAATTGAACCATCCATTTGATAGTTCATATCATTTGGCTTCAGCAAGTAGAAATGATCGTAGATTTATATATGTATATATGAGTCGTGTTACCAATATCACCATCAGCTACTTGTTGCTGGTTTGTGTAGAATTCTCTTCAAGCTTCTTCCTAATTCCCTTGCGCTCTGAGAACAAACCGACAAAAGAAAGAAGAGATTTTAGACGCGTTAGACCACTCGATAAGTCTACGATCCAAGAATAGAAATCTAAAGATGAATTCTGATGTCTAACAAAAAAGTTAACTTGGAGTAATGGAAGGCTCTACCAAACTTTACCAACCAACTTCTAGAAAAGAGGTTCCAAAATAAATGCACCAAAAACAAAACAAAACCGAAAGCTATAGCTAATCTGAAATCTCATACCATATCTTTGAAAAGACATAATCTACTGAATCACATGCTAATGCCGAGTCTATCACTGCAACACTAGACCTTGACCATTAAACCGAACAATGTCTATCGAAAGTTCATACAGGTCTTTGAATGTTTGGATAATCAAGAATGGATTCATAAATCCGGTCACCAATCACAAACAAAGATAGAGTAGAAGAGACATTATATCTTTAACACTAGATTTCAAATGCTAATCGCCAAACATCTAAGAACTTGACCAACCTAAAGTACACTCGAGATCGAAAGTCCAGATTCCGGATTGAACATTACTATTTACCTAGTGCAAACAGAGGCAAGATCTGCAATCTCTGATTCTTCTAAGTCACTAATCTAAACACACATCAATGTAAACTAGAGACAACAATATCAAGAATCATCACCATTGATCGAGAAGGAGGTGGATCAAGAGTGATAGATCGAACCGACATCTTTGCGATTTCACCAATAGCAGAATCTCTAACCCCAGGAACATCACTAGTGAGTTCTTCATAAGCAGCTACGAATGCTTCTTGCCAAAATCTAGGCAATTTGATCCGACGAGTGTTAGTATACACATCCCACATATGCTTCACAACTTTCTCTCTTTCCTCCATTTCCTAAAAAAATCCAAATCCCCAAATCGATTACAAACAGAATCAGACGAAATCTCGAGAAGAGAGAAAGAGAGTGACCAGAGCGTCGAGGTTTTCATAGTTCGGAATCCCGAGATCTTCGGTTAACCGGTTCAGATTTCCGGTTGATAACCGGAGAGTGACTGTACCAGTGAACATCGACCAAAACGCCAGAAGCAAAATAGCAGCAAACGCCCAGAATTTGTATCGACCTCTTCCAAACAAACTCGAGTCGGAATTTTCCTTCTTCGAATTCGCCATAACTGTTCCCGTCGCCGTACCTGTAGTCATCGTCGTCGTCGCCGTCGGCAAAGCATCGTTCTCCTTCATCTCGACCTCAGAAAAGGTAAATTACACTCACGAATCTCCTAATTACAAAATCAAAGCTCTCATGAAATCGATTTCGGTTAGATTCAGAGTAATCGGAGAAGTGTCGGCTCGATTTCGATCTGAGAGGACTTAAAGAAGAAGCTCTCACTCTCTTCACTAATACTGGGCCATTGTTTGCTACTAAAGTGACGACGATGTAAGAACCGTTGATCTTAAATTAGTAACAAATGCTAAAAGTGTGAATCAATTGTGACCGTTGGTTTTTTTATAATTTGATAAAAGCCACACATGACAGAAAGAACATTGAAACGACGTCGCATATAGAGAAACCACTAAAACGTATTATTAAAACAAATAAAAATGCTAAGCTGTGCCGTTTTGGCCGCGTACTTTATTATCACTGTCTCTTTGAAAAAGTGCTTCGATTTCTTCAAGCGATTTGCCTTTTGTCTCCGGCAAGAGAAAGAAGAAGAAATTCCAAGCCACCGCCGCAACTCCGGCGAACATAAAGAAAGCTCCTCCGGTGGTTATGGCTTTAGTCAACGACAAAAACGACATTGACACGGTAGCGTTCATAACTCTGTTCACTGCAACACCGAGACTCGCTCCTTGTGCTCGAAGCTTCAACGGGAAAACCTCTGAGCTATAGACCCATGTTATTGGGCCAAGCCCAATAGAGAAAAACGCCACGAAACTATAAGCCGAGACTATACTCAGTACCAAAGCCCAAACCAGTTTCCCGCCAGAATTTTGGGCCATTGTAAGCCCAAACCCTAACATGGTCAAAGCAGAGACCATACCTCCGACACTGGTCAACAAAAGCTTCCTTCGACCTACCTTGTCAAGCAAGAAAGTCGCTGTGAAAATAAACGTCGTTTTCATGACTCCGACACCGATTGTGACCAAGAAAAGCTTGTCTTTAGCCGTGATTCCTGCTCTCTTGAAGATTTTCGGACCGTATAGAAGCACGGCTTCGATACCGGTCGCGTGCTGGAAGAAATGGATCCCTAGAGCGGTTAGAAGAACCCGACGTACTGCCGGAGTGGGTCTTAAAATCAGTTCTTTCCAAACTCCTTCTCCATGAGTCTTCTTATTCTCCATTTTCACGACGTCTTCTTCGCATTTCGGGTCGATTCCCGCAGCGATTTTGATGTCCTGAAACCGGATTTCGGCTTCTTCGGGGGAATTCGATACCAAATTCAATATCCTTCTGCCTTCTCCTAAACGTCCTTGCATAATCAACCACCGTGGAGATTCCGGCATTTTCAAGATCCCGAAAGCTAGTACCAACGATGGAATCGCCGCGATACCGAGCATTAGCCTCCAACCGATGTGCATAGGTAACTTGGAGAAGAAGTAATTGACAAGATAACCGCATAAAATCCCTATACTGATACAAAGATGAGGAAGAGAAGCTAAGAGTCCTCTATGTGAAGCGGTTGCTATCTCGGCAGAGTAAACCGGAGCAACCATAAGAGCAAAACCGACTCCGAGCCCGGCGGTACATCTACCGGTTAGGAGAATCGGATAATTAGGACCCCAACCCATCAAAATTGAACCCAACATGAATAGTATTGAGGCTAAAACGATTGTGTAACGTCGTCCGATTATGTCCGACGTTCTTCCGGCCAGCAATGATCCGAAGAGGGCACAAAGGTTGAGAATTCCGGTGAGAACTTCGATTTGAACATCATTTGTTTTCAAATCTTCTTCTATAAACACCATCGCCCCACTCATCACACCAGTATCTACACAAATATGCCAAAAGAAACATATCATTTCTCATGATCATAAACTAAATGAACTAATTAAAACCATAAACAAAATGAATCTACCAAATTCTCAATATCTTAGCCTCTATAATTTTTAAAACTATTAACAGAAACGGATAAACACAAATTTTTGTGTATGTAACAAAATATTTTCAAGATAAAAATTGTTAAATTTTGGAGATTTCTTTATGATACTTACCATAACCAAAGATGATAGAGACGATAGAGGCGACAATAGCACATTGAAGAGCAAATCTATTAACTCCGACAGGCTTCTCATCGGAGATCAACTTCTCGACCGGCCTCTCGTCGGAGATCGAGTTCTTCGCCGGCTTCTCGACGGAGATATGATCGGCCATGGTTGATTCACCAACACGTAATTATAAAATATATATTTTTAAAAAAACTAAAGTGTAAAAAGACTTTATCTATGTCTCTCCCAATTCTAAGCTTTTAGTCTGAAAGTTAGTTATAAGTTTGGTCTTAATCTCTCTCTCTTTCTTTCTCACTACCAAAGAAGAAGATTCGATGAATATATATAGAAAAACAAATGACAACACAGAGATCTGACAGTACTCGTGAAAACCACAAGCTTAGTTTAAGAAAAGATTTATGTATACATCCAATGGATAAGAATTATCCACATATTATTTAATATATGTATTTATAGAAACTTGTTTTTTGTGATCAAATACTTAAGACCCGATCAAAGATTTATAATTACGGACCCTAATTAACTACACATGTGTAATTAGAGTAATTAACAGCTTGACCTAACTCTCCAAACTTCGAAATTTGATGTGTGTAATTAGTAATTAAGCTGGCATTAGTAAGTTAAAAGTTTTTTTTTTTATTTTGGATAAGAATGTATGTGTAACGAAGTTGACTTTTTATGGTTAATTGAACGTGAATTTTGACCAGCTAAGATTTTTTTTTCTATAATTGAAATATATGTCAATTGCAAAAAGAGAAATTTTTAAAATTGTCATTTTTCAAAAATACCAATTTTTCAAAAAATTTGCAAAAATATCATTTTGTTTTAAAAAAAAAAATTATTATATCATTTATGTTTTGGTTAACTATATTGTATTAGAGTTTAGTTAAGCCAAACATAAATGATATAATGAAAAAATAATTTTGAAAAAATTATATTTTTACAAAAAAAATTAGAAAATTACATTTTTAAAATTTTTTTTGAAAGATATGAGTAGTAAGACACGAGTCTGTTATTATTGGATAAGACCTATTTTAAAATAATTGCTTTTTGTTTATTATCCTCGTGAATATTTTTAAAAATTTATGTCACT
Organism: Arabis hirsuta; assembly: GCA_964056655.1. Lineage (NCBI taxonomy): Eukaryota > Viridiplantae > Streptophyta > Magnoliopsida > Brassicales > Brassicaceae > Arabis > Arabis hirsuta. Next base: position 36,351,071 of record OZ053303.1, read on the forward strand.
ATGTAACCAAACACATGTTTTGGCTGGACTCATGGGGTCAACTATGGGGAGTGTAAATCGTCATGGGTCCATTTTAATAAAAAGATTTCAAAGTTTGAATATTTAGATGATTCGTTGGAAAAGTCAAATGGCTATTTGGATTTAAATAAATTTAAAAGGGTTTAACTGGTTTAGACTTTCCATCATGTGAAAAGCCACATTTAAAAGCCAATAATGATGTTTGAGAAATTCTAATAAATATCAATTTTTAAGTGCTATTTTTAAAAAATATTATTTTTTTCAAAAAATTTGTAAAAATACTATTTTTTCAAAATTTTTGTAAAAATACTATTTTTTCAAAATTAATTTTTCATTATATCATTTGTGGTTAGGTTAACTATGTTGTATTATGATACAGTCTCGAGGATTTAAAGGTTTTAGGGATCAAAATATTTTTTAGAGTTTATAATTTTAAGATTTAGACTTTAAAATTTCAGAATTAGTGGTATTTTTGCAAATGAACATCCCTAACTGATATTTTTGCAAATGTACACACCAAAATAATATTTTTGCAATCGTCTCCGATAATGTTTTGGGTACTAGAGCAAATAGTGAAAATATAGAAAAATAATTAGGTAAATGACTATGTATTTTTATAAGGTAAATGTCTTCTTTAGATGTAACCAAAAATATTAGGTTAATATCTGCAAGTACATAAGATTTGAAAACAAAACTTTTTATATTATTTGTTCTTAGTTTTCATAACTTCTCACGCAAAACAAATTTCTAACAAAAATCTGATCTAGGTGAGGTATGGTTTCACCTCACGTTTGTCCGATAATGCCTACATGCTACAAAAAAATAGATGTTGGTAATCAATAATTCATAAGAATATATATAGTATTTTATTGTTTCAACATCAGACAACAAATTATTCCGATCCTTTTGTAATTAAAAGTCTGTATAATCCAATAAAAAATAAATGCAGGTTTCAGAAAGTACAACCCCTTTGACAAGGAAAACAAAAAACAAACAAAAAAAACCTCATATAAATGGGTCCGAGTTAAGAGAAAATATCATGAACATTTTAATTTCGATTTGATCTTGAAAATAATACTAAATATCTAAGAAAAGTCTCCGCATTCTTTACAATAATTTAATTTAATGTTGGACTCGAATAACACATCATATGTGACCTCGTTTGGTAACGTCATATAATGGATGAATTATCAAAAATAATGATAGTACAAATAAATTAGCAGATGAATTACTAAGGCCATCCACGTTAGAGACATTTTGTGGATGTCTCTCAATAAAAAAATATTAAAAACACATTATCTTTTCCTTTTACTCAACTTTATATTTTTTTTTTCATACTTTTACTCAACTTTTATTAATTTTATATTTAAACACATCCCAACTTTCATCAATTTTTTCACTATTTATGTCTTCCAAGAGACACTCTTTCTGCAAAAACACCCACTATCTCCTCTGTTTACTCAAAATTTATTAATTTTATATTTCAATACACTCCATTATTTCAACCAAAAACATTTTCTTTTTTACTTTTACTCAATTTTTAATAATTTTATATTTAAAAACATACTAAAATATGACCAATGCAGATGCTCTAAGTAATAACATAGAAGATAAAACTACAAATCGTTTGAAAAAAAAAATACAAACCGTTTGTATAGAGCAAGAACCAAAGCCTCTAGCCAATGTAAATAGTTATTTTCCACACACACACACAAAAAAACTCATTTTATAATAATTTTACATACCATTTTAAAACTTAAAAGTAGGAAAACTGAATAAATATAGCCATCTAAACTTTCATTTTAGAGACCCCCACATACCACTTTGGGTTATTTTAAACCAAATTCTCCACTAAGTTTATAGCCGATTCAACTAATCTAACATTAAAATTCAAAAATAAGGTTATAAAGGAAGTTAACTTTTTAATATATACACTAAATTAGATCATGTTTTACATATGCTCACTGTATAAAGTATTCCACAGATTTTATCCACCAACTTTATTCTGTTCTGTTTCCGGAGTGTTGTTATTGGACTCTTTCGTCAAAAGTTTAAATCGGACTTATTAGTGTGAAGAAATCATACTTTTCAACAAAAATATTCCACAATTTACACTAAAATATTAAGGAGTCATTATATGTGTATTTTAGCTAAAATATTTACAATGATCATGTCGATAGTTGACTTTTGTCTAGCCTCTTCCAAAAAACCTTGTATGGTCACATCGTAGCCTAGAGATGTATTAAGATTGGGCCCATCAAGTAACTAGCACTCATAAGCCTATGGGCACGTTATAACATTTCCCAAATTATTCACCTTAACTCCATCAATACATATCATTCGTTTCTTACAAAAACTGATTATGGATGATTTTTTTGGTATCACACTTTAATTGCAAATGAAAGAATGTATGTTAAAATAAACATGAAACGAAGAAACATAAATTCATCAAGAAGCACAAGTTTGTAGAAACATAGCAGTAAAACTCTATGAAACTGGATAATTGTTTTAACAATGGAATTCAAGAGATTCCACAAACAAAAACTTTAAGCTTCTACAAGCTAATTTATGAGAAAATAAAGATGCATGAGGAGCATCTAAGTAACCTCCATGCTTGAAGATGAAGAAGGATCGGTTTTCGAATACAGCCCAAGTTCCTCTTCAAGTTTGTTCCACGCATTACTCGGAGGGAATTTCTTCTTCCCTGTTCTAATCAACCCTTTTGCGTCATCGATTTTCTTGTTCTTCACTAATCCGGCAGCCAAATGCTTCAAAGTATTGAAATCAGGAATCTTGTTCATCTTCACGCTCTTCTTAAAGATCACGTAGCCTTGCTCATACAATCCGTTGTCACACAGATGAAATATCAATGTCCGAAACGTAGCTGCGTTGGGAGCACAACCGTTTGCCTTAAGCCCTTCATACACTTTCTTAGCTTCTTCCAACATTCCTTTCACGCAATACGCGGTCAAAAGATAGTTGTAGCTAATCGTATCGGGTTTCAATCCCTTACTAATCATTTCGTCGATCAGCTCCTCAACTCTTTCAGGGCTATCCTTTTGAGCACTCATTATACGAACATTATACGTAGCATTATCCAATTCCCAGCCTTTCTTCACAATCTCATTCCACAAGTTTTCCGCTACATCGAGCTTACCGCTCTTATACAAAGAATCCAAAATAGCGGTAAAAGCAAAGGTAGTGACTTCAATGCTTTTACCTTCCATCTGTCTCATAATCTCAGTAGCTTTCTCTGGCGAACCAGAGTCACAGTACGACTTAATCAATATACCATAAGAGATTTTATCAGGGACGATGTTATTATACCTCTGAGGAATTTCGTCGAACAGTTGGGGGACTTTATCGAACTTCTTTGAATGAAGACAAGCAGTGAGTAAGGCATTGAAGGAAACAGCTGATCTGGGTGTTTCATACTGATCCATCTCCTCGAAAGTTCTCATTGCGTGATCGAACATGGAGGCGTGGCCGTAAGATCTGATAAGCATAGCGGAGTAGAAAGGCTCTTCCTTGATGTTGGGATAATTTTTGTTGGATTCAATTAGGGTTTCAATATCGGAGAAACGATTAGACTTGGCGAGACGACGAACAATGAGCTCTTGGGCATAGCGAGAAGCAACAGGTGTAGCGTCGAGATTTGAGACATTGGAGTAGATCTCTAGAGCTTTGTCGGGATCGTGTACTTTCTTGAGAATGGACTTAGCTTTCGAGACAGAGATTTTGCCTGAAGAAGGAGCAGCAGCAGCTTCTAAGGTGGTCGTAGTAGCATCTCCGGCGGCTGTGGTAAAACGGCGAACATAGCGGAGAGAGAATCGAGACGAAGCCATTTTGCAGAGGAATAAGAAATGAGATGAGTATTGTGGTGGCGGAAAAAGGTGAAGCCTTTAGGGTTTAAAGAGCTTTGGGTATTGGAAAATTGGGTATTGGAAAAAGGTGAAGCCTTCAAAGAGCTTTGGGTATTGGAAAATTGGGTCTTTTTTTGTATTTCTTTAGAATCACTTTTTGGTTGATTAGAGTAATTAAGTACACGTTTAAGTGAATCTATTGATCTTGAGATGAAGTAAGGTAATATTCGAGAGAGAGATCACAAACAAAGCCTTGATTGGTTATAACAATCATCTATCAAGTATTGAAATCACTCAAAGAGGGTTTTTAAACGAAGCAAAGTACTTGTGAAAACTTTTTAAAGTAATAGAAAGCAAACAAGGAAGAGTTTAGACTCCATAATCTCCTTGATCAAACTTGTCTTCTGGGTAAAACACAGCAACAACTTCGTTCCCACCAAATTTCCTACCATTCATCCCGGATCTTGCGCTCGACGAGCCATCTGTATCCGCATACTTCAAAAACACCTGCACATAACCACAGTTAGATTCCGACTACATAGAGAGATTTACAAGAGAGAGAGAGAGAAGGGTTTTCGGGTACAAACCTTGCCAAGGCCTGGAACTGGCTCACCATCGGGGCTGGGACGCGGAATCACAACATTGGTCAACGCACCTGCATTTAAAGAGTTAAAGAACAAACATTTCGAATACTACAAGAGAATAAAACAGAGACAAAACAAAACAAAAAAGGTTAGTTTTTCAAGTTTGCTTCTAAGAAAGAGTGGCCTTTGGTGAAAAATAGATAAGAAGGGTTTATGCAGTCTCCAGTCTGATTCTTTATAGCAAAAGGCTGTAAAACAGACATATACAACCAAGAAAACAGAGACCATATCAATATGCTTTTTTAATCTTATATCTCCAAATAGACCATAAAAAAATCGCAATAAAGAGATCTCTTACCAAACTTTCCGCCTTCTTGTTTCATGTCTTCCATTATATCTTCATACTCATCGTCGTCTCTAAGCTCATTCTCAGCAACAACCTGGGTCAGACATACGACTGTTGTCGCTGGTGCAACCGGCGCTGCTGCAACCGGTTGTAACATAATCCTCTGCAAAAGAGAAAAAAACATTAGTCTTATAAATTGAATATTCATGTTGCTGCTTTAAAATCTTTTTCCTTCTCTATCATGTTATTTACACACACAGACTCACGCATTGTTTTCTTCCAACAAGTCTACGAAGAAAAAGGTTTACCTGAAAAGCAATCTGCTGTTGTGCATGCAACAATACACTCTCTTGTTCAGGTTTCGGCTGCATTGTTCCCTGGTTAGCACGTCTCACAGTAAGAGTCTTATCTCCCATTTTGATACCGTTTAGTGCAGCGCACGCAATATCTGTAACAGAGAGGTCTTGATACACACAAAAGGCGTATCCTTTAGAGTTCCCAGTTTCTCGATCTTTTACAAGATCAAAGCCCTTAAGGGCTCCAAAGGTCTCCAACAACTCCCTGACTTGTGCCTCGGTGAAGTAGTACGGAAGTCCACCAACAAAAATACGGTCTGGACCCTCAAGCCCACCAGAAGCACCTGGAGTCAGACCAACAGCAGCTAAGTTTAGATTGGAACTGGGCTGGCTTGGACCAAGAGTGGCAGCTAGAGATGGGTTATAGTCACTAGGTCTCCTCACCTTCACAGGAGCTCCCTGGGTAAGAGAAAACAATATTACTATTCATTTTTTGGAGGAAAAGAAGGAAAGCATTCAGGAGTTACCAATATACGGAAGAAATCCAAACACTAAAACTCAACCAAATATTTGGTAGTGCGGTAGACATTAAAACATACCTCAAATATAATCCCATCCAAAGACATCGCGTTACTTGCCTCTTCAACAGATCGCATCTCCACAAAAGCAAATTTCTTTTCGTGGTTTATGTAAACATTAACAACAGCATCACCTGGACCAGCAGTGTTTCCACCAACAGCAGCCATAACTTGACTAAAAAACGTAGCTACAGACTGCAATACAGGAAAGTAATTCAATCATCAATGTGTTAGTATCAAATGATGGAACATATTCAGTGAAAAAAAAAACTAAAGGAAGTGGATACTAACCTGTTCATTTGCCGTAGGGGAAAGCCCACCGACATAGACTCTGCGAGCATGCCTAGTCGCCTGAAGACACATAAAGTAATCAAGGAGACATAGTTAGAAACAGAGAAACCCAAAGTATCTTGCACATATGATATATCTATGAAAATGAACTAACCTGCTGTGTCATAGCCTGAATTGGCATTGACATCATAGAGATCCCCCCAAATGGCTGCAGGACATAGAAGAATTAGTTCAAGAAAGAAATCAATTTCAAAAGGGTAAAGAGCACAGACCTGTCCAGTCGGTAAGGGATACATGTTGGGAAACATTCCAGCCCCAACAGGAAGAGCTGGTGGTGCAGGAAGAACTTGGCCTACAAAAGGAAAACAGGTTAATATATGAGAAGATCTAGTTAAATAGTTTAACTTCCCTGGCAAACATAGGAGGTATCAAGAGGTTTTATTCGGTTATGGGGATATAACTGACATCCAGCCTTATAGAATTTCGTGAGAAAATATTAACAAAACCAACAAAACCAGTTATAGGTACTGAGGATGAGCAATACCCATAAAACCATTGCAGCAATTCCTCCTTGTATATAAGAGTTAACCAGCCCACACCAAATGTTGCCTTACCAAAAGAGAAAAGCAAACAAGAAACACAAAGAACACCAAACAACCAGTTCTAGCGTTATATCCCATGTATAAGATGAGCAAAAACAATCTACGTTTTTAGTGTGTATTCGAGAGAAACAGAATTCATCAATACCACTACATGCATTAGGTATGAACTCTACATTACGCTAATGAGAAGGTGATAAATTAAAGAGATAATAAGAATACCTGTAACAGCAGCACCAGCAGCTAACATCGCAGAGGCTGGAGGTGCCATGTCAAATCCACTCTTACGCTTACTGCAAGAATATAGATTGATATAAGAACAAAATTTCGTAGATTGAAACAATAATTTTATAGAAGGGTAAAAAATTGAATACCTTCTCGATGGAGATCGAGATCTTGATCTGCGCTCAGATCTATCTTTTGATCGAGAACGAGAGCGCCGACGGCGCCTATCTCCTCTATCATCTCTACGCCTAAAAGAGAAACAAAACAGCCAAATAAGTACCTTCCGTAAAACAAACAATAATCGAAAGGATTCAATCGTTTCAAGAACAGATACCTATCATGGTCACGATCGCGGCTTCTGCGATGGTCATCATCATCCCTACTACCACGTTCTCTTCTATCACTACGGTCCCTACTATGATCTCTGTGTCGACTACTTCTGTGATGACGCTCACGATCTTTGTCCCTGTCTTTTTCTCTACTTCTCTCCTTGCTTTTGTCTACATCTCTGTCTTTGCTTCGATCAGAATCCTTTTCTCTATCCTTATCACGACCCTTCTCTCTTTCTCTATCTTTACTTCTAGAAGTCTCTCTTTCATTGTCACGCGTTTCTCTCTACACAAGCATAAAACAAAAACTCAAGTCATTCACAGTTCAAGAATCAATGAACCTAACATAGAACAATGCTTAAGCTCAAAAATCAACCATCGAAGACGCAATCAGTCATAAACCCTAAACCTAATCATTCAATTATTTCACTTTTATACCAAAAATTCGATTCCAAATTGAATCCAATCACGAATCGAAGCTAAGAACACACAGATTTGAGATCTCAGAATCTGGAAGATTTGTACATAATCAAAGAGCAAAGGTACCTTAGATTTCGAGTCTATGTGATCTTCGATTTCTCCGCCGCGACCACCGTTATCTTCGGCGTAGAATCCTTCAACAGCCGTACCGTTTCCCTCGTGATCTTCGAAGTCGGCCATCTCTTCGCCGGAATTAACTCTCTCTTCTCTCGCCGGAGATAGGGTTTAGATAAATTTTCCTCTCTGTTTCTGCCGTCGAGATACCAAAAAAAGGAGTGATACAGAAAATTAAAAACAAAACTCTTTAGGGTAATAATTTCGATTATTCTGTTATTATATAAACAAGACGGGACCGACCGAGAGGGTAGTATTGTCATTGTCATATTAAAGGGTTACGACACGTCAGCAACTACAATTCTTTGAGTAAAAAGAAAATAGCCCGGTCCAATTCTAACTAGGCTTGGTTATCTAATTCGATATTATTTGGGGCCGGTCCATGTCTTTTGAGTTGAATCCAGTTTTTTTTTGTTTGATTTTTTCTTAATTAACATATAATTCCTTTTCATACTTCACTTCTTTAGAATCCACAAACTGATGTCTTGTCCTTTACCACCATTCAAATTCTCAATCTATCGGACCAATGGCAAGTGAAACTTAATGATGGTAACGAATGCAATCGTAAAAATTAATGAAACTAATAACCAAGTAATGTGACAGTAGACGAAAACTAACTTATTAAGCTATCAATAACTAGAACACTCAACAACGTCTCGGGAATTTTAAATTATTTCACGTTCTCGATCTACAAACATTTAAACATTTAAACAGAACACAATACAAGACCAACATAAACATTGAAATGAAAAAAGCAAATACAAAACACATTAACGAAAGGAGAAAAAAAAAAGACATCGAAAACAAACTTCCGACGATCAACAACCCAAAACACTCTTTGACTTAAAGCTTTCTCTCTGCGCTCTCTTCTACTTCTCAAGCTTGCCATTGAGGCTGAGATGGCCACTTCTTTTCTTCTTCTTCTTCTTGTTTCCACCTCTCTTCCTCTTCCTTCCTGGCTTCTTCTTCTTCTCTCTTCCTTTCAGCGTCTCTCTTCTTCGTCTCCATCGATGGTTGTGGTCCTTCTCGCGGTGGTTGTGGTTGGAACGGTTGTGGTGGCTGTGGTTTGAATGGTTGTGGTGGCTGCTGAGGCGGCCACCGCTTCTTCTCTTCTTCTTCTTCTCGTTTCCTCCTCTCTTCCTCCTCCTCTTTCTTCGCCTCTTCTTCTTTCTTCCTCTCATCATCTCCCTCTTTCGTCTCCTTCTCGGACTCAAGCCTCTCCAACTCTCCTTCCGCACAAAAAGGGCATCCCAACACAACCGCTTCCTTTTGAGCTCCCAACAATCCATCAATCATCACACTACTCACATTAAGCGAAGCAGCCAACACCTCTCGGTCAATCGAACGTAAAGCCGAGCTCTTTCCCGCTAAAAACTGTGGCTCGTTATTCTTAAGTGAAGTAGTAAACCCAACGAAGATTAACGAGTCATTGATGAAAGACATTTGAGCCATTGGATGAAGCCGTGGAATCGCAAATATATCTCCTTCCCCTACGTTAAACCTCGAGTTCTTACACGCCGAAGATGACCTTGAAATCGAATTCCTAAGCACACGAACCATTCCTGATCCTTTCAACACAATCGAAATCTCGCAAGCCCATGGGTTCCAATGGGGTCCCATCATCGATCCTTGAGTTAGATTCACCATGGAAACTCCAACCATTGAGCCTTTTAACACTTTCAAATCTTTCCCATTAATTGTTGTAGTACGACCGTTAGGACTCTCAAAATCCGGTTCGGATTCGAAGACATTGAATGTCTTTGCTTCCTTCGTTTTCTCCTTCTTCTTCTCCTTCTCCTTCTCCTTCTTCTTTTCCTTTTTCTTGTTCTCTGCTGTTTCCATCACTAAGTCTGCGCTTACATCTCCAGCAAAGAATTTGAGTAACCGCGGTTGGAGCTGCCACATGTTGGTGTTGACCTCATTTGGTGTGCTCACGATCAATGGCGGATTCGTTCGGTTTCTCAGCAGCCCTATAATCTCCTCAGGAACCTAATTAAAACCATTGAATTCAATTAACCACTTAACACAACCCAAAAAGATCGTCTACTTGAGTAACTTGGGAAGCAAGATATAAACTATTCAGCCAATATGAACCCTAAACATATGCATACCCCAAAAGCTGACTGGAGAATGGTCTCATCAAAACCAAACAAGAGATTTGTGATACTCGAATACGCACCAAAGCAAGGATCCTGCATCCATTGAAGATGATCCAATAAGAATAATATTTTCAAGAAAAATGAAAAAGAATCATCAAATGCTTACATGTAAACATTCCTCGGTGTTGGAGAAGATTGCGTAAAGCCTAAGTTTGGTTCCAAGATAGATATCCACCGGTTTGCTCTGTAAATAGAAAACCGAACCGGGACGTAACCTGTACACATCCCCTCGTTTTATCTGAGAGCTCGTCGCTTCTTCATCCACCCAATTCAATATCCCACTTCCTATACAATCACAATCCAGTTTTAACCTAATAATCCGAACCAAACCGAAAAAAACAAAAAAAAACTGATCCATAAACCAAACTAATGAAACCAAACCGATATATTTTCTTAACCAACGCTAACCAAACCACACAAAATTCGGCTAATACCTTAATTTTTGTCAAGATTACTTTCTCTAAGGTAATAAGGTAATGCTCTCATGTGATGCCTAAACACTTCATCTCTAAATGATATTTAGAGTTTTTTTTTTTTTTTGATAATTTAAATGATATTTAAGTTTAGCAAAAAAACAAAAAAAAATCTTGAAAAAAAAAGGATATGCCAAGAACCGAACCCTAACCGAGTCAACCCAAAACGAAACATTTTGAGTCTTCAAACCAAATTCAATGGTAAATTTTATTAGGAGAAACATGAGATTGCAACACTTTCTATGTTACCACTTACCAGAGTCAACGAAGAAGACCATGTCCGAATGAAGAAGAAGAGGGAGCAAAAGTGTGTTTGGTTCCAACGTTATGGAATGTATTTTGTAAGGACCCATTCCTCCACATCCATCTCCTATTTGAACGGTTGAGATCTCTCCCAGCTTCGTCGTAAAGATTGGTTTCCATTGATCTTTCTTAATCAAAAGAGGCGACGAAAACCCGCAACAGGACGGCGCTACGACGTCGTTTTCATCCGATTCATCCGACTTAGCCGACTTAGCCAACGATTCAGTGGAGAGGAACAAGAGAAGGAGAAGAACAGAGAATGGCAATACCGTAAATTTAGTCATGTCTGTTTTCTTGTTATTCAATGCAAAAGCGTATTAAATCGTATAATATAAAGGAACGAGGAATAGAGAGAGAGATAAGAGGGTTCAGAATCACCACGTGTCTTAATTGTATGGACACGTGCTTGCCTTACGTTGAAAAGTGCATGGTTCTTGTTGGAAACCAACAAATTACTGCTAAAATACAAAGCTCGAATTTGAAAATTGAACTGATAAGAACCATTGGTGATATGTATGAACAATAGAGATGCATAGTTTGCATCGTAAGACCAATTAAATGTTACGGTTTCATCATCTCGTGACTCAAAATGTATTATATTTTTGTAACTTTTCATTTAATGAAATCGTGTTGCCATGCATGCATAGTACTGTGTCAAATACGAATTTATCTTTTTGCGCTTATGTGGCTTTCGCAGTCTTATCGTTTTTCCAATTCATCGGACACCTAAAACCCAAAACTAGACTGATTTTTTTTTTCCTAAAAGAAAACTAGACTGAATTGTGATATTTAATACTATATTTTTTTGGTTTTAGTATTTACTACTATTTATTCTAGTTGTTCGCAGTAATTTGTTATTGTGATATCGTCAACATATAAGATGTGATCGTCAATATTGAAAAGGCACGTAAAATAGTTTGGTCGATCGAAAACCAAAATAAGGTTGTTTGGTGATGACGTTTTTTTAGGACAAAATCTGACAGGCCCCAATTATTTTTAGGTTTTTGGGCCAATGTATTCGTGCTCTTGTGTGAGGAGTTTGAAGCAAAAGAGAAAATGAAGAAGATTTTGTTTATTATCAAACTTTTCTAAGATAATTTACAAGAAGGGTTTTACATTTGCTTATATAGACTTTATAGAACAATCTAGAATCCTATCTATTCACAGCTGGATTTGATGACTCATTGGATAAGGATTGAGTAAGAAGCTTGTCGTTGCTTTCATGGAGGAGCCTCTCCTTCTCCGTACTAACGTCTCTCTGTTTCGTGGTCTTTGTTGTCTTCTTCTGCTCTGTTTGACTAACTTTGTCTGATGGGCTTCGAGTGTTATGGGCCTCGTTCTCTTTCTCGTGGAGGCCCAAGTCCTCTGTCTTTGAGTTGTTGCTCACACTCCCCCTCAAACTTGGAGTGGGTGAAACAACCACACCGAGTTTGGTCCTGAGCTCAAAGAAGGAATGTCGAGGTAATGACTTCGTGAAGACGTCGGTGGTCTGGTGACTTGCTGGGATGTGATTTGTTTCGATGAGACCTAGTGCCACTCGTTCCCGTATGTAGTGATAGTCTTTTTCAAAGTGCTTCGTTTTGCTGTGAAGCGCCGGATTAGTAGAGATATAAACAGTTGAGAGATTATCACAGAACACCTGTGTGGGTTGATTCTGTGAAACGCCAATGTCGCGGAGAAGAGACGAGATCCAGGTGATCTCTCTTGCTGTGTCAGACAAGGCTCGGTATTCTGCCTCTGTGGAAGAGTTGGACACTGTCTGTTGCCTTTTTGCAGACCAAGAAATCAAATTCGAACCTAGTAGGACGCAAAAACCCGTTGTTGATCATTTTGTTGCTCTGCATTCGGCCCAATCACTGTCACAATATGCCGAGAGAGCGAGGTCCTTGTCCTTTTTCACTGGAAGTCCCATGTGAATTGTCCCTTTGATATACCGGAGAATTCTTTTTAGAAGGCCAAAGTCAGAGACAGTTGGCGAGTGCATCCTTTGGCAGATTAAATTCACTGCAAATTGGATGTCAGGACGTGTGATAGTAAGATATTGCAGTTTCCCTGCTAGACTGCGGAAGTAAGTGGGTTCGGAAAACAGCTCAGAATTGTTGTTGTCGAGCTGCAGAGGAAGAGGAGTTGGCATTGGATTACAATTCCCCATTCCTGCTTGATGTAAGATATCGGCCGCATAAGCGGATTGATGAAGAAATAGACCATCATTGTAGGTTTCAATCTGTATACCTAGAAAGTAGCGTGGAGACCCAAGATCCTTCATGGAAAAACGACTCTTTAGAGAGAGCAGAAGTTGATCTAGAAGGATTTGGTCACTACCCGTCAACAGGATATCATCAACATATAGGAGCAGGACAAGGGTCTTCCCATCGTGGTGATAGACGAACAAGGAAGGATCGGATGTACTGCAGGTGAACCCAAAATCCATAAGAAAATTGCTGAAAATATCGAACCAAGCCCTTGGCGCTTGTTTGAGGCCATAAAGGGCTTTGGTAAGATGACAGACATGTGTAGGTTTCTCAGGATCAACAAAGCCTGAGGGTTGATACATGTACACTGGTTTTGGAAGATTTCCATGTAAGAAGGCATTTGAGACATCCAACTGTTTGAGTGACCACTCTCTAGTTGTTGTTATATCCAATACCAAACGAATTGTTGCTGTTCGAACCACAGGGCTGAAGGTCTCTAAATAGTCAACTCCCTCTTCCTGATCAAAACCTTTCGCCACAAGACGTGCCTTTAGCTTCTCAATGGTTCCGTCTGGATTGAGCTTGGTCGTGAACACCCATCTTGAATTTAAGATGTTCATTGCTTCTGTTGCTGGAACTAGGGACCAAGTATTCAACATGTGAATACGCCGCATCTCGTCAAGAACAGCCTCATTCCAACCTGGATGCTTCATAGCTGAGACAAGAGACTTAGGTTCATCAGTTGTGAATTTAGAGGCCAAGAGAACATACCGTTTGTTTGGTTTAATTATCCCATCTTTGGATCTCGTCGTCATGGTGTGGGAATTTGGCAGAGCTGCTTGGACTACGACAGCTTCAGGTTCTTCTCCTTTTTCAGGTTCCATATCAGTTTCTGCTTCAATTTCAGAATCTCCAGAAGGTGTTGATTCCTCTGATTCAGGGACTGTCGCATGGATTTGCTCTGTTTGTAGAGAAGTCTCAGGTGGAGCAGCCATACCAACCGATTTAGGTAACAATTGAGGCATCAATGTAGTCTCCGCAGGGCTGCTTTAGAGTGGTCTTTTGATGTTTCGAACTGCCAAGCCTGAAGCAGAGGAGTGTTGTACTTCGGGACCAGGGACTTATATTTCTTTTGGAATGGGAAATCCCCGTCATAAAAAATGACATGTCTTGAGATATAGATCTTGCCTGTTGGAGGATAAAGGCAGCGATATCCCTTATATTGATTATTGTAGCCAAGGAAGACACATTGCAGTGACTTTGGATCGAACTTGTTCTGCATTTGAGGTCTCAAGCAATGATAGCAGGCTGACCCAAATACACGAAGAGATGAGTAATCCACTTTTCTATGAAATAGAGTTTCTTAAGGACTTACATCTTGTAGAATGGATGATGGTAGAAGGTTGATGATGTAGTTGGACGTGAAGAATGCCTCAACCCAATGCTTCAAAGGGATGTGGCTATAGAACAACATTGACAAGCCTAGTTCCACCAAGTGTCTATGTTTCCTCTCTGCCAGACCATTCTGTTCTGGAGTATAAGGACATGAAATTCTATGATGTATCCCCTTTTCTTTAAAGTGATTCTGTAGGCTCTTGTTTACAAATTCTCCTCCCCCATCACTTTGAAACACTTTAATCTTGCCATTGAGTTGATTTTCTACCATTCTTTGAAAGGCAATGAAGACTGAAACAAATTCGGATTTGGCACGCAACGGGTAAAACCAAGAGAATCTTGAGAAATCATCCACAAAAATTGCATAATATTTAAACCCTTGATTTGATATAACTGGTGATGGTCCCCAGAGATCACAATGAATTCGATCTAAAGGTTCCAATACTCTAGAATCAGAAGGTAAAAACTTTAATCTACTACTCTTTCCCATCTGGCAAGGCTCACAAACGGGAGTAGTTCTGCTCTTATTAACTTGAATTTCCTTGCAGGTTTGAAGTTGCTGAAGAATCCTTGAGTTAGAATGTCCAAGTCGGTGATGCCATGTCTCTAAGCTTGCTGCACACTGACGATTAGAATAAAACGCTCTAAACTCTTGATTCTCCAGAACATAGAGTCCATCACTTCGAGGACCCTTGGACACCACTTTCTGAGTGGTTAAATCAATGACACAAACCTTATTAGCATCAAAATAGACACCACATGGGTAATCATCGCATAGTTTAGACACAGAGAGGAGAGACTTCTGTATTGCTGGACACACTAAAACCTCGTTTAAGGGAATGGTACCTTTAGAGGAAGAGATAGTGGTGGAACCAACATGTGTTATGGGCAGGTATGCTCCATCTCCAACCAGAACTGTGTCACTACTCTCATAAGTTGTTACGGTTTGGCGGTTGCTCGTTGAGGCTATGACATGAGCTAAGCACCTGAGTTTGGATGCCATTCTCTGCCGGTGTCATCAGAAATACGAAGAGATGAGAAGGCCTGCGGTTGAGCTTCACTTTGATAATTGTTATCAAACCGATTATAGCATTTGATAACAGTGTGACCAATTCGGCAAAAAATTTGACACACTGGTCTCGATCCTGAAGATTGTGTCGAGATTTGATGTTGAGAAAAACCACGACCGCGGGATGAATATCCTCCTCTGCCTCTGTTCTGTCCAAATCGGCCACGACCCCTGGAATTGGCGTTGTATTGGGGCACGCCGGAGTCAGACCTTTCTGTGTTGAACGCTAGATGAGGTGTGACAGAGTCAGCATCATCATAGGCCTTCAATTTGTTGTCGAACCCTTGGACCTCCAAAATTACATCGGTGAAGGTTGGAGGAGGGTATATAGTCAACGAGCTTTGTATGACCGTTGTTATGGGATCGTATTCTCTGCCTAAGCCGTTGAGAAAGCCAAAGATCTTCATGGATTCATCAACTGGTTTCTCAATAGCATTCAAAGAATCACAGATTAATTTGAAATCATGATAGTAGGCAGAGAGAGATTGCTCCTTTTTGGACAGAAGCTGGAGGTGACGACGGAGGGAGAACTCTCTAGCAATGCTACTTTTGTTAAAGTTTTCTGCAAGAGAGACCCAAATCTGACGAGACGTAGGAAGATTGTGGACATGACCAAGCACTTCCTCAGAGAGCGTACCGAACAACCAAGATCGAACAAGCTGGTCTGTGCGGAACCAATCTTCATACTGAGGGTTTGGGACTTCAGTGGTGACATCGCCATTGACCACGAGGCGAGTTTGAAATGGAGCAGGGACGACTCCATTGACAAAACCGATGAGCTTTTGGCTCGACAGAAGAGACTCGAACTGTGTTTTCCAGAGCAAATAGTTGCTGTCTGTGAGCTTCAGGGTGACTGAGCTTGAGACGTGAACACTGTCTGGAAAAGGGTATGAGGTTGCCATTTCTGTACCTGTTAGGGTTTTATAAAGGCTCTGATACCATGAAGTAAAAGAGAAAATGAAGAAGATTTTGTTTATTATCAAACTTTTCTCAGATAATTTACAAGAAGGGTTTTACATTTGCTTATATAGACTCCATAGAACAATCTAGAATCCTATCTATTCACAGCTGGATTTGATAACTCATTGGATAAGGATTGAGTAAGAAGCTTGTCGTTGCTTTCATGGAGGAGCCTCTCCTTCTCCGTACTAACGTCTCTCTGTTTCGTGGTCTTTGTTGTCTTCTTCTGTTCTGTTTGACTGATTTTGTCTGATGGGCTTCGAGTGTTATGGGCCTCGTTCTCTTTCTCGTGGAGGCCCAAGTCTTCTGTTTTTGAGTTGTTGCTCACAGAGTTAAGATGAAAGAAGATTTACTAAATTTAACGATCAAGAAAAAAATGTTTAAGATTTGAGAGAATCGTATAAAAGGGACGAACAAAAAATATGAATCACATAGAGAAATATCTAACTAAAACCATAATTATAAGACTGACCAGTTCATCA
The DNA here is from genome assembly GCA_964056655.1 of Arabis hirsuta. NCBI lineage: Eukaryota > Viridiplantae > Streptophyta > Magnoliopsida > Brassicales > Brassicaceae > Arabis > Arabis hirsuta. The sequence continues at coordinate 36,367,827 of OZ053303.1, forward strand.
AAGTTTACACGTAACATGCCAAAAATGGAGATACAAAAAAAAAAAGAAAAAAGAATCAAACAAAGTTGGTAACGTATAAAAATTAAAGACATGAATTATGATGCGAATTGATTTAGGAATTGTGTTTGACTTTATGATTGATGAAAACTATATTCGATGGAAGTGAAGTTGAGAACGTACGTGACTCGATTCGTGAATTGTTGGCTCGTGGAAAAATAAACTTTTATGTCCCAAGTCTCAAACTTATCATTCATACATTATATGGAATATAGATCTGCCTCTTGTCTACTTAGTGGAATAGTTTCGCACAACAATCACATCAAACACTACCGTACGAAAAAAAATGTTTACATTTATACCTAACATGGATTGCTGAAGTCCGCAAATGTCTAATCCGCGCCTAAAATAGTCTAATTTATATGTGCTAGACGTTATTAGATTACTATTCACTTAGCATCTAACGTTTTTCTGAAATATTGTCTAACACTACTAGAAATTTGTTTTAATGCTATCAAATGATGGAAACAAATAATATTAGGGGTGGGCCTAATTCTCGTCCCGTTTTGTCTCGTCCCATTCCGTCTCGTACTCGTTCCCGAATTCTCGTACCATATATTTTCCGTATTTCCATATGGGACAAGATTTCAATTCCCGATTGGGAACGAGACGGGAACGAGAATTCTCGAAATCTCATTTGACATAAATAAATATGTATTAAATTATATTATATATATATATATATATATATATATATTAGGATCATATAATAAATTATATTATATATTACAAAAAAATAATTAAATAATTTTTTTTTAGAATAGGAATATATACTTAAAAAATATATATTATTAGATTTATGTTTTGATTTGAGATATTTATGTAGTTTACTTTTATGTTTGATTTATCTTGATTCGACTATGATTTTTCTATTTTGAACATTTATGAAATACAATTGAGAGTTTTTTTTTTCTTAATTTTTAAAATGCTTTTGATGATCTAAAGAAATATGTTAAATACATGTTATTTAGTATTTTGAACCGGTTATCTTATGAAAATTTCCGTACCGTTCTCATCCTATCCCGTTCTATCGCGTTACCGTCCCGAATTTTAAATAGGACACAAATAGGACATATTTTTCTAGTCCCAAAAATCATGTTCCCGTTCCATTCCCGTGAAATCTCGTCCCATATTTCCGTTTGCCGACCCCTAAATAGTATCGATACAATTATTATTTTTTTAAAGGGTTTTCTGCAAATAAATCCTCTAAGTGGTTAGGGTTTGCAATTTTATCTTTCAGATCAATTAAATACAGGTCAACACTCTAAGTAAGAGTCAGCTTGTAATATAACCCTTCGGATATGAAATATTGAAGAGCATTTACACTTACAAGCCTTAGAGTTCATAAATTTTACAAGTAGATTTGACCATTTGGATTTTTCATTTCAAATATTTCGATTTGATATGTAAATTTTGTGGTTTGACAAATTTAAAAAGATTATATTGTGGATTGACTTTTACTTAAAGGATTAACTTACATTTAATTGACATAAAAAGTAAAATCGCAAATTCTAACCACTTGAAAAGTTTATTTGCAGAAAACCCTTCTTTGAAATAGTTATCATTACAAGTAATAGAACATGAAGTATATTTTAAGAAATGAATTACAATATCATTTATAAATAATAATAACAGAAAGGGAAAAATCGTGTAAAGTAATATATTCTTGATCGGGGAAGGGTCTCCAAAGTATGTTGTGACTACTCAATGTATTACAAAATAGAAGATCCTCCATTTATTTATCTTTTGTTGTCGGTAATTATTGACTATATATTAGTATTTTATTGTTAACCGAATTCCTATTTCAATTTTACAACGATATAAAAAAGTTATCACCATAAGCTATCACAAATTCACAATAGTGAAGATATATCTACTAGTTTTTGAAAAATCTTAGTAGAAATATTATACATGTTTTACAGAATTAATTAATCTACTCCAAATAGAATAATAAAGTGTATCAAACTGATTAAGAGCATTACCAATCTATTTAGATGGATCAGGATCTCTACTAGCATAATACACATACTTATTTTTTCGTTAACAGGATATTTTTATGGAGAACGGTCATAATTCTATTATTATCAATTACCTGACGATCTTTTATTTCTATTATTTTAAATGCTCTACATTATTGTGAATGACATAAAATAAGAATCTACTGCTTTTGTGAGCATGAAGCTTTTCTCCTTTTTAATAGAAGGAAGGAGCAATCTGTGTGTCGTGTATCATCGTCCTCTCTTTCCTTTCCTTACTTCCTAAGTATATATGACTTTATTTTTTTAATAAATTAGTTTTTTTTTTTGTGGGTAGTGGTTGGTTTGAGATAATTTCCAAAGAAAATAGCAACTGTCTCTATAATTGATTTAGCAAAAAAAAATCTCTATAATTGTTACTATACACAAATTAATTATGAATTTAAATTGTGTAACGAAAAATAAATACTACTACCACCACATAGTTGTACATAAATAATTATATTAACTGAACCATTCTCTATTGAATTACATTTTGACTAAAAGATTCGATAATTTACATTTAATGTTGATCAAGAGAATATCAAATTAATACTACTACTACCACATTTTTTTAGAAAAAAATACTTATACTTAAACACACAAATGCTGCAAGTCATAACATTCCAACAAGGTGAGTTACGTGATTATGGAAAATATTTTGTTTGAGAGATTCCAATAGATTTGAGTTACTGACAAAATTGTCACAGTTGATACTGAATACGCTACCACTTTGGCGATGTTATTGCATCAGCACAACGACTTAAGATTTCGTAACATTTTGATTACGAGACATTATACTATATACTCTATATATAAAGAGACCCTATATAAATCCAATACATACAGAAAATAATTAAAAAGAAACCTTTGGCAGTGGCACAAATTTGGAACGAGAGAATCCATTGGTCGATCAGTAAAAGAATATTGGCAGAGTGGGAATATAAGATATGATCGTTCATTCGTTTGTTTGTTTGTTTTAATATATGATCACGTGCGTAATAAACTGTTTGTTATAAAACACAACTTGTTTTAATTACCAACATTGTTTATGAAATTATTCAATTTTTTTTGCCAAATTCCTAGGTAAGATTTTGTCTTATTTGTAGACAATAGTATATGCTGCAAAATTTGTATTACATTTAAAACGTTCGTTACCGAATACTTGTATGAATGTATTGAAAGAATTAAGAAAGTGAGTTTAATGGTTTTCAAGACGTTGATAAATGTGTAAGGTTAAGCATGAGATTATGATACAAGTGGATCCCCATTGCATTGTAGTAGTCACACGGTCGAATATATCAAACATGATTATTGCTCTTAAAATTTGTAAACGTGATTACAAAAATGTGGCCTTAGTCAAAAATTTAATATAAACAACTAAAAAGCTGACAAAAAGCACTTTAGTATTAGTGTTAATTGAGCCGCTATAACACATAGAATCTACATTCTCTTATTTAAGACATAAAGTTTAGAGGTTAAAAAGACAATTTTATGTTAGGAAAAGTCGAAAATGTATTAATGAGAGAAGCTTTTTCTCCACGATGATAAAGGGTGAATAATGTCTTAATGAGAGGAAGCTTTTCTCCACAATATTTATTAAAGTTCTTGGCAATTTTTGGTTTTATTTTAATATTGTAGGAGTAATATATTCGTTTTAAACTACGAGATAACATTTATTTTGTTTCAAAATGTAAAATATTTTCAAAGTTTTATGCAACTTATAAATTTATGTGATATTATATGATAATTGTAATCTCTATATTGGTTAAAATACTTTACTTAAACATTAATCACAAACTGCATTGTATCATATGACTTAACGTATTTTTATCAAAACAAAAAGGTCAGATTAATATATAAAGAATGTTTACGATCAGTTTGATTGGTTTGAGAAAGATTATTTATTTTGTAACACATTTTTTAAAAAGCCACTTCAATAAGTTTTGGTCAAATTCGAAATATCATTGTCTAATTCCTATTACAATTAATGATTAACCGATCAAATTCAACTACTTATATCACATTGTTTTATATACAACAATTCGACGATGTATTTTCCATGCAACACATATCCACAAGACGATTTTATCTGAAGTGGTGGACAGTTTTGTAAGTTATAATTTATATGAACCTAATATCTTTAAATATCTAGATTAGAGGATTATCGGATTACCTCCGTTCATTGTACTGGAGAGATCTTCCTGAACGATATTCTGATGGAAGATGAAAAACCTGATCTCTGAGGTAGGAGTTCATGGAAGATGGAAAGTCTGATCACTGAGGTAGGAGTTAGATTTCTCTCCCCTTGCCTATAAACTTCTCTTTAGGTGTTGTGTAGTAGGATGCCTTTATGATTGGCTAAATGCACATATTTATAGGTGGAGAGAATACCTAATTCCTCTTTATAATTTTTTTAGGATTAATCTCAACCGTCCATCAAAATAGAGATTTATTAGGAATTAATTCTATTATTTTCATTTAATTGGTTACCAAATATATTATGAAATAACATTATTGTAATAGAAAACGGATGAATAAAGACCATATAATAGAAAAAAAAATATTAATAAATATTCCTTACAAGTGTTCCATAAACGTATTGTTTTCCGTAATACATAATTAATGATTTATCAACTATCTCATAAAACTTTTCTAATTATAAGAAGTAGAAAGTATATTCAAAAGAATTTCATAAAACTATATTCAAAAGAATGAGGAATGGGTTTTGTTTTCTGATACATCAGAAAGGAAATAAAAAGATAAATATCCCATGAAAACGAAAGCAATAAGTGAGAGAACATATTCTTCATCTTCTCTCTCCTTTGCCGTTTTAGAGAGAGAAGTGTGAGGCTAAGTTAAGTGGGCGTGATTCTTACGCGCTGACTTAATGTTCAGTCAAATCTCTCTGTACGGTAAAAAATCAATGGCCCATGGGCTTCTCCGACAAAATTACCTCTAAAGTAAGCCCATTGTGGGCCCGCTTTACTTTCCCCTTGCTTTTTACCGTCTGTCCAAATGTGGGATCCACATTAAGCCCAGTTGGTCTCTCCTTTTTCTTTTCTTTTGCCCTTTTTAGTAGCAAGCACCAGGAAATTATTATTGTCCGTTAATGGCTCGATTAACATTTTTTTTTATAAAATTTGGTTCTCAATCTAATTAGTAATCCTCTTTAAATTTATGTAGCTTGTGTAATATAACTATTTTGTTTATGTAAAACTCAGGAAGAACATTGTTTATTTAGCCGTGCTCCAACAAAAATTTTGTTTTGATAATTTCAATCGTTAAATTTAACGAATTACTATTATTTTAATAATTTTATGATGAAAAAACTCGTAAAACTCCACTCATACAAAAAAAAGAAAAGAAATCATGAACCTTTTCTTAACTTCCTTTATCTTTTTCCAACTTTTTTACCTTCTTGATCATCAACATTGTGGAGCTTGTTGCATCTCTTTCAATCTAATGATATTTTTTCCAAAACAAAAGTAGAGGAACTTTATTTGTATTTTTAGTCCTTTAGAGAGCTTGAGAAGTTGCTAGTTTCGGGAAATATACATGAGAAATAATAATATTACATGTGATTTGAAGTAACTTTAGTTTGAAGGTGTCAAATTTGGTTAAACTAAAAAAAAATCCTGAAAACTGAACCAAGGAAAAAAAAGCCAATTTTTTTTCTTTTCTTTCTTAATGGTCTACATATGTTATATATGCAAAGTTTGAATCTAGACTGAAAATAAAAACTCTACTCTAATATTACAAATCAATTTCAATTGGATATTTTGTATCTATATTATTCTCAAAACCAAAAAAAAAACCCGGATTATACACGGTTACCAAATAAAAATCTTTTTGGTGTAAAAAAAAACTTTTTTGCACGCACACCCATCAAGGATAAAAAGCTTACCAATCATATCTGTTCAAAAGCCCCGCCTCCTTGTTTCTCCCAAACTTCCACAAAGAAAAAAAAAGCAAAACTTTTTTTCTCTTCTTTCTTCACATTTTGTTTCATTACAAAACATGAAAATCCCTGCTTCTTCTTCTCCTCAAGACACAACCAACAACAACACTACAAGTACTGACAGTAATCACTTATCCATGGACGAACACGTGATGCGTTCCATGGATTGGGATTCAATCATGAAAGAATTAGAGCTCGACGATGATTCCACTCCTAATTCCTTAAAAACAAGTTTTATCACAACAACAACCACCAACACAGATTCTCCAATTCTACCACTTTACACCGTCGATTCAAATCTCCCTGGCTTTCCCGACCAAATCCAACCTTCCGATTTCGAATCTTCCGATGTTGTTTTCCCCGGTCAGAATCAACCAACTGGTTACGGTTTCAATTCTCTCGAAAACATCGACAATGGTGGTTTCGATTTCATCGAAGATCTAATCCGAGTCGTGGACTGTATCGAATCGGACGAGTTACAACTCGGTCATGTGATTTTATCACGGCTTAATCAACGTCTTCGATCTCCGATTGGTAGACCATTACAGAGATCTGCTTTTTACTTTAAAGAAGCTTTAAGCTCGCTTTTAACCGGAACTAACCGGAATCCAAACCGGTTATTATCTTCATGGTCAGAGATTGTTCAGAAAATTCGTGCGATTAAGGAATATTCCGGTATTTCTCCGATTCCTCTGTTTTCTCATTTCACTGCAAATCAAGCGATTCTCGACTCGTTAAGCTCTCAATCTTCTTCTTCTTCTCCGTTTGTCCACGTGGTGGATTTCGAGATCGGTTTCGGTGGTCAATACGCTTCTCTCATGAGAGAAATCGCTGAGAAATCCGTAACCGGCGGGTTTTTAAGAGTCACGGCGGTTGTGACGGAGGAGTGCGCCGTTGAGACACGGTTAGTGAAAGAAAACCTAACTCAATTCGCGGCGGAGATGAAGATTCGTTTTCAGATCGAGTTCGTTCTGATGAAGACTTTCGAGATGTTGTCTTTTAAAGCGATTAGGTTCGTTGACGGAGAGAGAACAATCGTTTTGATTTCTCCGGCGATTTTTCGCCGATTAACCGGAATTTCTGATTTTGTGACCAATTTACGGAGAGTTTCGCCGAAGGTTGTTGTGTTTGTTGATAGTGAAGGATGGACGGAGATCGCCGGATCTGGATCTTTCCGGCGAGAGTTTGTTAGTGCTCTTGAGTTTTACACGATGGTGTTGGAAACTCTAGACGCAGCTGCTCCTCCTGGTGATTTGGTTAAGAAGATCGTTGAGACGTTTGTTTTGCGACCGAGGATTTCCGCGGCGGTTGAAACGGCGGCGGATCGGAGAAACGTTGGTGAGATGACGTGGCGGGAAGCGTTTTGCGCGGCGGGGATGAGGCCGATTCAGCTGAGTCAGTTCGCTGATTTTCAAGCTGAGTGTTTATTGGAGAAGGCGCAGGTTAGAGGATTCCACGTGGCGAAACGACAAGGAGAGTTGGTGCTGTGTTGGCATGGGAGAGCACTTGTTGCCACGTCAGCTTGGCGGTTTTAGTTTTAAACCGGGTTTGGGTTAATTTTAGACTGGTTTGGTTTAACAAATTGTATCTATATCTACGCCTTAAAATTCTCGGTTTTTTTTTCTTTTTCTTTAGTTGTGTTTTCTTTTTAATTTAATAAAAATATTTCTTATATATAGAGTCTCTGTTCCAAGGAGAGTCTTTAATTCTTCATAATCATTATTCAAAGTGACCTATTTGGAGTGTGTTGAAAACCGACGTGAGAATTCTCCGATGAGCGGATTTACTTCGCAGATTCCATCCATGGCGCTTCTCGGATCCGGCTTCACCAGTGAGGTAATCTCTTCTCTCTCAGATTCCTGTCTCCGCCTCTACGGATTTTGTTCCGATCCGTGATTTGGGGATTCTTTTTGTATCAATGATTATTTGATTGTATATGTTTGTTTATTGGGTGGATTCTGTAATCGTATCCATTCATACATCCTTGTCGAATTCTGCGGATTGTCTGATCATCGAAAACTTTAGGTCTCTGTGAATGTTTTGTCCTCTGGGTTTCATTGAGATTTATTCTGTTCCAGTTCCTATTCTCACTTTTTGGGTGACTGAGGCAAATGTTTGATTTTTTCTTCTTTATGGAATTTCAGGTTGGGTTACGTGTATTGCTTTCTCCACTTGGTTCCAATATCGTACTTCGTACAGCTTGGTGAGCTCTTTTACCAGATTCTAATTTGTACAATAAGATGAATGTTTTGGAGGAATAATTTGGGTGATTGATGAGATTATGATCTGATTAAGTAGATTCTTATTTGTTGTCATTCACATCTGAAGCAATGGGGGTAGATAGTATTTTCGTAATTATTGGCTGAGTGGACACGGGTTCTACACCTTGTTGGGAGACTTTGAGAGTATCTTTTGGATAAAAGTTAATCACTCTCTTGTTGGGGAATCTTGTATTCCTTTTGTTCTATCAATTAAAAGGTGTTGTAGCTGTAGTTGACTCTTAAGGATTCGGCTATATACCAAACTTTCATGGTATGTCTTAATCTTGTTTCTTGCAGTTGTTCCATTGGCATCGGGTTGCCTGTGTACTCAACCTTCAAGGCCATTGAGAATAGAGATCAGAATGAACAACAAAAATGGCTTATATACTGGGCAGGTTGGATATTGTGATTGCAATTGCTATGATCTTTCTAATTCGTTTCTTCATCTCTTCTTGGACTGTTCTTATGTTGGTTTATCTTCAAGAAATTTGAGGTTTCGATGACTTAGGTTCTCCTTAAGAACTTAACTTTGTGGATTCTTGTTTATATCTTGCTCACATGCCCTTCTTCACCATTGCAAATTGCAGCTTACGGTTCTTTCAGCCTTGTGGAAGTGTTCACGGACAAGCTCATTTCTTGGTATGATTGACCTCTCAAAACTATATGCAGTATTCTGATGATTTGCCAATTACGTTAGATGTTTCTTCTAATGGACTTGTTCAAGAAACAGTGTTAGGATATCATTGCCAATTGTATGCAGAGTATTGATATACCCAATGATCTCGACTGTTTGCAGGTTCCCACTCTATTATCATGTGAAGTTTGCGTTCCTCGTCTGGCTTCAACTCCCAACCGTGGAGGTACCTTTCCCAATCTCTTTGTAACCATTATCTAACATTTAAAGAAGCATTAACCCGTTACTGATCGGTTCTGCCATCTTCATTTTGCTTACGTTTCTGGGTGATAGGGAGCAAAACAAATATATGACAACCACCTTCGTCCTTTCCTTCTACGACACCAATCTAGAGTGGATCGACTCGTGGATGGAGTATATGAGGAAATGGTACATATTACTTTCTTCAGAACTCAGACCATTCCACATATTCATTAGCTGCTTCAACAAATGATCTTAAACAAAACATTTGCAGGTCAAGGTCGTTAGGTCACACCAAGGAGAAATACGGTTTGTGAGATCAATGATTGTCAAAATCTTAGGATCAGGTTAGTTTCCAAACTCGAATTTTCTGAGTACTTTGTTATTGAACTGTTGATTTGATATGGCTTTTTGTTCCAACAGTCAATGAGGTTGCCCCACCAAGCCAACGACGAGGTGAAATCGCAAACAGTAGCCCGGAACCAGAACCATTAACCGCAACAAACCAAGATTCAGAATCCGAGACCGATCATGAAGACTAGTAATAAAACAAGTGTAGTCATAGCTTTCGCAGCTTTCCACAAGCCTTATGTCAAATCTCTATTACACAAAAATGTCAAACGATTGTATAGTTATGTAGTCTCAAATAACTTTAGAGTGGTTTACAAATAAGTTCTTTTATCCAAGTGTTGAAATATCCCAATGGTCCGTTATGACTTTCCCATGTGTTCCTAAGTGTTATTTTCTTCCTTCACCATCTTTAGACCCAGCAGCATTCTGTTCTAGACTAGCTACAGCCTCTGGTCCATGCACTCTCAGTAACTCATCCTGTATTTATTCAATGAGTCTGCGTTTATGCAATTCGTAGGAAATTAAGTAAAAGTTGAGAGATAAGAGACTGCGATTTCGGATTAGAGTTTTTCACCTGAATAGAGTTGTTCTCAGTCTTGAGCTTCTCACATTCACCAGAGAGTCTTTGTAGCTCATCTCTCAGGCTTTGATTCTCATTTGTCAAACTCTCTACTCTCTGTTGAAGCTGTTCGCATTCAGCCTATACAAAGCGGTAAATTATGGAGTGAGTAACTATATGAGAAACAGAGCAAAATGATACTAACGCAGAGATAAATACATTACCTGCTTCCGCAATCTGGACCGCCTAGCAGATTCACGATTAGACTGTTTCCTTTTCTGCCTCTTCAGCTCTCGTTCATCCTGTTGAGTAAACACAGGAGTTTATAATCAGATCAGAATGGCTACTTTGCACGCAAAGATAAGATGAATGATGATTTGGTCTCACCTTCACAGCTACACCAGCCTGGGAAGACCATAAATCCATCCCGATATTCAGATTAGTCCCCGGGGCCACTGGCTTCATGGGCGCGAGCTCACCAGTAGTATTACTCTGAGAACTTGCTGTTGAAGGAAACTATACAAAGTCAAGAAAACATGAACAAGGTATAACCATAAGCTCTTGGCGAGGAAAAGCTTACCATCCGCCAGCATCTGTCCAAAACTCGGCTTTCTAACTGAACCTTGTTCCTACATTTACCATAAAATTCAATTAAACGTTGCACAAAACATTGGCCATCGAAGCAACAGAGAACACGTCAAACTCATATCAGTACCTGGTGGTTGGCAGTCTCATCATTTTCATCAGATGAACCCGCTGTGACACTTTCATCACTGCACAACATAGAAATCATAATTACATCAAAGCTTCCTCATGATGATCTGCATATAGCTCTACAATCAAACGGAAGAAGTGAACACATTGAATAGAGCGTTATGAGCCACACCTTTGAGATACACCATCGTTCCCTGAACCAGATGGCGCCTTCTCACCCCCCTCACCCTTTCTTTTCAAGTTCACCTTTGATTTCTTGCCAGAAGCTTGGTCCTTTGCAGTCTCTTTGTTGGTTGGACCAGAAGTAGGAGGCTACAACAGAAAAATGTCGAGCAATTTAGTTACTTTACCATTTGTCTATGCATGCATCTTTTCCGTGTAACAAAGCTAAAAAGCTTTCACCGAAAACTTGTATTGTGTTAATGGTATGGAGATTACCATGGGCATGTTAGGATGGGCATAGACTGCCCCTGGGGGATACATTGCTGGATACGGAACTGGGGTCCCATAAGGCGGCATCATATGGTGCTGAAAGTATCAAACAACAGAAAATAAAACTTAAGTTGGTGTTATCCAAAGACAAAGATGCAAACTTCTTTTCCAGAGGATCACATCAATAACAATACAATGGAAGCTTACTTGAGCACTCCACATATATGGGTGAGGACTAGGAGATCCAACTGGGGATGGGAAAAAAGGATTTGGAGTACCTCCCCCACCATAATAAGCCTAAAGAAATGAAACATACTATTACGTTCTGCAATCTCGGCGTTTCTCGATAAAGAAGACACTACACTAAGATAACTAATAGGCCAAAGTTGTGCCTGTGACACGAACCTGCATTGAATTAGACCAGTCTGGATACGGTGTGGGAGGAATGTCCTGCAAACAAGAGGCATATACATCAAACACACGCTCGATTAACTAAAAATTTGTTCAAACCGTATAGTTTCTGCATCCATGAAATTGCTTTTGAGTATCTAAACAAAATGAAAGAGGCGCAAAGGAGGAAGAAGAGAAAAGAAAAACCTGCGCCGATGATGCTGGTTTGGAAGGCTTAAACGGCGTCTTCTCTTCACTAGTTCCCATTGTTTATGAGCTAGTACTTGTGTTATTCAAGCTATAAAGAATGAGCAAGAATCTGTCAAGACAAGAATCTTGGAAACACCTCAAAACATCAAAAGGAAGAATCTGTATACTCTCTACTCCACATAGAACTAATACAGACAGACAACAAACAAAACCCAAGAGGAGCAAGTACACTTTATAATAATATTATACTCTAAAAGTCCTAAACTTCGGATCATGCATCATCACACACACAATTCAAGCTGCAGAAACCAGAATCTCCATATATGTTCTTAAACGAAATCTCTATACCCCTAAATTACATGAATATCTACGAAACAAGATCAATTTAACGAATTAAATCCAAGTTCTTCAACACCAAATCATCACATGCAACGGTGTTTCCATAGAGAGATTAAACGGGGAAAAAAAAGTTTAAAGAAAAAGGAGAAAGAAAACACACGAAGACACAAACCAGCTCTGATTAGACAAGTGATGTGGAAGTCCAGCTAGGATTTTAACCTAATTTTTAGAGAGAGTGAGACAAAGATGCAGACACGTCCTCTAAATCTCTCAGACAGATCAGACGACAGTCCCAGAAAAAAAAAAAACTCCGGTTACAAGCTCCAAAGAAGAGAAATTTCGATTGTTTCTCTTGTGGGTTTTCTCTTTTACTACTTCATTGAATCTTTCGGGAAACTGAAGATAGAAAGGAAAAGATGATTTTGAGATTCTCCGATCTGGTGTGGCGAAGTCCGATAGGAGGAGAAGAATTGCGAAGAAAGAGGAAAGTTTTTGTTTTTGTTTTTTTTTTTTTTTTAATTTGGGGATTTAGGGTTTTGTGATCTGACACGTGCGACAATGAGAGGTCCAGCTGTACACGTGTTACTGGATAAGGTTTTGACACGGTAGCTACAGTTGGTGTGACTCATCATGCTCATTTTTCATAAAAGGAAATTATGAAATTAGTCATCATTTTATTATTGAACAGTTAGTATCATACTATTGGCAATAAAATAAATATTCCTTTTTTGGTTATATTGATTCTATTAAATTATATTTTTGATGACTCCTAATGCCAATGGTAATTGTTAGCGTTGCAGAGAGAGCAACAAAGAAGAAATGAGAAAATGAATATTTTTTATTAATGTTTGTTTACAGCATTTGATTTTTAAATACAAAACACTGTGCCGGTTATTCAACAATACCAAAATCAATTTATGATATAGCTAACCGAGTTTTAACCAACTAACAACCTAATATTCCCCCTCAAGATGGCAAGAAGAGAAAATGTAAAGCCATCTTGCCAATTAAGGAATGGAACAGAGTCGGAAACAGAGGCTTAGTGAATACGTCGGCAATCTGACCCTCAAAACGTACGTGAAGAGCCTTGATGATGCCACACTCAATCCGTTGACGAACTTGATGACAGTCAAGCTCAAAGTGCTTCGTACGCTCGTGAAAAACGGGGTTGTTAGCTATGTGAATGGCAGCAGTAGAGTCACAATAATAGGCAACATGAGCCAGCTGAGGAACCTGCAACTCACCAAGTAAATTCACAAGCCAAACAACCTCTCGAAACCCAAAATTCATGGCCCTATATTCATATTCTGCAGAAGAATTAGAGACAATGTCCTGTTTCTTCGATTTCCATGAAATAAGTGAGGAACCAAGGAACATACAATAACCAGAGGTGGAGCGCCTTGTATCTGGACATGATGCCCAATCAGCATCAGTGTAGGCTTTGAGAATGCAATCAGAAGTAGCTGAATAAAACAAACCAAGACCAACATAACCTTTCAAATAATGTAGCTCTTTGTAAGCAGCCTGGAGATGAGTGGGTTTTGGTGAAGAAGCAAACTGACACAGCTTTTTAACGGCATAAGTAATGTCACGGCGTGTGATGGTAAGGTACATTAACTTGCCCACCAACCGTCTATAGAGACTAGCATCCTCAAGAACCGGTTCGTCAGAGTGCAGGACATGTTTAATGTTCGGATCCATAGGGATGGTAGAAGGCTTGCAGGCCAAAAGACCAATTTCCTCCAATAAACCCAAAACATATTTCATTTGACAAATGGAAATGCCAGTGTTGTTGCGAGCAATTTCAAGCCCAAGAAAATACTTCAAAGTACCAAGGTCTCGTAACTTGAAAACCAGCTTTAAAGCATCCTTCAAAACATCAACTTCAGAATCATCATTGCTGGCAATGACAATATCATCCACATAAACCAAAACTGCAACATATTTCCCATTAACATTGCAAATGAATAATGTATGATCGGTATTGGATTTCTGAAAACCAAGACTCAACAAAGTGGAACTAAATTTCATGAACCACTGACGGGAGGCTTATTTCAAACCATAAAGAGACTTTTGAAGCTTGCAGGCACCGTTGGGAGGTAAAGATTTCCCCTCCTTTGGTGTGTATCCTAGAGGCAACTTCATATATATCTCCTCATCTAAGTCCCCATTGAGGAAAGCATTGGAGATATCTAACTGAGTGAGGCTCCATTTCTTAGCAGCTGCAACAGCCAAGAGAGTTTTAACCGTTGTCATTTTGGCAACAAGTGAGAAAGTGTCCACAAAATCCACTCCTTTTTTCTGAGTATACCTTTTGGCGACTAATCTAGCCTTGTAACGTTCCAAAGAACCATCAACATGAAATTTGAGCTTGTAAACCACTTGCAGCCAATCGCATGTTTACCAGGAGGTAAGGAGCAGATGGACCAAGTATCTGTGCTTTCCAAAGCCAAGAGTTTGTCATTCATAGCCGTCAACCTGACATCAAACCTTTTGGCCTGAGTGAAAGATGTAGGCTCAGGATGCAAAGCAACAGTACAGAGATAGGCTTTATACTCATCAGAGAGATTCGCAAAAGACATATAAGAAGCCATAGGGTATGGAACATCAGTTTCAGTAATGTTGCAGTAATAATCCTGAAGGTAAGAAGGAAGCTTAGACAAACGCTTACTATTAGTCGAAACAGAATCCAGGGGTGGAGATACAACTGACTGAGCAGGCTGTGCAGATTCATTCACAGGAACAAAGTAATCACAAAGAGGAGAAGGAGACTGACCATTGATGAAGGGAAAGATGTTCTCATGGAAAACCACATTACATGAAATGTGAATCTGACTAGTTGCAAGATCCAACAACTTGTAACCTTTGTATCCAGCAGGATATCCAAAGAAAACACAAGGCCTGGAACGAGGTTGAAACTAATGACGGTTCGTGGAAGATGTAGAACTATAAGCCAAACAACCAAAAAATCGTAAGCCACTATAATCAATCCTCTTAGAAGTAAGGACCTCAAATGGAGATTTATTGTGTAAAAGAGGAGTAGGAAGCCTATTGATAAGGAAAACAGCTGTTAAGATACATTCTCTCCAGAATTCCAATGGTATTTGTGATTGAAACATAAGTGATTTTGCCACATTTAAAATGTGTTGGTGTTTCCTCTCTACCACGAAGTTTTGTTCAGGAGTCTCAGGGCATGAGTGGAAGGGAACAATGCCTTTCTTCTTAAAAAAATCCACAAATCTTAATTCTGGAGCATTATCAGACCGGGCAGCCTTGATAACTGCTTTATACTGTGTCTCAATCATCTGCAAGAACTCCGGAAACACAGTCAAAACCTCAGCCTTTGTACAAAGGAGATAAACCCAAGCGACCCGTGTATGGTCATCTACTATAGTGAGGAAATGCCGATATCCTTCAGAAGTGGGGACAGAAAAAAGACCCCATAGATCAATATGAAGAAGATCAAAAACATTAGCACATATATTATTTTGAGAGGTAAAGGAAAGGTGTTTTTTTTTGACAAGGGGACAAATAGCAAAATGAAAAGGACCTTTATTAAGATGTTTAAACCCAAGAACATCTATGATAGAATCAGTCTTAGACATAGATGGGTGGCCTAACCTATTGTGCCATAAAGCTGAATCTACAACAACATTTGCATATAGAGTAAAATGTTGTGAAGAAACACTCCCTGCAACATCAGCTTTATCTAAAACGTATAGATTCGAGATCTGCTCACCCTTCCCAATCATTAACCCCTTGATAGGATCCTGTATCATACAAGAATCAGGATAAAAAATGACTATATAACCCAAATCCATTGTAAGCTGACTAACACTCAAAAGGTTCAGCCCGAAGTCCGGAATATAGAGTACATTGTTCAAAACAATTTGATCAGTCAATTTAATACTGCCAATACCAGCAATCTGAATACCAAGACCTGTGTGCAGTGTGACTGAAAAATTCAAAGAATCAGAAAGATTGACAAATCATTTTTATCATGAGCAACATGATGAGTAGCTCCACTATCCACAATCCAGGATTCCGAACAAAGAAAGTTGTTTGTGGCTCTTAAGGCACCAACAAATTTAATGGTAGAAGTAGAGAATGCCATACCGGTAAGGGTAGTAATCATTCCACCAGAAGAAGAAGCCATCTGATTCACCTTAACAGGCGAAGAGGGAAGCTGAGAATGAAAGTATTCAATGATTCCTTGAATCTGGTATTTGGAAAGATTAGTGGGAAGTGGAGGAAAAGCAATCTCTGAACCCTGAACAGCAAGTTGAACAACCAAAGGCTTGGAAGAACTAGAATGTTTAGCCAATGAAGTTGGTTTCTCAGGTTGTTGCTTGTTCTTGTGCTTGAAACCAATCGGATAGTCGTGTATCTTGTAACAAGTATCCACCGTATGGCCATTATCCACAGTGTGTACAGATAGGCATGTTGGTTTTATGAGAATTGTACTTTGACTAAACAGCATGAACAGAAGCAGGAACCGGGTCAGAGATTGAAACCTGAAATGCAGAAGAATTAGGCATAGAGGTGATGTTTCTCTGACTATGATCATGATCAAGAAGATTGTATATCTGAGAGAGGTCTCGAATACGTTTTTTCATGATAATTTGGCTTCTAATGACGGCATATGACTCATTTAAGCTGGCCAAAAACTTTATCACTTTGGCATGCTCGTTCTGCGTCTTAGTTGCAGTGCAATAGTCACAATGATGACAAGTTTTAATGCAACTTGCTCCATCCAATTCATCCCAAAGTGTCTTGAGGGTGGTAAAGTATGTAGCAAGATCCATAGAGCCTTGCTGCTGCTGAGATAACTGATAAGACCTTGGAAGATTAGTGATGTGAAAACGAGTTAAAAGATCCTTCCATATCTTGGATGCATCATTGAACCTAAGAATACTCTTGTAGATCTGCTTAGAAACCGAATTCAATAACCATGACTTCACCATTGAGTTACATCTTGACCAAATACGGAAGTTACGATCGGATTCACAAGGACGTAGGAGAGAACCATCAACAAAAATTATTTTGTTCTTAGCATCTAAATCGATGGTCATCGCGATACTCCAGTTGTCATAGTTAGATCCATCGAGAACTTCAGAGATAAGAGAGATACCAGGGTTGTCACCGTTGGTAAGGTAAAATGGTGAATGGATGTTGTCGAGCGAGTCGGAAGGTACGATCGGCAAATCAGACGAAACCAGAGACGATTTTTCAGGAATAAAATATCGCCAAGCTGAGGACGTTGTCGCTTCGGTGAGACGACGTGCGGACTTACGAAGAACCACCATTGGATTAGATCGGGAGCTCAAAAGTAAGATAAATCGTGACTAGTACGAGATCTGGCGGAATAACCAGAAAATCGTTCACGGAAAAAAGAAAAAGTTGATCAAGAGAATCACCGATCAGTCGAGGTAAAAAGAACGGAAGAAAGGAAGAGCTCTGATACCATGTTAGCGTTGCAGAGAGAGCAACAAAGAAGAAATGAGAAAAGGAATATTTCTTATTAATGTTTGTTTACAGCATTTGATTCTTAAATATAAAATACTGTGCCGGTTATTCAATAATACCAAAATCAATTTATGATATGGCTAACTAGGTTTTAATCAACTAACAATCTAATAGTAATCCTTTTAACTTAAGTTATATCATTATTTGACGACAAAAACAAAAACAAAAACAAATAGCTATATTATTATTTACAGACGAAAAATGTCGTTTGAAAAATTATTATTTAGTTAAAGTTAATTTGTTCTATAGCCAATTTTATATTATGTCAATTCGCTTTTTTATATAAAAAAATATCAAAATCCAAAGTTTTCAAAAGAAACCGATTACCAATTAATATGATATGTCTAAAACGTAAAGAAAAAATGAAAAAAAAACCATTGGTTTCTACAATTAAAGTTTTCAGGCAATTTTTTTTTAAGTTTCAGTACACTAGAGTACGTTGGGTAGTCTATGCCATTAAAAAATAGTTTAGAATTTGATCCAATAAATTACGATAAACGATTATATTGTTACATATTTGTATACACTCTCATGTCTCATCCAATACGTTACTTTAATAGGAAAGTCGTATATATTTTAAATAAATAAATTCGTAGGGAGTTGGTGCCCTTCTTTCATTGTAAGAAAAATATATATATTCATTACTTTTGCTTCTCCGCCAATGATTGGTTGTGTTTATGTCAACAAGGTTTTTTTTTGTTTCATATAAAAGTAAGTTGCTTGAGGAAAACTATTTTTAGACCAATGATTTTCCAATATATATTTTTCTTTTTGAATTACGCCTTAATTTAAGCATATAAATCTACTATGGCTTAACTCTGTTTTTTTAGTATGAGGCCTATATGGTGGATCTGAAAAACCCAAAAATTAACTTGGGCTGTGCAAAACTATTTTATTTTATAAAAAAATAGTCTATATTTGATAATTTAAAAATGTGTAATTTTAACAAATTTTGGGTCTTCAATTACAATAGAAAACTAGATTTTGACCCGCACTTTGTGCAGGAACATACGTTTTTTATGTTGTAAGCTAAAATTTCGGATTGTGTCTTATATAATATGTTCAAAGTGTGATATGTATTGTTTTAGTTTGTAAGTAGAATCGATTATATTGAAAAAGTATGATTAGTTTTTTTAGTTTGAAGGTAGAGAATAAGTATGTTAAGTATTGAATTTTATAATGAATAATCATTGTAGTTGGTATACATAAATTATAATATTTAGTTTTGTGCATGTACGAATGTCTGTCGTATCAATTATTTAGTTTTGTGCATATACGTATGTCTGTTGTATTTACTTATGGAATAAGAATGGATTATAATATGGCAAACGTACTGAATCTCTGTGTAATAAAACAAATCTAAAATAAGTAAAAAAAACCAAAACATAAATTGTAGATGTAACTCCGAAGATTTGATCGAAAACGCAAAACAATAATACTTGAGAGTCTCCATCGCCGAAGATTGATCAAACTCTTTAATCAAGTTCAGAAACTAATCTGTAAAAAAAAAAAAATTTTAAAAATGAAGCATTTGTAAGAGACGAATTTGAAAGAAGTTGAATAGATGAATATCCATACCTTCATCACACAACAATTGCGAGTCAATATTTTGGAAAACCTCTTTGAAAACAACGTTCATAGTCTTCTTCTGAGTTTTACCATCGCTATCTACAATAAGAACTTTCAAACCTTTCTTGGAAGTCACTCTAGAAATAGCCACATATAGCTGACCATGCGAAAACACTGGTCGAGGCAAATACAACTCAACTTCTCTAAGAGACTGTCCTTGACTTTTGTTGATGGTTATCGCAAAGATAACGGATAAAGGTAGCTGTCTACGACGCATTTTGAAAGGTAATCTTGTGTCTGAAGGAGTAATCAATAACCTAGGAATCAAAACCTTTCGACCAATATTGTCTCCTGTAATAACACTTGCTTCAATCATAAACTCATACATTTGTGTCACTTGAAGCCTAGTACCATTCATCAAGCCTTCTTTCGGATCGTAATTCCTAAGTAACATGACCGGACAACCAACCTTTAGTCGTAACTCATGATTCGGTAACCCAGGAACCTTAATGCTATTAAGAAAATCTGGAGTGAAACCATAATCCTTTAACGAAATCTCATCAGAAGGATCGATACTATCAGCACTTAGGTACACCTTCTCTTCACTTGTTTTCCAAATACCGCAAAATGTTATTAATAAATTTAGTTAAGCCAATGAATATTTAGTAAATTGTACCGAAAATTCTAATGTAGACTAACCTTGCAATTGAGAAAGCATATATTCATTTATCTGATTCACATCATCATTTGTAGGACACAAAATTGCTCTCTCTTGCCATAATTCTGGTTCTTTATCTTCTTCCAAAGCTTGCAAATCTCCATAAACAGTTTTGGTGATAGTTTCAATTGGGTCATTTGAATCTGTAATAAGAAACTCATCTGGAATATCAATAAGTGATTCCCCATCATTAGAATCACCAATCTTACCATCACCAACATCTAAAATCCACTCTGAAAATTCCGTAAGATCTTTTGCTTCATCAAATGTCAAATTATTTGAAAGCAGACGCATGTTCTTCGTAAGTTTCAACACTTTACAATGCTTCCAAATATAAGACGCATTTAAAGCAGCCAATACGATCTCTGCTCGACTACCACCATTAATAACAGGAAGCACTTGCCTGAAATCTCCTCCAAAAACAACCACTTTGCCTCCAAAAGGCTTGTTATATTCATTTCCAATGATATCCGATAAAATTCTATCCAAAGACTCGAAACAATATGTGTTCATCATTGGAGCTTCATCCCATATTATAAGAGATGCTTTCTTAACTAAAGCAGCAAGATCCGATCCACGACTCATTTTACACGTAGAAAACTCATCAGGATTAATTGGTATTCCAAATCTTGAGTGAGCTATACTACCACCTTGTAAAAGTAGAGAAGCAATTCCGCTAGAAGCAACATTTAGAACTATTTCACCTTTGCATCTAATAGCAGAAGAAAGAAGAGTCCATAGAAACGTTTTCCCAGTACCTCCAAATCCATAAACAAAGTAAACACCACCTACATTGTTTGAGACTGCTCCAATAATCTCATCGTAAATTTTCTTTTGCTCAGCTGTTACCTTTTGGATGTCCTTATCATGACTGATTTTCAATTCGTCTTTGTTGTATCTTTGTTCATAAATAATCAGAACATTAGTATCATCTTTACCATCTCTTGGAGGTTGTGGCATAGAAGTAAAGTACGTCAATGAGCTTCCACTGCTTCTCAAAATATTCTCTAAATCTTCAAGTGCATATCTCTTTTTGTCATCGTCACTTAAGCAGAGATCTACTCACAAATATGAAGGAATAAAGTTTGAATCAATGATATAATTAACAATAAAAAAGCTTGTGTGAAGGTAATTAGCTAGCAAACCTGGTATGTTAAAATATTGTCTCTTTGAACTCTCAATATCGTCTGACAAAATATCCCAAGTATGTTCCCAAACTCTTTCTGGCTGAGATAAACTACCAGATAAAAGCATAACCGCAAAAATTGATCTTAAAAATTTCCCTGTTCCAGCAAAGCTTGCCCTTTTAAGATCATCAATATATTCCTGGTCGTCCTCGAGTAAACCTCTAGCAAAGCACACATCCTTGAACGTTGGGTAAACAATGCCGTTATAAGTTCTTATATCCTCAAAACACGTAGGACCCCTTACAATGTTCAAAAGAATCCTAAAATAATAAGCTTCTTCTAGTCTACGTGGAACGTAATTTATCCTTCCGATGGAAAACCCCCTTTGACGTTTCTTGAACATTTTGAACGTAGAATCCCATGTGAAGTGATTAGGAATCTCAGCAAAAGTCAGCTTTTTCGCAAGATCATCAACTTTACAAAGATCAAACCAAGCTAACAACTTTTTCTTTTTCATTGTTTCTCTGTCCAAAACTATTTCAACTTCATCATCGTCTTTAAAATAAACCATTTGTTTACCTGGAAGATGGAAAGCAAGCTTTTCGACGGGAGTAGAACGATAATGTATAGGAAATTTCAGAATTCGCCATGCAGCTTCGCAAGCAGATACGTATCTGAAAAATTTAAACTCGATAAGATATATATCATAGAATTAAGCAATGAAGTTACTCAATAAAAACATAGTATTTACCTGCAATCAAAAAAATCTTTGATCTCATTCACTATTTTTCGATAAGAGATCGTGTTTTTTTCTCCTTCAACACTGCCACTGGCAGTTACCTTCTGCGATGGTTCAACAACAACAGATACACGATCTGGACCTTTATTAATATACTTGAATAAGTATTTAATAGAACCTGATTGATTGCACCATTCCACATTGATGTGAGCTCGATAACGAAGAGACAATGTCCTGTTATAAGGAATGACGTATCGGACATCACATTGAATACCATTCTTGTCAACAACATTCTTTTTCTTTTTACTTATTCTGTATACTGGGAAACCATCTTTGTCGATTTTGGTTTTTTCAACATGCTGCTTTGGATAAAACTTTGAACATTTTCCATCAACCATACATGGTGACTTAGGGTTTGCAACACCACAAGGACCATGAATCATCATTTCACTAACAACGCTATAAAGATCAGGATCTTTGATAGGATCAGGGATCTCAGCAGATATCATCTTATCAATATCTTCTGGTTTTGGCATTTTATGCTTTGGATCCATCCATAATAATATGTGAGCATGTGGAAGACCTCTTTTTTGAAACTCAATCGTGTACATCGCTGGAACATTAAAATTTTTAAAAACGTTAGTCATCACTATAAACAAACATATAATGCAAGAAATAGTAATTTTAAACTTACATGAAATAGTGTCACCCAATATGTTGGACACGGTTAGATCGTGCATCAATGAATCCAGCTTCATCTTGAAAACTCTACAAATGATATCTGGCCTATCATCATTATTAAGATTGCATTTCTCTAAATATCTTGTGATTTTCGGCCACTTTGGGTTGCATGTGAACGTAATGAAAAGATCTGGAAAACCAAACTGTTTGCATATAGCCATAGCATCTAAATAATTTTGCATCATGTATCGAGGACCACCAGTAAAAGATGCAGGTAGTAATGTGCGTGTTCCTTTATCACGAAGATTTCTTATTCCTTCACTTGCAGATCGTTCAATACTATCAAAACTTTCTGACCGTAGAGTCGACTGATTCATGCTCAAGTAAGAAATCCTATTACTCTCTATCATAGTGAAACCATCAACCAAAAACTGTTGGAATAAACGTTTAGACTAAAGAAGGGTATGCCACTCATTTGGGCGATCTTGAATTCGGAATGCAAAATATTGGCGCATACTGATATGTTCCCGAACCTTCTTCTTTGCATATAGTGCGGGTAAAGATTTTTTTATACCAAGTTGGAACCCATCATCTCCGTAAGGAAATATTAGAGGATATTTAAGAGCCAAATACGATGGATGAGTTTCCGATATACGTTTTAGTTTCCCACAAGTTCTTTCTAGAATGATATCCCGAGTATGATGTTCAGCACGGAAGTCTCCAGGTATTAAGGCAGCTACTTCGGATACAGTCGGGATATTGTACCTTCTAGCATCTTGTTTCCGATCATTGATAATCCTCATATGAAAAACTTCATCAGGATCAGTATCAAATCTATCTCTTGCAGCTCTAAAATACTTCACTTATGGGTTCACCGCATCTAACATTTTGATCAAAACTTGAATGATTTCCGTTCTAAATTTGTTTCTTTTACAAACAGTATGGACAACCTTCCCTTTACTAAAGAAAAGCAAAATAGTAAATGTTAGAAATAATTAATATGTTTATATAAATTAAAGTCTATATATTCAAAAAAAGGTACCTCATGACAGTTTTTCGATTCTCAACCTCATTATGAGTGTCAACAAATATAGTTGGGAGAATTTAGCGTAGTCATCAGGTTTTGGTTTCAAACCACCAATTCTATGATAATTTTGACCATGTAGATGAAACATCTGAGGACCTCTCCCTTTTGGAACACACTTGTCGACCTCTCCCCCTAGCGAAGTAAATGAGAACAACATGTTGTAAGCTCGGATATTATCACGATAATGTTTGCTGAGATCATCGTCTCTTGTAAACAAATCATTGATACATTCGGGTGGCTCCCATAAATAAGGCAGCTTCACTTCTCCTTTAGCACAACAAAGAGTGAACACCGGATTTAAAACTTTTCTTCTTTTATTTATGCGTTCGCCATACCAAAATTTTGCTCCACAATATTTATACAAATAGTCTGGATCTCCATCATCTATATAGTCTGCATTATTTTAAGTGTAACAAAATAAATCTAAAATGAACAACAATTAGTATAAATAACGTAAAATATTTTAAATAAATACCTTTATATGTCTTCGCTATTTTTAAAGTAGTAGAACATTTCCTACCCAAATTTCTTTTCGATACCAGCTTTGACATAGAATCCCGATTTACATGTTTGAATGTCGTTTGAGGAGAGTCCGCATAATCTAATTCAACAGAAGAGTCATCCAAATCATCATCTTCAGATTCATCTTGACTACTACAATCAAATGGTGTCGAACATCCTCTTCATCTAAGATAGTATAAAAAAATATATTAATTTTTAACACTATGTGATGGTTTTAAACTATATACATATTATAGATTAATAAATGATTGAGATTAACACTCACCATCGGTTGATTCTTCTAACAAATCTTGGCAAAAAGTTGCATGATTCAGTTTATTGGCTAAGCTTTGATCCTTCCGATTTTTTCTAAAACCTATTAAAAACCATAAAATAAGAAATACAGTAAAAGATTAATCCGCAACATGAATGACATAATCTCTGAATTGTAAACAAAGTTACCAGAACCAGAAGTTTGATCCATTGTAAAGGAATCATGTATATGTTTATCTTGAATAACTCGATTAGTCTTGCATTTCGAGAGAAAGCTGTTTTGAGAAGTTTGACGCACAAACTTCTTTGATCTAAAGTCTGTATATATTCAAATAAGTTTAGCCCAATTAAAAACAAAGACTAAGTTATCAAGAATAGGGAAAAATTACTAAATATAAATAAACCAAATAACGTACTTGGTGAGTTATGGGCCGAATCTTGAATATAAGAAATCGGAGTATTGAACATTGGACTACTTGAAGGTTGCCTAAACTGAGTGATGCAAGAGTCCATCACTTTTTCTTAATAAAAGAAAAGATAAACCAAAAGAAAGCCAATCGTTAACAAATTTATAAAAAATAGAGTATAACAATGAAGGAAATATATTTCATCTTAATTGAGTAATAACTTACTCGATGGTTTATGTTGAAAGTGTTCGATATAAGATACTGGAATATTGATCATTGGAGTACTGCGAGAGATCGGAATCTGAGTGATGGAGGATTCCATGACATTTTCTTATAAGAAGAAACAAAATAAAAATAAATAATATACAAATGTTGCATCATTTAGTAAGTAAATAAACTTAATTAAAAGAAGAAATAAATACGTGTAATATAGCAAACGTACGTGATAAAGTGCGGTTTGATTCTTGGAAAACACCAATAGGAACATCGAACATTGAAGTACTTGCAGTACCAAGGGTTTGAGTAATGCAAGATTGCAAAACATTTTCTTATGAGAAGGTGAAAAAAAAAGAAAAAACAACAATCAACAACTATAACCAAGAATTTGACTAAGTAAATAAACTCAATTAAAAGAACAAATAAGCACTTGTAATATAGCACACATACGTGATAAAATGCGGTTTGGTTCTTGCAAAACACCAATGGGAACATCGAAGATTGAAGTACTTGCATTACCAGGAGTTTGAGTAATGCAAGATTACAAAACATTTTCTTATCAGAAGATGACACAAAAAAAGAAAAAACAACAATCAAAAACTATAAGTACGAATTTTTCTAAGTATATAAAGAAATGAGATAATCAAATAGAAGCTACATGTATAATAAAAAGTACTTACGTGATGAAATGCTCGATGATTTTTGCATATACGAAATAGGAATGTTGACCATCGAAGAACTTGGAGAATCATTAATTTCAGGATTGGTCGATCTGATATCATTTTCTTTATACTTTTTCTTGATTGGTGATTCCAAACACTCTCTATACGGTCTTGTTGGTTGTACCGTAGTTCCACCATTTGTAATATCTCCAAAAACTTTTCTGAAAACAGAAGAAACATTAACAGATGATGTCTTACTAATACTATCACACTTTGAAGTTATATTCATCAGCGAATTTTTGGTATGACGGCTTTTCTTCGATTCTTGTGTATCATGTTTAAGACTTGTTCCATCATCATCTTTCCTCTTTCTCATATTGAGAAACACCTTTTTTCGCTGCAAGACCACAGAAGAAGAAGAATTTCGAGGAATTGGACTACTTTGGATGTGAAAACGGGTCGACCAAAGAAATAGATCTAGTATATATGTAATAGTATGTATTTTGGTCTTGGTAAATAAGAAGGCGTCTGCCATGAAAACTTCAAGAAGAAAATCAATAGTGTTTTTATAAAATTATAGGTCGAATAAAATAATTTGATAAGATAAAAATTCTCCAAAACTATGAGGACTATATAACTCCAAGACCATACAATACACTAAACCAGTCGATCAACCCCATCATTACATCATGTAATTTACATGCTACATTATCCATTTTAACAAAGTTATTAAACTCTACTAATTAAAGGAACAATATAAGAAGGGTTATTGTGAACTGACTACCGAGTTCGTTTCCTCGACTTCACTATGAAGGATATTCGTGCCTCATCAGATGACCTGCCTCTCTAAATCTAAAGACTGCGAAACTTACTGCTATGGGGTCGAAAGAAACTTACTTGTAAAGTGAGAGCTCTAACCGAAGCACAAGTTGAGGGAAGTTAGCTCACGGATATGAGAGCTTTTGTACCAGTGCTCTCTGTTTCCTTAGTTTCTTGGTTTGTTTGTGGGCTATGGGGTCGAAAGAAAATAGGTAAAGAAATAGATCTAAATCTAAAGGGAAGAAATGCACTGCGATGGAGGCTTGCACATCTTCTAACACGTTTATTTTTGGTGAAAAAGGTTGTAAAATGTTAATGAAAATCTCGACCTTTGCTGTAAATGTTTTCCTTTATAAAAAACTACTCCACAAAAAAAGGGTAGATATTTCGCAGGAACCAAATATATTAGATTCCATGATTTATATTTAAACCATTGATTAACAATTATTTTGCTATAAGGCAAGAAAATATAGCATTTAAGATTTTGGCATCAAACAAATTTCGTGATATTTAGGAAGATAATATTTAGTTACTAACAAATAGATAAGATAGTTAATATTCTCTTAATTACACTTATAAATTCTACAAAAAATTCGGCAAAATATTTTAATTTCACGAAAGTTTGTTAGTTTAATTATTTTAATTATTTATACGAAAGAATTTTTTCCTTTAGTTTCTGATTTATACGAAAGTTTAATTATTTTAATTTTTGGCAAAACATTTTAAAGAAAGATTTTTTAGGTTAGGAATGAAAATCTTTGTGGTTAAGATATTATGAGTATAAATCTTTCTTTCATTTATGTTGACTTGATACCAAAGTTGTAGATTTCGGTATAAGGCAATAATATTTCTTTTACATATTATCTCCCCAAATTTCGGTGTAGAGAATATGGTTATAAGGCAACATCAAACAAATTTAATTAGATTTGGGGAGAGAATACGTAGATACTAAGAGCTAGATAAGGTAGTTACATAATTTGCATTCTTCTATAGTTTCACCATGTCGGGTCAAAATTCAATATGGGGAAAAAAATCATTAAAAGAATCAATGGAATACTTCAAATGGAATAAGTTAGGTAAACCGAGCAATCTAATTTCAAACTTAGACCACAAGCAACAAACGTCTGAAATCTTTGTCAATGGTAATGACCGTCGAGTTCATTACGTTTGAGTACGGAGGAGCCATTTTACGAATTAGGTAACTACCAAAGGATTAGAGAAAGACTTTTCTTGGTTGCTTGTGGTCTAAGTTTTTTCTTCAAATCGATCCGTAATTTGGAGATTCACCTCTTCTTATTATAAATTTTTCTATTTCTCTCTCTCCCCACACTTTCCCTTTTAGAAAAATCAAATCTATGTTTCTTAAACTTTATCTGAAAATGTAAGATGTTTCATAAGAGAGCAACAGATCTCTGTATATCTCTATGTGACAAAGAATCTCTGATTCCCTAATTGCAAGTAAATTATAAAAGGGGAATATAATAAAAGCCTCGAAACCAAATGAATTGTACCGTCATTGGAAGCTTCAAGAACAACTTTTTTTGTGGAGATTTCAATAAAGCTCTTAATAGAGACCCAAAAATTTCCACCAGAATGTTCCAACTACTACCTAGATTACCGCATTAATCGTAGCCATCACGAATCTAATCTTGAATACATAAAGAGAAGAAATAATTACGTTTCTATAACTAATTTAGAGTAAATGTAATATTAGAATATAATACGTTGCTCTGTTTTGATCTATTAATTTTGAAAATATAAAGAGAGAAAAAAATATGTTTCTCTTTACGTAATTAATAAAAAAACTTGATTTTATTTCAAGAAATATAAGAAGCAAAATAATATCCCAAAAAAACCAGTTGAATTATAGAAAACTTATTAAAAATACCAAAATCCATAAGTTGAAAACAAAATGAAAACGAATCCCTTAAAACAACCATTGTTATGATTTCTCGATCTTCACTTGAACCAATCCTCCAGCCAATTTCGGTTTGTTTTCACCAACTGCCTCATTCGAAGGAGACTTCCCACCAGTGATAACACAATCAAAATCCTGGACACCATCATCAACCCCATCAATCCGCTTAGATAAATCCACATTCGAATTGTTCTTCTTCGGAGAATCCCCATTGGATGCAACCATGGCAACGTTAGAGACGGTATTGCATGAATCAATATTATCAATTCTAGTACAATGTTTCTTTGTGGTAGAAGATTCAGCTCTGGACTCGACAGCCAAAATCCGGTCACGTTTGGAAGAAGGAGTACCTAAACTTGCAGATAAGTCCTCTGATTGTTCTTGACTAAAAGTCAACATCATAGGAAGCTACAAATACAAAAACATCATTGACCAATGCTGGAAAATTATAAAAAAAAAATATTTTTATACCATTCAAAGATCATACCTGGTCACCGGAGACAATTGAATTGGGGTTGATATGATCATCAGATAAAGCTAAAGCATCCGAATCAACATTAACAATATCTTCTCCAGACAAAACTTTTATAACTTTGAATGTATCATTCCCTTGCCACAGGTTTTCTTTCTCAACGGAAATGAGAAACTGAAATGTTTTCCCAATAACATTTTTCAGAGCTAGAGGAATATCATTTGGATCTTCAATCTGAAAAATGCGAGATCAATTAGTAATAAATATTTGTAGTAATCAAGTACAAATATAATTGTACGAAGATAAAAATTTAGAATCAAACAAACCTCAGTGTACACTCCGTTTAAAAGGCTATCAGCAGAACAACTGACAACTTTTTCAGCAGGTGTATCAAATAGCAAGCATTTGGATTGACCAGAATAATCCATCACAATAAGGTGCAAATTGTACATATTCTCCAATGTGTATGATGTCAAAAGTATTACATTTAAAAAAAAATAAAACTGATGAACGTAATAAACCACAAATACCTTGAAATGACGGATGTACCATTGGCGTTATTACAATTCTCACAATGGAATGATTGCTTCTTCTCCAACTTACCTATGTGCTTCTCCTTTGTCTTATTCTTGTAAACCCTAAGCTTACATTTCTTCTTGTAAAATTACAAAGATCCCTAATAGAAAACGACAATAAGAAGGTCCGCGTGTTGACCCGATTGAAGACTCTAAAAATGTCCAAAATTCAACAGATAATTACTGAAATTGCCACTGAAAAATTCCAAAATTACCCATTTCAATTGAATTTCTATAGTTTAAAACCAATGGCAATTTGAGTAATATTAGATATGATTTTGGACATTTACTCTAAATGACTTCTCTTTTAATAGTATAGAGATATATGTTTTGCAACACATAAAATGAACTGCACGAGCTTACTAGATTACGTTTTTCCTCAAAGTACTCAGTCTGCTGTCTCGATCTGTTTTGCAACACCTCTCAATCAACGTTGAATACGTGACCGTGTCTGGAGTCAGATCCATTTCTGGCATTGCCCTGTAAAGGACGTCAGCTTCTCCATATGCACCCACTAATAGAAATGCTTTCCAGAGAATGTTGCACATAACCAAGTCCATAGGGATATCAGCTTCTACAAATCTACGCCTAATTTCTAAAACAGCATCAATATTCTCTTCCTTGATATAACTTGTGAAAAAAACCTGAAGGAGAAGCATGAAGATCCCTTGCACGATCACTGCAGCTACTTAACAAAGCTGGAGAAAGCCCTTCGTTATTCTCAATCACTTGATCTTCTTCTTCAATCGCCTCAAACACACTTGCAGTGGCAAGCTCAGCCTGTAATAGCAACTAAAAACCATTAGCTCAAATTCTCAGAAAAGCATAATTAAAAGAGATTTTGTTTTAAATGTAACAAATGTATTATGTTCTACCCTTAGCTTTACGCAATTGCTCCCTTCTGTTATGCTCTACTCCTAAACCAGTACACGAAACAAAAATGAAACTAAGAATAAATTTAGCTCAGAAGCCAAATGTAACAAATGTATTTCATAGAAGAAATACCTCACAAAGGAGTCATTTTCTCATAAAACTGAGCTATAAGATTATACCAATAAGTCCAAATATCTGAATATGAGTAAACGCATAATGCAGACCTCATCAAAGATAATGAGAACAGAACCATTATCAAAACTTAAACATAAGACAATGTGCTCATAATATTTTTGTATATACACAAACATTAAAAAAACGCACATAGAGCAATCTCTATGCCAAGTCATAGTCAAAAGTAAGCAACCAAAGCAGATCGAACTCCATTAATTCGTCCTTCCAAAAACCCAGATTTCACAAATCAGTTCACTAAAAACATCTAAATCCATATTTCACCAGATTAGTAGCAAACCAAAACTCTGTTCAAGAAGTCCAAAATGCCATCAGAACCTTGAATGGTGCTGTAAGTATCTTTCTCCACTCTCTTTCCTGCTAAAAGTTATCAATCCTTTGCTTGGTTGTATATTTTGGCCATTTATCATTGTTATAGCAATTGTGGAAAAGTCTAGATTTCATCAAAAATCTTATAGCGCAATTAGAGAACAAAAACTTACAGCTTGAAACGATTTTGCAGCGCGATGCAAGAGAGGCAGAGGAAGAAGAAGAAACCCACAATTCACCGATGAAAATTACAAAGATCCCTAATAGAAAACGACAATAAGAAGGTCCGCGTGTTGACCCGATTGAAGACTCTAAAAATGTCCAAAATTCAATAGATAATTACTGAAATTGCCACTGAAAAATTCCAAAATTACCCATTTCAATTGAATTTCTATAGTTTAGATAGAAATTCTAAAACCAATGGCAATTTGAATAATATTAAATAGGATTTTAGACATTTACTCTAAATGACTTCTCTTTTAATAGTATAGAGATAACAAATAAAATAGTGGGCTGTGGCATTTGCACATGTTGCTCATGTTCAGAACCGCCCATGTGATTCAATATACATAAGATTAAATTTAAAAAAAATGGATAAAAAATTTCTGATTTCACCTTAAAACAGAAACAATACTGATAAAACCTGATGTTTCTTCTCCGTGCCAGTGTTTCAAAGTCTGGATTTAGGATCGAAAGGTAGACGACGAAGGCATAGATTCTCTGTTTAGGTTTAGCAGAGACTACCATTTTCCCTTATAAATCATAGATGTGTAACCTAATGTGTTGGTTAAATCCTCAAACCGGTTACTTGTTGGGTATTTAAGGTTAAAGCACTTTTTAAAAAAATTCAATATTAATGAAAAATCTTTTAATAAAAAAAAATAAAACCTCTAATATAATTTATTTGAATTAATGTAGGGCTAATTTGTTTAATAACACAAAAAAATCTATAATTAAAAAGCTAGCAAAAGGCATCTGTGATATGTTTATATCCTTTAAATGTAGGTTAATTAGTTAGACTTTGAATTATAGTTATTTTTTTGGATTATTTAACCCCAATTTCCTTTTAATTACACAAAAGGCAAACACTGTAAGAGAAAAAGAGGTTCTTAGCCCAATTAAAGGTTTAGTAGGTTAAAAAGCCCAATTAAACGCGTCGTCTCGTTTCAATAAATCACGGCCCTTTTCGTGTTTTTCCGCTTCTCAGTAGCAATTCGATTTCTCCGACGATTCGATTTTCCGACGATTCGATTTTCCGACGAAATTTCTCTCCGACGAATCAATCAGAAAATGGCGAATTCGGGAGACTTCTGTTGTGAGAGATTGGAGGTAAGTTTTGTTTTGGGTTTGCTTAAGATTTCAGAAATAACCCAAACATTCACCGATTGTTGTGAAACACAGAATTTCATGCTGGCATCTCTTCCTCTGTTGCGATCGATAATGGATACCGAAGAACCTCCGTTAGATGGTCTCATATTGTACCCTAACACGGTTCGTAGTTTATTCTTTGGAAAGATTGTTCTTTTGTTCTTGTACTGGTTTCTTGATTATTTTTCTTTTGTTTTTTGATTCCAGTTTGTCTGTGGATCCGAAGAAAACAATGAAAGTGCAGGTGGGTTTTTTTACTTTGAATATCTCTTGATGATCAATGGTGTTAAGATCAACCTTTGAATTTGGGTTCAAACTTTTTCTTTACAGGATTAGCTTTAATCACACGTAACCAGGCTGTGTTGTGGACTGAGTGTGAACTGTTCAATTTTCAGAGCATAGAGTTTGCTAATGAATGGACAGTGATGGACAGTCGCACTTCGGGTATCAAACAATGGATCTTAGAGGTAATTGTTATTAGAGTAGTTAATACTCGACTTCATCTATCATTAAGAGTAGTTAATACCATCTCTTCTTCTTCTCACTTGTCTCTTCCTTACTGATTTCCAGAATCTGCCCAACGGATCCATCATCGGATTTGAGCAGTTTTCTGTTTCTATTCGCACTGTTGACTCATGGGAAGAGTCATTTATGACTGTGAGAGACATGGTGTTGGTCCCCATCACCTTAGGCCACATATGGATGTCTGCAGAGTGTATTACTCCTGCAAACATTCATTCTGCCAATACCAACCAATATATTGTTAGGACACTCATGGAGTCTATAGGGATGTGGGGCGAGACATCTTCAGGCCGTGATGGAGTTTCGGGGCTCTATGGATTAAGAGCTGCAGACATACCAATGTATCCCGTAGCGATTGTGGCCTTACTCACAGTTAACTCATCGGTACTCTATGTCCATCAAGTTGACACGCTTTCTGAAACGGTAAACACACCTAAAATAGCCTTTCTTGGACTGTGATTTCTGCATATGTTAATTTTGTGTTGTTTTTGTTATTTTACAGGCCATTCAACATTTCTATGACTGTGATATTGAAGTACGAGACTGGAGTGAACTTTCAGAAGATGCCGAACATTTGGCTTTAGAGTTACGAGCGAATCGCGGGAGGGAATTTTATGTCCACGAAAGTGTACCTTACGGTTTACTGGTATTAATCTAAAGGCGAGATACAAAGCCTGTTCACAAGCCTTATGTCAAATCTCTATTACACAAAAATGTCAAACGATTGTATAGTTATGTAGTCTCAAATAACTTTAGAGTGGTTTACAAATAAGTTTTTTATCCAAGTGTTGAAAATCCCAATGATCCGTTATGACTTTCCCATGTTTCCTAAGTGTTATTTTCTTCCTTCACCATCTTTAGACCCAGCAGCATTCTGTTCTAGACTAGCTACAGCCTCTGGTCCATGCACTCTCAACAACTCATCCTGTATTTATTCAATGAGTCTGCGTTAATGCAATTCGTAGGAAATTAAGTAAAAGTTGAGAGATAAGAGACTGCGATTTCGGATTAGATTTTTTCACCTGAATAGAGTTGTTCTCAGTCTTGAGCTTCTCACATTCACCAGAGAGTCTTTGTAGCTCATCTCTCAGGCTTTGATTCTCATTTGTCAAACTCTCTACTCTCTGTTGAAGCTGTTCGCATTCAGCCTATACAAAGCGGTAAATTATGGAAACAGTAATTAATTACATGAAAAACAGAGCAAAATGATACTAACGCAGAGATAAATACATTACCTGCTTCCGCAATCTGGACCGCCTAGCAGATTCACGATTAGACTGTTTCCTTTTCTGCCTCTTGAGCTCTCGTTCATCCTGTTGAGTAAACACAGGAGTTTATCATCAGATCAGAATGGATACTTTGCACGCAAAGATAAGATGAATGATGATTTGGTTTCACCTTCACAGCTACACCAGCCTGGGAAGACCATAAGTCCATCCCGATATTCAGATTAGTCCCCGGGGCCACTGGCTTCATGGGGACGAGCTCACCAGTAGTATTACTCTGAGTACTTGCTGTTGAAGGAAACTATACAAAGTCAAGAAAACGTGAACAAAGGATAACCATAAGCTCGTGGCAACGAAGAGCTTACCATCCGCCAGCATCTGTCCAAAACTCGGCTTTCTCACTGAACCTTGTTCCTACATTTAACATAAAATTCAATTAAACATTGCACAAACATTGGCCATCCAAGCAACAGAGAACACGTCAAACTCATATCAGTACCTGGTGGTTGGCAGTCTCATCATTTTCATCAGATGAACCCGCTGTGACACTTTCATCACTGCACAACATAGAAATCATAATTACATCAAAGCTTCCTCATGATGATCTGCATATAGCTCTGCTATCAAACCGAAGAAGTAAACACACTGAATAGAGCGATATAGGTCGCATCTTTGAGATACACCATCGTTCCCTGAACCAGAAGGCGCCTTCTCACCTCCTTCACCCTTTCTCTTCAAGTTCCCCTTTGACTTCTTGCCAGAAGCTTGGTCCTTCGCAGTCTCTTTGTTGGTTGGACCAGAACTAGGAGGCTACAACAGAAGAATGTCGAGCAATTTAGTTACTTTATCATTTGTCTATTCATGCATCTTTTCCGTGTAACAAAGCAAAAAAGCTTAAACCGAAAACTTGAATTGTGTTAGTGGTATGGAGATTACCATGGGCATGCTAGGAAGGGCATAGACTGCCCCTGGGGGATACATTGCTGGATACGGAACTGGGGTCCCATAAGGCGGCATCATATGGTGCTGAAAACAACAGAAAATAAAACTCAAGTTGGTGTTATCCAAAGACAAAGATGCAAACTTTCTTTTCCATAGGATCACATCAACAACGATACAATGGAAGTTTACTTGAGCACTCCACATATACGGGTGAGGACTAGGAGATGGGAAAAAAGGATTTGGTGTACCTCCCCCTCCATAATAAGCCTAAAGAAATGAACATACTGTTATGTTCTGCAATCTCGGTGAAGACACTGCACAAAGGGAACTAATTCGCTAAAGTTGTGTATTTTACACGAACCTGCACTGAATTGGACCAATACAGGAAAGTGTTCTTGTTTCATCAGGAAGATATATCGAGTTTGGGATACACATTGTTCCTGTTGCAAGTCTGAAATTCCACATAGGCTCAATCTTTTTATTTCCCCCACCTCTAATTCATTCCACAAAGTCTAATCCTGGTTTGCTATAGAAATCTAACTAAAGATATGTATAATTCTGTGAGCATGTAACCATTAGGTAAGAATCAGCTGACAAGTTAAATAGAGATCGGCTTTTAGGTTTTGATACGGACAAGGTGTTTACTTTAGCTTGTCAATAGACAGAAGTTATGGTGTTTTCGACTGAATTGCAAAATATATAAATCAAACAGCAATCTGAAAGAATGCCAAAAAAAAAGACGTAATGTCGAGTCCGAGATTAAATAAGCACATGAGAAGATTGGAACTTCATACATGGACAGAAGCAGAAAATAAAACCTTAAAGCTAGATGCCAATGAGAGAGGATCAAGTTGGAAGACAGTACCAAACCACTCAGTCTTCCCCCAAATCTCGCCTCCCTCGCGTCTCTCCAAGGAAATCTCCTCAGAGCAAAGCCTCGAATTCTTACGATGCAGCGTTTTCGAGAAGATGACAATGTTCCCTGCAGAGTTGCCGCAGAGTTTGATGGTTTCAGCACCTCCGACCAGCCTGTATGTAGAAGGGAGAGGAATTGTCGAATTAGCAGGGAAAGGACTTTGGCGCTTTTTCAAACCTTTCACTTCCTTCCAATCCAACTCATCTGGCTCACACCACAGTATTCTCCCGGTAGAACCAATACAGTATAACAAATTTCCTATGGCACACCAATCGTTTCTGTTTCCTGGCTCCGGCACCGAATCCTGAATTATTCGTCTTAGAAAGTATTCAATTAGAAGAAAGCTTCCATCATCGTAAACTACTTTCTTGTTCTCTTTCACTACACTATCTACACTATGATGGATATCGTTCGGGGTCACAAACTCACTCCAAGTTTGAGTCTGTGGATCGAAAACCTCCGAGGAATCAGCGACCTCTCCGCACCCTCCAAACACGTATATCTTCCCGTCTACGAAGCTTGCCGATGCGGAAGCACGAGCCATCTTCATGGACGGGAGGCAGCGCCACGTCCTCGAGTAACAATCGAGGAACCAGACATCCGAAGTGGGTCTGCCGCTTATGATTCCACCGATTACGTAAATCCCCCAATCCACCACCACGAAAGATGATGATTGCAGAGGCTGATCAGGGTTCGATGTGATCGGCTCTAGCCGACGATTACGTGTGAGGACGAACCATCGTGGGGTTGGTTCTGGAACGATGTGTAAGCATACGTAGAGATATGGCTCTGTGCAACCAATTAACGAGCGCGTGAGGCAGAGCTCAGGGGAAGCTACGAGAGAGCGGTGTCTCCTGGAGACGAGGGATACGGTCGCGTAGTCCCTTCTTGGGACGTGGGCCAAGCAGCTCAGAGCCACCGCGTCTGGTAACGACGACCACGACGGAGACGACTCGTTCGTCGTCTTAATCCTTTTACTGATATTTGACATCCAAAAATTGCAGATCTAATTGATTGATTTTCCTACCCGATTCCTTAATTTAGAGAGGATAGGGATTGTGGAAGGCTGTTTGGTTCCGAGTTGGGACATATAAACAAAGTGAATAAGCCCCGACAACAAAAAGACAAAATACATACCAAATCCGATTTCTCTTGGAAAATCGAATCGAATTAAACCAGTTCAGCGTGTTCTTAAACCGAGTGGTCAATTTGGGCATACCGGGAAATTCACGGTTCGTTTGTTTTAAAATTGTAAATTCGATTTCTCAGATCCGAAATCGGATTATGCTCCTGTCTCTATCTCTAGTTCGATTTCTCCATGCTCGTCTCCAAGCCCAAGACCCGCCAAGTAAACTCTTCACTTACCCTTTTTTATCGTTTGGGTTTTGTTGATGCTTTGGTGATAAAGGAATTCAACTATGTATTATCACCCAATTTGAATCAATGTTAACGAAAACAAAGAATCAATACTCACAATAGCTAATCCCTCGAGATGAGAAACGAATTAGCTTGGAGATTTACAGATTCTGGAAATCCAGAGAGAAAAAGCAAGAAAAAGTTGTTATGAAAACAGACTGAATGAATAATGAAGAAGAAGATGAAGCTGCGAGTATATCTCTGTTCTTCTTCTCCTTTTCTTTACTAAACACGTGTCCTCTTTGTATTGGTTCCCTCTCTACTTCTGTTATTTACACTTGTTCATTTCTTCCTCACTTCTTTTGCTATATCATTTGGCGTTTCCTTTGTTTGTTGCGGAATGACAAGTGAGTGACGGGTTTCATTCGTTGGGGCCTGGAAAGCGATAATTTTCATCTTGTCATTCAAAGTATCGATTTCTTTTCTTCTTTTTTTGTAATCTGATTTTGAATGCTTCCTGTAAATTGATAAAACCGGAAATTGCTGAATATTGATGGAAAATGGGTTTAAGGAAGTTGTATGGTTGAAAGGTTTAGCAGCTGAATTGGGATTTTATCAAGAACAGGTGGAGATTCTAAGTGATTCACAGAGTGCTATCTCACTCTCAAAGAACTATGTGCATCACGAACGAACAAAACATATTGATGTGAGGATGCATTTTATCAGAGACAAGATTACTGATGGAGAAATCAAGGTCACTAAGGTGTCAATTCTGTGGAATACTGCAGACATTTTCACCAAGATATTCCCATGGAGCAAGTTTCAAAAGGCTTTGGAGTTGCTCAGAATTTCAAGTCACTAAGTGAAGTGAAAGAATCTGGAGAACGGAAACCCAAGGATACTAAGCAAAAGAATCAAGATGGGGTTGGTATTCAAACCAAAGTGGAGTTTTGTGGAGGTTAGTTTGAATCCTTATGTTTTGCCTTTACATAGTTGGAGATGGTGATTTGGTGAAGAAACAAGTCTGAGACTTAGCCGTTATTCAAGTATTCAAAGACAATGTCAAAGACTCTATTTCTAGTAGAAGGTTCTCCGGCGAGAAGTAGGTACCCGATTCCCAAAGGGACCGAACTCGTTAAAGTCTTGTGTCTTTACTTTCAAGCTCTTTATTTTTCAACTTATACACACGAGTGAACAATCAAACAAAGTGAGAAGAGAGATTTGAAATAGTTAAGAGAGATAAAGGCGCAAAACTTTCTTAACTTGGGTTCATTTTTCTTAACACCAGAGATGAGGGAAAGCTCTCGCACAAGCTTATTATTGATTGTGTAAATGCATTCTTGCTCAAGGATGGTTCCTCGTCATTGGAAATTCATAATGCGGTTCAACAATTTTTGTTCCGTTGCTGGTTCCATGATCAGAACCTTAAGGTTTTTTTCCTTTTTTCTTTAGGTCATGATTTTGTTCTTAATACAGCTTCATGGTCTAAGTCAGTTTTTTTGGGTCTTCTTGTTCTACTCAAGAGACACTTGCTTCTTATGGAAGGCTACAACTAAATTTGACAAGGGGTTCTAGTTCATCCAGTTCTCTGGTGGAACAACTTTTGGATGTGGTTACTCCTGAACTGGATCATCTAGTTCTGCATCATTGTATACATTTCCTGGCCTCCTCAACTTTTACACATCTCATGAAGATATGGGTTTCTAACTAATTTCTCTATTTTAGGGGTGATTCAACAAAAGATGATAAGTTTGGGGAATTGAGCAGCTGTCAGGATAGCTTGGTTGAGCTGGCTGCACATGTGCTCTGCCAAGTACCCGTTTTATATTCAAATTACTTTGTTCCTCGCAACAGAGTTCCAACTCAACCGACCATTTGTCATTTTTATTTTCACCAGTTTTTTTCATTTTTTTTCCAATACAGTCAATTAAATCCCATCACATCAATACGTGATTCCTCACACCCTTGTGTATACTTGAATATGTGTATGTGTCTGCGTGTGACTGTAGGGAATGTGGGAGAGAAAGAGTATCAAGCCTTTCTAGACCATCACTGTCAGAGAAATGTTAAAGTCCTACATTGCTTAAGTCTTAGATTCTTGAGCAATATATAAGTGTGTGACAATCCTCCTCCTTTGAGCTAGCTTTTGGGAGTGAGTTAGGCCCATACTTCTAATATGGAATCAGAGCGGACCTAAGTTTGATTGTGGACCACTCGTGGATGTCCAGTCCCACAAACTCTATGTTTTCCGATGTCCAGTCCTGAACGTGAGAGGGACTGTTAAAGTCCCACATCGCTTAAGTGTTAGATTTTTGGGCAATATATAAGTGTGGTAATTCTCCTCCTTTGAGTTAGGTTTTGGGCGTACTTCTAATAAAAAATGAGCTCCAAGGCAACATATTGCGTCACGTCTTGTGGAGGCACTAACTGAAGGAAAATGGTTGTGGTATGTCTCTGATCTGTCTGATGCCTTCTAGATATATGTGTAGCCATATAATCAGAATGCATTTGAGGAGCGTGCAACTTTGGGTTGTTATCAACATGTCCAAAAAGTTTTAAGAGTAAATAGCAGTAAGTGGGAGACCATGGCACCTTATTGCAGAAGATGATAGTTTTAGCAACAGGTTCTTGTTCGACAATCTGAAGAAGTGCAGTTTTCTTGTTCTGAAAAGCAGTCTCAGGAGATTTCTCTGCATTATCATCTCCACTGCAGTCAACAAGAATCTGCACAGGGAAACTCAATATCAAAAGAAGACTACGCAGAAACCAAGTTTACAACAAAAGTTCCGCTATATTGTATATTTCCCAATCACTTATGTTAATACCAACCTCTTCAAGATAATTGTTGAAACGGTGCACGCGAGGTCCCATTACAACTTCACAATCAAGGAAAACTTCAACAAGTTTGTTGTATATCTCAAGGGGCAAGGTTGCTGTAACAAACAGATACTGTGCAGTAACAGGGGAAGAGTTTATTAGATTTTGCAGGGCTGTCTCAAACTCCTCGTCGCCAAAGAGTATATCCACCTCATCTAAGATGGCACTGCAAGACACGTTACCAAGATTGTGCCCTGTCAATTTTCAATTTTCTCACAAAAATTAGTGAAATCGTGGAAAGATTTAAAGTACCATCTTAAATTTGACAACCCCAAAATTCCTTCTTTCATTAGGTACGCGAAACGCCCTGGTGTTGCAATCAAAACATCAACACCTTGCTCTAAACTTTCTAGTTGGGTTCGTTGTTTGAAACCACCAGTCACTACCATGGATCAGAATGAGACCCCAGACTTTGATATTGATCTACAGTTGGCAAAAACCTGCCAAGGATTTCATTTACATCAAACAATTGTTTCTTCTGATAAAACATTCAGATACAAAATAAGCAATGAATCAACCTAGGAAGAGCATTCATATGTAAGCAAATCAACCTGGGAAGCCAACTCTGCGGTTGGTACCAGAACAATAACACGAGGAGAACCAGAAAACGATTTGCTCTGTCCTTGAAGTTTCTCTTCTCTGAGACGCTGAATAACAGGGACAAGATATGCTAGTGTCTTGCCTGATCCACTTTGGTCAGCTATTATACAACTCTTTCCATCAACAACTGGCGCAAAAGCCAGAGCCTGCGTCATAATAAAAAAGTGGTAAAATGCTAATTGTCAGAACAACCGTACACATGCACCTAGATGATTTATCAAGAGAAAAAGAGTCTCTGCACCTGAATATGTGCCGGGCGATCAAAATTCTGTTCCTGTAAAGCCTTCATCATATAGTCACTACACCCAATTTCTGCAAAAGTTTTCTTGCTAAAAAAGCCAGTCTCCTTCTTAGGTTTATTCGCTCTCTCTCTCTCCAATCATCCATATCTCTTGCATATACAACAGAACGTCTATCGCCCCAACCACTGGAGTTAGTAGCAGAGCCTCTTGAATACGATGAATGCGTTCCTTCTCTTTCATTATCAGTGAACTTTCGAGCATTTGAAACCTCACTAGTAGCTCTATCACGTCCCTGAAATCTATCTAACTCTTTGGCAACAACACGCCTATCTTCTCCACCCCCGGAGTTAGCAGCAGAACCTTTTGAATATAAACTCCGCAATCCTGCTTTCTCACTATCAGTAAACTTTCGAGAATTTGAAACCTCATCAACAGCTCTATCACGTCCCTTAAATGTATCTAAATCTCTTGCAACCGAAAGCCTATCACTCCTACCCCTGGAGGTATCAGCATAACCTTTTGAATATGAACTCTGCGACCCTGCTCTCTCATTATCAATAAACTTTCGAGGATTTGAAACCTCATCGATATCTTCATCATCTCCTTCCAATCTATCTAAATCTCTTGGCTCTCTCGATTTTCCGCACTTTGCTGAATCTATTTACCTCCTTTGGCTCTACATATTTTCCTGAACTAGGACTAGCCTTCATAGCCAATTTCTTCCTCATCAAATCCAGAATTGATGATGAACCAAACCCATCATCCTCAAAAACATCTTCATCAGACGCATCATCCTCGTCTTCTTCCTCATTGTGACTCACATGCTGCTTCTTCATCGTC
The DNA here is from genome assembly GCA_964056655.1 of Arabis hirsuta. NCBI lineage: Eukaryota > Viridiplantae > Streptophyta > Magnoliopsida > Brassicales > Brassicaceae > Arabis > Arabis hirsuta. Next base: position 36,409,543 of record OZ053303.1, read on the forward strand.
ACCTTCCCAACAAGAGCTTTCACTTTCTGGGCCTTTAGCCTTCCAAAACTCGCAGTTACTCCTCTCGAACGCGAACCATTTCTTCCACTAGATTCTGCCATACACCTCGATGACAAATCAAGCACCAAACCATCAACACAAACAACGAACACAATTCCAAACATTCTAAACCCCCCCAAAACCAAAATATTCATATGGAGAGCTACTAAAATACCTGACGGAATCGAAGAGAGTAAATCTGACGGAGGCGGAGGATAGAACTCATTCTCCTGATCCGCCGCTTTGATGATAACGAATCCATCATCGGTGGTGGATTCATCATCGACCTTATACGAGCTTGAAGCTTCCAATGGCCGCCGAGTAAAACCGCCCTCACTACCACTCCTCCTCCTCCGCCGTAACGGAACAGACGCACAATCTCCCTCCGATTACAAACTGGATTCCTCGCCGGAAAAGTAAAAGACGGCGGTGGAGCTCTCGCCAACATCTGAGAGACTGATAATTAAAAAATTTTAAAAAATCACAAAATAAAATCAAATAAGAATAAAATAATTTTCCTTTACTAAATTGAAAAACTAATTTCCGTTACCTATATATATATATATATCATTATTTCCATAAACCTTTCTCCAAAAAAAAACTCTGCCTTTTCTCTCTATACATTTTTCGATTTTTCTCCAGTTTTTTCTTTAAGAGAGAGATAATTGTTACTAACTATGTCTCAACCAAACCAGAATCTTGATCTTAAAGATAGGAAGATCTTTGTTGGTGGTTTGGTTTGGAGAACAACAACTGATGATTTGAGAAGTTTTTTTCAACAATTTGGTGATGTTCTTGATGTTAATGTTGTTTTTGAAATTTACCGAACTCTAAGATCAAAAGGCTTTGGCTTTGTAAGTAACTCTTTTTTTTTCTTTATTCAATTTCTTGCATAATTGTTATCTAATTTTGTGAATTGCGATAGTGTTGTAGAGATTTTCAATTGTGTTTTTCTTTTCTTGTGAGTTTCGAATATTATCAAAAATTTGTGAGACTTGCAAAAATTTTGCAGTGATTATTCAATTGATTCTTGTGAATTTGCAGTGATTATTCATACATTTTTTGTTTGTTCGAAACTAAATGATCGATTTCTTGTTTGTTTTTTTATGATTTGGGCTTTTAGAGTTTTTAGGTTAATCGAACGAATTGTTCTGTTTCTCGTGTTTGTTGTGTAATTGGGCTTTTTTGGTTAGGGTCTAACTTCTTATGTGGGCTTTATAATTTCATGATTTCACCATTATGTTTGTGTTATTGATTACAAATCGATTGAATTGTTAATTTTGTTTTCTGAAATTTTATTATGAGTTTCAATATTTCAGGTTACTTTTAGAGATGTTGAATCTGCAGATAGAGCTTTGGCAAATCCGAGTCCGATTATTGATGGAAGAGGAGCCAATATCAATCTAGCTTACCTTCGTGCAAAGAATAACAACAACAACACTAACCACGGTTTAATTTCTAAATTAAAATTTTCTTCTTTTTTTTTTGTTTTTCAGGCTTTTCTTTTTCCATGTTTTGACTGTAACAAAATTCTTCATAACCATGAAATTGTAAGTTTGTTAAATCAGGCAAGACCATCGCATCATTATCAGAACGGTTAAATCTCTAAACTATTTTTTCTTCTTCTTTTCGTAACATAACTTTCTTAAACTGCTTCTTAATTTCAATAACCTTTAATCTTGCAAGAGCAGGACCATCGCATCAATATCACAACGGTTAATAAATTTCTAAATTAAAATTTCTCTTTTTTTTATCGTAATAAAACTTTATGTAACAGCTTATTAGTTTTCATAATATTATAGGTCCAGTAAATCAGGTGCCACCACATCAATATCAGCTAGCTTCTCAATACCCAAATCCATATTTCCCTCCATTTTACTGGTAATAATTTCCTTAAATACTAAATTTAAACATCGTATTTGATTATGATGAATAGAATTAATCTATTTTTTTTTCTAATGTCTAGGAATCCAAGTTATGGACAAGTTCGTTACATGCCTAACGTTCCATATATGGCCATGGTTAGTACTAATTATGTTCCATAATAGTATCCTTGTTTAATTGGATTTACTAAACAGTTTGAGAAAAAATTCTGGTTTTTGGTATTTCTTCAGCTCTATCCAACTCTATATGTTTCAACATATGGGATGCAACAAAACTTGCAACAGAAGAAGCCTAGTCTATCTGTCCTTGTTTCTGCGCCTCAAAGTGCATCGGTTCGAATTCAAGAAGTCAGTGAGACCAAACAAGAAGTAGTAGTCACTGCAGATGTTAAGGAAATCGACACAGAACCAGAGAATGATGTGGATCAAGAAGAAGAGATCATGAGTGGACAAGATCACAATGGCTTGGAGCAAAATGTAGAGGATATTGATGTAGATACCTTGATTGGACACAATGAGACTGTCTTTGAGGGTACATATCAAAACGAGAGAGTCTTTGAAGCTGAAGACACACCACAAGCAAACGGGTTTGATCATGATGGGAATTGTGAATGCGCATCACAAATGAACGGGATTGATCAGGAAGCACAAGGAGAAGAACAAATGAGTTAAGACAGTGAGAAGGAGATAAATCAATTTGATTTGTTCTTATCTTACTTGAACTACTATCAAACTGACGTTTTATTCTATTTGCTATAGTTTAGTACCAAACTATTATCTCCTTTTCATTTATAAAAAAAAACTTTTATTTTTATTATTTTAAAAAATTTGCAACTTACTGAAATTACAAAAATATAGCAAAAAAAATTATTTTTTGACTATCTTCTATAAGCATTATGGAAGAGGATGACTTCCTATTAAATTATGGAAATTAATTAGTTCTTTTAGTTCGTCTTGATTTATTTATTCAATAGTTAACTAATTTGATATATATTTTCTTTGGGTAGTTGAGTGGTTTCTCCTTGGCTTCAAAAGAAATTTGATGGGTACACATAAAAAGTGGAGTTTGGACATAAAAAAAGAAAATGAGGAGTTTTTTGTACGGTTCTTGCTCCTTTACTTGAACTAGGTCCATCTTAGGTATTTATTTAAGTCCAATTGCATACTTTTATAGAGGAATCGAATGTTTCTATATATACTAGGTGGAATTAGTTAGCAATGTCTATGTGCATCCTCTAATTTGTACGTGTAATTAAATCAAACGATTTCGCGGTTACATGTACATGTAACTCTTAATTACTGAACATAAGTGACTCATATACATTAAAGTCTATCCCATGTGGAAGTTTAAGCTGGAGAATAATATTCTAGCCTTCCAAGACAATAGTTTTTCTTACACGATTATCATCTCTATAATATACACTTTTAGTTTGAAGATTTGACCAATCACATGCATACTAGTTCCTCTCACCGATACTTCTACATGCATTACAATCAATCCTCTCATTAACAGCTTTATGTAATTCTTATAAAAAAAGGCTTTATGTAAACCCCATGTGAATTAGTATAGATAGTTTAGAGGCATTAACAATGATCTAGATAACGATCGTGCAATTTCAATTGTATGCATATATAACAATAGTATTGATGCATTTGCTTGTTGTAGATTCATTTTACAAGAAACATCCATTGTTTATATTGTGTGAAATATTATATATATATATATATATATATATATATATATATATATATATATATATTATTTATTTACAATTGGTTTACTATGATTCTTTTTATGTATGATAAAAATTCCAATCTTCTGGTTGTAGTTTTCCTACATCCGAAATAGTCTTAGCTCTGGTATTACTGAAATAACTTCCCTCGAAACCATTCCACTTTAATGTAGATTATGATTTATTTTCCGCATTTGTCAACCAAAAACCATAGATTTATCATTTATGTTGCCAAAACATAAAACCATCGTTTGATATATATTGTATGCAGTAATCAATATATTGTATATATATATAGATAGAAAAAACACATAATCATCTCGATAGACTGACCAATGATGACTAGCTAATATTTTATTGAAATCCCAATACAGAAACACACACTAGAGCGAGAAGAAAAAACGAAAAATAAAAACAAATTTTCTTCCAAACTACTACGTTCAAAGAAGAGGAGTAAGAAGTTTGTGATGGAATCATCAGTCACGAGTCTCGTGGACCTTCTGATGAAATCAGTAGATCTCCGGTTAATAGCTGGTTCGACCACGTACCAATTATAGAAGTTGGCTTCACTATCTTCACCATACATCTCGTCGTCTGTTCCTCCCTGGTTCGATCTCTGTCTTCTCCTCCACCACGCCTTAAAGCTGCCAAAGAAGCTAAACAAGAAACGCCAAGAACCTCCCATTATAATTCTTTAGAGAAAGAGATGTATTTTGTTGCTTGTATATATGGCTAAAGATGCATAAGCATGCGAGGTCTAATGGTTTAGGGTTAAAAACACAAGGTCTCTTTATATACATAAGGCTGAGAATTGGAATCTTTGAGGAACCATGCACGAAACACCCCCACCAACCACAAAAGAACTTTTCACTTATAAACCTATTTTTTTATCACAAAAGAAAAAGCACTAAAAAAAGTTTCGAGGGATTTAGTTTACGCATAGGCATTGGTAAAATCATTTTCGTAACAAAATGTATGATAGTTTCAATAGCAAAATTTGTGGCCGATATGTTCCATATTGACACTCAATATTATGTATATTGTCTTATCATTTATAAAATTTACACACTTAGATATGTATTTTTTTACACATTGAGAATTACTAATATGTTTCTAATATACATTTGTAAAAGGTAGTGTTTATTTAGATATTATATACTCAAAATTGAGAAAATTAGGTATGATCAAGTTTTAAATAAAAACTAAACCTAGTTAACAATCTCATGCTCAGATTTATTATGTATTCATTGAGATTGTCTCAAATGAACTTTTTCATCTTGAATCGGAGCAAATCACTTCTTCTTTTTGACGTTTTACACTTTTACCAGTTTAGTAAAGAGTTTACAGAAATTCACACAAGAGAATTTATATTTGACCAACCATTGAGGATTTTCCCAAATACTATCTTCATTCCAATTTGTAAAACTGGAGCATAAGTTTCAAAGGCATAGAGCATATCCCTTATTAAAAAACAATTCTGTTATCTTTCAAAGGCAGTTTTCGTTGTAGTTAGCTTTTGGTCTCATTAAACTGCATTATTTTGCAGCTAGATCGTGGTTGGCAATTGATCTTGAGTTCTATAATCCATGGACTACGAAAAATCAGTAGCATGAGTGTGATTGTATGTTGCGCATATCTACTTGTATTCTTTCTTGTTTACAAGACATGATTTCTTCTAAAAACTGTTGCTTCTTTTGGAAAAAAACTAGAGAAAGTATAATAAACCATGAACATTAGGTAGAAAATTAAGTTTCCACCAATGAAGCTTGAGCTTGAGCTTGTAAATATGCAGCATGCAAACTTTATAATTGAAAATGTTAACTTTTTATTATTGTATCATCTATGCAAGCTTTCATGCTCGACTTCTATGCCGAAGGTTAATGATTTGGTATGGAATTCAATTTTCGATTTAAAAGTGTTGTGAATATTTAAAGGATTTTATATCAAAATCTTCACCAACTTTTGTTATGTTTATATTCGTTTCACTATTTTACTTTAAGGCTATTTTCTTGGGTGGCATGTTTCTTGGATTTTATAGTAAAGATGAAGCGTAACTTTCTCACTATAGTCACTGCTCTGCATGTTCTACTTCATAATTTATCATCCTTGGGGATAGATTCTTCTGGACTCTGAACAAACTGTGACTTGTCTTTGGAAGAAGGAGAAAGTTGTCAGGTAGCACCTTTCTGTTTAAGTTGAGTATTTGGTTTGTTTTCCATGATCTGCTTGTTTTATTGCCCAAGTAGCGTGCAGGTCTTTGTCCAACTTGGCGCAACGGTGAATAAAGTTTCTGAATTTGGTCTGTTGGGCTGGTTTGGGCGTGTGAGGCTTATCAACTGTATATGTTGTCTTGCTTAAACCTAAGATTGGCCAGGTGCCTACTTCTCATATAACCCACTTGTTCTTTAGATGTGGAGAACTGGCATATGCAGTATTTATAATCACACTAATGTTTTGCTTCTCATGAAGCAAAAATGTTCCCCCCTTAGGTATGATATTAGGGGCTGTGCCTCTTGATTTGATTTGTTTAGTAGTGATTGTTGTGACAATCTTTTTGAGATCGTGCCTCTTGATTTATTTTGACGTGACTCTCGTCAAGATCGGATGACACAATCACGATTTTTTTTTTTTTTATAAACTGACCGTAGTCTCTAGTTATCATTTGTTTGAAGGTCATGCCTTTTATTCTCAATTTAAGCGATTATCATTACTTTTCGTTTTAGGGAGGTATAACCTCTTTCTGTTTTGTAGTGACCATAGTCATTGATTTTCATCGGTCGATAGCCGTAGCCATCGATCTTCTCAAGAGATCATTGCCCCCGAGATAGATTTCGTCTACTAGTTGTTTTTACTATTTTTCTCTTCTTCATTCTACTATTTTGTAGCTGATTTTCTAAGCGACTTAGGAGACATACATATGTTTAAAATTAATAAAGTGCTTAGACCTCTGTAATTAGGTGCTTAGCCTTTTAATATCTTCCAAACGCACACTTTCTTTTACAGAAGGTGAAAATGGCTTCTTAGACTATTGTAGATCAGCACTTAGCTTTTTTGTACAGAATTAATTCATTTTAGATACTTAATCTTTGATGGTAATAACCTCTGATACTAGGCACTTAGCCCTCTTTATATATACCAGAATACACCTACTTTCTTTTACCGTTGATGAAACTAGTCTCTTATACTATTGTAGATAAGCACTTAGATTTTGGTAGCTTTGGAAATACATCTATCTCTTTCATTCCGTAGAAATGTAGATGAAAGTAGTCTTCTAGACTATTTAAGATGAGCACTTAGCTTTTAGTTGCTCTAGGAACACATCTGTATTTATTCATTGTAGATGTTTAACCTGGTTGTGTAGAGCGTTGAGCCGTTGTGGTTAAAGACAAGTTTTATCAGTACTTGTTCAACATACATCATTATATTCTTCTACGTGCTTAGCTCTTAATAGTCTTATATGGGTAAACAACCAATCGTAGCTAAGCATTTAAGTACTTAAAAATAGTGAGGACGTGCTTTCTTGTTTTATCTCATGGAGCACAAGAAACCTTCTAGATGTAGAGTTCACGACACTTAAGAATAGTCATTCGAAAATTTATCTCGATTTTACCGAGGCAACAACTTTTGTCAATCCTGCGAAATTAAATTATAAACTGTGAAGATATTTATTCTCCTTCAGACTTTGAATCCTAGTAAACCAAGATAAAACTCATGTTTGATGGTGATTATGCTAGGCTTCATAGGTACATAAACCAAGATAAAACTCATGTTTGATGGTGTTTGCAACTTGAAAACATATCTCCATGTGAAGATTGGTCTCGTTAGTCGTTAGGAACCCTTGTTAAAAGGAGAGACTTTGATTTCGATTTCAAGTTTGATCGTTCTTCTGTCTTTGAATCGAATGGATGGGATGATGGTGAAAACTCTTGAGCTTGATTAAGTCGCAAGAAATCCCCACCACGTGAACTCTTCTTAAATTCCGACTCTGATCGAATTTGAACGCGTTATCGCGGGTTTACTTCAAGGACGGAAACGGGTCTTGAGATAAGTGGGAAGGGCAGAGTCGGTGAAGCCAGAACAATTGATTCTCCACAACGCCATAATCCTTGATGTTTCAGGGTTTTGGAGTTTTTGTGCGAATAAAGTAGAAGACATGAAATATGCTTTTTCCACACAACATCTAGCTCATGTTTTTTTCTCTTTGCTAATTAGCCATCTCTGTTTCTAAAACCATTAGGAACGCTAGTGGCTAGGTTAGTGTTTATGCCCCCAATCATTCCATTCTCTTCATCGTAGATCCATGTATTCATACCAATTATCTCCGATATCCTCGCCGTAAGCCCATGTCGTCGTTAAACTCTCTCTCGCGTCTTCGCTCATGTAATGAAAATTGACCCTCCTTCTAGCGCCAAACTGTTTGGACAAATTTAACAAGTTCTTACTGAGACACCTACACGGATTGATGCTTGAAGAGATATTTTATTATGCATAATTTCTTGGATTACATCGTTGAAAACAACAATAAAAGCGAATTTATAACAAGTATCGAAAGAAAATCCTCCGAAGACTTTGCTCGCGAAGATCTTTTTCGAAGCTCTTAGCTTGAAAATTTGTATTTCGGCCATGGCCTTTGTCGCTATTTTGTAGTTATTTTTCGAGCTCTTAGAACATAATTATAGGTAGTAAATATGTTGAGGTAATATATAAATTTTATAATATTAATTGTATTATGATTGATGAAGAGATAAAGATAAAGAGAGAGATGTATATTACCCCACTAAATATGGGTAATATAGATCTTAAATGTAGGATCTTAACATTGATTTTTAAAAGCTTAGCATTGATTTTTGATTTAATTAATTCTTCGAAACCCACAATCTTTATTCATATTACTTACCTATAATCATGCCCTTAGGTTCTCCTCTTTGTATTCTTTTGAGATTTATTCATTCAGAAGATCTCATAATGGTCTAAATTCGATCGTACCGAATTGAACTCACGATAAAATTATGCCAAACACAATAGATATCAAAAATCATTGTACTCTAAACAAATCGTTTATCTTAGATAAATTTAGCATCTTTCGTGGAGCATTTAACATTAGGTTATTGATGTGATTGATCACCATATTAAAAAGGTATCAAACAGTATTAAATTTCATCATATGATTATGACGACTGAAAACAATATACAAATAACAAACATATTAGTACAGTGAATGTGTTGAAAGTGGTTACGAGTACTTAAAATGAACCGTTTTCAGAAAGAGCCATTACATCACGTTTGCTTTATACTTCACTTTCTTTTCTTTTCTTTTTTTCCTTTTTTTTTTGAACAAAATACTTCACTTTCTATTTACCCAAATTCACATCAAATTATTTGCCAAACATTTCTCTTCGTGGGTCCACTGTTTCCAAACTTTACGAGACCATCATATTTTTGGTCCATAATTTAAACTACAATTTAGTAAATGGCTTAGATCATCACAACATATTCCTCTCATTATCATGTTCAAAAACACTTATGATTTTCAGAAACATAGTTGCTACGTAAACTTTATATTGACTAAAAGATGATGGATATAACCGGAGTCGACAATGAGTTTTAAAAAGATCGCATGGTAGAGAAAACAAAACATACCACTTTTATATATTTTTATAAGAAAATGAACAGTTTTGTAGAGAAAATTGATCTTGATTTTTAGAAGACCGCAAATTCATACTTTAGGGCTGGTCTTATGTATCTAACAAAAATTATATCTATTTCCAGTTTGAACACTGAACACTAAATATTATATTACAATTTATTATACTTTATTTTGTTTTATTTTATCAATACTCTGACAAAAATCAATACACTCAGCTACTATATTTTCTTATTCTTCAAATCAGTTAATGCTTTTACTAGCTCGTCTTTTTCTTTTCCAGCTGTTACATCCATTTTTTGTATAAATGTCACCAACAACACTTGAAGCAAAAAGTGCTCATAGAAAATACATGTAGCCCACTTAAATTGGGACAAATGAACGGATCTTATAAAACTAGATGACTGTTTAATCTACAATCCCTTTTTTATAACTAATGGTAGGAAACTTTCAATTTATACATGCGAATCATATCACTTACAATAATGATGAATACTGAATACATTTATTATAGAGCAAATATGAAAGCCCTATAACAGTGACCGATAATGTTCTACCAAAATTAGTTATGTTTTATCCGAACACCTATTTATATTTAAATTTGGTTAAGTCTTATCTATCAAGATCAAAAGTTTTAACAACTGTCTTGTTTGTATCATCTACATGTGCATGTGTCATAGTCCTTTATTTTTTTTCTAGATGAAGAATTTGCATGCAGATTTTGCAACTGGATATCTTATAAATTTATGAAAAAATAAATATTTAATTGTACAAAACAAAATTAAATTACCTTATTAAAATAAATAAATTTAAAGTGAAAACGTTGTTATAAACCCATAAATTGAGAAACATAATATTTATTTATTAATTCTGATGCTTTTGTTATTTGAATTAAAATTAAATTTTACCATTTATATTCAAATCATTACTTTTTTTATTCATATTAAAATTAAATTAGATGTAAATTTTTTTTCTCTATTTTACTACTTAAATTTCTATTTCTCAAAATGTTAATAAATTTATTTCCATATTTGTATTTGAACAATTTTTACTCTCTAAATATTTTAGAAATTTTTTAAGAAATGCCACTTTTCAAATACCATTTTTCAAAAATACCACTTTTTCAAAATTATTTTTTTATAATATCATTTATGTTTGGGTTAACTATTATATTAGGATTTAGTTTTAAGAATTTAAAGAGTTTTAGGGGTCAACACATTTTTTAGGGTTTATAGTTTTAAGATTTAGGCTTTAAAAATTTATAGTTAACGGTATTTTTACAAATGGATATCCCTAAATGGTATTTTTGCAAATATACACACCAAAAATGGTATTTTTGCAACTGTCTCAATATTTTATAATTCCTGTAAAACAAATCAAACACGAAAAAAGAAGTAGAAAAAATTAGGTCACCTCTACGAAGAGATAAAATAAAATTAAGAATATTTGTACCAAATTACTTATAGAGAAATATATCACATATTTATATATATTTTTTATTTTTATATTATTTGATATTCAATTAAATTATTTATAGATTTTTAAATAATTTTTTTTTTTATAATCCGATTTAAATTACGTTTAGATTTTTCCAATCCTACTTAAATTAGATTTACTTTTCACTATTTTACAAATAAAGATAAATAGATAAATATTTAGAACAATTACAAAAATGTTAATTTTAGTGTGTATATTTGTAGGAATACCACTTAGGGATGTCTATTTGCAAAAATACCACTAATTATGAATTTTTAAATCCTAAATCTTAAATAATAAATTCTAAAAAATGTTTTGACCCCTAAAACCTCTTAAACCCTCAAAAACTAAACCCTAATAAAACATAATTAACCAAAACATAAATGATATAATGAAAAAATAATTTTTGAAAATATTGCATTTTTGCAAAGATTTTAAAAAGATAATATTTTTGAAAATTGGCAATTGAAAATTGGGATTTCTTAAAATTTCTCTAAATATTTTGATATGTAGCTAAATCTAATTGAAAAAATATTTTATATTTGTATATACATGTCAAAATTTAGCCATTCAACTTGACACGTGTCACGATCATAATAAATTTATTCCTATTTAATTTCTAGACAGCTAAATTTTTCTAACCCTAATTAAATTAGGTCAATATTTTTCTAACCTTATTTAATTAGGTTTACTTTTCGCTATTTTATAAATAAAAATAAATACATAATTTTTTGACATATGATTAAATCTAATTAAAAAAAATCTCTTACACTTGTATATACGTGTCAAAATCTGGTTAACCGACTTGACACGTGTCCCGATCATGTTAATTATGAAGTTTGTGAACCAAGCTTTATATAATAAGATTTTCAATTAAATTATGTCACATATTTCAAAATAATAAGACTTTCAATTAAATCATGTCACATATTTTAAAATAATAAGATTTTTCTAATCTAATTTAAATTAGGTTATTTTCACTATTTACAAATAAAGATATATAGAAAAATAATAGGGGCAATTGCAAAAATGACATTTTTGGTATGTATATTTGCAAGAATGTCATTTAGAGGTGCCCATTTACACCACTATTTAGAGTTTTTTAAAGCCTAAATCTTAAAATTATAAACATTAAAAATTGTTTTGACCCCTTAAACCTTCAAAACTAAACTCTAATATAACATAATTAATCCAAACATAAATGATATAACGAAAAAATAATTTTGAAAAAGTGGAACTTTTCCAAAGATTTTGAAAATATGACATTTTTGAAAAGTAACATTTAAAAAGTGACATTTTTTAAAAATTCTCAAAAATAATAAGATTTTCCTAATCCAATTTAAATTAGGTCAATTTTCACTATTTTACAAATAAAGATAAATAGAAAAAGTTATTTGTGGTAAAATCTAATTGAAAATAATTATTTTACACTTGTATACACGTGTCAAAATCTGATCAACCGGCTTGACATGTGTCACAACCTTGTTAATTATCACGTTTGACGTATTTAGCTTTATATAATAAGATAATAATATAAATAAAAAAACTTAAAATGTTTCGCGCATTACATACTTCTTTTTCTTTTATAACCATTTTTTTTTTGTTAAATGAAAAACTTACTATTGAAAACCAACAGCTATTAGGCTCTATATCTTGTGTATCGTAATTAGGGCATGTCTTAGTACTTTCCACGAATAGGTTAAATGTAAACAAAAAAAAGAGGTGAAAACCCAAATTAGCCTAACCAAAGTAATACATATTTTATTTTCAGATTTAATAATGTCAAACAAAGTTGCTCAAAATCTGCGTAAGCATTGTTGCTTACATAAAGATAAGCACATTATTATATTAGCGAGAACAGAAGCCCATCGTCATTAATATTTGTACATTAGAGATTCAACAGCTATATAATCTATTCAATTTACTTAAAAATATTCCCTAATTTAAGATACTAATTGATTGATTAAAAATTAATATTCCATTAGCTAGTAATTTCACATGTATAGACTCATCCATTCAACTCCATCAATGTAACTGTTTTCCGGCACCGGATAAAACATGTTATCGTAGTCGTCACCGTCGTCTCCCACTTTATAGTCTCCGAAAAATGGTGTTTCGTTGGCTTCGACCGAAACCGAGGACGAATTCGGACTGTTACTTGAGCCTCCTTCTACTTTTTCTGCTAATCTTTGGATTTCCCTCTCGGCATCATAGAGTTGTTCCTTGAGCTGAAGAACCTGAGCAAACATTTAGTAAATCAATAACTAATCAGCTATTAAGCTCTAAATAAATGGGTTAATTTTGGTTAGTATGCATACTCTAGGATTTTGGAGGCCCATTGACAAAAGACAGGTCACTATTAAGAGCATCATTATTGGTGACACCCTAAGGGTGTAATCTAATATTAAAATATTAAAATTTGAGTAAAAGTAAGAAAAAAATGTTTTTTATTAAAAAAATGTGGTGTATTGAAATATAAAATTAATAAAATTTGAGTAAAAGGAGGAGATAGAAATAAATTTTGGAGAAAGGGTGTCTATAGGGAGAGTGTTTTGACATTTTTGGAGAGTGTTTTTTGGTGGATTTTGTTGTGTTTAAATATAAAATTAATAAAAATTGAGTAAAAAGATGAAAGAAAAAGTATAAAATTGAGTAAAAAGAAAAAAAAATATGTTTTTTAATATTTTTTTATTGGATGACCCGATGCTCTAAGAAACTTTGTACGGAACAAAGTATTTTATGTTGTGTAATAAGGTGGCAATATACTGTTCAACGTCACTTTGTTTTTTAATTTCCTCAACTCAACTTTCTGTCTTATTTATTGTTTTTTAAATTTCTTCGAGTCTTGAGCTCACGTTCCTTTATGCCAATTAAAGATAGTTTACGAAAAGAATGTATAAACTAAATTGCTGTTAAAAAAGGTAATTATGCAATTTAGTGGAATATGGTAAACAAAGAAAAAAAACTTCGGACTGAAATAGTAATTTCAATTATTAAAAAGTTTCGTATGATATTTCCATTTATACTTAGATATAAATTTGGGAATGAAAAAAAAAAATTACAAATCTACCAATATCTCAATCTTGAATCAACTCGATCATGATGTAAATCCGTTCCCCTATCCGTATTTATATCCATAATTAAAAATATGAATTGAACAAGAAATGGAAACAAACAAAAAAAAGAGAAGAAGATAAATATATAATACCTCAGACTCAAGTCGGCACTTGTCGACAACGACGTTATCATGTGAGTTCTTGAGTTTATTGTACTCTTCCTCGAGCCTTTTGTTCTTCCACCGTGCACGACGGTTCTGAAACCAGACAGCAACTTGACGAGGATCAAGCCCTAGCTCAGCCGCAAGTCGATCTTTCCTCTCGGACTCAAGTTTGTGCTCATCAACGAAACTTATCTCCAACATGTTCACTTGTTCATCGGTTAGCTTTCTCTTCCTAAACAAACTGTTGCCCCCATCTCCGACTACCACCGTTCCTTTGCTCTTCTTCCTCCTCCGCTTGGGTGGCTTCACTTCTCCTGCCGACCAAACAAAAAAAAATGAAATTTATAAGTAACACAAATGAAATTTATCGGCAACACAAATGAAATTTATAAGCAAAAACTTAGCAAAAAAAAAAAAAGTTTGTATTTTTTTTCTTTACTTTTGAGTTTCTTGAGGTGTGTTCACATGCACGTAGATTGTGTCAACATTTATAGGTGTATGCGTGTTGGTAGAGAACTATTTTTCTTTTGGAAAGACTCATACAAAAGCCCACTTGAATTTGTATAACTTCTTCCATGAGTTTTTATGGTTTGAAACAAAATTAAAAGATTTTAAAACTAATATTAAGAAAAACAACACCCCCTTGTATTTTTATAAGAAAAATGGAAATCCATGAAATTTTGGTTTTGTCGAACTTTAAAAACAGAAAGACTGAAATTTTTCGTACAAACTAATAATAATCAAGAAAAAAAAAGAGGACAAACCTTGTTGTGGTACTATCTGAGTGTAGACATCAGGGTACAACTGAGAGATAAAAGCCATGTTTTGATCATCCACTACTGTATGGTTCATGTTCTTGGATCTCTCTCTATGTCTTAATTTGTCTCAGTTTTTATGAAATGTGAGCAGTTGTGTTGGGGAAGAGAAAGACCTATGATTTATAATGAGTGTGTATGTGTCAATAATTTAGTTTTATTTTTATTTTTCTTTTAATGAAGTGTCATTTTCCTGATGGGGGCTTCTTGTTTTTAAAATTACGAAACTGCCACTGGACATAATCAACTCATAAGTCATAAGTCTCTGTGTTGCTTAATTAGGATTAGGATAACTAATTGATAGGGATTGTGAATTAAAAAGAGTTTTCTTTATTATTGTTTCATGTTGTAAAGACACGACTTTGATAATTGAGATAAATATGACTAAATTAAAACTCATGTGATCAAGGAAATTAACAAATTATAAAGCTTGTGTATTTCAAGATTTCACCAAAAAAAATAGTATCACAAGAAACAAATGATTAAATTTTTATGCTTCTGAATGAATCATTTTTATTTATCATAATTTTAAAATTAGAATATTTTATATAATATCAAAGATGAACTCAATTTTTTTTTCAAAAAAAAAAGATGTGAAGTGGTAGCTTTGGTAAAATTCCTTTGTTAGATGACAATCAGGATAATCATCCGAAAAATTACATTGTTATATTTTCCAACAAATAATTTAGCTCCCAATATCAAACCAAAAATATCAAGAGTCTAAATCTAATTTGCATGTGTATACATGCATACTAAATACATAAATTTCATACCATTATAAGAAGGTGCTCCACCGACTTTCACAAGATATATATATATATATAAAGGATATATGTTATGGATAAGTCTCCAAAAAACCAAAAGTGAAAATAACCTCAAAATATGAGTGACTTGTATTAGTCTTCCTATAGAGATTTCTTAACTCTTCCACTCTTGTCTTGGCTGGTAGCTTTTTTTCTTATTGCCAAAGATGCTTTGTTGTTTAATTAATTTGTTATAAGAGTTAAATTAACTTACATTCTTTAACTAATTAGCACCCAATCGCATATAATTGGCTGTTAACCAACGTCAAGTATAAAATTACTTTCTAACAATATTTACACGCATTTTCAATTACATTGTTTGCTGGAGGTTCGAATCAAATTCTCTTAATAAGGATCGGAAATGACATACAATATATACATAATATTGATGTATATACATCAATATATCCTCAATCATTTATTTTTACGTTTAGGTGTTTTTAAAGTACATGATATAAATTATTATATCTGTATGCATGTATCTTTCTGCAAAAGAGATCCAAGATCATGTCGTAAAGAGTGGGATTAGATAGGCTTTCTTGTTTAGGTAATTAACAAATCTAGTTAAGGCATGGTCATCGTGCATTGTAATGAACAAACACAATACCAGCATCATAATTTTTGTTGTGTTATTATTAGTAATATTTTTTCACTATTGGATCCCAACGTGACCGGATTATTTTACAAAAAAAAATAAAAAATTAGTGACAATGAAAAATAATTATCATATATGATTGAGAAAAAAAAATAGTGACAATGAAAAAGAATTATTACTACTCAATACCCATTTGATTGAGAAAAATAGAAAACAAAAATGGTCGATACCTATTGATTTCTTTCAGTTTAAATACAATGTTACGGTCCATGCGAAATACAACAACAATTTTTTTTTAATTAACCTTTATTCATCTTCTTCTTTGTTCTTTTTCCAAGGGAGACATTTTAGAAATACAACTACACTTACCCATTACGTATTTAATTACACGTAAAAGTTGAAAGTATCGGCACGTGAACTCAAAGTGAAAAACAAAATATTCATTACTAAAATGAAATTATACGAACTGATCTATTGTAGTTGATAATATTAATTTGTGAGTCTCTAGAAAACTGTAGTATATAAAAAATGTGAAGGAGGAAAGATTAAAAAAAAATGTGAAGGAGAAGAAGACAATAAATAAGGTAGTGTTTGCCATATGGAACTGTGCTGTCCAATGGAGAAGACATTCACCGGTCTCAATGTCTCCACGACCCAATCAAAGCCCCTTCACTGCTACTTTTAGACCCCTTTTCTCTTTTCGTTGTTCTTTTTAATTCTTGGTTAGGGATCAATGGCTGATAAACTTGTTTATTTGGGTAAAGATAATTGGTGCCCTTCTTCTATTGGCCAGTAGATGCTATATGAGGGGTGGGAAAATTAAGGCAACTTTGTGTTTATTTCATAGTTTATACTAGTTAGGAAAGTGATCAGTATAAAGAATAACGATTCCAATGGGTTTTAGAAAACATAATTATAGAATTTTTATTTATTTATTTATGTAAGTCGTTTATGCAAGCTTGCATAATATTGTAGTGGTTAAACAACACACGCAATTCTGTAAGATTATATGATTAGTCATATGGTTCTAATTGGGGATTCAAAACAGCAAAACAATACACTTGCTAACATATAAAACTATATTTATTTTGTAGGGAGTGAATTTAATTTATCAAACAAACAAAAAAAATTAAAAAACATATTGGTATCCAATGAGCAAGTAAAGGACCATATTACTAGTTGGTAGCCACTAGCCACAGAGGATATTCTTGGGGATCGAAAGATAAAAAGGATAGAAACTTTAAAGTAGTTGGAGACTTGGAGAGATTGAAGACTTGTCGTCATCTTTGGACTCCGAAGTAAAACATCAATTAGTTATAGTTAAGTATCTTTAAATGGATTTTTATGTTCATGATGTTAATTGCTTGTAGATGTGGACTCTCCTTAAAGATATTGGACCAAGGGACCCCCTAAATTGGGTAAAGATATATTCGTGTGTGTGTCTTTCTTAAGGATATTGTTTGTTCCTACAGGTCTTATTAACTTTATAAGATGAAAAAACATACAGTTTTTAGTGGGAGTCATATGAAAGATTAACCAATTATCGTTACGGGCTCTTTCGAAAGCTTTTAATGTTATATCTTCAAATTTTTTGTTACTTTCTTAGCAAAAAAAAAAAAAAAAAAAATTTGTTACCTAGCTTTCAAACAAAAACTTCATAACAAATAAAGATGCGCATTTAACCCCAAACGAAAACAAGTCTTCGACCCTATTAATCTCATGTTCTAAGGAAATCATCTGTTATCATGGTTCTAGATGGTGACTACTAGGTTCGCACTCATAAACTTTAGGAGAGATAATATTAGATAACCATCTTCAAATACGTTGTGTCAATATGTCACACGTTTTTTTCCTATCTAAAATTTGTTTTATGATAAGGTGTATCATAAAGAGAGAAAAAGAGGGGGACAAAGGAACATGATGGGAGTCATATGAAAGGAATATAACAACGAAACGTGGCGGATAACAATACAACCAAACGTACGTTTTATAATATTTTTAAGCTTATAGATATTTTAAAGTTTAATTTAAATAAGAATATGGAGAAGTAGACAATGGAAGCCAAAACCCTTTGTCTCCCTCTTTCTTCTGTAAGTGCTTGTGTCTGCTTTGAGAACACTGCCATGTCTCTACTTCTTTACATGTTCTTCCAATCCCACCCTTACATCTATCTCTCTCTCTCTCCACAAATTTTTGGTACTATTGAAGAAAGTTTTATAAAACAATTTTGTTAGAAAACTCTATATATATGCCGAGAAAGTCGCTATTGAAACCCTCTAAAATGGATATTAGAAGTACCACCCAAAAAGTTTGGCTTGTAACTTATGTACTAAGTAATTTACTACTAAAAAAAGTATTAATGTTGTTCTGAGTCATACAAAAAAAAAAAAAAAAAAGTTAATGAAGCACATTTATTTGAAAGGGTTTATAAAAAAATATTGAAGGGGTTATTAGAGTCAGCTGGAGGATTTGAATAGAATATTGACGTAGACCGTTTTTTTATATTTAAATCTTTCGTTATATAGAAAAAAAAACTTAAGAAAATTGTGTTGCCACTATATATATTAGGGTTTTTAATAAAAAATGTTGTCAACTATCTCCGGATCGTGAAATATTCCTTCAACTTTATTTTATTAGTGAAATCAATCCTCTATCTACAGTAATGTTTAATCTTAATAATTTTTTTTGTCTTTTATTATAAAAATGATAAAACACCTCAAATATTGACTAAAACATCAAATTATTTACAGGAAAACAGCACGAAGTGCATCTTGTAGAAAAAAACGTGATCTTAGGAATACTGTAAATCGTGATTAATCTTAAACTCATTCAAGAAATCAGCTGCAATCTTAGGTGTACTATAGAGATTAACAACACCTATTGAGTAACATGTGTGAGTTCCGTTGTAGGATCTCACAACCATGCTAGTAGACATATTGTTTATTGAAGCATATATTATCCAATCAAAGCGATCTTGAATACAAGTTGCAGTTACTTTCTTCTTTGTGCACTTCGTCTTGTTATCCTGTAAACGACTTGATGTTTTGGTTAATATTTGAGATGCTTTGTCGTTTTTATTAACAAAAGATAACAAATTTTATTGGGATTAAACGTTACTGTAGACGGAAGGTTAACTTCACTAACAAAATGTAGTTGAGAAGTTTTTTTATAAAAAAAATAGTTGAGGGGATTTTTCACGATCTAGAGATAGTTAAGGGGATAGTAAGATTGTATTTTAATTGAAGGTCTATAGAAATTTATACACTCTAACCTCTAGTTTCTATGTGGTTCAAATTTTTATTGATTAGAAAAGAATCCAATGAAACTATATATAGCTGGTTGGACATGGCTTCGCATGCACCATATCGAAAGTTAGATTTAAATTTATATATTAAGAAATTAGAATTTAGAACCATAAACCGCCTCCATGCGTTCAAAAGAATAAGAATATATATATATATATATATATATATATATATATATATATATATATATATATATATATATTGCAAAGTTTTTTCGAAAGAATTGATTATATATATTTTTTAAACGATAAAATTGAATAAATTTGAGCTTCTGTAGTCTCAACTCTATAGCATATAAAGTATTAACCTAATCCGGAATTCCGTATTCTAAGGGTAAAAGTATAAGTTTTTAACACATATATATCCCAAAGAAGCAAAAACTTATCCACAAAAAACCGTTTGACGTTTGCTTATAAGTTATAACTCTAACTCTAAGTAGTTTGCATCACAAAAAGTTCACGTTTTGATTGAATCTTTACCAAATCAATGGAACTGGATTGAGGGGAAATTTAAAAGTAATTGTTACGTATGTCTTTAGAGATTTCCTAATTGGGAAATAAGACGAAACGAAGAAACATGTGAGTTTCAACATATTACCCGAACCGGGAAATTTGAATTCGGATACGTGGTAGTTTACGCAACCACACATTTTTGGGACCCTCTTTGTCATTTGCTTCATGACCATACTCTATGATTTTAGGGTTAATTTAGTTTATGATCATTTAATACAATCTATGGTTTTTTATCTAAAAAAAACAAAAAAAATCAATGACTCTAAGACCGTAATTAGTCATAAAATTTTTGATCAAATTTGTGGAAATTAGACATGTTGTATCAACTTTATTAAAAAAAATTAATCATTAAGAAACTATATTAAATATTTTTTGAAACTATAAATTAAATATTAATGAAACAACCCAACCCATAATTTTAAAAAAAAATTTCTTTCGGATTATTATTATCATAAATAATAATTCTCAACGGGTCACAACACAGCTGCGGAACAATACAATCAATAACCAATAATAACATTCAATAAATCTCATACTTTATTGAAACCACTAGTTCAAATCCATTCATAACAACAATTCATTAACATCACAAATCAATAACCAATCCAACAAGTTCCAGAATTACTTAATACCCTAGCAATTCTAACAAAATGATCACTCAAACGAATCCCTAGAACATCTCCTCTTCCTCGCCTCTATCCCACGATCACACCTTGTCTTTACCTGCATCACATGGTTATACGAGATGCGTGAGTATTATCATAAATACTCAGTGAGACGCTCATCCCATCTACTAGGCTATACACACAAACATAAGAGAAATGATACAATACCAGAGTGAACAATCAACAATGCATCACACATTAACCAACAATAAAACAACACGTTCAGTATGTCAAACTGACGGTATCGATCGACACAAGCCACTGGTGTCGATCGACACACCCTGCCGACACTCGTGTCGATCGACACACTACTTTTGTGTCGATCGACACACTATCGACAGAAACTTGCCAAATCGATTTCCTGCACAAAATCCACCAAAAACAACACGAAATTCGACCCAAACAACACACAATCGCATCCTATCATCCCCTTTACCCAGATAAGCCATGGTCACGCACACACCTTAGATCTGGAAGGAAAAAAATGAAGGAAAAGGATGAAAACCACGAAGAACAACTCTCCAACACCGAGATCTACACTCCACCCACGAGAATCACTCCAAGAACGATCTCCCAAGCCTCCCAGACGAATCTTCTCTCACAAATCTCTCTGGAAACTCTCTGAAACTTTTCTGGAACTCTGGAAGTCCCAAAAATGCGGTCACACCCCTATTTATAGGAAAGCCCTAGGTTTTGCCCTAAACCGAATCGCAGACTGACACTTAAATCAAACCGATCCGGTTCGATTTAACTTGTGTCGATCGACACACGACCAGAATTCACCAATTCTGGTTCGCGGTCGTTACAATTAATAATTTATATATTTTATTACATTGATACTGTAAGTGAAGATGGATCAAACAAGTTGGACCTCACCCCAAGTGAAGATGGATAAACCAAGATGGGCCTCGCTCAAGCATATACAACAGACCCATCTCAACATAATCTGAACAAGACAAAACATCCTGCAAAAGACGTTAGGAAGAAGGAGGAGAAGCTCACCCTGAAAAAACGATTTTATCTTCTCCAATTTGTACATGTTGACTTGTCAAGACAACAACTGCGTCATTGATATACAAACTTCGAAAGTGGTGGCAAAGGGGCCACGAAGTAATGGCCTTTATGTGTTGGAGAACAAAGAATTTGCAGTCCTCTACACTAACAGGCAGTGTGCAACCTCTGAAGAAACTTGGCATCACAGACTTGGACATTCGAGTTCCCAAATTCTCCAACACCTCAAGAACAGCAAGGAAATTTTAGTCAATAAGAACAACATCTACCCTGCGTGTAAGCCTTCCTAGATGGGGAAAAATTCCGGATTACCTTTCTTTATTTTAGATTCTCGTGTATTGCAACCTCTTGATCATGTCCACTATGACCTTTGGGGACCTTCACATATTGTATCGAACCAAGGCTTTAAATATTATGCAGTATCCGTTGATGATTTCTCACGCTTCTCTTGGTTCTATCCTATGCGTACAAAGTCCGAGTTTGCTTCTGTATTCATTGCTTTTCAAAAAATGGTGGAAAATCAGTTGATACAAAGATTAAAGTTTTTCAGAGTGATGGAGGAGGAGAGTTTACAAGCAACCAACTGAAGAAACATCTAATGGAGAATGATATTCAACATAAAATCTCTTGTCCCTACACACCACAACAAAATGGTGTAGCTTAAAGGAAACATAGACATCTAATAGAGCTTGGTTTGTCTATGTTATTCCACAATCAAACTCCCTTGGATTTTTGGGTTGAAGCCTTCTTAACTGTCAACTTTCTGACGAATCTTCTTCCTTCATCTGTGTTAAAAAACTGCAGTCCCTTTGAAGTCCTACTCAAACAGAAACCAGATTACTCAATGTTGCGTGTGTTTGGGTCTGCCTGCTACCCCTGGTTATGTCCTTTAGTAAGCCACAAGTTTGATCCAAGATCTCTTCAATGTGTTTCCGTTGGATATAACTCACAATATAAAGGGTATAGATGCCTCTATCCTCCAACTGGTAAGATCTATATCTCTCGACATGTGATATTCAATGAAGATTGATTCCCCTTTAAACATCAGTATCAGTCTTTGGTTCCCAGATATGAAACTCCTCTCCTCAAGTCTTGGCAAACTAGGACTCTCTCCCTTCTGCAGAAGGATGCTCCACAATTTGTTGCTCATTCTTCTCCTCCTAGAGCAGTCCTGTCATCTGACAACAGTTATCCTACAACAAGTGGCCTCTATAAGCATCCTACCTCATCAGCAGAGAATGCTGCAACTAAAACAGAAGATGGTAATGATCAACCCAATCAATCAGAAGATCATTCTGTAGTTGAGATAGAAGATGAATCAGAAACAGGACCTGAAATAGAGGAGTCACCTGAGACTAATACAGCAAATTCTGATATGGCTAGACCAGTGCAACAGAACAACACACATCCGATGACAACAAGAGCTAAAGATGGAATATTCAAACTAATCACTCGGTATGTTCTTCTTACCTCTAAATTCATTCATGAAGAACTTAAATCTATTGTTGCTGCGTTGAAACATCCTGGCTGGAATCAAACTGTTCTTGATGAGATGGGTATCATTCACATGTTGAATACTTGGACTCTAGTCCCACCTACAGATGAGATGAATATTCTTGGTAGTAAAAGGGGTTTCAGAACAAAACTTCAAACTTCAGGGTCACTAGATAAACTCAAGGTTCGTCTTGTAGCCCCAAGGGCTTTGATCAAGTGGAAGGCATTGATTACCTAGAAACATTCAGCTCTCTGGTCATAACCTCCACCATACGGCTTGTTCTTGACATTGCCACTGCAAAAGATTGGAAAATCATACAGCTAGACGTCTCCAATGCTTTCCTCCATGGTGAGTTACAAGAGCCGGTTTTTATGAAGCAATCTCTTGGCTTTGTGGATCCAAACAAACCAAATCACGTGTGCCGCTTTACCAAAGCTCTCTACGGACTGAAGCAAGTCCTAAGGGCCTGGTTTGATACCTTTAGCTCCTATCTTTTGGAACTTGGTTTCACCTGCAGCAATTCAAACCCTTCTCTATTCAACTACTACAAGGATGGTAAGACTATGGTGTTACTTCTATACGTTGATGATATGTTGCTCATTGGGAGTGATCCAACCCTTCTTCAAGAGCTGCTGGACTCCCTCAACACAAGATTCTTAATGAAAGATCTTGGTCCTCTCAAATACTTTCTTGGCATTGAAATAGAGACACTTCTAGAAAATCTTTTTCTCCATCAAGATGCCTATGCAATTGACATTCTCCACCAAGCTGCCATGTCTGATTGCAATCCAATGCCGACGGCTCTCCCGCAACGTCTTGACAATCTTAATTCAGAACCCTTCTCAGAACCTACATACTTTAGAAGTCTAGCCGAAAAGCTCCAGTACCTCACTATCACCAAACCCGATATTCAATTCGCGGTGAATTTCATATGTCAAAGAATGCACTCCCCAACAGTCTCTGACTTTGGCTTACTAAAAAGGATCTTAAGGTATGTAAAAGGAACAATCCACATGGAATTACATATCAACAAGGATCTGAAGTTCTCTCTATCCGCCTACTGTGACAAGACGGGGCCGGATGTCAAGAGACTCACCGTTCAACTACTGGATTATGTACATTCCTTGGCTCTAATCTCATATCTTGGTGTGCCAAAAGACAAGACACCGTGTCCAACTCCTCTACAGAAGCTGAGTATAGGGCACTTACAACGACAGCTTGAGAAATCTCTTGGCTCTCTTTTCTCATGAGAGACCTTCGAATTCCTCAGCCACATCCGACGCTGCTCCAATGTGACAATCTCTCTGTTGTTTACCTCAGTGCCAACCTAGCTCTCCACAAAAGATCGAAGCACTTTGATACTGATTATCACTACATCAGAGAGCAAGTGGCTCTAGGTCTCATTGAAACAAAGTACATCTCAGATTCACTTCAACTAGCTGACATCTTCACCAAATCATTGTCAAGGTCTTCGTTTGTTGAGCTTCGCCGCAAACTCGAGGCCGCAAACTCGGTGTTGTTGAGTCACCCACCCCGAGTTTGAGGGGGAATGTAAGTGAAGATGGATCAAACAAGTTGGGCCTCGTCCCAAGTGAAGATGGATCAACCAAGATGGGCCTCGCTCAAGCATATACAACAGGCCCATCTCAACATAATCAGAACAAGACAAAACATCATGCAAAAGACGTTAGGAAGAAGGAGGAGAAGCTCACCCTGAAAAACCGATTTGATCTTCTCCAATATGTACGTGTTGACTAGTCAAGACAACAGTTGTCATATTTGGATAAGGATGACCTAAATTCTATATTGTTGTAAGAGTTCTATATAATCTCTTGTATTCACCAAGTTGTAACTCATTTGAGTAAAACAGAGTAATAAAATCAAAGTTCATAACTTTCTTTGATTTCTACATATACTACTATACAACTTGATTAATAGGCTTAAATGTCAAGATCATGCGCGACAATTATATACTTCTTTTTGACCGTTAGCAAAATCCAAAGTTTTCAACAGGAAAATAAAACAAAAACCATTGGCTCCTACAAAGGCTACAACTACTCCAGTTTTCAGCCAGTTTTTAAAAGTTAAATTAGTTAGACAAACTATAATACATTATCCTATATCGTGTGTTTTACCAAAACCTTGAGATATGCGACACGCATTTACTATATAAGACTACAAAATCTTAGACCCACGGAAAAATTGATATCTTATGTTATGTGCACATTCATTGGTATAATCAAATGTATTGCAATTTAGGGCACTGTGAAGCTATAAACACCACGTTAGGTAGTCTATGACATATTTTAATTAATAAATTGCGATAAACAGTAATATTGTTACATATTTATGTGCTCTCTCATCTAATACGTTACTTTATTAGGAAAGTCGTATATATCTTGAATATATAAATTCGTAGGGGAGTTGGTGCCTTTTTAAAAAAAATGTAGTATAAAACCAAATTAACCCTATACACAATGTTTTTAGACCCAGACCAGAGTAGCCGGTTCGACCGGTTAAACCGCGATCCAGCAAAGTTTTCGGTATAGATTTCATTTAAAATCCAAAATCCTATTAAACCGCTAAAACCCAGAAAAATCTGCCAAAACCTGATAAACCGACAAAAACCCGATCCGAACGGTTTTTGGTTTTAGTAAAAATAAAAGGATTTAAGATTGTATTCATCGATAAATTTTTTACATCAATGAAATATTAACTTTAACAAACAAAATAGTGTAAAGAACTTAAAAAGCAATCGAAAGAAAAAAAGCAACAACCAAAAATAAAAATTTTATTAAGATAAAAACTGAGGTTTTTGACTTTTTATGTGATTTTATTACGTATTATTAACATTTTTAATTAACAGTTAATTTATTTCTTTTTATTTTTTATTTTTTAACTATTTCTCTTTATTTCGTCATCATTTCTTTAATCGTTTGCTTTATTATTATCATTTATCATCAATATGAATTAATAAATTCTATGATAACTTTTCTATGAGAAAAATTTAAAAGTTTAAAAACAAAAAATAATTAAAACATACACTAAATATTTATTTTGATCACTATACTTACTTGATATATATTTTTATTTTATTTTTATATTTATAAAACTATATAGATATATATAAATTTACTAAAATTCATTAATCAATTGACTCACGGTTGACTAGCAATTAATCTGGTTCAACCGGATGACCCATGACCCGGCTGGCACTCCGGTCCTTCATCCGAGTCGGATTTAAAAACATTGCCTATACATAATCTACTTTTGCTTCTCTGCCAATGATTCGTTGTGTTTATGCCAACTAGTTTTTTTTTATATATAAAAGTAAATCCATTTAAGAAAAATATTTCTAGACCAATAATTTTCAGTAAATTTTTTCCTTAAATTACGCCTTAATTTGAGCATTAAATCTACGTTGTATTAAATTTCTTTAATATAAGGCTTATAATGCATATAGGCTCTAAATGGTAACATAATTCTACGAATCTTCAGATTCAGCAAATTCTACAAATTCTGCAGTTACCATTTAAGTTTAACATATTATTCAGCAAATTCTGCAATTCAGCAAATTTTACAATTCAACAAATTCTGCAATTCAGCAAATTTTACAATTCAACAAATTCTGCAATTCAGCAGAAATTCAGCAAATTCTGCAATTCACCAGAAATTCAGCAAATTCTGCAATTCAGCAGAAATTATGCGGTTACCATTTACATCCATAAAGTTTAGAATTTTAAGATTTAGACTCTAAAAATTTATAATTAGTGACATTTTTGCAAGTGGACAACATATACTGGTATTTTTGTAAATATAACCAAAAATGGTATTTTTGCAATTGTCCCCTAAATATATATGTAGTGTGATTAAATCTTACTAAATTTGCTTAACAATTCTAAAATAATATTGTAATATTTTAAAAATTAGGTTTACTAAAAAATAATTCAATTTTAATAAGTACTAAAAATATTCTAAAATAAGTTTGTTTTATCAATTTATTAATTTATTTAAGGGGCAACTGCAAAATGCTATTTTTTTGCTGTGTACATTTGCAAAAATGTCATTTAGGGGTGTTTATTTGCAAAAATAGCACTAATTATAGATTTTTAAAGCATAAATCTTAAAATTATATCCCCTAAAAAATGTTTTGACCCTTAAAATCCTAAAACCCTCGAAACTAAACTCTAATACAACATAGTTAACCCAAACATAAATGATATAATGAAATTTGTTTTTCTTTAAATGACATTTTTACAAATTGGTTTTTCTGTTTTTTTAATTATTATTTTTGGATCTGGATCCGATCTAACTCTAATTACTATTCTATCCATTTCAAAATATAAGATGTTTTTGAGGGTTTTTGAAAATGTAAGATGCTTTGATAATACTAGGTACTTTTTAACTTTATTAAATATTTAATGAGCATTATTATTTTGCAATATTTAATGATTGGTCAATAATAATTAACCATTTATGTTTGAAAAAAAATAATTGTTTTTTTAAAATTAATTACTTTTTCAAAATTAATTATTTTTTTAGAAAAATTTAGCAAATTCAGCAAATTCTGCTGTTACCATTTAAGTTTGATATTATTCAGCAAATTTTGCAAGAAATCAATAGTAATTCAGCAGATTCTGCAATTCAACAGTAATTCAGCAAAAATTTTGTTGTTACCATTTAAGTTTGATATTATTCAGCAAATTCTGCAAGAAATCAACAGTAATTCAGCAAATTCTGCAATTCAACAGTAATTCAGCAAAAATTCTGCGGTTACCATTTAGACCCATAGTATATATATAGACATAAGACTACATAATAAGTTTGTCCTGGATCAAAAAAGCCAACAGAACAATTTGATTCCATCTCGTCTGGGACAAATTGTTTTTTTTTTTTCTGTATAAACAAAATTCTGGAACAAGTTTAAGTTAGTCCACATGCAATCGAAATAATGTTTTGCTTTGTAACACTAACCAAGTAAATATGTTTTGTTTTTCTTGCATAAATATTATCATTGATAACATATAGTATTCAACTCTAAATCAAAACTAGACGGAAAAAAGTTTCATGCTGATAAAACACAGGATTGTATTGTTTGTTATTGGCGCTTGAACACTCATAATAAATGTGTATTAATGTGTATTAGTAAAACTCACCTCCATTTTGGAGTTATTCAATTTTAAAATAAAAAATAAAATAATACATTGAAAACAGAGATGGAATTATAAATTTTTGTTACCAGAATCAAAATAAATAATTTAATATATACAATGGACGTATACTACTATATGTATAAAAAAGCAAATATTATCTTGAATAAATAAAATAGACAAGTATAATTTACAACTAACCTAAATTTTTAACTATATATCTAAATTGTAACGTCAAACTAGTCTAAATTTTTAATTAATGTTTATGGTTTGTTGCTGGTGAAAGACTCAAAAGAAGAAAGAAAAATTAGAGGCAATTGCAAAAATGTCATTTTTATTCTATACATTTGTAAAAATATCATTTAGGAATGTATATTTGTAAAAATGTCACTCATATGGATTTTTAAAACCTAAATCTTAAAACTATAAATCCTAAATAATGTTTTGACCCCTAAAATTTCTGAAATCCTCATAACTAAAATCTAATACAATATAGTTAATCCAAACGTAAATGATATAATAATTTTTTTTTTGAAAAAGTGGCATTTTACAAAAATTTTAAAATGATAGCATTTTTGAAAAATGACACTTAAAAAATTGTATTTTTCAAAAAAATTCAAAAATAAAATTTTTTTTTTTTGGTAAAAAATAAGATGGTTAAGCCGCTCAAAAAATTATACATGTTTTTGGTAAAGAAACAAACTTAAAACGAATCCACATAAACTTGCATTAGTATTTATTCTTGAATCTTAAAACGAGTTCACGTAAATTAGCTTTTCATTTTTTGTGTGTTTTGTTTTGCATAGGTGTCAAAAGCTATTATAAAATGGGGTCATTACAATAATTTATAACCAACATTTGACCCCCAAAAGTCTCATGTACCTCCGCCATTGATTGGAGGTGCTTTTAGTTCTTTATATGTATTGTAAAAAAAATTAGGAGGATTTACTAAAATTACCTTAATAAATAGGTTTTTTGACTAGAATGGTCCTAATTTTTCATAATTATTCAAATAACCTTAAAAGATTTTTAATATTTGTTTTGTCTTTGTTTCCTTTGATAACAAAAAACGTATTTACGAAACTGCCATTAATGAGCAGCAAAGATTTTTCCGCCAAAAGCGAATAAGTCTACCGGTCATGTGATGGTAGATTTATTAAGTGGTTGGTAGACTTATTGATGTTTGCGCAATGGTAGACTTATTTATAGAGGTAGTGACTTATTTCTAGTAGTTGTAGAGTTAATTTTGTGATCGGTAGACTTATTTCTAGTAGTGGTAAATTTAATTTTGTGATCGGTAGATTTATTGATGGTTCGTGCAGTCGTAGACTTATTTATAGTAGTGGTAGATTTATTTTTGAGTGATAGACTTATTAATAGTAGTGGTAGATTTAATTTTGTGATCGGTAGACTTATTGATGGTTCGCGCAATGGTAGACTTATTTATAGTAGTGGTAGACTTATTTATAGTAGTGGTAGATTTATAATATGTGGTAGACTTATTTATAGTAGTTGTAGACTTATTTGTAGTAGTGGTAGATTTATAATATGTGGTAGATTTATTTGTAGTAGTGGTAGACTTATTTATAGTAGTGGTAAACTTATTCAAAAAGGTAAAATCGTAATTTACCCTTCGTCTTCTTCACCAACACAGAAGCTGTCAAACCCTAACAATGGCGGCAAACCTGTATTTAGCTCGTTTAAACTATATTTTAACTTGTTTTTAACTGGATTTAGCCTAAAACTAGTATATCTAACATCATATATCCCTTATCTAACAAAAAATCAAAAGATTTCAAGTTTTTTTTTTTTAACTTGTGATTTTTAATTCGATTTTATCTAAATTCGGCGGCACACCTCCGCCGAATGTGTTTCCGGTGCTTCCGCAGTCTCCGCGGTCGTCTCCGGTGTTTTTGCGTTTTTTTTAAATCAAAAATGACAATGGCATTTTCGTAATAACAATATATAATTCTAGTTTTTATGTTTTATAAACCCTTTCTTAATATTTTGAGATTTGTGAAGATTATTCTAATAATTAAGCCATTTATCAAAATCGTTTTAGTAATTATCTCAAAAAATTATAAGAATTGCAAACTATTTTAAAAGGTTATATTGATTGTAAGTGGTAGAGTTCTTTTGTGGACTTACGTATGATATGGTATGAAGGTGGTGCATAGGTTTAATATAGTATACATGTTATACGAGTTTTATATTTGTGAGATTAGTATATTTACGGTATATATTAAGAAAAAAATTACGGTATATACTGAATGAAACATGCATGCAATTGAGAAAACTGCAGTAATAGAGTATGGATACTTAAAAATAAGAGAAATTGGGTTTGATAATAAAGAATTAGGAGGTAATTAAGAAAATGACAAAAACCTAAGCTAAACCATCTGTTGTCTTACAAAGGAATTCCAGTTTTTTGTCATTTTTCTTATTTCTATTTAATTCATTTATTTAGCTAAAACTAAATGAATATATTTTTTTTTAAATGTAGAGATTTAATCACAGTAGATTTTAATATTATTAAAAATATCACTATTTTATTTGAGATATCCTCCATCGTTTTTACGAAAGGATGTGCTACTTGTCCTCTCACGTCTTATTGGTTGCGTTTATTTCGATGATGATAATTAGCATTGGAAAGTTTAAAGAATTAAGTTTTTTTTTAAAAAGGTTTCTTTTATTTTATTTTTTTCAAATTTTTTTTTTAAGAATGGATCTAATTCACTCTTTTT
Organism: Arabis hirsuta; assembly: GCA_964056655.1. NCBI lineage: Eukaryota > Viridiplantae > Streptophyta > Magnoliopsida > Brassicales > Brassicaceae > Arabis > Arabis hirsuta. The sequence continues at coordinate 36,440,633 of OZ053303.1, forward strand.
TACCAATAAATGGATTAAAAAAACAATAAAATAATGGATCTAATTCACTTTTTTTACCAATAAATGGATAGCGACTCCAGTAAATAATCTTTTCACAATTTCACTACTAAACAAATAAAAGAAAGCGACCCTAAAGCATACTCAAAATGTTTTCTTTTTCTTTTTGGGTCAACATTCAAAAATGTTTTGTAAAAAACAATTGGGACACAAGCTTCTTCGTCTTGCTCGTCGCCCTCACAATTAAAAGAAAAAAGTCCATGCACATCTACGAACTAAAAATGAAAAAATAAACAAAGTAACATGTTGAAATGGTAAATTCCTCACCATATTTTTTTATATAAACTGTTAAAGTTCCAAATTTTTCATCTATAATTTTTTCAGTGCCTAAGACCAGCTTATTAAAATGGTACCATGTCGTAGATTAATTATATATAATAATTTAATAATATATTAGATTACACAAATTTCACAAATGTAATCTTTATGTGTAGTCTAGTGATTTGCATTAGTGTTTTATTTGTGTTTACAATTCGAATTAAAATTCAGTATCCTGTCTGATATTATTTAACAAAAAGGATAATCACTAATCAGTATATTTAGAGTAGTTAATTGTTGAAATTCGTTTGTTTTAAAATCCAATAGAATTGAGTGGATCCTTCTTTAGTGATCCAAACAGCTAAGCCTAAATATTTGGTTCTTTAAAATAGCAATAAAAGATTCTCATTTACTAGATTAAGACACTAATCACCACCACAATCTTAAAGATTAAACATTTGATGACAAAACACAACGTGGACGGTCCAAAAAACACTCACGTGGAGTAAAAATTAAATACACTTTCCATAAATATATATTCCCTCTGTTTTAAAATAGTTGTCATTTTAGGTGTTTCACACATATTAAGAAAATATATTAAAAGTCTATTTTATCCCTAATTAATACAATGTTTTATTTGATATGAGTAATTAATAAGTTTAAAAGTAAGGATAAAAATAGAAAAATTAGTCATAAATATGCATTGAAATTGTAGAATGACAACTAATTTGAAACAAGAAAATAAGGCTAGAATGACAAATATTATGAAACGGAGGGAGTAAAACATTATAATCACTAAAAAAATGGTTCATAGATAGCACATGAACATAGCTTAGTTTTTGTAAGTGCTATAAAAGATGTCTTAGTGGGACGGATTTACATATAATAGCATTTTCAAAATGCTAAGCTAAAAAATGCATAAACGGAAAATTATAATTAAATTTGGAGCCTAAAATTTAACAAAATTTCTGATGGAACGACAAATCCTCAGCAAATTTTTCGTTTTTGCCTCTAAGTGTTGACCTAAAATATAAAAATATCAATTCTTTTGTTTTTCATACAAAATTGAAAAAAAAACAAAATCATCATCTATCTTCATCTCCTCGCATCTTTTCGGCTCCCTCTTTACTCTTCTTCTCCTCTCCATTTCGATATGCATCAAAACAAATTTCGATACTCTTCTGCTTCTCTTTTACCTCGTTCCGTCTCCTTTGAATCTGCGTTAGGGTTTCGGGTTTCATGGCAACCTCGTGTGGGAAGCAAGTGTTGGCTCGGCCAGAAGATCGGAAGCGATTCCTTTGGGGCGATATATTTTTGTCATCTTTGAGGAAGCGGTATGCTTCTTGATTGAAATTTCAGAGAATCCCTAACGAAGAACATGAGCCGGAGAACTATGAGGATCTACAATTGGATTTTAGTCATGTTCTGGTCAGTTCTCTTGAGCATTATTTATCCGACAACCCCTCAATTTCTCTCGAATTGACAAGGCTCATTTCATGAAAGATGTTCTTCTCCAATACTACCTCGTCACTAACCGAATCCAGGTAAGACTTTTCTTCTTTTCCTGAGTTGTTCTTAGTTTATTCGAGTTGAATTGAATTTGTATCTTATTTTTTCTTGGAAACAGATTCAAAGGCATAAAGTTCTTTGTTTACCCGTTTGAAAAGTTTCAATCTTTATTCACTTCTTAATCGAGTTTGTTTCTCTTGAGTTTTTTATTCCCCGTATACTTCTGATAGAGTTTTTTTGAAAAAACTTAACAACTGGGTTGGTTCTTCTTCTGATGAAGGACAGAGATATGTAGCTTCTCGAAAGCATGGGGTAAAGTTCTTAAAGAGTTATAAAGATGGTTGGGGTTTTAGTCTCTTCTTTGTTACGAATTGATTCTGATGTTGTATTTTTCTTTGATTTTGATTTGTTTCTCTGTTTACTAAATCTATATGTTGTTTTTTTGTTGTCTAGGTTCTTCAAGATCTGAAAGCCAAAAAAGAAGATAAAGAGCAATGGTAAGAGAACTTTTACCTCTCCTACAGATTTCTACAATTCAAGTGGGGTTTTCAATTTCACCTGACTCAATTCATCGTCTCTTTCCTTAGTCTTCACAGGAAACCCTTCTTATGCATAAGGATCTAGAGCAGAATGTTGTACTCAATGAGCATATTTTTGTTTTGCAAAGCAATGATAGGTCATAAATGGACCAGTTATTTGTCACTCTATTGTAATCATGGAGACTTGTTTAGAGCAGTAGAACTCATGATGTAAAGTTTAACTTCAGGAGTCACTTTGTTTGGTGGACCAAAGGCAGGTGCAATACTGAATATACCAGAAGCACAGACGTTCAGTCATGAGTATTGTTCCAAGGCTTACACCGTTGAAGTTGTGGAAGACATTTATGGTGCTATAGACACATTCACCGACATGGGAGGTACAAACTCTACATAATAGACATTGACTGTTGTAATTTTTTGCATATGTATTGGAAATGTTCACTCTTTATCTTGTTTTATATGTTGTTTCTTATTGTCTAGGTTCGTACAAGAGTAAGAGCCTTAAAAACTCTAGGAAAGATCTTCCTCGTTAAATCTTGCTTCATTCCCTTCTTATACTCTTGACATTGTTTGCAATCTTAGCGGGTGAAATTTCAAAGATTAATTAGTTGTAGTTGATAGTTCTAAATAACTTGTTTAATTAGATTCTATTGATAAGTGGATTATCCTCAAGATTATGGATATATTGTTGTGGATTTACACCGAGAAATCAATGATGGATGTATTGTTCTTGGTTTCAGATATGTCTTCTCTTTGCCCTTCCTTAGTTTTGCTTGTTGTTTCCTTGAGAGTAATCTTCTTTTGTTGTTTGTTTTGAGGCAATACTTAGTAGTTCAAGTGACAACAAGAAGCAGACATTTCAGATTCGTAACTACTCATATCACCAATCAAAGATATAGCAAGGTAGAGAAAGTATCGACTTACATAGCCATTGAACTATGGTATACCTTTGAGTGTTGGTTTTTGATTTGTGAGTTGGTGGTTTTGCATGTTGTATATCTACTTTTGTTGTTCTATAGAATGTTGAGGCTGATCATTTTTTCTTCTAGTTGCACACTTTTAACATTAACAATGGACTCTGTTTTTACTAGGTATACCCTCATGTTGCTACTGAATTTTGTGAACACATCTGCTTTTCTCTTAGAGTTGGCTCTTAATTAACCGATTTTAAGCATGCTTCATCTCATCTAAAAGTATTTCAGGTTGGAGAAGAGTTTCTTCAGATACTGAAACAAAACTATGAGAAGGTAGGAGTAATGCCTCTACCAAACTCTTTCATTGTGTTGTTTTATCTTCTAACTCTTATTGACATTTAGGGACTTATAATAACTGATTTTTTTTGTGTTTGCTAGTAGTCTAACGCTGAGAGGCATGAGCCACTAGAGGAGCCTCAACTATGCCTAAAATTGCTGGTATGATTGGATGAGTATAGTCAAATCAGATTTATTAGATGAACCGTACATGATCATTGGTTAGAGTTCAAAGTTAAAATTAACAGATTCTTATAATATTGCAGGCTTGAGCTTTGTGATCACTCAGAGTTTGATAAGTGGGTAGAGAAAGGAATAGCACCAGCCATACCACCAAGTTTGAAGCTTTATCGAAGAGTTTGTATTTTGTACTTGGTGTTTTAATGGTGTTTTTATATATGATTTGAATTAGACAAAACAAACTTGTTATGGTTTTCTTATAAATTTTCTATTCAAATAAAATTTTATTTTAATTATATATTTTTGTACCTGCAAAATGCAAAATAGATCTAATTTTATTGCAAAAATATGCACCTAATTAAAATGATGGAAACCGATCGTATCACCAATAAAGAGCTACAATTAAACCTATTACAACCATTTATACGAGTTATGAAAATATATACTAAACCATTTTATTTGTGTTATAATAAAACAATTTATAATAGCATTGGAATAACTCCTATTGTAGAAGGGAGATCTAAAATAGCTCCGACTGTTATAGCGTTTTAACGCTATTATACTTTTATCATAGCGTTAATCGTGAGTTAAGAATATCCATTTTTGTTATAGTGAATATATAATCTCTCTACTAGTTTATTTATTTTTGTCTCTAGTTCCTTCTTCATCACCAAATCACATCATTAGAGCTTTAAGCACATGGTTAGCAACTAAACAAATCTTGTCATTAGCTCCTTAATTTAAAATTATGAATTTCATGAATAGTTATCGTAAACGTGGCATTGCTATTATCTCGACAAGCGTACCCAATGACAGCTAAAAGAGGAAGCTTTTCTAGATTGATCTTGGGTTTGGTCCTAGATTCGTGGGGTGTGAGTTTAACGTATTATTTTATTAAAATTCTCTTAACTACTGTTATTTTTTGTTATAAATTTACAATATTCTTTCTATTTTTGTTCTTGCAGCTTTAAATGCGATCTTGTATGATTTTCAAGGTGGTCCAAGGTTATATACATGGCACAACATAGAAGCATGATGTTAATAAATTATTAAATTAAAAGTTTGTAATCAATCGAAGTACTGATACATTATTATATTAGTTTGATATAAAGTATTATATTTCTTGTTTTCTGGCATTAACCAATCAGGTAAGATCCATATTAGTTCTGAATAACTATAATAAATAAATACACAAAAATTTAACATGTTCAACATCTTCCTTAACATTCCACCAGTACTAGAGTTTGGAATTTCAATTACTTATAACCTTTAACCAATAGCTGAAATTTGACTTTGTGGTTAACTATTAACTATTCTCCTAACAAATGATTTTTTTTTCTAATGGTCACACACTATGATTAATAATTTTCATGCAACTCTTTCTTTCTAGATCTTAGGTATAGGATGCTATTAGGTTAATTTGACTACGTTATTAGAGAATTTAAATAGTATGTTTTTTTTTTTAATTATCAGAAGGTTCTGGTTCAAAACCCGTAATCTGCCTTAGATCAAAAACCACAACATATAATATTAATTTCGTCACAAGAACCACTTGAACCAACGATATTTAAACTTTGCATGAAATCTTTACCAGTTGAGTTATTGGGTTTTGGTTAATAGTAATCTTTCAAACAAGTCAAAAGACACCAACGGATTAGCCACTAAGAAAGCAATCATCATATCAATTATATTTGCAATACAGTAATCATTAATATATAGTTATGTATATAAACGCACACTATACACTCATATGCATAATTGAGAGATCAAAACGTAACTAAACCTCATTGATTTTCCAATGAGCAGACAACAAAAAAAAATATTTGCTTTATGTTTTGGTTCTTTTTGCTTTCTTAAAATTTAAAATGAAAAGACAATAACGATTATATCGATGCGGTCACATTCTCTTAAACAAAGTAACCATAATACAACTCTGTTAGATGAGGATCAATCTTTTCTTAAATCCTCCAAATATGGTCTAGTGCTGTCGTGAATGGTTTTTGGTTCTTTTGAGCAACGAAAGAATTTTCCCATGTCATCACAGTGCCGACTGAAAGACACTATGGATCAAATCCAATACTAGCGCCTTTAGGAAGATTCTACAACAAACACAAAGCAGAATAAGTGAAAGGCAAGTCAACATTTCAAAAACCTATCTAAACCAGAATCAGAGACTTACTTCTAAAATCCATGTTTTAATACAAGGAGAATCTTCTTTCATATCGATGATTGTCCATGAGTCTTGAAACTTCCTACTTGCATACAAGAACAAACCACAGCCAGTCCAAAGGATCGGTTGCATTGTCGTATATGATTAAAGCCAACCATCCAAAGCCAAAAAAAAAAATGCTGTAAAACTCAAATAAGCAACTAATAGTTTTTCAAATAAATTTCAGCATAAATTCAAGACACAATTAAAAAAAAAATTTAAAAAGACAAAAAAAACAAAACGATTAGAAAACCGCATATTGGTTCCATCATAAGCCCAATGTGAATTAACTTATATTTCGGGCTTCTTCTAATACCACAAATGGGCTAATAACTATAAAGCCCCAATATTAACCTTAACATATACGGCGCCGTTTTGACTTTGATTCTCTCAACTGTTAAATCTTCTTCGCTTAACCCCATTTCCTTAATTACGAAATTAGAGACGTGATTAATTTATAAACCCAAGTGTTTATTTTCAGGTGATTGGTTATTAATTTAATTACTCCATTATCGTTGACGGAAAATTTGGGAGAATGGGGAAAGGAGGAGGATGCGTTCCGAGCAAGAAGAAGAAGCCGTCGTCTATCACCGGAGATGGTACCGGAATCAACGACGACGACACTACCAACACTCCGATCCCAATCGAGGATGATCGGACCACCGTCGACGGAGATCGAACGACGGCGAGGAACACACCGGCGATTACGATCTCATCGCCGCTTAAGATCTTCGTCGTGTACTATTCGATGTACGGACACGTGGAGAGTTTAGCGAAGAGGATGAAAAAGGGAGTGGATAGTGTTGAAGGAGTTGAGGCGAGATTGTATAGAGTTCCGGAGACGCTATCTCAGGAGGTTGTTGAGCAGATGAAGGCACCGGGGAAGGATTCTGAGATCCCGGTGATTACGGCGGCGGAATTAGCGGCGGCTGATGGGTTTTTGTTTGGGTTTCCGACTAGGTATGGTTGTATGGCTGCTCAAATGAAAGCATTCATTGATTCTACTGGACAATTGTGGAAAGAGCAGAGTCTTGCTGGTAAACCTGCTGGGTTCTTTGTGAGTACTGGGACTCAAGGAGGTGGTCAAGAGACTACTGCGTAAGTCTCCTTTACCATTTGGAGTGATTTGGTTCTTTAAGTGAAGTAGTTGAATTTGGAGTGTAAGTATTCAATTGGTGTGTTTATGATTGGTTTTGTGTTACGATTTGAATTTAATGCAGCTTTAGAAAGTTATCAACTTTATGTTTTAGGTTGTTGTGGTCAGGACTTGGTCTAGTACAGTTGAGAGATATGGCTATAATTATGGTGAATTACTTGCTTGCTTGATGTTTGATTGGTTCCTTAATTACACTATTCATTTCAAGGGGTTTCTAGGAGAAGTTTTGTTTCAGAACTCAGTTGGATTGGCCACAATTGAATACGCTGTTCTCTCTTTCGGTATGATAGGATTGCGTTTATGCTAGGCTGGTCTTAGCTGGTAGTAAGAAGAGATCTATAAGAAAGTGTAAAATGAACTTTATTAGATTTTGATTCTCACTTTCTTAGCACCAAAGTTGCTAAATTTCTAGGCATGAGATTGTTACCTTCGATAAATCGCTAGTGTTCTTAGTTCCGCGATAGTTTCTTCGGTCATTTATTTGCACTCATTTACTAGTCCTTAACTCCCAAGTTCTATGAATTCGATTCCCTTCTTTTGCTTTTTTTTTTGTCACTTGGCTTATGTTAAGTTTGGTTCCTGTAACATTGTGACCTTACAAAGCAATATAGAGACGTGTAGCATTGTGGAATCTTACATCCTTTGTTCTGCATTTTAATGTTAAGCATGGAATACTTGCTGATTCCATGTCTTTGTTTGTTGCAGATGGACAGCGATCACACAGCTCGTGCACCACGGGATGCTATTTGTCCCGATAGGCTACACATTTGGAGCAGGAATGTTCAAGATGGACTCGATCCGTGGAGGCTCACCTTATGGAGCCGGTGTGTTTGCTGGTGATGGGTCAAGAGAAGCAACAGAAACAGAACTTGCTCTTGCTGAACATCAAGGAAACTACATGGCTGCAATTGTCAAGAGACTTGCACAACCTTAAGACAAAAAAAATGGCTTCTTTCTTTTTCTCTTTTTATTCAATTGCTAAATAATCATATAAAAAAATCTTCTTTTCTTTTCAATTTCTTTTGAGTGTTTTCAATTTCTCCATTTTCGAAGAACCTTGTTCTTACGTTAATGGACTTGTGTGTACATGTCTCTTTTCATTATTCTCCACAAATAAATATTTTGTGAGCATTTTTATTGTAATGATTTGTGTTCTTTCTTCTCTCTTCATTGGAGTTGTTGAATTGGAATTTATATAATTTTACAAAATTTTAATCGTAAAAATATAATTTTTGTTTTTGAGTTGCGTCAGCCATTAGGATTCCTTGGAAGAAGTAAATATATTCCGTTGTATCTGTACTTTTATTATCATCTCTATCAAATCCTCTGAATCTGTGTTCGAGACAAAAAAAACCCAATTCACGCAATTTCTCTCTGAACGTAAAAACCATGTCTGAAATTCTCTCTTCCTTAAGGTCACTAATGGCTTCTCACTCTCCTCCACTTGATGCTTTGGTTGTCCCTTCCGAAGATTATCACCAGGTTTTATGATTAATCGATTGATTTTTCAATTACCCTTTTTGATTCATGATCCCATCTTTGAATTCATGTATATTTCATAGATTTTGATCAAGTCAAGTTTCGATTTTTATGTTTGATTAATCGAATTGTGTTTCAATTTTTTACATTAGAGTGAGTATGTTTCTGCAAGAGACAAACGACGCGAGTTCGTGTCTGGATTCAGTGGAAGTGCAGGTGTGATTCTTATTCTCTTTCTTTTCTGGATTTGAAAATTCGTTAAATTGAATCTTTTGATCGTCGATTGTTTTAGGTTTGGCACTTATAACGAAGAACGAAGCAAGACTTTGGACTGATGGTCGTTACTTTTTGCAAGCAATGCAACAGCTTAGTGATGAATGGACACTGATGCGTATGGGAGAAGATCCTGTTGTTGAAGTTTGGATGTCTGATGTGAGTTAGTTTTAGATATGATTTGATGTTTCTTTGATTTTGGTTTTTTCATTGACGTTTTTTTTTGTTGTGTTTGTGTTGGGGGAAATGTAGAATCTACCTGAAGAAGCCAATGTTGGTGTTGATCCATGGTGTGTTTCGGTAGATACTGCGAATGGATGGGTAAAATCTTTTGCTAAGAAGGATCAGAAGCTTATCCCTACGACAACTGATCTTGTGGATGAAGTTTGGAAGAATCGTCCGGCTTCTGAGATGAGTCCGGTTGTTGTTCATCCGTTGGAATTCGCTGGCCGTTCTGTTTCCGAGAAATTGGAAGATTTGAGGGCAAAGCTTAAGCAAGAGAGTGCGCGTGGTTTGGTCATCGCTGCTCTTGATGAGGTATTTATTAGAAAATGATCGCTCTATTCTCAATTTTCTCTGGAATGTACTGATTGTGGTGTTTGCACTGGTTGATGCAGGTTGCTTGGCTATACAATATCCGTGGAACTGATGTTGCTTATTGTCCGGTTGTTCATGCGTTTGCAATTGTTACAACCGACTCTGCGTTCCTCTATCTGGACAACAAGAAAGTGTCTGATGAGGTTCGGCTTTCAATTTTTGTTTCAGTAATAACGCATGACTGTGATATAACTTGTTTGGTAACTTCTGATATTCTATTTTGTAATATGTAGGCAAACGCTTATTTCAAAGGGCTCGGTGTAGAAGTCCGGGAGTACACAGATGTGATCTCAGATGTGGCCTTGCTTGCTTCGAATCGACTTTCTTCTTCATTTTCCTCTAAAATAGTTCAACCCGAAGGTACAAAGGACATGGAGATAGATTCTGACCAGATTGATCGGTTATGGGTGGACCCTGCTTCGTGCTGCTATGCGCTTTATTGCAAATTGGATGCCGATAAGGTCCTTCTGCAACCATCTCCTCTATCCCTCTCAAAAGCCTTGAAGGTAATAATGAAAGTGACCTCTCTTAACGTCTTTGACGTGTTATGTTTTAGTTATATATTGATTTCTCTCCTTTATGTTAGAACCCGGTTGAGCTCGAAGGACTTAAGAAGGCGCATGTTCGTGATGGTGCAGCTGTTGTCCAATACCTTGTTTGGCTCGATAAACAGGTATTGAATAGGCATAGAAACTAATAATTTATAAATCTTGAACAATACTATATCGATGATTCTCTCATGTACAATTGTCTTTGTGAAACCACAGATGCAAGAGCTCTATGGAGCATCTGGATACTTTTTGGAAGCAAAAGCAAACCAAAAGACACCAACGTAAGCATCGTTCTCATTTGTTTTGCAAAACATTTTTTTCCTTATTTCATGAAGTAATGAGTTTTTCTTTGGGAAACTAAACAAACCAGGGAGACCTCTAAGCTTACTGAATTGACTGTGAGTGATATGCTGGAAAGTCTACGAGCTGCAAAAGAGGTAATGTTTACAGAAAACATCGTAACAAAGTTAAAGTAGTTCTTTTATCGTTCATTCGTGAAAGTATCGGGATAGTTTAAGTAATAGTTTAATACTTTCTTTCAAAATCAATGTATAGGTGAATCACATTTCTTCTCTTGTTTTTCATGTGGTTGCAGCATTTTAGGGGTTTAAGCTTTCCTACTATATCATCGGTTGGTTCAAACGCTGCGATTATACATTATTCACCGGAGCCAGAAATTTGTGCCGAGATGGATCCCGACAAAATTTACTTATGTGATTCAGGAGCACAGGTTAATATCACATGATTGAGTATAAACTATAAGCTTCCCATATATCTAATTTAATGTCTTTGCTCTGAATACGATTATATTGGTGTTGTTGCAAAGTATCTCGATGGAACAACTGATATTACCCGAACGGTTCACTTTGGAAAGCCTTCAGCTCATGAAAAAGACTGTTATACTGCGGTATGTATTCATTGATGATAACTTTCAAAAAATGATGTTCTTATTTATTCAGAGTAACTAATGAGAAAGACTTTTTATCATATGCTTTGCATCTTAGGTCCTCAAGGGTCATGTTGCTCTCGGAAATGCTCGGTTTCCTAAAGGAACAAACGGTAATCTATGATCTTGTTCATTTTATCTTTGTTCCAACTTGAGATTTTGCTTGTAAAGGAGAGTAATTTGCTATTGATTTGTAATGTATCAATTTGGCTATGTCCGAAATTTCAGGTTATACACTCGATATTCTTGCTCGAGCTCCTTTGTGGAAGTATGGCTTGGATTATCGACATGGCACTGGTCATGGAGTCGGCTCTTACCTTTTTGTTCATGAAGGCAAGTGATGAGAAACTCTTTTCTTACATATATTGATTGATAATAAACTTTATGAAATTCTAAATATCTTCAATTAACTTTTTGCAACGATTATGCTTGGTGTAATATGTAGGACCTCACCAAGTTAGTTTCAGACCGAGTGCTAGGAATGTACCTCTCCAAGCTACCATGACTGTAACAGATGGTCCGTCTACAAAAGAACCTCGATATTCCACCCCTTTGGTTAACCTCATTCTAATAAAACCTTCTATTTCTTTTTATGCAGAACCTGGTTACTACGAAGATGGGAACTTTGGTATTAGGTTGGAGAATGTTCTTGTTGTCAATGATGCTGAAACCGAATTTAATTTTGGCGACAAGGGCTATTTGCAGTTCGAGCATATCACTTGGGTACTTGTTCATTGTCTCTTAACTGTTTATGGTTCTATTATCAGTACGCATGTCTGACTAACTCTCTCTCTAGGCACCGTACCAAGTGAAACTTATCGATATCGAACAGTTGACACGCGAAGAGGTTGATTGGTTAAACACATACCATTCAAAATGCAAGGACATCTTGGCCCCGTTCATGAACCAGACGGAAATGGAATGGCTTAAGAAAGCTACCGAACCTGTAAGTGTATCGGTTTAATTCCATCTCTGATTTCTCTAAATTAGATGTTTATCAATGGCTTCTTCACTTCTCTTATTTGTAAACCAAAAATATTAGAAAGTCATTACACAAATTCTTCACCTTTATGCATTCAGACATTTACATAAATCTTAAGCTCATGTTTCTTCAACACATTGACTGTTCTTGAACCATGTCTATAAAGAAACTATTGTGTTAGTATATTTATTTTTGTCATTTTTTTGGCTAATTAGTTTTAGGTGAAGTAAGTATATGGAATGTGATTATTCTTGAGAGCTTCTTCTGCTGTCTTCTTCAGTTCCTTAACATTCTTTCTCATCTCTTTTCCTTCTTCTTCATCCATCACTCTCTTTACCATTTCAACTATCTCTTCCTTCTTCACAGTCCCATCGTCAACATTAACCCGTACCGCAATCTTTAGCTCCTCTGAAACTAGCAATGCGTTCATCTTCTGCTCTGAGTACAAAGGCCAAGCTATCATTGGCACACCGTTCACTATACTCTCCAGAACTGAGTTCCATCCGCAGTGAGTCACAAACCCTCCGGTTGATTTGTGTGCCAGGATCTCTTCTTGCGGGGCCCATGTCCGGACCACCAAACCGATATCTTTGGTCCGGTCTAAAAACCCGTCTGGTAAGAAATCAAGTGGTTCTGTCTGATACTTGGTTTTATCAAACATTGATGCAGACGGATCGTCTTCAGCTGGTGGTCTGACAACCCAGATAAACCTTTGCCCTGTCAGCTCCAAACCGTAAGCCAGCTCGATAGTCTGCTCGGCGGTTAGGGCCCCACCGCTTCCAAATGAAACATAAACCACTGACTCTTTGGGTTGTAAGTCAAGCCAGTCCAGCACGTCGTGCTTCAAACCCGATTCTGCTGGTCTAACCAGCGGTCCAACAGGGTAAACCGGCGCTCCTCTCATAACCCGACCAAGATTCTCTGGATCCAAGAAAGATTTGATTGTCACTGGCTCCAGACCGTGACATGTATTCACAAACACCCTATCAGTGGTTATCACATCAGCCCCAATTCGCTGAGACTCAGCGAGTTCCTGGACATAATTACTCGGATCTTGAACCCGGTCAAACGTAACCTGTCTGCATCCCGGTATAGGCAACGCTTCTCTGCTACTCAAATGTTTATACAACGTCTCCTTGTCAAGACTCGCCATATAAACCGTAAGAGCTAGAAACCAAGCACTTGTAGTAACCAGAACATGTTTCCTCATGATCTCAAGCTCCTTAGCCACAACTAAAGCTTCCGTGCCTAACAAGTCAACAACGAAAACGCTAGGCCGTGGCTCTAACCTCATGACCGCAGACCTGATCTGCGGTAATGCCTTCCTCATCATCTCTGCTAGCTTAGTTAAAAGCAAACCGGCAATATCTTGACCCGAAAAGCCGAGCTGAATAAACATGATCACAAATTTGGGATCTTCTTTTGTCAACATGTTACCAATCAGGGATTTCGAGCGTGAGACATCGTCTGTGACTAGGAAAACAGTAACACGGTCGAACCCGTGGTGGTTCAAGAGACGTTTGCCGAGCTCTAAAATGGGTACGGCATGGCCCATGCCCGGACTAGCCACTAGAGCTCCGTGTAAATCCATGGGCTTAAGGGTTTTTTTAGAGTTTTGCTTTAGTTGATGAAATGAGAATATGTTTGGTGATTAGACTGGTTTGTTTGAATATATACAGAGAAAATTTGAGGGATTGAAATCAGTAACCCAAAAATGGACGAACAATCTCATTGCAATAAATCATTAAAAACAGAGTGAAAATGGTAACATAATTATCATTAAGTAAACTGAAAATGAAACATTTTATAAGATCATTTAATTGAACTGTAATTTGTGTTAAATAATTTTATAGTAAATGGTGGACTAGCAAAGACGAAGATTGTTGTTTTTCTCTATAAATGTAACGATGTAGTAAATTCTAACGTATAACTAATGCTTTTATTCCTTGCTTGAACTAATTATGTTTAAGTCGTCGCTTGTTTTGGTGAGATGGATCTAGCATAGAAACATGGATTGAGATGTGTTTTGTTTCTTTATTCCTTGTTTGGGACAAAGTTACAAAAATGCAATCTTGTGACATGTTCAAACTTAAAAGGCATTTTTCCCACCATTTTGTGTGTGAATTTATAGATGTAGTTCCTTACAATGTAATGAGAACTTTCAATAGAATTTTTTTTCCAAAACAAAATAAATATAAGAGTAACTCTCAATCGGCGAAGAATTTAACACTACCGATCCGAGAAATGTAAACAATAATACCATTGATAACTTCATTTCGAATCCAAAATTGAAAATTCGAGAGTTTTTTCCTTGGTCACCAAAATCTAAAAAAGTTTTATAAAAAGAAACAAATCAGTCTCACGTGAACCCAACGTGGGTCATCTCATAGTTCCCTCATCAAATGGGCAATTAAAAATAAATATATATATATATATATTGTCTTGTATCGTGAGAATTACGACAAATGAATACTCCACAAAACACGACAAAAATAATATAAACTATATAGTAATAGTAGTATCAAAGAAATAAAAATAAAAGTGTAAATTGTTAGGAGAAGTAGTTGTTTATAGGTCCCATCAAAAGACATAGCACATGGTAGGGGTCCATTATCACTCCGCTCGTGGAGGTTTCGTTTTGTTCAAATCACTTCTTTTCACCAAACTCAAACACACCACAACACAACAAAACTAATCACCAAATCATTCAGATAACAAACAAAAATTGAAATCAAGAAAGCAAAATGGATATCAAATCACTCTATATCCGTAAAGATTAAAAATAGCTTAGTACACTAATTAAGTCTCTACACATTTGCTCTTTTCCCACAACCCCCAATTCTTTATCTCCCAATAGGTAGAAGTAAATTCTTAAGTATAAAACGGAGAATGTAACGGTATTTTTAAAGGTTCGACCCTTATTCGAGTTGCTTCGATATTTCCTCGGCCGCGCGCGGAGCTCCTGTACAATGCCGAGGATTAGCAGTATGTTATAATCAATAGGCGATTGATCTTTACTATCTTTCGAATTTCGTTTTTTTTTCAGCATCGGGTTTTAGTACCGCCTAGAGTAAGTTCGAGATCTTCTACGCCAACTTCATGAATCATTTCACCTTCCCATGGCTTAACCGTTCCATTCTCAAACTCAAACTCTGAAACTCTCCCATTCATTCCCCAATCTGAACTTTTCATATCAATAGCCATAGATGTTTGTTGAACAAGATTGAATGTTGGCGAAGTAGGAGCGGTAAATTGAAAATCAATCCACCTTCCTGAATCCTCGATCGAATCCTCCTCAGATTCATCACATTCCGGAATAGTAGGTGGTGTTTGGTGACCAGCACGACGTGTAGGACTAGATGGAGCTGAGATAGCGAAAAGCGGATGCCTTAAACCGTGTAAAGACCCGCCGTTGGGTAATTGCTCAGCACTAAGTTTCCGTTTGGAGCCACGAGAAGTAGGAGACGATAAAGGCGGAGTTACGGGGGCGCTGTTGGATATTCTAAGAGGTGGAAGATTTGCAGGGATAGAAGAAGCAATGTTGTGTAGGAAAGGGAGAAGAAGATACGAAGAAGGGTTTCCTTCGTATCGAGTCGGACTCGGGAAGGAAGATGATACAGGACTTCCATGGTAAGAAAGTGCAGGACTTGGAAATGCAGATGATTGCGGACTCGGTTGGATCGATGAATTCGTACTCAAGTTATTCGGAGTTGCTGAGATTTCTGGCTTAAACCCCTGTTTCACAATTCAATAACCAACCCCAATTTCAGTGACCAAATACGAAATCGAAATTTTCACCAAATAATCAAACTAATTGTTCAATGGAATTTAGCTAAACCACAAAATCCATAACCAGATCTAATAACGACGATCCAATTTCAAATCCAATCCAACAGTGAAATCGAAATCTGAGAATCTCTAACAATCAAAATCGAAATCTGATTCTGACCTTGCGATAAGTGGTACCGTCGTCTTCGACGATCCAACCAGCTTCGATACAGAGAGCCTTAAGGACTTCGTTGTTATCACAGTGTTTAGGAAGCTTATAGTTTCCTTGAGATCTAAGACCAGAGTAAATCTTAGCAGTGATTGCTCTTCTTCTCCTCTCTCTCTTCTTATTGTTCTCTCTTTCTTTCCATGTCGGAGTTCTTCCTGACGATGATCCTCCTCCTCCTACTCCTCCTCCTCCTGCCGCCATTGAAATCGATGAAGCTTTCTCTCTCTACGACTCTCTCTCTCTCTCTCTCTCTCTAGGTCTTTGTCAGTCTGGCGCACGAGGGAGAAAAAAGAGAGAGAGAGTTTTTATTTATTAATTTTGGTTTTTTTTTTTTTGTGTGACTCGAAAGCTGATTGGCTGTAACTTTCATTCATTGGCTGATTTTATAAATAATATTTTTGATTTTTTTTGTCTCTGCACGTGCGATCTGTGTCTACACGTGGGATTGATTCTGAAGTTAGCTTACACGTGTCCAATTAATGTAACGCACGAGCTGTGGTCCCCCTCCCGAGTTGTTTCCATTCAATGAATTGGTATCTTTTTAATTAATCTAAAAAAATATTTTGGCACAAAAAGCGTTGTAGAAACTGGATATTCTGATAATTTGAGTTATTTTCAGGATTTTTAAAATGACGACATAATTGCATATTGTCGTATTGTAACGCAGTAATTCAACTCTAACATAACACTAAAACACTAAATTTAGTATATAATGAATTTTAATAAGACACTAAAATTGATACTAAAATACCAAATTTACTGTGTCGTAAACAGTGTTACATTTTGGTATGACACTATTCACGACACTAAATTTTAAATTATTTTTTTATCTAATAATTAATAAATTATATATAAGTAAATCTGCTGTAGAAAAATTTACCAGTAGAATTTACAGAGAAATCTACCAACAACAGCTTTTATAATTAATATTTTCTATAATTATTAAAAATATTAAATATAATAATAATAAATATTTTTTAGTGTAAAATTTAGTATTGTGATTGGAGATAAAAAATAAAGTTAAACATTAAAATACTAAATTTGGTAAGATTTTAACACCAAATTTAATGCATTGGCTGGAATTGTCCTTAATACAACTCACAAAAGTTCCACACAGTTTTTATGTTTCTATGATCTTATCATTCAATATTTTTTGAAAAAATTAGAGTTCTCAAATTTATAAATTTGAAATTAAATTCTTTAAATTTTCTAAATTAAAATATGATTTATCATACATTTAAAATATAGTTTAACTAATAGAAAATCAATATACAGAATATAAATAAGTAAATTAAATCAAAAATACATTTAATTTTATATTGAAATCAAAAAAATCATCTAATTTAAAACAAAATTTTTTTTTAAAAATTATCTAATTTAATACTTCCTCCGTTTCAAAATATAAGTTGTTTGAGCTAAAACGCGGATATTAAAAAACTACTTTTCTATTAAAAAGTATCATTTAATATATTTAATAAAAATAATTTGACTAATTACACAAAAAACTGTAAAATACTAGTGATCACACAATATTCAATAAAGTTAAAAAGTATATAAGATTATCAAAACAATTTATATTTTGAAATAAAAAAAACCTCTAAAATAATTTATATTTTAAAACAAAAGGAATACTTAAAAGAGTATAAAAAATGAAAGTATAATAAAATAGTAAAAGACAATTTGGTGGTCATCGTGGTCGGAGCACGTGCGGCTCCAGTTAGGCGTGAGCAAAAGACAGGAAGCTACCCAGCTAGACTCATGCCATTATTACAATCCAACTAATTAATTAAACAATTCTTTTTACACACCGATTAGATTTTTAAAAATCTGAAAACTAATAAAATGTTAATTATTGCATATCAATCAAATGAAACTAATTTGATAAAGAAATGAAACTATTTGTATGTGGTTTTTATTGTGTTTAGTATATTAAACCATGTCTTCTTGTCCATATTCACAATACACAAAAATTACAAAATTGAAAAGAAAATTACAATAATTGGTGATACAAAAAAGATCCATATCTGTCAGTGATTTTGGATTAGATCATTCACGTGGGGGAATATTAACAAAATTTTAAAATGTACGGCGTGGTCACTTACATTTAATCTTTATTTGATTTTTAATTAAATAAATCTAATTAATCGTGCGGCGTTCATTGAGTCCCAAATCCAACGAATTCTCACTATAGTTCAATGCATCGGTCAATACTGGTTATTGCGTTTTAAATTATTTGTGCGTTTGTAATTTTTTCGGTTTTTTCCTATCTTTTTTTGTCGTCATTTCGGTTTTTTCCTATCTAAAACAAATTTTACGCAGTTTAGATGGAGAGGGTCAATGCTAATGATCCTTCAAAAAAATACTAAAGATTTTTTTTCTTCTCTCCTCTCTTCGACTTTTCTTCTTCTGATACTTTCTCAGATCTGCTAGTTTTCCTACCGGCGATCTGTCGGTCCGACTGTAAATATTTTCCTTTTCTTTTTCTTTATGTTAAATACTCTTAGATCTCGGTTGTCCGGATTGATCCGGATTGTTTCCGACTTTGTTCGGATTCGTTTTGTCCCTTGGATCTTGGTCGGATTTTGCTTTTGTAATAATGGATAAATCCGATTTTGTTTTCGGGTTTTTCTTCCGGAATAGTCAGATTCTCTCTCTCTCTCGTTTTCGAGAGATTAGATCTCTCCCTATGTGCTTTATTCTGCCAAATTTCTCGGATTTCTTCAAATTTTCTTTGGATCCATCTTTAATTTTTGTGGAGTAATATCTTCGTCGCGTTTTGGCTCATGTTATTGAGCACTTTACAGACTACATCAACTCATGGGTGTAGCGGTAATGGAGCTTCCAAGGAATTATCGGTGTATCCGAAGAAATTTGGGGCAGATTCTCTTGAATCAGGTGAAATTTGGCTACTCAATGACGAGACTTGAGATCGACAGTGGGATAAAGGATTATCATCACTCGCAGTTGTTTGATGAAGGATGCTTAGCGTACAGTGGTGGCCGTTTGTCATTCGGTAGCTTCGGGTCTTGCTAAATCTGAATTTAATCTTGTTAATTAATAGTTAATTTAGCATATTTGGGCTGTAATCCTTTGTTTATCCTCCTGTAATATGTCTTTCAATGAATGAATATCGTTGCCGACAAAAAGAAAGAAAGATGGAGGGTCTATTCGGTAATTTTATTTTAATGCGTTGATCAAACTTATTCGGTAACTTATCTCTTTTTTTTTCTTTTTCTTTTTTGTAGTCAAGATTTATAATACCTCTATCTTTTCTTTTTCTTTTTTACTAAAAACTAATATCATCTAGAAAAATAAAAATACGAGGTATTAGAAGAGAACCATATCTATTATAAAATAATTTTGGCAAAAAAAAGGTAAAGACAATATTACACTAATATTGGAATAGATATTGGTGTTGTTATCTAATCTAAAGTTGCTTTAAGTCTCTCCAGTGCTCCCGATGTCTTCTTGACGTTATGGTGTTTCGAATTCCGGTCAATGTGCTTGAAAACTTCTCTTGGTGGGATATGTTGGGCGTTGTGTGTAGCACATTGTTACGCTTTTTCCAAATGTAAAACACACAACGGCTTGAACTGTTGTTTTGCGAAGTAACGTATAACCCCGATTGAATCCATGACTTGTCCATAAAAGAAGTTTCGGCCAAGAGGCGAACAGTTGATGGGTAAGCTCCGGCCAAATACCTTTATTTTGTACTCATAATCAAATGTTTACTTGGAAAAGATTGGCATAGAAACCAAGAGCTAATAGCTCAACTAGTAAACATCTCAGACAAAATCTAGAGATCGTTAGTTCAAATTATATTTAGGATAAAACTAATATTATATGATGTGATTTCGGTTTAGGAGAATATGGATTTTGGTCCAAAATCTCCTGATAATTAAAAAAAAAATTGGCATAGTAGCACTAGAGTGCACAAATGCTTGTTTCATATGGCTCTCTACATCATTGGCCTTTAAAATTACTAATCTCCATGTTACAAATGACAGAGATTAACTCTGACCGGAATGATTGATTTTGGGTGGATGCTTCTTGTATTTATGCACTTCATTTCAAATGGGATGCTGATAAGATTCTTTTACAACCATTTCTTCTATCACTCTCAAAAGCCTTAGAAGTAATAGTTAATGCTCTTTGGAAAAATCGTAATTCTTACTAAAACTTTGAAAAACTTGTGATTGTTTCTTATGTTATACTAAGGATTGTCTAGCTGCGTAAATTAAAAATTTAACATTGTAAAATATATAATAATTTGTAGTTTATTGATCATTTATCTATTTAATATTACATAAATTTGATGTTTCTAGACTAAACATTAATAACAAATTATTGGACATATACAATTTCTAATGTATAAAAAAAAAAGAAACCGTTTACTAATAAAAATTGAATATGAACTGACTAAACTTATTGTATACATTATGTGAATTGATCACTAAATATATTGTTTAATAACCTTACTATTATATGTTTTCATATTTTCTCTATTCGTATTAAAACTATAAATTTAGTATCATATTAAAAATTTATATTAAAATGTATTTATAAAATATAAGGATCATAAAATTAGACTATAACTATAATAACTTAATATTTTATTTCAGTTATATTTTAATAATTGATTTTTTATTAGTTACTGATAAAAATTTAATTTTTCTTTGGTAGAGCGGTTTAATATTTTTTTAATAGTGAGATTTAATTGTTCATAAATTACAAATTATCATTATTTGGTTGATTTTTTTGTCATGTAATAAGTGTAATAACTTGATTTTGAGTCAATTTGGTCTTTGGTCTTTTAATTTTCATCTAAACTTTGTGCTTTCAAAGCTAATTTTTTTTATATGGCATTTTTTTTAGAAATTTTAAGAAATGCCACTTTTCAAATGCCACTTTTCAAAAATACCACATTTGAAAAAAAATTTCTTTCAAAAATACCACTTTTTTAAAAAAAAATCAAAAATACCACTTTTTCAAAATTAGTTTTTATTATATTATTTATGTTTGGGTTAACTATGTTGTATTATGATTTAATTTTTTGAGGGTTTAAGGGATTTTAGAGGTCAAAACATTTTTTAGGATTTATAATTTTAAAATTTAAGCTTTAAAAATCTATAATTAGTGTTGTTTTTGCAAATAAATACCTTTAAATGGCATTCTTGCAAATATACACACCAAAAATTATATTTTTACAATTACCCTTTTTTGTCAACATATGGTGCTTTTAATATATTTAAAATCAAATGAATTTTATCTTTTTAATGCATCGTTATTTTTATTCGTTGAATTTTGTTTAAAAATAATATTTTTTTATTACTTAGTTAAGATAAATATCTGTAAATAAATTATGAAAATTTCTCAAAACATCAATTTACGATTTTTGTTGGAAACATATACCACAACTCAATAAAATGTAACTATGGATGGTCAAACATAAATAATATAAAGAAAAAATAATTTTCAAAAAGTGGTATGTTTGCAAAAATTTCAAAAGTGTGGTATTTTTGTAAAATGACATTTTTAAAAATTTCTCTAAAATAAATAAAGATGGAAAACTATTTTTGAAAGATGAAATAAACAAAAACAAATATCAATTGGATGTTTATATTCAATTTGCTAAATATTTTTTTTATTTGTCTTAAAATTATCATAGCAAAACAAAATTAATTAGTGACATTTATTAAAAAAATGACATATATTAAAAAGTTATGAGACATATGTCAATCTCTCATAATTTTGGTTTAGAAAAACCTTAAAGTAATATATTTTGATGTATATACTCAATTTGCTAAATATTTTTTTTATTTATCTTAAAATTATCATAGCACAAAATTAATTAGTGTTATTTTTTCTTTTAAATGACATATGTCAAAAAGTTATAAGACACGCAGCAACCTCTCATAACTTTATTTTTTAAAAATCTTATTATATTATATAAAATTCTTATGAAATAATCGAAAGATTTTTGTCATCAAAATTTTTTATCACGCCGATTCAATTTCTAAACATCATTTCAATCTTATATTTTCGTTTGTAAATGAACATCTACATATAAACGGAATTAAAAAAAAAATTGAGACAATATAATTTGATATATTAAGAGATAATTTTAAATCACATATTTACTTCAAACAATAATAAGAATAAATTTTCAACCGTTTTCTTTTAGTTCACTAAAAAACAAAGAAACTCTTCAACAATTTAAGACAACAATATCTTATCACATCAAAAATGAGTTTTTTGTGAACGGAATCTAAGGATAAAGGGCTTTTTCAAATTTATAAATATGAATAGGGGTATTTTACAATAAACCCAAAAAATATCTATACTATAAGAGAATTAAAACTAATAATCATAACTCCAATCCAAAACTCAAAATCCAAATATCCAAAACGTACTGTAATTAATAATATTCGTCGGGTCTTCGATTGGTAATGGTACGAGAATACGATTGGGCAATTTTCAGATCCAATATTATCGAAAGCAGCCAAACTCCGGCTCCGGTTAATCAGAAACTCAACTGATTGATTCTTGATGGGCCGAGTTCGAACTCGTTCCAGTTTCATCTCCGTCGCTTTTGGATTTCTCCGGTCTCTGTTCCCACGCAATCTCCGTGCTAACAACAACATGAAGATAAAGTTAGCTCCTTTTTGACTTTTGTCCTTTTGGGTTTTATTTTAATCCGATTCAGAATCTGTTTTACACTTTAGGGTTCTTAGATTCGTTACAAGATCTCTTTAACTGTTTCATTGTCTCTGGTTTCTGAATCTTAGAACAAAGCTTAAAAAGTGTCTTTTTTTTTTTTGCTCTGTTTTTTTTTTCTTCTTACAGAACAGGAACGTTTTTGGGTGTTTCGATTTCACTGATACTTATAAACTTAGCTGCAATCATGGAACGAGCAGATGAGAATCTATTACCTTCAGTTTACAAAGAAGTGAGTGAAGCATTTAACGCAGGACCATCAGATTTAGGATACTTAACATTCGTAAGAAACTTTGTTCAAGGACTTGCATCGCCATTAGCAGGTGTTCTTGTCATTACCTATGATCGTCCTATTGTTCTTGCAATAGGTACTTTTTGTTGGGCTTTATCAACTGCTGCAGTTGGAGCTAGCAGCTACTTTATTCAGGTTTGTTTTGAATTCTCCTTTCAAGTCTGTTTTTGAAAGTTTTAGTTTTTTTGAGTGTTGATTGATCTTTTAGGTTGCTTTATGGAGAGCAGTGAATGGGTTTGGTTTGGCGATTGTTATACCGGCGCTTCAATCGTTTATCGCAGATAGTTATAAGGATGGTACAAGAGGAGCTGGTTTTGGTTTGTTGAATCTCATTGGTACAATTGGTGGTATAGGAGGAGGTGTTGTAGCAACTGTTATGGCTGGTTCAGAGTTTTGGGGAATACCGGGATGGCGTTGTGCTTTCATTATGATGGCAACGCTTAGCGCTGTGATCGGATTACTTGTTTTTCTCTTCGTCGTTGACCCGAGGAAGAACATTGAACGGTAAGAAAAAAACCACTCAAGATTCTCATTTGATTTCCATGGCTTAAAAAGGTTGATTAAGTTTTCTTTGCTGTAAACTGTAGAGAGGAACTAATTGTTCATAAGACGAATTCGACCTCGGTTTGGAATGATTCATGGGCGGCTACAAAAGCCGTGGTTAAAGTACGGACGTTTCAGATCATCGTATTACAAGGAATCGTTGGTTCGTTACCGTGGACTGCACTAGTTTTCCTCACAATGTGGTTTGAGCTTATTGGTAAATGATATTTCCTACAACTAACCTTGAAACTACATTACCGGTCAAAAACCCGAAATCTTGAAACTAACTATTTTGTTTGTTTTAGGATTTGACCATAACCAGACAGCAGCTTTGCTTGGGGTATTTGCGACTGGAGGAGCGATAGGAACATTAACAGGAGGGATAATCGCGGATAAAATGTCACGGATTTTTCCAAATTCCGGTAGAGTGATGTGTGCGCAATTCAGCGCATTCATGGGAATCCCTTTCTCAATTATTCTTCTGAAAGCAATCCCACAGAGCACAGATAGCTACGCAATCTTCTCAGTCACTCTCTTCTTGATGGGTCTTATCATAACTTGGTGCGGATCAGCAGTTAATGCACCAATGTTTGCGGAAGTCGTTCCTCCTAGGCACCGTACAATGATCTACGCGTTTGACCGTGCTATTGAGGGTTCTTTTTCATCTTTTGCTGCGCCTTTGGTTGGCATTTTGTCTGAGAAGATGTTTGGGTATGACTCGAAAGGTATTGATCCTTTGAAAGGTTCCTCTGTGCGTGAAGCTGATGCGCTTTCGAAGGGGCTTTTGTCAATGATGGCTGTTCCATTTGGACTCTGTTGTCTCTGCTACACTCCGTTGCATTTCGTTTTCCAGAAAGATCGAGAAAACGCGAAAACTGCGAGTCATAAAGAAACTGAAATGATCTGAGGCTTAGATTGCTTCTGTTCTGATTCTTTTAATACCACAGACGATTGTGAGACCACTATGTATTTCAGAGGTGGACTTATAAACCGAAACCGAACAAAACCAAATCTATAACAAAACTTTAAACCGAGGCCAAATCAATCTCAATTTGAAAACCGAATGTTGTTTACCAAAATAGAGCCAAACCAAAAGAAAATCAATTATGAATGATGTATATCCAACTTTGTTTTGCATGAAATCAAACATATCATTCAGAAGGAACCCAAGAAATATCAAACATGTTATACAACCGAGATTTTTGAGTTTTCAAATTCCTTTCAGTCTCCTTTGTCGAATTCTCAAGAACTAAAAGTTCACAAGATCTCGATCTAAGGAAAAAGGTTTTTACGCGGAATGTAATTTTACAAGAGCAAACAAACAAACAAGGGTCCTGGAAAAGAAGAAGAAATACAATGACGGATAAGGGTTCGGTTCTTATCTTTTTGCTTGGAGAACACGAACCAGAGCTTTGTTAGATACAGCGGGGGAAAAAGGTTTGACCAACGTATCCACCGGTCATGGCCCTTCGGACATTGGTCTCAAACAGCTTTGGGTTATCCCTTAACACTGCTGCTGCTTCGTGGTTCAAAGGATCTTCAGAATTGGGTTCCTGTGTGAAAACAAAACACTTAGTTCCATAAACAAGGTAACTAAAACCCCAAGCTTGATAGAACAGTCTGGCTAAATTTTACCGTGAAAAGATGGAAGAGTCCGTAGATAACTGTGTTTATGTTAAGAACTGGTTTCCAGTCCTCACGCAAGATGTTCAAGCAAACATTTCCTTCCAAATCGATATTGGGATGATAAACCTAAAAGAGAAAACAAAACAAACCAACATCTTTTACATATAAACAAGTAATTGTAATAGTAGAAAATGGACCTATATGGAATGCAAAAGAAAGATCCTACTCCTACCTTGGTTTTACATTTAACTTTTGGAGCTTCATGTGGATACACAGCAGACACTTGGAATGTGAATACAAATGTACCATTGCTGTTTAATAGCCAAAGAACAAAAGATATCAATTTCCGAACGCGTTTGACTACATGTTTTACTACAAGCATATTTGTGAAAAAACTCTACTTAACTGGTAGTATCCATCATCAGGTTTAATGGACACTTCAAAGTTCATCAAATCATCTTTGCCATTAGGAAAAGATATCGAACAAGAGCTTGGCAGATTCAACTCGGAAATATCTGTAAACAAAACCAGAAACTGAAACTTGTAGAACCCAAAATCTTGAGATTATTTGTGAAACAAAAGAAAGATCAATGGAATTATACCTTTGTGAAGACGAAGTTCACCAGCAGATTGTTTCTTCACAGAACCTCCTCCTCTAGTAGCATTTTGAGCTTGTTCTCTTTGTTTTTCCTTTACTTTAAACAATCCAATCATTGCTTCTTACCTCTTAAAGAAACTCAAAAACCTGTGAAAAAACCCAAAACAAAAAAAAAGGAATCATTGATTGATTCTATATTGATGATTAAAGAACTCGATCAAGATTCGAAATTTAACTTGCAAACTCCATAGTTTACGATTTTTTTTTTAATGTTCATCAAAAGCAAACACTTGCAAAGAAATTAAGAAGACCTATAAAAGTTTCTCGCTTCGATAATATCAAATCACAGCTGCAACTAACTCATTTATAACCAAAACCATGGCAGATTCAAAGAATTTCACACAATAGATCGAAATAATTGAAACCCATTTTCTATTATCTATTTGTATACTCAAAGATCGGAGATTTTCAACACAAATCGGAAGGAACAACAAAAGAAATACCGACTAGGTCGAACAGAGAAAGCAAAACCCAAGACGCTAAAATTAAAGGGGGGAACAAAGAAGAGAATAGAGGAAGAAGAAGCTTACGAGTTCGGTGATTAACACGAGAGTCGAAACGAATCAGGAGCGAATCAAAGGTCGCCGATTTCTCTCTCTCACCGGATTTTCAACCCCGGAAGCTAAACGACGAAGAAACGAAAGAGAAAAATGTTGAAATGACACAAAAATCGTAGCTTTTTCTCGACGCTGAATAAAAAAAAAAAGAATCATCAAAAACAATTCGCTGTTGAGGCCCATTAGTTGGCCCATTAGGCCCGTTAATAAGCTCCAACAATAAATTTTGGTTTTTTGCGCGCTTTTAATGGTTAGAGACTTTAAACGAAGCAGATGTCAGAAATCAATAAGGGATTTTTTTTTGACCCGTATGCATGTTTCATGCAAATTTTTACTATTTTTGTGGAAAAAAATCAACAAAATTGATAAACCACTTAAAATGGAAGATTTTTTTCTTATTAATTTTTTTCTCCAAAATGTAATATTTTTTATTTAGACTTTTTTATTAGTTCTTTATGTTTTCAATTTTTTCCTAAATTTGGATATTAGAACATTATTGTTGAATCACAAACTTATGTATTTTTCGATGGTTTCAATATGTAATACGACCAAATTTAAAGACAGTAATTTTTTTTACAAAACTAGCCAACAAAACAGTAATTTAAAATCAAATTAACTCATAACTAATAATTGGCTGATTTTTATCAAATCATTATTGTGTTATCATCTACAAGTTCAATATCATCTACAAATTGATAATCCACAAGTAATTAAATAATCTAAGCCAGAAAAAAATTGGAAATATCATCTTTAATATGTGCTATTCCACAACCTTGTATAAAATTAAAAATAAAATAGTGAAAGAAAATTAAAAAAAAATATATACATTTTTTTCAATATAAAAAGATTGTCATCTCCACCACTAAGGCCCATTCCTTTATACAACAAACCCTATCTGTTACCTCTAGCCACACTAATGGCCAACCCAAATGCTCAATTCATTTTGATTTGACTCTTAAAAAAAAAAAAAACCATTTTTTAAAAAAGATTCCAAATTGCAGATTTCAAGAAAATCACCATGGCTTCTTCTTCTTCAGTAACACTTTGTTCATGGATGATTCACCACAATCATCATCTTTCTCCTTCCAAATCCAAACCACTCAGATCCAGATCCCTTAAACCTATCTTCCTCAACCCAAAACGCACCGTTTCATCTTGTTCAATCGTCTCTTCCTCCATCATCACCACCAAAGAAGAAAATCTCAAATCTTCTTCATCTTTCGATTTCATGTCTTACATAATCGATAAAGCCGAATCCGTAAACAAAGCTTTAGATTTAGCCGTACCTCTCCGTGAACCACTCAAGATCCACGAAGCGATGCGTTACTCACTCCTCGCCGGTGGAAAACGAGTCAGACCGGTACTCTGCATCGCCGCCTGCGAACTCGTCGGCGGCCAAGAAGCAACCGCCATGCCGGCCGCTTGCGCCGTCGAAATGATCCACACCATGTCATTGATCCACGACGATCTACCTTGTATGGACAACGACGATCTCCGCCGCGGGAAACCCACCAACCACAAAGTTTACGGCGAAGACGTCGCGGTTTTAGCCGGAGACGCGCTTTTATCATTCGCGTTTGAGCATTTAGCGTCTGCGACCAGTGAAAACGCCGTCGTTTCACCGGTTAGAATTGTTAGAGCGGTTGGTGAGTTAGCTAAAGCGATTGGAACCGATGGTTTAGTGGCCGGTCAAGTGGTTGATATAAGTAGTGAAGGGTTAGGAATAAACGACGTCGGATTAGAGCATTTGGAGTTTATACATTTGCATAAAACCGCTGCTTTGCTTGAAGCTAGTGCGGTTTTAGGTGGGATTGTTGGTGGTGGTAGTGACGATGAGATTGAGAGGTTGAGGAAATTTGCGAGGTGTATTGGATTGTTGTTTCAGGTGGTTGATGATATTTTGGATGTGACGAAATCGAGTTTGGAATTAGGGAAAACTGCGGGTAAAGATTTGGTTGCTGATAAACTGACGTATCCTAAGATTATGGGTTTGGAGAAATCTAGAGAATTTGCAGAGAAATTGAATAAGGAAGCTTGTGATCAGCTTTTAGGGTTTGATTCAGACAAGGTTGCTCCTTTGTTAGCTTTGGCTAATTACATTGCCAATAGACAAAACTGAAAAAGCAAAAAAACATGTTTCTTTTGTTGTCGGAATATCATAGAGATTTCTCTCTTTCTGAACAAGATTGGAATTGTAGAAATGTTTGGAGAGAAGGTAGTAAGACTTTGTATTATTTGGTGTAATCTCTTCATGTACTAAAGTAATTGGATGAATATTACTATTAAGAGATTAATTAATGCTTGTAGTTTTATGTAATAGAGAGAGTCTCTTTGATGGATTTGTTGTGATTATTTGAATATGAAACTTCCTGTGAGTAGTCAAATTATTGAAATTGATGATGATTGAGCAATTTGACCGACGCTAATAAAATAAAATAATTGGGGAAAGGGATCATGATGAATTAATTAATGAGAATTCCAATATGGGCCAAACCCATATATTGGTTCACAAATCAAAACCCAATTTAAAAAAATGTTTGTTCAAATTTAAAAAATGTTATAATATTTTTAAAATAAAATGTTTCCAAATTTAAAAAAAACATGTATTATGTTTGTTGGTTTATCCGCTATTTACAAATGGAGTAATGTATACCATAATCCGTCATAAATATTTCTTTTTTTTTGCTAAACCCGTCATAAATATTTCTACTTACAAGTTTATTATAATCTCGACATTTTGACATTCACCCAAAAATCTAAACACCAGTTCAAAATAATTGGTTACCACCAATTCAATTGCCCAATTGTTTTATTGGAATCGAGTTCTATACTTCTATTCGATCCGAATCTTATCAAACTTTTGATAAATGGAATTTGCTATATTTGACCAAAGTCCGTACTCCGTACACAGTTTCTCATTTTTATATATTTTTTAAAAATAATATACTCTCGTGAATTAAAATGATGGTGTATAATCAATGGTTAATGGCTTCCAGTCTTTTTCGAATTCTCGTATTTTGTGGTGTTGGTACAAGTAGCGTGAAAATGTAGGATTTTTATTCTCACTTTCTCAATAGTATAATATCTTTCATGATTTTTTTTTTTTTTTCAAATAATGGTTTCAGTTTTTCTTTCCTATATTCGTCTAATAAGAACACCAAATTAGCAAAAAATATACTAGCGTGAAATTATACAAAACAAAAACAAAATTTACAGAATCTGATTTCTTTCGTTGATGTAATGGTTTTTGTACGAGAATGCGTGACAAGAAGAAAATTTACATTGGTATAATTCTGAAAGTGTGAAAAATATTAAAGTATGAGTGGTAATTGGATAGCTAGTGTTTGGATTCTCTCATCGAACTACTTACCATTTATCTTTCTCATTAAAAAAAAATGTCTTAAAAGAAACAAAAACATCGCTTATGATCACTTCTAACTACGGTGATCTTTAGATCCAAGAGTTCTAATCATATATAAACAAGAAAATCAATAGTTTGTTTTAAAGTTTTATAATATTCCGTGATGCTAAACAGTAAACATCTTGAGAATTTGAATATAAGAAGATTACTATGTACAGCAAACATATATATATATATGCTTAAGAGTTTGTAGTTGGAAACTTTCTACTTGCGCAAATAAACAAATTGCAACTTGCATAAGCTGTCAGCATTATTTACAGAATCGGATAGAGGAAAAAACTTCTCCCATTAAAAAAGGGAATTTTTTTTAATTGAAGAATTATTGGATCATTATTTATCACTAAAAACTACATTCTGTCGTTGTTGTAGATATCAAGAAAATATTGTTACTGCTAATTTTTTATATTTGTTTGTCTCCAACAAACAATATTTTCCGAATATTGTTTGTACTTTTAGAAAATTTCGAGAGACATATGAAGAGATATATTTTGTAAGGGGCAAAAATAGAGAGATCAAAAGTTTTGGAAATCGGGATGGAATGAAGAAAGTTGAAGGGGCCTAGAGCAGTTAACCCCCTAAATGTTGTTTGTATTTTTAGACTATACTACGGCGGTAAATGGTGACATATAAAAATAATTCTGTCAGATTCAGCTATATTTAATAATTCTGCAATTACCATTTGCTTGTAAAAAAATACCGTCAGATTCAGCTAGATTCAGCAATTCAGCAAAAATATATTGCAAGATTCATTTGAATTCAACTAGATTCCAACACCAAATAATGTTTAAGTATGTTTATTTTGGATAATAAATTGGATAAAAGTAGATATTTGAGTTAGACATTAATATTTAGGAGATCGAAAATACATCGAAAAATATTTTTTTCAAAGATAAATCGGATAATATGAATATAATATATATGATCTCAGATATTTAAAATAATTATAAAAACGTAAAGACTTTATCATATTTAACAATAATATAATATATATGATATAGATATTTTTGTTTTAAAAAATTAAAAAAATTATTGTAATTGTAGAACTTTTACATAATTGAGGTAGTTTTATTATTTTTAAAATAAAGATAATGCTTATATATTTTAAGTTTAATTTTTTGGTTTGGTTCGATTCGATTTTTTTGTAATTTTTTGTACTAATATAATTTTTTTAAAAACATAAAAATGTTTTTTATGAACAGAAAACTCAACAATTACCGAAAATTTTATTGAAATTTTTTTTTGGATTAATTTACTCTTTTGTAAAATAAATCCATCTTTAATTTTTTGAATTGTAAGCTTTTTTCGTTAAATTATGTTGTTATTTTATGTTTAATAAAATCATTAAATATAAATGTACAAGTTAATATTTTATTAGTTTATTTAACTAATACTCTCTCCGTTTCACAATACTTGTTATTCTAGGTTGTTTTACGTAGACTAATAAAATAATTGAATTTTCTATTTTACCTCTAATTAATGCATTGTTTTATTTGATATATGTAATTGATAAGCTAAAAAATAGGAATAAAAATAGAAAAATTAGTCATAAATATGCATTGAAAATACAAAACGACAAGTAGTATGAAACAAAAAATTAAGTCTAGAATGACAACTAATATGAAATGGAGGGAGTATTTAACTAATTTTTATAGGTTTACATAAATATTAATTTAAAAAAATAGCCAGATTCAACTGTTATCATTTATATTTCAAGATATTATGTTAGATTTCGCAAAAAAATCACTAAAAATTCTGCCAAATTCTGCAATTCAACAAAATTCAACCAAATTATGTTGTTACCAGTTAGATCCTATATAAAAATGGTATTTATGTCTTGTTTGAAGCAAATAAAGCTAGTTTTAAGAGATTTTAAAACTGTGACAAAAAAAAAGAAGAGATTTTAAAACTTTTGTGTTTTAAAATATAATTGACTTTGGATTATTTAATAAAAACCTCAATTATAACTACACACTACAAACTATTTTTCATTTTAAAAAAACATGTATGATCTGGTGATATTCTTTACAAATATTCTTTTCAAAGTAAACCATTGTTTAGCATGTGTTTTGTTTTTTTATTATAGGTTACTCTCTCTGTTTCAAAATAGTTGTTATTATATGTTGTTTCACACATATTAAAAAAACATATTAAAAATCTATCTTATTCTCAATTAATACAATTTTTTATTTGATATGAATAATTTATAAACTTAAAAGTAAGAATAAAAATGAAAAAATTGGTCATAAATGTATATTGAAATTGTAGAATGACAAGTAATATAAAACAAAAATTAAGCTTAAAATGACATTAATATGAAACGGAGGAAGTAATAAACATAAGTTCTATCCTACTACAACAATTTATTTAAAAAAATTGCTTGGGGATAGGAATAATTAATATTTTGATATTTTTAAAAGTAATAACAATAATTTGTTCCAATGAAGTATATAATTAAACAACGATAAAATAACGATACTAATACAATCTACTATATTAAATAAAATTTCGGAACATTACATGTATTTGTGTTCAAATTTACTAAATTGTTACATGTATTTGTGTTTAAATTTAGTAAATTGTACTCATTACATCTCAATTGTTTGTTTTTTGGTTTATCCCTTTACTATAGGTGTAAAAAAATAAAACAGAAAATGTGGCAACAAGTCATTATTTCAAATTTTAATAAGTAAACCAAATCATAAAAATCCTCACTTTTAACATTATCATCATTTACAAGATAAAATATGTGACAAAAAAAAAATGTAAAAGATAAAAACAAAAACAAATTGGTGACACATTTTACTTAATTGCTAATATACACACATTACTTGTCATTACATCACAACAAATTATCTCTTTTAACATTATTACCATTACTAGAAGTAAAAAAAAAAAAAACAGATAAAACAGAAATATGTGGCGACACGTTTTTATCCTTTTTAAATTTGTTGAGTTAGCCATAATATAGTCAAAGAAGTTATTATTAAAGATATATTAAAAAAAAAATAAAAAAAAATAAATCGCACGGTTATGAAAACACCGCAAGCTAATCACCAACAAAGATATCAACACGTGTACGGTACTCATCTTATCAATATCTGCTGACGTGTACATAACCCATTAAATTAAATATTTTATACAATAAGGTTATAGATGAAAACTTTTCGTTACCTATATAAAGGCTCTTACTTTGCTCTTCAATTTGTAAAGTAACATTTTCGATTTTTTTTTTGTTTTTTTTTTTTTTTTAGAGAGAGATTTCGATTTTTGTTTTGTTTTGCAATGGTGATGAAGAAGCTTTTGACGCAGAGATTGTTCAATATCTCGAGAATGGTGAATTGTAGAATTTCGTCTTCTTCGTTAGCGGTACGAACTAGGGTTCCTAGAGATCCAGGAGAAGGTAAAATCGATCCAGAGCCTGGAGATTCGACGGATTCGAGGAGGTTTCTGCACAAAATCTCCATGAATTTTCCGATTGGTGAGAGTTTGATGTTGAAGCTACGAGAAATGGATGTGAATAAGGATCTGATTCGATTCGACGGAATTTCTCCTCCGATGGTGGAGACGACGACGAGGGAGGAATTGGGGATTAATGTTGAAGATGCGAAGAAGTTGTTGAGAGCTGCACAGATCGAAGTTGTGAAAACGAAGTTGATGGAGATTGGGAAAAGTTGGATTCCTTACTCTGAATTTGTTGGTGTTTGTAATGATTTGGATCCTGTTCAAGGTCCTTGGATCGCTAAGATGCTTGATGATTCTGGAAATGTTATCGTTTTGGGAAACTCTGTTTGCTTAAGACCTGATCAGGTAAATAATCTTCTTCTTCTTCTTCTTCTCTGATTTTCGAAATCATCAATTCTGTTTTGGTTTGTTCGGGCCAAAACTCTAATCTTTGTGGGCTCGGAGTCGGTATTTAGTCTATTCTCTTTTTAAGAGTGGTTGTTCTTTGTTTTTATGGTTTCTTTGATCATTTTGTGCTTCCTAAAGTATCATTGATCATGTGTGTTTTGAATGCTAATTATGTCAATATCTTGTTTTGCTCAAAAGTTTTTTGTGTGTAATCAGGTAACCAAATCTATTGAGGGTTTACTTCCTTTACCACAAATCCGTAACCGGAATGACCCGAGGAGAAAGGAGCTAAAAGAGCTTGAAGCTATAAAGACGATCATCGACGAGAAAGCACATTACTTGGCAAGAAGAGAGTTTTGGGCTGGTTTAGGTTACTTGATCCTTCAGACCGCAGGGCTCATGAGGCTAACGTTTTGGGAACTCACATGGGATGTTATGGAGCCAATATGTTTTGGTGTCACGACTGTATACTTTGTCGCGGGCTATGCCTTTTTCCTCAAGACATTGAAAGAGCCTTCTTTTGCAGGGTTTTACCAAAGCAGGTTTGAAGCTAAACAGAGGAAACTCATGGAATCTCATGTGTTTGATGTTGAGAGGTACAATCAGCTGAAGAAACTGTTTAATCCTAAGCGTTCTTCAGGTGGTGTTTCCAAGATTCTTGGAACTATACTGAATTGATCTTGTCGTGACTCGTGAATGGTGGTGTTTCGTTATACTAACCAGAGAAAGATAAATTAACCCAAAAAAAATTGTTTTAAAATTATATCATCTCTTCTAGTAAAAAAGAGAAGAAAAATGGGTTTTAATAGGTGCGGCTTTATGTAACATTGGGAAGAGTAGATAAAACAAATCGAGTGTATTGTTTGTTGTATATGTAATAAAAAACTAACAACTATTATCATTGATATTTCCCTACATATTATCAATATTTGTTCTCGAGTGTTAAATATTACAATGTATCTTCATGCATCTGAACTTTTTTTTTTTGAAAAAAGTTTTTCTATTGAAAATGTGAAGTAACTAGTACAAGGCTATGATCTTTAGGATCATACAGTTCGTAGAGTAGTTATAAAGAGTAAATAAGCAAAACACATTGTGTAGATGCGGACACTTAAATAGAGACACCCAAGCTAAAGAGAAAATGAGTAACAAGTAGTGAAATTTCGAGAGATTACTTGTGGACACTTCGACGACCACACCTTCCTCTACTTTCAACAACACTCCACTCCATCTCTTGCATCTTTTGGGTTGGTTTTACTGGCCTTTCCCCGCAAGATCCGCTGAGCTGAAGCAGTCATGTTGAAGTCTTGAGAAGGTTAGGTGTGAGGATCCCATAATTCACATATTATTTCCTTGAACTCTCGTATCCACATGATCATCCCCATCATCAAGCACAAAGAAAAGTCAATACCTGGGTCCCTAACTTCATCAATGGGCGAAGCTTCATTCAAATATGTTGTTAGGGGCTGTAACAGAAGCAGTAAACACATAAGCATTTGAAAATTCCCATGCATATGAACTTTCATTTCTCAATTTTTACTAATACAATTATTGAGAAATTAGTATTTTTAATATAAGTTATATTATACGTTATTTATACAGAAAACGGAATCATGGTATTAATAAAAACATAAGGTATTATTTATACAGAAAACGGATGCATGGTATTAGTAAAAACATAACGTATAGTATAACTTAAAAACGTTACGTATATATAATAGGTGTATAAAACATGTGTTTAATTTGATTTTGTCCGATTTACATAAATGATTGGAGAGCATGTATCGTGTGGGAGTAGTTGTTATAAGCTCACCGTCCAAGTCCCATTTCAATTTATTGATCACGAGAAATCAACTACGACCGTGTATATAAAAAAATATAATTTTGGTTGGTGAAAAGTCACTTGTGGCAATAATAGTGAAAAGATTAGTACTATACTACTATGTATTACAGTTCTTACCGCAATAACGATTACGACAACTAATATTTAATCATTCTTCATTACGTATAAGAAAAAGATGTACTATAACAGTTATCGCCAAAATAACGATTAAACCAGTTTATTATTTTATTTGGGTACGCATCGGATATCTTTTGTCTCTTACCATTCATCAAATTGTGTAAATTAATACTTTAATAACTTGCTATACACTTATACTGATAAATTCATCTTCGTAATAATCGCCTGACGCAAACTCCAATTTTTACATTTAGTTTTTAAGTAGTAAGTAGCTAGTAATGTTCTTATCTTCTCCTTAAGTAAACTAGAGTCTTTATAATTAAAAAGTTTAACTAAACTATTTCAATCTTCACCATTAAGGAGTATAAAGCAATACAGTATATGGACGCTTGTCTGATTTTCTCAACCCCAAACTCTCTTTCTTGTCGAGAGGTTTTTGGGTTTTCCCACCTGCAAATTATGTTATTATTATTTTATAATCAACTTGACGCGTATCAAGTTCTCTGATTCCTTTTTGATTCCAAGATATTCAAATGCGGTTTTGCTATTTTCACAATATAATAAGTTCCTTTGTTTTGGCTAATTAAATATCTTTTTGACATTTATAATTATAAAACCCCTTTTATTTTTTATTTTTTATTTTTTTACAATAAGTGACTACCAACACTAAAATCCCTTTTATGGCATCTACATTATATAAAATCCCATTTAGATTACAATCTTGAATTTTATAACCAATTTACAAAATTTGATTCATACATAAATAGCTAAATTTAATTTGTCACGTACCGATAACAAATAATATTGGTCCACATCATTTTGCTTTCATGACAAGACCGGCCATTTAGTGACCTAAATTTCACACCAATTATTAAAATATGAAAAACGAAATCAATTCCAAAAAAAAAAACAGAGCTTTTAAACACATATAAAGAACACTAGTAGAAGCGAAGAAGAAGAGTCATCAAAATCATCACCACCGTCCGATCAAAACCAAACCCATGTCATCAACGGCTCTGATCAACTCTCTAACCTACTACCTCTCCGAACAACCATACATCGTCGGATTCCGGTGGGGTCACAGCCAATCATGGGGCTCCACGTGGTCTTTCCTCATCACTTCAATCTCTCTCTACATCGCCGTCTCCTCCTCTCTCCACCTCCTTCTCTCCGCCGTACTCCGCCGTAACCGCTCCGTTCCTTTAGGCCACATACCGGAGATCCACAGCCTTCTCATGTCAATCCTCTCCGTCACAATCTTCTCCGGAATCCTCCTCTCCGCCGCCGCAGAGATCCGTGACACACGGTGGTTATGGCGACGGAGCAAAACCTCCACTCCTCTTCAATGGCTTCTCTGTTTCCCTCTCGGGACTCGTCCTTCAGGTCGTGTCTTCTTCTGGTCGTACGTTTTTTACCTAACTCGGTTTCTTCACATGTTCCGTACGATCTTCGCCGTCTTACGTCGCCGGAGACTCTCCGTGACTCAGCTTTTTTGTAACTCCGTTATGGCTTTCACGTCTTTCCTCTGGCTTGAGTTCTCTCAGTCGTATCAGATTCTTGCGATTCTATCGACGACTTTGGTTTACTCGGTGGTTTATGGTTATAGATTTTGGACCGGGTTTGGTTTACCCGGTTCGGTTTTTCCTTCGTTTGTTGTGAATTGTCAGTTGGTTCTCGTGGGGTGTAATCTCGTGTCTCACGTTGGGGTTCTTACGATGCATCTAGTTAATGGTGGATGCAATGGGATTGGTGCGTGGGGTTTGAATTCTGTGCTCAACGGTGCCATTTTGTTGGTTTTTGTTAATTTTTATGTGAGGATGCATTCGCCGATACGACGACGTATTGATAAGACTTCGCCGGAGATTGAGTTACCGGCGAAGGTAGCGTAGAAAAGAGTTAAACTTTGTCGCCGGCCGATGAATTTCGTCGGAAGTGGTGGCTCGTGGGTAAAATCTAAACATTTCTTGATATATATCACTTATAAATTTTTAAAACTTTATTCTAATTAGTAATTATTTCCTTCTAGTTTTGTGTTTTTGTCTTCAATTGTTAATCAAGTTATCTCTACATAATTTAATAAGCAACTTTTTTTCTTTTCTATATGTTAGATATAATCATTAGATGTAATTTTGTAAATTCTTGCATCAATACTAATTTTATAATTCAAGATAAATTATAAATGTATTTTTGAATTTATATAAATCTACGAAAATTCTAATGTTGACCTTTCTATGGATAGTCTTATTGTTTTATATCGATTTTATCGTATAACATGTATGATCATAAATTAATTTGATGCGGCAATAAAAATATCAATAACCAATTCGTGACAAAAATTCAATATTATTGGAAACTTGTTGGAACATTTTTGTTGATATATCTTTTGAATATTTTAGTTTGGAAATGAAGAATAGTTAAAGAAAAAAAGTTTGAAAATGACGAAAACTGATAGTGATGCACACATATTGAATTTTTTTCGTCACTCGGTTAGTTTTACTAATTGACTTCAAGGTCCTTCGAATGTTTTGGTTTACTAACTTACAAAACAGAACATAAACTAAATTATCTTGAAGATATAAAAAACTTCACAATTAATGGAAATGTATATCAATTTATCCAAATCAACTACTCTTGATACACTTTTTATCAAACCATCAAACCATTACGGTTTATTGTAATTCGATTCAATGTATATAAGTAGAGTAGTTGTATATAATACAGTACTTGTACATTGTTTAAGGTTAACGAAATTAATAACAGAAAATATTTTTCAACAAATTCTCATACTTTTGCACTTCTATATACCTAATTAGAAGAAAATGAACTTTGAAGCAAATGCACTTATTTCTTTGACTTGGTCTTATTGAACTATGTTCTTGAGTATATATGTGTGTTCATCCTCTTTCTCGTATATATATGTTTCACTTATAAAGCATCGACAGTAGAACAACTCTGATAGTTTTGAGAAAGTTCTCGTTGCTTTAAAACTTGATGTTGTTCTGTTTTCACATGGTTTCTAGCCAAAAGATACAATAACTATGTCCTACCATTGTACCTTGAGATACGTGAATATTATGAAACTGGAAGAACAAAATCCTATGTTAGATTTGATATAGCAAAGTAGAAGAGGAAAAAGGGAATTACAATAACCAAAAACAAAATGAAATTACGTACGGTTTTACTAATCCTATTAGCTGTGGAAAAAAGAACAATAAAACAAAATCCTATAAAAACCCTCAGTCCTCACAAAATCCCTAACTTGAAGAACAATTAATCCCACGAAAGATTGATCCAAAGTAAGATCTGTGATTTCGGGTTGTTGTGAATTGGGATCAACGATGTCTAGTTGCACACCTGAAGTGCCACCGGAAATAAAAGGAGGAAGAAGACGAACGAGTCATCTCTGTCGTGGTCGTCGTTACCAGACGCGGTGACTCTGAGCTGCGTGGCTCGCAAACCGAGATCGGACTATGCGACCGTATCTCTCGTCTCCAAGAGACACCGCTCTCTCGTAGCTTCTGTTGAAAGAGGTTTCTCCTTTAGAACAGAACCCAAACCAATGATCTCAAGTTGACATAGCATCTTGTACTTCCAAAGACCAAAATCGCCTTTACCATCGAATTTTACAATCTCGAATCTCCCTGAAGTTGGTTCCATGATAAACTAATGTTATCTCTGTCTTCTTTGTTTCAGGAATCAACCTTGTTGTAGTAGTCTTGTAAAATACGCAGTAACTTCCAAGGTTCACGTTAACCTAGATGGAATCAAGGAATCAGTGATTCCAACTCCACCAAAAACAGATAAGAACCTTCTTCCTTCTGTTTTGTGAAACTCCTATCTCCAATCTCTCTGTTCTTTTTAACCTTAGCTCTGATACCACTGTAGAAAAATCGACCTAGGCTTTTAACTCTTGTATCTAATTGAAACACACAAAGCAATTATGGGAATTCTCCAAACGAGAGAAAAAACTTTTACTAGAATCGAAAGAGAATACAAGCCTAGCACTAGATGCGTGTTTTAAAAATTTATGATAATCTAAATTACTGAAGATAAAAATGTATATATAAGCATGGTTCAAGTCTTGATCCTCGTACAAAATGGAAAACCATTAACCGACTTCAATTAATGTCTTTTTCTTGATTATACAACTTTTCTTTATTCAATTGGTTTTGTATAATTGTCATTAACTCAATTGTCTTCTGATTTTCCAGGTCCAAACTCGAAAACCCACCTTTAGCCCAAGAGTCACAAGAACTCACAATATTTAAAATAATTTGAATAACTTGAGTTTTCTTACAGTAACTATTTCTTCCTTCGAGATTGAGTTTGAGTTTTCCATACAGATTATTCGAGTTTTTGTTTTTGTTTTCGATAAAGTTTTTTAAATTGTTAGTTTTTTTTTGGTCGGAAAGGAAATATGTTACCTCCCATATATTATTGAACTGAAAGATTACATAATTACTTGTCGTGGTCGTGTAGACCCAATTTTAAATTGTTAGTTTGATATGCTCTGTTTTTCCCTTGTTTAATTTTTGTTTTTATCCAAGGCCAAGCCTCGGTGTGTGGCTTGGGTCCATTTTTTTTTTTGGCTTTCAAATTTTGTTATGGTTGTTGCTTTGTTGGTTTTTAATACATTAAACTTTGACGGCCAAAAAAAAGAAAAATTGTTAGTTGATACTTTTTAAAATCTAAATTACTCCAACTCTTATACGTACCACAATCCGCTGGTATATATATATATATATATAATAAGTAGATTTCATAGGCTTACACTCTCAAATCAATACTTGAGGCAAACAAAAATCACATGATGATCAACGTAAAGAGTGTAATTCACGAAACAAAAGTTTTGCTTGCTTCCACATAGTCTCCATAACCATCTTCTTCTTCTTCTTCTTCCCTTTTTAAGCTCTTCGTCCTGCAATACTTGTAGTAGATATACTGCAATATGATCTGTTTTGATTATTCGAATTAAGGTAGCAATATAAAACCTAATTAATGAGAATGTGACCAAAAAAAAAAATCCATTTCGGGGTTATGCAATTGGTTGGAAAGGATACGAATAGATCAAGTGCGACGCAAACGATAGAGTCAAGCAACCAAGGCAGATTTGGTTTAATGTTTTCCCATTCAGTTGTTCGGACAAGAATGCTACCAACGTATGTCGCATTCGCTAAAAGCGCGAAGATGAACATAAGTGGATTCAAACCCTGCCGATCATCGAAACATATTGTTAATTAAGATCATATACTACAATAGCATTTATGCTTAATTTGTGTTTGTTGACTTGTCTAGGTTCGGTTTTTTACCTCGACGCTTCCTCTTTTGATCTAGTTGTAGAGATATTGTCCCAAGCAAAAAATCAAATTAATATCCAATAAAAAATAAGCAAAGAGAAAATTTTAAAAATCAAGATTTTTAAAAAAGTGGCTTACGTTGAGCCAAATTTGAGGGATACGACCACCCATGTAAATGGCGGCCATTAGCCATCCTAACCGTTCTCCCAACGCGCTATGCTCTACTCTTTTTTCCTGCATCGAGACAACAACGGTTTGAATACATTTCACATTTCATTATAATAAAAAGCAACAAAATACTATATATGTCGTTGCGCACATTTAGAAGCCGTCTGCTTGAAGTATGTGCGTACTTTTCCGCTAGGCTCTTGGCCTGAAGCGGAAGGCTAACCGTGGCAGCCAAAAACGTTCCAAAACCTGCCTGAGGTGAAGAAGTACAAATTGTGTCAATCTTTGTACTTTTGTCCTATAGTGAGTGTCAAAAATCACAAACCTGTCTTGGGATTGGCCTTGGTTGGGTAATGGTCTTAACCGTTACAACAGGTTGTATCGACATTGTCTCATCTTCGTCCGAGGAAGAACCACTATATATTGCCATAGCGGAAGGGCCACTCTTAGCCACCCGAAAAATCGATGATCTTAAAGGCGGTGTGCCACTTCCGGCCAATGATCTCGCCGACCTGAACAAAACAATCGTCGGAAAAACTCATTACCAAAGTGAAGTCTCACATTCTATGAAATAAACAACATATATTTACATATACTACTATATGATAAAACAACTCGTAAAAGTTGTAACACAATTATATAAGAGAAAATTAGCTTGTATACCCCAAATCTTATTGGAAATTTGAAATCTATACCAAATTTGTTACACATTGAAAAATATCATATTTTAAAAGTTGAAATGACAATTATATCCTTATTTAACAAGATTAAGTTAGAAACGAAAATGATTTAATTTTTCTAGTTTTTATTTAAAAATTGATTTATAATATTTAAAACTAATATATAACCATCTATTGATAATCTAATAATCTAGTAAAAAAAGTTCTTGATAAAATATCTAAGAAATTGATTTTAATTAATATTACAATTTACAATTTAATTAATTTATATAATAATATGTCAAGTCGATGAACAAAAAATTAAATCAATAGTTTAAATAAGTCGACAAGATAAAAAGTCAATCAATCAAAATATAAATCGATGGTTTAAAATAAATCGATGAAACAAAATTTTAAGTCAACGAATTAACAAAAATAAGTCAGTGGTTTAAATAAATCGATAACTTAAAATGTCAAGCAAACGAAATATAAGT
Source organism: Arabis hirsuta (assembly GCA_964056655.1). Lineage (NCBI taxonomy): Eukaryota > Viridiplantae > Streptophyta > Magnoliopsida > Brassicales > Brassicaceae > Arabis > Arabis hirsuta. The sequence goes on from OZ053303.1 coordinate 36,482,857, forward strand.
CAACAATTTAAAATAAGTCGACGAAACTGAAAATTAAGTCGACAAAAGTGAAAATTAACTCAATAGTTAAATAAGTCGACAAAGTAAAAAATTAATCAAACGATAATATATGTCAACAGTTTAAAATAAGTCGATGAAATTAAATATTAAGTCGACAAAAAAAAAGTCAATGGTTAAACAAGTCTACAAAGTAAAAAATCAATCAAACAAAATATAAGTCAACCGTTTAAAATAAGTCGACGAAGCTGAATATTAAGTCGACGAACATAAAAAAATAAATCAACTGTATAAATAAATTAACAAAGTAAAAAATCAACGAACCAAAATATAAATCGACTATGTAAAATAAGTCAATTTTTATTTTTTATTTTAATAAATAATTTAGCTTTTAGATATTAATTTACTAACAAAATGCTTATAAAAATTAAAAATAAATAAAAAACTAAATTTTGAATTTAAATTTAATAATTTTAAATTATTCTTAAGTTATTTATCATGTTAAATATGTATAAAGATATTTACGTACTTTTACGTAACAAAAAATATATTTTTTTAATTTTATAAAATTAAGTATATTTTTTAATTTTTTATTAAAATTTAGGATATTTTTCAAAATCTCCCATATTATAAAGAGAATGGATATAATATTTAAAGAAAAATATAGGGAAGCTAGAGTATAGCTTCGAGGTTTTATCTGGATTGCTACTACTACTACTTTTTGATCTGTTTCTTCTAAATCTTGCGTAAACGACAAAAGTAAACCAGAGTAGGCAGAAAAATAAAACAACAAAATATCTACGTACGACTATGTAGTAAAATAATGCATCAATCACAAACTTTAATTAAATCTTTTTCTTTTACCACAATTCCTAATCAAATTATAGGAAATTAAAGGGATTTGATTATTTTTACTAATCCGTACGTGTAAAAAAACTCTTTCCGAGGAGAAGCTTTGTAAGATTCTCCAGGGATGGGAATGGCAGATCCCATCGTCTTCGGTGGTTTCAATGGTCTCTTCTCTTCATCTTCCTCCTCCTTTACATAATTTCACACTCTCATTATAATATACAAAGTAGTATAATCAATAGTCCTTACATACTTAATGAGTTAATGATGTAATTAACGTTTTAAATTCTTTAGGTAACATCATTATTACCTTTTGACAGACTTTTGTTTGTCCATGTCTATAAAGCTTGTAGATGTAATCATAGTAAAATGTCTGGATCACTAAAACCACAGTGCTCACTGTGTAAAGCTATAACAAAAGAATTAAGGAAAACAAAATTACGAGGTTAAACTTGTAAATAGTATAAAATTAAGCGGTCGAATCAAAATAAACAAATCTCAAAATAGAGACACTAAATTTAATGAAAAACGACACGTGAGCTTTATGGCGACAAATGTTTTATGCGGCGAGTAGTACGACGATCTTACCAAGGCTGTGTAGAATTGAGTCGGCAACTACAATATTAAAAAAACAAAAAACCAAAGACAAAAAAAATGAGAAAAAATAATCAAAACTAGTGTATGATTATCATCAATTTACCATCATAGTATGTGTTTTGTGTAACTTACAGTAGCTGGTTCAAGAAGACAACCGATGAGATTGAAGATATCACTGCACCGATTGATAAAAGTCACGTTAGAGAGAGAGAGAGTTAAATTTTAGTAATAATTAAGAATTTTGGAGATTATATGAGTGTACGGACCCAGCAACCCAAGCAAGTAGGAAGTAGAGGGATACACCATGACTTGACTTTGTACGGAAGTTAGTAATGATCTGTGGAACCTCTGCGACGGTCCAACAGATAATACCGGCGATTCCAAGCGCGAACGAGACGTCGTCGTTTAGGTTACAGAGACAGTCATCGAAGTATCTCTCTACCCATCTGACGCATGGCTTCTTCTCCTTCAAGCAATAACCTTCATACACCATCTCTCTCTCTCTATATATATATATGTGTACGTATGACTCTCTCTCTCTCGGTCTTGGAGTATATGATTGTATTATGGTTTGAAGTCTTGATTGTTTTATAGGAGTATTGGGTGGAAAATGACAAATCTTTAGGAGATAGGAAAGAGAGATATGTGCATACAGGAGTATATAAACATGGGACCGTTCATTTTACTTACCAACCAAATCTAAACCTTGTTACGTTTTATTTTATTATTTCATTGAATTATAATCTTAATTTAAAAGCACTAGCAATATGCTAATGGTTAATGATGTAAATTGATATTTTTTTTCCAAAAAAATGTGATTGATTTAAAACCGTATTAATTATTTGGAGATCCAATGCCAATTAACAATATAAATAAACCAAGCATGCCAATCTAAAGATAAATCAATTTATGACTAGTTGATTGTGGATGGTATTTTGTCCATAAGAAATGCAATCATCATAAGATAAAAGAGGGAGGACTATAATATCATGTGCATACAGAAATAATTTGAAAACTTAAAGTAGGAAGGTGAACAAAAACGGTCGATACATGATGAATGAGCATATTCTCTTTATATATTTTGATGCTCTGCTGAATCTCTGATGTTCAGAGCCTTTTAGTACGGGTTATTAGGTATATTCTTTTTTCATGATTCTTCCAACATTTGATTGAGTAAAACAATGAAACCTAAACCCTAAGCAAATGAATTTAACCAAATCTAACCCGGTTTGGTTGTTCGGTCTACTTCAAGTGTATTGATTATCTAATTTAAAAGTGTACTCGAATTTAGTTGGATTAGACTACACGATGTTGACATTGTAACAGTGAAAAAATATGCTGTAAAATTTTATAATTAACCTATTTGCATTTCATGGTTTATCTATTTTTGTTTTAATTACTTTATAATCACTATTAAATTGTTTATTTGTGTATATTTTTTCTCCCTATTTGTAAAGCATATATGTACGTTAAATCGAACTAATTTTTTTTTTTGAATTGAAAAATCGAAATAATTACTACATGCAGATTTTGGAAAAGCCATTTTGTAATTTTGTGGCGTAGGCATATTCGTGCGATTGGGTGCTGAGAAACAACGGTCCAGATTTTTTTAGTGAACATGAAATAAATATTTATATAAGAAAATAAAAAAGGTGCAAAATAGACCGACTGGTGGCATCATGTCACGATGATGATGACATCTTTCATGAACCAACTTTCGAATTTAATGATCTGTTTCTGGCTATTGAATCTTGAGTTGAGTTTATAACAGTATACAAATGTACTTAACTTCAGTTTTAATTTGGTTACCATTAAATGTTACACCATGTGGGATAAGTTTTAACTTGTTTTGACCATATCAATACAATCATTTGCTATCACAGATAAATCCGATTGAATGCTTGATCCAGAAACGACGTTTTTGCTCTATATTTCTCACCGACTCTATGGAATTAGTGAAAATGGAGGCATCACCGTACGACTGGTCTGGTTACCAACCAGAATTGCGTGAATTGGCAAATCTCATGGATTCGTTCCCCAATTCATTCTCATCTACCGACAATGGGAGAACAACAAGAGAGCGGATTTGCTAGCAAGGTCGGCGCGCACGCGAAATACACTCTTTTTTTTATTAGTACTTCAACCCCGTATTGGTTTACTGATACACATAATGTATTCGTGTAACTGATAATGAAGTATGTTTGTGACAAAAAAAAGATAAATCCGACTAATTTTAGTGTATATATACAAACTCTACTACTAATGTTAGGATTATCTAACTCAAAGAAACAAAAGAAATAAAATTCACACCAAATTAATTTGAATCGAAAACGATTTCGTCTCCCAAACATGTCATAACCTTTTTTTTTAATCATAAAACAAATGGAATAATTTGTGGAATAGCAAAGAAAAAAATTATAACTAAATAAAAGCCCTAAATTCAATGGCTATAAATTTGCTCCATTGTTGGGGTCAAAACTTTCCTTGTTGAAATCATCAAGAAAATGGCTAAGTGTCATTTTCTTGGCGAGCTGACTAAGTCAACAAATAGTCTGGCGAGCTGGCTAAGTCAACAAACAGTCTGGCGAGCTTACTGAGTCAACAAACAGGCGAGCTGACTGAGTGGCGAACTGAATTGGCGAGCTAACTGAGTGGTGAACTGAATTGGCGAGGTGGTGAGTTGAGCGGTTTTGATGTCGAGCTGCGAACTGAGAAAGGGAGCTCGTTGAGATATTCACTTTGCTATAGGCCGAGCTAGACATATTTACGAGTTGGGCCAAATTTGGAATTTACGACGACGATACGATAGAATAGCGAGCCCAAGGAGGACGAGGACGATATGGCGAGCTTAACTATGTCGATGCCCAAGATGCAAGTCGGCGAGGACAAAGCCCAAAAGAGATACGCGACAAGTTTAAAGCTCATTAAGACAAAGCCTGTAATCAGGACCGACTTCAATAAGAAGAAATCCCTAGAAATTAGAAAATTTTCCTTATCTCTTTAGGAGTTGGTCTAGACGACCTAAAACTTGTATAAATAAACTTGTACATCTCTTGAGAAAGGAGATCCGCAACTTTACGTAAAAACACTCTGCAAAAATTAATAAAGCTTTCATAACAGCAATTCGCATCTTTGTTCTTTTTCTTGTGGTTCTAGCTCAGATTTCTCAGCTTTCCTCTAGAAACCCTAACAAATTTGATTGTGTTGGTTTCACCCTCTACACACATTAGCCACTTTTGGTTGGTTATTTAGTTTTAATTGTTTTCTTGGCTATTTCACAAATTGACTTAAAACAAAATTATACGTACTTTCTTCTCCAAACAATTCACGTGTACTAGATCACAATGAAACATAATTTATATCAAAATATGTAGATAATTATCATATTTTCAGTCTACTTTTTTAATATATTGGTTTCTAAAAATAAAATATATTGAGAAATACCATTTTTAAAGTGCTATTTTTCAAAAATACAACTTTTCAAAATCTTTACAAAAATGTTATTTTTCAACAAATTTTATTCACTATATCATCTATATTTGGGTTAATTATGTTGTATTAGGGTTTAGTTTTGATGGTTTAGGGTTTGTTAGATGTCAAAACATTTTTAGGATTATAGAATTTTAAGATTTAAGCTTTAAAAATTCATAATTAGTGGTATTTTTACAAATGGACAACTCATAGTAATATTTTTGAAAATGTACACTATGTCATATAAATTTTAGATAATTATTCCATATTTTATCTAAAAGTTTGCCATTTTACTAAAAAAATCTAATTAAATTTGATTTTTTTTCTTCTCAAACACAAAAAACCAAAACGAATATGTTAACAACCATCAAGGTCTAAATTAATTATGTTAACAACCATCAAGGTCTAAATTAATTAGATTAATATCATCTAGACATAGAGCTGGATCGGTTGAAGAGTATGAAATCTAAAGTAAAGTATTATATATTTGAAAGAAATTTTCATTTTTTAAAAGAAATTGCTATGATATGACTAGAAAATCAAAAGAACTAGAAGAGTTTTAAGGTATAAAATAAAAGTTTATTGAAAATTTTCAAGGTAAGCTAATGAAATTTTTAGGAAATCTTTGGTTTTTGAATATTGAATTTGAACTCCATCAAACATGTATGTGAATATCTCTATGTCTCCACTAATAATTTTTAATATATTTGTTACTATAATATTTTAGGTGATATTATGTGCATTTGCCACTAGATGTAATGATTAACTAAAGATTTTTTTTTTGTCGGCTCCGATGATGACATGAAAATCTTTGAGACCTGATATTCATTATGGATTAACTAAAGCTTAATTATAATATATTGAAACATAAACTTTTTGATAGAGAGAAGATAGAAACAAAAATAAATAGAAAAGAAAGAAAGAAACGGCGACGAGGCGCCGCGACAAATTGGAAGAGGAAGTGGGGAACACGTGTGATCATATATCATTCCTATCTCTTATGTCTATCTTCATACACATCTTCACAATGTTTTTGTTCCTCACTTTATATTTCATGATAATATCTGAAATTAATGATTGAGAATTAAGAGAGAAGTTTCTCGATTTATATCTTCTAGAACACCTTGATCAAGAAATAAGATATTGAAATCATATAAAAATTATCTAATCACAATGGACGAAATATGTTTATAATGTTTTGCATAGAATGAAGTTTAATTCATAACCTTAAGGTTTGCAGAGACCATTTTTATTTTTGAACCTTTTTTTAAAAAAAAGCCTTTTAATTTGAATGCAAATGTAACTATGACAACGATATAATTATGAGATCATATAGTTTGAGAGAGTTTTTTTTTAATAATAAAACATAAAATTACATCAAAATAAATTCGTAAAAAAGTTAGAAAAGATATAGAGAAGTAATTCTTTAGAAATTTCTAAGAAAATTGTTTGTGGTTGTTTTGGCTACCACCACCACGTTCCTTTTACCTCGTTTTTAACTGTGATTCATTGCATTTTTTAACTTAATTACTGCTTTTCATATTGGATTGATTTTATGTTAACTTTTCAGTTTAATATATTATTAAAACTCAGAAATGATGAATCGGAACGATGAACTAGAGAGAGATTATAAAGTTTGTTATATTGAAATTAATGTTTTGAGTTATCTTTACAAAAGTTTGTTACAGTAACAATATATAAGTTCGGTTTAATAGATAGCTCAACCAGAAATAACCATTACTCTAATATATATACGTATTATATTTCATGAGCATGGGAGTACTATCTATGCTGGTTGTGGCATTTCTAATACGATTATTACAAAAGATCGAAATATGGTGTAAATTCTTTTTAACATATCACATTAAAAGGGCTATTTTATAATAGATTAAAAAAACCCAAATATATTTATATTAATGCAATGAAATTTAAAAAAAAAAACATTGAAATTTTTTTTTAAAAAAAAACATCACATTTAAACCAATATGACCTCATTTATACATTCTACGTTTTTGACCTTCGTCCTCTCAGCGAATAGAAGAGCCATATATATAGAATTATGGTGTATATATATATATATAACGTAGTCATGTAAATATATGAATTATCCAAAAAAAAGTCGTGTAGATATACAAGTCTATCCATTTTCCTTTTCTTACATACTTTATCCATTGGTCCAAATATATATATAAAGTCAAATTTGTGGTCGTAGAAATTTAGATTGAAAATTTGAAACACACAAATATAACATTCCCTCAAAAAATGAAAAGCACAACATTTGACCCCAAACAAAAAAAGCATGCCAATAATTTTCTCACCTTTGCAGTTTTGCTTGGTCTCAATTTTTTGTTCAACCATGTAAAATTATATTTAGAAGTGGAAACTTTATGACTCTTAAAATGTGTATTGAAGAACCTATACATTTCTCTTTTTCTTTTTCTCAGTCTATACTCTAAAAACTATAACAAAGCTTCTTTTTTTAATTTTTCTTTATGGTTTAAATCCCATTTTAAGGAAATGTACCAGTCAAGCGTATATGATCGAGAGTTCGCCTCAGACCATGCGTAAGAACTGCTTGGTTACCTTGCCTGAACCCATCCCCATATGCCGATGAAGAATCCGACTCGATTTGGTGCTTGAAAAACTCACCAAGTTTCTTCTCAAAGTCAGACCTTTCGCCTTTCTTCGAAGATGCTGAGACCACAGCGGATGATGACGAAGAAGATGCGATATCTATTAATGTAGATCCAGCATAAGTCTCAGATTCCAACCACATGTGAGCTAAAACCTGACAGATTCCTTCTTCAACTTCTGGTCTAAGATTTGGAAAACCTACTCATACATAAACAGAGTTGTAAAACATCAAAGAGCAATTGTTATCAGAATGAAATTTCCATTTACCGAGAAGGGAGGATTCTTTAGATTACCATTAAGTCGAAGCCACGCATGCATCATCTCATGAGCAAGGATTGATCCAGTTAACAAACTGTACAATTGTAATACAAAATAGTTTAGATATCTCATCAAGATGAAAATTCTGTTTACGAATGTGATGAGAAGAGTGTTTTCTTTTTAATACCGAGGAAGTCCATATAGAATGAGAATTGCAGTGACTTCACAACGGCGTACTAGCCTACAAGGCTCTGTGATCATGTCAATTAACTTGTAGCCTGCCCCAATTCTTGGTCTCCTTAACACCTAAATGGAAATATTTCTGATTTAAAACACAATTTGTGGTGGATAGAGAACACAATGTAATTGCTTCCGAAAGTGAGAGTAATATACCGTGGTGACAGTTTGTTCTTCAGACAAACAAAGTCCTCTGGTTTCAGGTAAATGATGATGTCCCTGCAACAAAATTAGATTGTAAGTAAGATGAAGTAAATGAGCAAGAGAAAGAATTAAGCAAATGGCGGCTTTTACGTGTTTCTCTCCTTCCATAGCTTCGTTTAGAGCTGATCTCTCCACCAAGAGCATAGGAATTTGCTGTTCTACTTTCATGTGTAAGCCTTCATAAAATTCACGTATCTCAAGATACAAAGGTTGGCATTCATGAGTGTCCATAATGGCTGAGTCGAGACATTCAAGACATAGTTTTCGACCATCATCAAGAATGAGATATTTTGTATCTTTTGGCTGGAAACCACCATAAGCAAAAAACAGAACAACATCAAATTTAGAAAATGTAATATCAAAACTGTTAAATTTGTTTTCCTATTATTAGCAGAAATGTTATATCGAAACTGACCTCCATTCGCTCACAACTGCAACACCGAGGAGTTCCATCACGCTCATGTGAAGGACAATACTTTTGCATCCAAAAGGGATGTGCCCTATACTCAATGAGACCAGCTGGATTTGTTGGAATCTAGAGGAGTTAAATTACGCATATACATTAAGCCTTAGTATCACTTGAAAACAATGTTTCCATAAGATATAATCGAAATATGGAGATCACTCACAAAGTTATGGCAAACATCACATTTTGGATGATGCTGCTCCTTGTAACATAACTTGTGATAAGGCCGGTTTCCCGACATTGAGAACTGTAAAACACAACGTAAGACATTAAGCTTCGCAATAGTCAGGACAATGTAACACTACTTAATGAAATATCTTGGACCTCATAATCGACGATGGGCTTATCACAAGCATGGCAACAGAAACATTCGGGATGCCAAACGCCACCCATGCAACTCAGAAACCTTCCATGTCCAATCTCAGCTCGGCAACCGGTGCATACCCTCCAAGAAAAAGAAAAAGAAAACAAAAAAACTCATTGCAGAAAAATTGATTATGAAATCATATCATTATCTAAAGAATGATAGTGTCTCTGAATCTAAGAAATGGATATTTACCTGTGACTAGATGGAATAAGGAAGGGGTATGGTTGAAACACACTTCCCGGATCATATCTTGGAGGAGATCCCACATTCATACTTTCTTGAATGGCCTTGGCGAGTTGCTCGTCCTCCTCCAATTGAGCTTTGGAACGCCTTATCTCTTCCTCTTCTAACCGAGCTTTTGCAAGCTGTTTCTCTATTTCTTCTAATTCATCTTCAGCTCGTCGTTTTTCTTCTTCCTCGATTTGAGCTTGAGCTAACCGTCTTTCCTCTTCTTCTTCTGCTTCTAGCCGAGCTCTCATGTATTCTTCATCTTCATCCTCATCCTCATCGTCATCTTCGCTTTCAGATTTGTACTCTACAAATATGATGAGGCTACATAAACAGCTAAGCAAGATGAAGTTTCACACAACTTTCTTTCTCTCTATGCGGATAAAACAACCTTACCGATAACTTTCTTTCCTTTGTCATCTTGTGGAATTACATGATCTTGTTCAGAAAGAGAGAGTGCAATAGCACATTCAATTTCTTCTTTGTCAAAATCAGACCCATCCTAAAATAAGAAACCAACCCTTTTATCTTCACTTCAAAATGACATACATTATTAGATAATCAGAAAGAACAATGAACAAAGAATATAGATATAAAAACTCTCATTTACCGCAGAATAGCGATGATTGTCCAAGTTCCTATCCTCTCTATATCTTCCATTAATTTGTCCGTCCGACAATTTATGGCTAGAACCTTTAAGGATCTTAGTAAGCCAACCCATTGGAACCAACAATCCTTTACCTACACAGAGAAACACTGTTCTAATGTATCCAAAGAAGAGAAGAAGAAACTTCATTGCGTTAATCGAGCATTAAGACACACAATTGGTAACAAAGAATCAAATTGTGATAAAAGACCAAACAAAGAAAAAGTTGAAGAATATGGCAAAGACATTTAAAGTAAACAAAAGAAACTGATTAAGTCGGAAAAACATCAATTGAAGAAAGGTATATAGGGATTGCATACCAAATCTTGAAGATTGAATTGAAATTAAAGGACCAAAAGTAGGAGTTTGTTACAAAGCAATCCAAAAATCCATACTTCAGCCAAAATCTTCCTCAAAAACAATAGACCTAATCTAAATTTTCTTGTAGCTCATAAGTGTGACATCTCCAATTTGGTTGAATAATTAAGGAGCCAGAAGCATTCATAATTCCAAATTCCCAAGAAAAGAAAGAAAAAAAGGAATCTTTATGAAGCTTTAAAGACAGGGTCTTACTTTGATTACTGTTAAAGAAAAGGAATCTAAAGTACAAGTCAATATACAGAGTATCTAGAAATCACAACTTACCTGAAAGAGACGAAGAAAATTTGAAGAAATTAGATGACCCTTTGGATCAATAACGAAAACCCAATAATCATGATTCTTCAATTCCTCTCAAACACTCTAAAAAATCAAAACTTTATCAAGAAAACAGAGGAAAATATTAGAGAGAGAAAGTGAAGGGGACACTTGAATTCGAAGCAAAACTCTTTAAAGGCTTTTTAAGACCCGTGACTGTTAATTATCTTAAAAGAGAGAGAGAGATGAGTAGAGAATAAATCTCCATTAGAACACACTTAAAGGTAATAATAACTTTATGGAGAAGATGATGGAAATTGTTACAATTGAAGTAATTTGGTTGGGAAGGTCAAGCAAGTGGGGCACTTGTAAACGAAATTTAAGAAAAGAAAAATGGTTTTTTTTAGAAATTTCAAAGTTTTGAAAAATTAAGAGAGAAGAAAAAAAAGAAGAGAGAGTTGATGTTTACTAGCAATAGCACCACTAGTGTAGTGACACACAAAATCTTTGACTCTCTAATTACTAATTTACTACTTTCTTCTTCATTGGCCTCTTTTTTCAACACTCTAAATTGATTTTTCTCCTCACTTTATAGTAGTATATAGGAAAATTTGTATTTATATGATCGTCACAAATATATGTAACATTTTAAAATAAAAAATTGGTGTAGCTTTTACTTTTCTTATTTTAAAGCTTTTAACTATAGAGATATTGTGTTTTTCGTCGATTTTGCATTTAGAGATATATTTTGATCCGTTGGTTTTTAGTGTGTGTAATCTCAAAAATTTTTATACAGAACTTACTGTAAATAATGAAAATATGTATAGGAAAACATTTGTTTAAAAAACTTGAATAACAATTCGCATTTAAATGGATACAAACATTTATACATGTCTAATCTATTATCCGGCTCGTAAACCATGGTCCGACATAATCAATTTAACACAAAAATACAAACAGAAAATTATAAAAAATTATCAACTTGAAATTAAAAGTAGGTAAGTTCAGCTAATACTTTATTTAGCTCTTAACCTAATGCATTATCACATACGACCAAAAGAATTGAAAAATCTAGATAATATTATATGGATAGTTTCAGCTTAAAATGATAGATGATCCATTGCCATATATTGCCAAATTAATGAGTTGTAACATTGGAGTTTCCTAGATTACTATTTTTAATTTTGTGGTTGAGATTTAATTTGGTTAGAAATGTCAAAGAGTATTCGGTAGGTTCAATCAACTAATGATAAGGTGGGCAAATTATTCAATTCTGTATTCATTTCGATCCGATTCAAAAAATCTGGATATCTATTTTGAATCAAAGAAAACAAATAACAGAATTTAATATCTGTTTAAACCAAAGCAAATCACAAATACTAATTTTAAAAATCCAAAAATCCGATCCGATCCATATATTACTTATACATACATATGATATAGTAGATTTATAACGTATATTTACTTTTAAATATATTTAGCGAATATATTTATAGTAAAATAGATAGATACTAACTTTATTTGAAATATATTTTTTAAATAAAATAAATATTTCATTTTTTACCGTTTTAATCTTTCACTTTTTATTTTTTAAATAATTTATCGAATAAAATTAAACTAGTTTCATATATTTATTGATTACTTAGTTTAAATTTTATATTAAATTTTTTTTTGAAAAAAAATATTATAGTGTTTAAAAATTGTTTTTGTTTGAAAAAAATATTCGCGAAGATCCGGATATCCGTAAATATCCGAAAAAATCGGATATCCATCATCCCAGATATCCAAAAAATTTCGAAACAAAGCAAATAAAAAAATTAGTTATCCGTCAAAAACAAATCGAATCACAAATACTGCATTTTTTTCAGATATCCGATCCGTCCAAGCCTAACTAATCATATGTGTAATTGTTCCAAAAAATACTATCATGTGTAAAAAACTTGTGTAGTGTTGTAGTTACATATGCTATAAAATTAGGGTTTTATTTTATTTTCAAAAGCGTTTAATATGCGAGTTTAAAATTTAGATGGTAATACCATGAAACATTAAGGAAGTTGGTTTTCTTGTACTTCGGGTTCAAACCCTCTTTACGACGGAGAATTATTCTTTAAATCAGAATATTCAAATACTATCTTCAGATACCGAGAAGATTCAAAATTTATACGATTTATAAAAAAAAATATTAGAATACATTATGAAAGTAATTTACTTAGCTGATTTATTAGTTGTTTAAGTGCCCAAAACAACTGTTATACTTATACATACCAACATATGCATATTTTGCTTTAGTTATATAATGTCGTATGTATATAATAATTAGGCTAGTTGTCACAGTGGCCGAAAACAAAGATTTGTTGTGCGGATTCTTATTGAAAATATTTTGTTTTGTTCCGGTACATTTTTTTTTATTGTTTTAGACTTTTAGTAGTAGGTGAACCAAGTGACGTTTTTTATATTGTGATCTCACTCACTTCTTACGCAAGCAATGAATAAAAGTACTGCAACAGACAAATATGTTTGTTATAAATTGGTCATCAAATTTATCAACTGGCTTCAAAAGAAATATCAAATTATTCACATATACAGTATAAACACCTCATTGACCCACTTTATATACTGTTGTAAATTTGATCACTACCAGAGACGGATCTAGAAACTTTTAGGACTAGGGGCAAAAATTATGAAATATTAAATTTTTACTAAATATTAAATACTTTATATATATTTAAACATATAATTTTCATCATAAAAGTTTAATAAAACTTCTATTTCGTATTTTGTATTTTCTTATAATATATTTGAATAACTCAAGTTAAGAAAACAAATTAGAAAATTAGTTGTAATTTTGAAAAAGTACATAATGAATCTAATAATATCATACAACATTTACATATGGAAATTGTTAAATTGAAAAAAATGAGTAAACTGAAAATTTAGATGAAACTAATAATAAAATTGAGACTCTTACATTAGAAAATCAATTAATTAAGTTTAAATGCTTTTAAATGTTCTATTGAAATAAATTGATATCGATGAATTTTATAGAAATGAACCTATTAGAGTGATTTTTTAGTCAGTAACTTGAGATTAAAAAATCGATGGGGCCAAAAAATGTTTTTGACATGGGGGCAATAATTTGAATCTTAAAAAAATAATATTGGCTACAAAATCTTGTTGCATGTAGCTCCTCCCCTCATCACTACCAAAGTATTGAAAATTGAACTAGGTTTTCTTAAGGCCCATAATATAACTGGGCCGAAAATTAAAACCCGTTGTTGTAGAAAATAATTTCGAAGTTACGGGTATGAAAAATCCGTCACTAAGTTTATTAGTTTTGTGGGCTATAGACTTTTTTGTTGGTATGAAAAACCGATTCAGTCTTTAGATATAAGACTTTAACAGATGTTGACATTGTATATATATATATTGAGCTGCAAACAATAAAAATTTGATTTGTTAAAACAAAATTCATGTTGTTAAAATAGAGGAGAGAGGTGGAACTCCCTTTGTTCTAATAGTTTAATCAATGTTTTGTTAATATTTTTATAATAGGAAGTTTGGGGTTCGAATCTCAGAAAATACAATTTATTTACATTGATGCAAATTAATAGAAACAAGTTTACAAGAAATCTTTAAAATGGCAAAATAAAATTGTCTAACATGGATCAAAACAGAAAGACTTGTCCGTTGTACAATCGTCGATGTAACAGTTGTCATAATTTGTAATTAAATAATAATAAATTCAAACGATTAAAAAAAAATAGAGCAGAGAAAATAACTTGAATAGACTCTTCAAAATTATTTTCTTTCAATTTAGTTTAGGAAAAAATAAAATGTTTCTGTATTGAGAAAAAAAAAATCCTTAAAACTTCTCTCATTGATCATAATCATTTTCCTAAATAAAATTTTAAACATAACAAACAAATAAAAAAAGGAGAGTGAAGCTTGGTGTTGGAAACAGACTGTCACGTTTAGTGGTCAAGACACGTGGCAGATTAAGACCCGTTGATCCTTGACATGGACCACAAATCCCACGTGGCCGTGGCCATACCTTGCCGGTTTTTCACGTGGACAAATCAAATTGAGATGTGTTTTGTTTCGTAGGACCATTTTATAGACGTGAATCGTAATTTGTGTGAACAAGCCTAAAATCATTTAACATAAATATAATATCATTTTTAATTATAAATATTTTTGGACCGGAACATATAATCTATTAGTTTGTGTATATGTCAAATGAGGATGATATATAGTAGCGGAAATAATATTATAATAGCAACGACGGTGCGAGTAGTTTATTTCTTTTATTAATTTTGTTTTTTAGGACTTCTTATACTTTGATAAAAAAAAATTCACTATAAATAACTCATTGCATAAATATCTAATTCCAAAATATACGTCGAAACATGTTTATTTCCCGTCCACCTATATGATTGAATATAAATATATAGATATAACTCTACATAAATTATATATAGTAATAAAGTTTGTTGGTATAATACTTTTTTATTTTTAATCGTTTGGATTTATAAATTATTACAAATTATATGAACAATTATATAAAAGATTATATAACGGATAATTTTAATTTTAACATGCGGAATCACAATATAATGTTTATATATATATTCCCTTACATTCATATAAATATAGAACAGCACATTAATTTTATTTGGTTAAAAAATGGTCAAGAGATCCAAAAATATATACAAAAGGTCCTAACTAATTAGTGGTGTTATATTAATCTAGGCAAGGAAATAAATTATACTAATTAGTGCAGATTGTTGTATATGTATTTGTATTTACTATTGAAGTTTATAGTATACTATTTAGATGTCAAAACATCTTTTCATTTCTGCGGAGGACTCGAATTCGAAACCTCTCTTTTCTTTAACAAAAAAAAATTAGATGTAAATAAAAATGCAAAGATAATATTTGAAAAATGCAGAGGGAGGAGACCATGAGAATGTTGGTCCCTTGGACCTTCACACATAAAAACATTTTGCTTCTTTTGTTTTTCTTCATTTGATGCCAATTTTTGCTTTATTTCACCAACTATTGTCCAATGAGACAAACCCTATATGGTACATTCTAATATAGGTTCATATATATCATCAACGGTTGATGCTTAATTACCTATATATTAATTATCAACCGTTGCCTCGACACATTATTACTTTGATCAATTTAGACTAAAAGAACATTAATAATATAATCATGATTGTCGCGTTTTTTTTTCAGAATCAGGAAACCAAACGTTAACTAATTGTGCTTAAAAACACAAAAAAAAAGCTGTGCTAAAATCTTTGGAAGCACTACATATTCTTGAATATGTGATTTCAGATTACGAATCAATTAGATTTATTTTTTTATTTTTTTACTTGACGTTTATATGTTTTTTTTTTTTTTGAAACTAACGTTTATATTTTGATGTAATAATTTATTCTATTTGGCCAAGTTAATTGTCATTTTCTATACAGTCTTATCTTACATAGTAACAACTTACATGTACTATTTAGTCATAGTCATGTGTGGCACATGAATTAACTCGCTGAGATGATTTGGATTTGGATAGTAACAACTTACATGATATAATCAAGATACAAAAGACAAAATAAAAAATCAATTATTTTCCCTTTTTTCATCAACTACTAAGGTGTGGTGATTTGGATATGCCTAATGGGGTAACTTGCCCCTGATAAATTTTATAAAAACATTTACATTGGAAATCTTTCATTTAATTGGTCAATTTGAAAGAAAAAAAATTAATATGCCCCAATGCTCAATTACAGATGCAGACACGATACAAAATCTTTATCACAATTTTATTTCGATTCCGCTCAAAATTTTAGTCTTTGTCTTGATTTTCCAAATTACTATTAAATTAGAAAGTTTGGAAATTAAAATTATTCAAACCTCGATACACTATGATAGTAGTTATTAAAGTAAACATGTTGTGATGCCTAGATTTTGATATGTAGTTTTCATGCACACATGTATATAAATATATATATATATATATATATATATTGTATTACAAACGCAGATAAATGCGCAATTCCCAGGCAAACCTAAAAACACGTGGTGAGCTTTTAGTCACACCATTAGATATAATTAAGCATTTCCTTCTGAAGTTGCAAAATAACGAGCTTAAAAAGCGATGATATAAATAAGATAAAAAGCGAGAACATTATAAGAAAATCAATTGAATAAAATAGAAGATAAGAGAAAATAAAAATAAAGATGAAAGGAACAATTTGATTGACACCAAAAAGACAAGAAATGGAATAAGAAGGGACCATCACTGCCATTTTCACAACTCGCTTTGTGGTCTCACTCTCCCATTACTCATGAAATAAAAATCAAATTTATTTGTTTCTTTCTCATCGACTTATAATAATAAACTTCTTAGCAAGTCGGAGTTAGGAATGAACAAATTCATCTAGTTTCCTCCTTTTGTCATGACCATTAATCTCAAACATGAGATCATTTTGATTCCCATTTAAAAAACAAACATGAGCAAAATGAAGAGAACTTTACTTCGCGTTTTCTATATATATAAGGAATTTTTTTTTTTTAATATAAGAAACTTTACTTCACGTTCTAACTATGAAAATACGATTTCAAGCTTTTATGGGTGATATTACGTTTTTCTGATAGAAATACAAATAGAAACAAAACTTTACGAAGGTAAAAACTCAAAACAGATGTTAACCTAAACTCACGTTCATTTTGGGAAAGACAACAAAAAACATTGGTATTTATTCGGTTGGTAAAATAATTTTCATTTCATAATCTTAAACCATTAATCACAAACACTAAACAGTGCGAATTTTTTTTTTTTCAATAAAAAGGATTTTAATACCACTCAGCAGCTCACAAATTTTTGAGGTATAGCATTTTCGTATGAAGACGATTGATGGATGTGAAATTATATGATATATTGACAAGACAATAAATCAAACCTACGATGCTATAAGTCTTTTTTTTTTGTTGGCTAGCTATGAGCCTATAACGAAGCCTATAAAAGCTTTTTTCTATTTTTCCTTTATACAACGAAGTGGTGACTTTATCTTCCACCTATTTGCAATTGCACACATGATACATCTAATTATATCGAAATTGGATGATTAGTCATATATAAAACTATTACATTACGTACTAAACAGAGAAAATCAAGGGATTTTTACGCACCTATTTTTTCAAATCATAATTTACTATTTCACCTGTGAAGTTTGTTAATGGAGATCCATGCTATCGTTGTTTTCATTCAAAAAAACACCGTCGTATATAATAGTCACAATTTATAAGGTGTGCTGGTACCTAACAAAATTATATACCTTATCATTTACCGGACTCCGCTCAGATTATTCGCATTATAAAAAATGTGTAAAATATGTCATATGAGTTGTGACTTTCTAAAACAAACATATTAGGAGCGGATGTAGGGCTAAAGAGGGTGTGATTAGTGTTAATTGTTAAATCCATTTAAATATCTCTGATTTAAATATTAGTTACAAAAAACATTTATATGCCTCATACTAATAAAAATTTTGGATCCACTCCTAATTACATAGAGATAAGTCTTCGTTTTTTTATAAGACGCGTAAGAAATCAAGAAAACATATAATCAAAGCCTATATATTTCGAATGTTCATGTGAGGTCGAGAAGTGAGAAACGTGTAGGAAAAAAGATAAATGAAGAAATTAATAAATATTTTGAAGGTTAGACCGTTGACACCATTGAAGATATTAATATAAAGCAAAGCAATAAAAACCATTACAAGTTGGCTTTGGTGGGTAAAGAGTATAAATGTCTGTGGATGCTGAATTTATATATTAATTAGGAGAAAAAATTTTAGTTCTAAGAAAAATCTTTAAATTTGATATATTAATGACACGAGTTTCGACGAATTGGATTTATATTTATAAGAATCGAATATACAAAGAACATCTCGAGTGAGATGTGTTTTTGTTGTAGCTCGTAGAACCAAGTATTCTAGTGTCTAAGCTAGTAAAAAGCTCCCTCCCCTGTCCCTTGATGATTCATCCTATTTATAGATTTGTCAGCTCGTTAGTTAGCTTCACATATCTTGGAGCGGTTCCACGTATTTAGGGGCAGTTCCTAATATTTCGGGGCAGCTCCTAATATCTCTGACGGAACTAGGTTCAGCTGGGCGTAGCTTTGGTTCAGCTCCGCGTAGCTTTGGGGCGACTCCGAAAATCTCAGACACGTTCGTAAGTGGTTTCCTAAGAATCCGGCAGAGCTGACTTAGTCAAAGGTCTGCTTTGACTGAGTGTTGGGGGAGTTGGCTTAGTCAAATATCTTCTTTAACTTATTTTCGCAGAGCTGACTTAGTCAAATATTTTTTTGACTTATTTTTGGTCCAACACTTGCTAGTAAACATATTTGGGCTTTGTTTAAGTCCAAAAGGCTTGTAATCTTTTAGAACATAAATCTATTAATTCTTAGGTGACAAATCCAGCTCCAACAATGCCTAAACTCTAAAGAACAAGATATTTTCCGCACGTGCGAAAAAAGAAGGTTCGGCACGTAACGAATGGTTATGCATACGTGTGAACGGAGGGTGGGATTCACGTGAGAGATTCACCGGATCACAAAAATTATTTTAAGAGAACCATTTTCAGAAAGGAAAAGAAAAACATAATATACTTTGCATGCTTGACAAAAAAAGGAAAATAATAAAAGAGAAAAGATATCGGTAGGAGGGAAGAAGGTTGAGCTGTCCATTCCTATTCCGATTTGTAGTTGAAACTTTAAAAAAAATTTGTAACAACTAAAATTAAAAATAAAATTATAAGTGTATTTTATGAATTTTTACGTTTCTCCTTTTTTTCATTTTTCCTTTTAATTTTCTTCTATTTCAAGGAGATAGTGAAATGAAATAGATTTTTAATAATATCTCTTATATATTAATTGGTAAGTGATTTGTGAGAAAATGTTTATGTGTCATTTCCACATTCACTTTCCCAAATAAAATATGACATGGTTAAAAAGAATTATGACATGGAAAGAGAGTAATAATTTTTTACCTTTTAAATTTTCAATTGTCATAAAAAAATCTTTGAAAACATTTATTTTTGAAATATTTTTTTTTTTAAAATACAAATCAATTTTAAATTAAACAAATTTAAAGAAACATTTGACCACTAAAAAAAATCAAAAATAAATTACTATTGTAATTATAAATTAAAATTAAAAACTATATATATGTAATCATGATTTTAAAGAACAAGAAGATAATGAGATATTAACTATTGTTTTACCAATTTTTTCATCCTAATTCAAAATTTATTCCAAATCATGGTTATTTTAACTATCTTTGTTTTGTTTTTTCAGAAGAATAAGAATTAAAAATAGTGGAAGAATACGAGTTACATAAAATATAACACATGAAAAGAAATTCATTTAGTAAATTATGAAGTAGAAGATGAAAATTTTTTGATAAAAAAAAAGATGAAGATCTAAGAAGACTATAATTTTAATCGAACACCATTGGTAATTAATTTGATATCTAGAAAATTAGAAATATTTCATCCGCGTATTACGCGAGGAATTACCTAGTATATATATATATATATATATATATATATATATTTTGCATTTTTAACAAAATCAAAATATCGAGAAAATTAACCACCTTGTAATTTACACAAAAAATACATATTGAATTATTTGTTTTTGATGGAGTATAATTTTATATAGTACCGATGAAAAGCCGTTCGGATTATTAAAAGTTAAACCAAAATTTGCATGCTCATATGATTCTGACATGATAGATTCCAACATGGTGTCACAATAAACAAATCTCAATGTATAAATTATATAAGTGGACTTACACTTTTGCTTTCGACATTTCCATTAATTATTTTATCCCATTATGGACTTATAACCTACCTTGCCATATCCAATATTTATCTAAACGTTTGTAGGATATGCACGAAAATTCGATTTTCGGAATGCTATTTTTATAGCAAGACATACGTGATACGAAATAGGTCTTCGGTTTAAGAAAGAAAACTTGATATCCATCCTAACTAAAATGCAGCCGGATTTAGTAGGATTATAAATGCAACAAAAACATAATATAAACACTAAAAATAGAGTTGAGTGTATCCGGAGGATTGGCCACGTTTCCAAACAGAGTTGACTTGGTAGACTTGTGGAATTCGTTTCTGGAATTCGAGTTGATCTACTAACTCTGAGAGAAGAATGTAAAAGTTAATCTGCTCGCACATAACGCTAGAGAACGGAACACTGTTTTTACTTTCATTGATATTTCTATTCCATTTTGGTTTGTATATATAAATCATGTGTTTACTTAGCTAAATGAGAAAGTGTGTTATGACAAAAAAAAAACACTAAAAAAATATGAAATATCATAACGGTTAAAAACCAAGAATATCATCTTAAAACTGCATTACTTGTAAGGAACATTTGAGACAATTCATCTGATACATTTTTAATGTGTTTTCAATATATATATTAACCATCACATATAAATATATGTAAGATAATATATTTGCATATATTCAATGTTATATTAGATTAGATATATGCAACAATATCATCCTGTGGCTCGATGATAGCGATAAGTTGGTGTAATGTGATCCACCTCGGACACGTTCCATGTTTATATGGACTTAAAAGTAACCAACAAAAGCAAAACACAACAACTCGATCTCAAAACTGTCGAACCAAAAAACGGTTATGTGTCGATTTCATCGGTTTTCTAGATTATCCCCTCCCAGAAACCTAATTAACATTGTGATAAACTTGACTTCTGATCCTTCCTCCTACCTTTCACACGTGCCAAACAACCCGTTCGGCGCGTGCGAACTTTCATTGTGCATTACATTATTCTCCAAGCATTCCTTTTTACATCCTCCAAGCATTCCTACTTACATCGTACTCGAACCTCAAGTAGCAAAATCCTTATGCTTACAAGATCGATGGTCGGAAAAATAGGTCTGGATATACAGAATTGGTAACTTTTGCATTTTCTTGCATGGTTGTTATAATTATAAAAATTATGCTAAGTTTTCAAACTCTATATCTTATATAATTGACCCTATCTATGTACGTGGGATAGTATGTGATCATTAAAAAGTGCTAATTAATACGTAACTAAATTGTCATTTCAATGATAAAGTCGATTGTAAGTGACTAACTTGTTGTTAGAACTTAGAATCAATTGATTATGACACTCGTCTATTATGCTAACGTGATTAAGACACTCTTGCGTACTTTTACTCAATCATAATCTCGGTATTAGGAAAGTAAATTTGATTTTAGTAAAGACAAAAAGTTTGAAGTAAACGAAAATATATACCATTTCATTATGACTGTTTTACAGATAAATTCTATGTTTCTCCAAGTTGGGGCCATACAAATAAATGTATTAAAATATTATATTACCTTAGATTTTTAGTTTTTACTTTTATTGGGTTTAGATCCTAGTATGGTCTGACCTATGTAATGCAATATGATGAGTGTGGAGCTACGCACCAACAATTATCAGTTTTGAATGGACCTGATTGACCCTATCTACGAGGTAACCCAGTGTAATCAGTAAAATGACAGACCAGGGTATTATGGGAAATATATATATGACAGTATCTTAATATTATTTGTATTTTGTCACCACAGTAGTATAACTGTTTAATATTTATGGTGGTGGTTCGTATCATTGAGATATGACCTTGTACTCACTTTTTTTCTTTCTTTTTAATTCCTTTAGTTGCTTTTAAAATTAGTTTCCAAAATTAACATCTTAAAATTGTTGATGGCAGCCGACATTTCCGTGATAAAAAGATATCTCGTATAAACTGACAAAATAAAATAATTCATCAGAATTTTTTTTGGTTATACTTCCTTCGTTTTAAAATATAAATTGTTTTAAAAAAAATTTATGTTTTAAAATATAAGTTGTTTTGCTGATTTTGGATATTTTTAATTTTATTAACTATTATGTGACTAATAGTATTTTGCAGTCGTTTTTTTATTAGTTAAATTATTTTTATTATATATTTAATATGATATATTTTAAAAGAAAATTAGTTTTTTAATATTTGTATTTTTAACCAAAACAAATTATATTTTGAAATGGAGATGGTATATAAGAAATTTTCACTGAATTTTTGTTTGTTGGCAGGGACTAATTTTTATATAATGGATACCTTTGCCTGGATCACATAAAAATCATTTAGTTCAATATTTTACCAAAAGAAAAATTGAATAAAAACAAACTTATAAAGAAGATTGGTGGGCTAAAAAGGGCATCGAAGAAGAAAGAAGAGTGACCTCTCTCTCTCTTATCATATTTTATTTTTCTCTCTTCCTTTCGCTTTGGGAGATTATCAGTTTCATTTTATTTTATCTTATAATATAATTTTATTGTATTTCTGAATAAACTCTTAGTAACAAAGAAAAGGAGAGTCCAGAAAGAGAAAGCCAGAGAGAAAACGATACCTAAGTTCAATTATTTCTCTGCAACAAACTCCAAAGGTATTCTCTTCTTCTGCTCTCTCTTGCATACATAGTACATACATATATGTATATATATCTCTATGTGTTTGTTCATCAGTTATAGTCTTATAGATGATGTAGATAGATAGATAGATGAAAAAAACAGCAAAAGACCTAGTTGACTCTCTCTCTCTTTCTTTCTTTCTGAGTTATGTTTTAAATTCTTTGTCTGAATCATTACAGGATCCGAGAAAGAGATATATTTTTATATATATGATGAAGAAGAAGATCGGAAGATTGATATGGGATTAGCTAAAACTTCTACAAATTTCTTGAAGAGTCTTCATAATAATTCTATGTCGCAAGATTATCATCATCATCAACAACACCAAGGAGGAATCTTCAGCTTCTCTAATGGATTCGACCGATCAGATTCTCTAACAACTACTCAGCAGAAGCAAGAACATCAAAGGGTAGAAGAGATGGACAAGGAATCATCAGTCGCCGGAGATGGGATTCCGGTTTACGAAACTGCCGGAATGTTATCAGAAATGTTTAATTTCCCCGGTGGAGAAGGAGATCTTGGTCACGGACAATCTTTCCGGTCAAATAGACAGTTACTTGAGCAACAACATCAGAATATTCCGGCGATGAATGCTACGGATTCCGCCGCCGCCATGCAGTTATTCTTAATGAAACCACCACCGCAACCACAACAACCACCGTCTCCGGCATCAACAACCACCACAAGAAACCACCAACACAATTCTTCAACTCTTCACATGTTACTACCAAATCCATCTCATCATCAAAACTACAACAATATGTCTATGCATCAACTTCCACATCAGCAGCTGACGTGGCAGTCTTCTTCTCCCTCCGATCATCATCATCACAACAGCCAAACCGGAGGAGGACAAGGCTTGTCTTTATCTCTCTCATCGTCTTTAGAGGCTGCAGCAAAAGCTGAAGAGTATAGAAACATTTACTATGGAAGCAATTCTTCTAACGAATCAACTCATCATCAATACAATCATTTCAAGACTCTTCTTGCTAATTCCTCTCAACAACATCATCATCATCAAGTGTTGAACCAATTCCGATCATCTCCGGCGACGGTGGCTTCTTCTTCCTCTTCCATCGGAGCGATCAGTGCCTTAAGAAACTCGAGGTACACGACCGCTACGCAAGAGTTGTTGGAAGAGTTTTGTAGTGTTGGAAGAGGATATTTGAAGAAAAAAAAACCTAGGAATAGCTCAAATCCTAATACTAGCGGCGGTGGCGACGGCTCTCCGTCGTCGGCCGGAGCAATCAAGGATCATCCTCCTTTATCGGCGTCTGATCGGATTGAGCATCAAAGAAGGAAAGTGAAGCTACTCACCATGCTTGAAGAGGTATGTTAATTAATGTTAATGTTAATTATTCTCTTTTTAATTATAATCTTGATTTGACTTGGTCCTTAGTGATATCCATTTACACGTTATACGTAAACAAATCTTTTCATGCAATTTTGATAAACTTCATAGATTGTTCTAGTCAAATAGTACTCCATTGATCTTAAAGTTCTTACAAAGAAACATGATATATTGGATTTTATTATTTTGGTAGAGTCTTATTACGCAATTCTACCATCAAAATTTTAATAATCTTGTTCGTGTGTGGCGGTCGTATTGGAAGGTATATTGAATATTTTGATGATTAGCGGTTGGTGAAATCGATTAATCAAAGAAAAATGCATTAAATAATTATAATAAATTGAAATTGTCGTTTCCTTGTCCATATAAGCTACTGCCTTGCGTCCTAAAGCTAGCCCTCGACGTTAAGTTCTTAATTATTTACCCATAATTGAAGTATTCTTTTTTTTAGTTGACTTATATTTTTCTCACCATATAAAGTATTTTATTGCTCGAGGATACGATAAAACGTAATGTTGCTAGTAAAACAAAAACGATAGAGTATATTCTCTGCTCCTTAATGTCGATAAGATCTTCTTTTCTTATTGTCTCATTGGAACATATAACTAATTAATCTCGTTTGTTTATTGACAATTGGAACTTTATTCGTTAAAACTCGAACGAAGATACAAGTCCCCGTGATAAAATCTCCACACTATTAATCACGTGAATATATAACACACACGAGTTAACAATAACATTAATTAATAAGAAAAGGCAAATATTTAATAAATATGGATTGTATAATGTATAGTTTTGATTTGTTGGCAGGTGGACCGACGGTATAACCATTACTGCGAGCAAATGCAGATGGTTGTGAACTCTTTCGACATAGTAATGGGCCACGGCGCAGCTTTACCATACACCGCATTGGCTCAAAAAGCTATGTCGAGGCATTTTCGATGCCTTAAAGACGCGGTCGCAGCTCAGCTTAAGCAGAGCTGCGAACTTCTTGGGGACAAAGACGCGGCAGGAATCTCTTCTTCAGGAATAACCAAAGGAGAGACTCCGCGGTTACGTTTGTTAGAACAGAGTTTGCGTCAACAACGCGCGTTTCATCAAATGGGTATGATGGAACAAGAAGCTTGGCGACCACAACGCGGTTTGCCTGAACGCTCCGTTAATATCCTTAGAGCTTGGCTCTTCGAACATTTCCTCCACCCGTAAGTCCAATTTTATTTAATTTTGCTCATAATTTACGTTAGAAAGAAATTGATTTTTTGAAAAAAGCTGAGAAAGTCTTTATTTTTATTTCAGGACTACTTTTCTTTAGTTCTGTGTTTGTAGAATTTTGCTATTTTATTGTTAAAGAGAGTTATCGAAAAAATGGAAATAAAGCAAAAGAGTAGTGTTTTTGTACTATTTTTCACCTCTCTCTCAATTGCTTTATGAGTAAAAACAAAACCCCAAAAACAAAACTAAGTTAAAGAAGGAAAAAAAGACTAGATCTATGCAATGTAATCATCAGCTTTTCTGTTGTCTCTTAGATTCTCACGCCCTTGTTAGGAAAAAAGGAGGAGAAAGTGTGTACTTTTTCATGCATATACTTGATTGTATTGTTTATAGAGAAAATATAAAGAAAAGAAATTAGATTGTGTTCAGGGCAAAGATAGAGTGATGTCATTTTCTGGTCTCTTTCTCAGGTATCCAAGCGATGCTGATAAGCACCTCTTGGCTCGACAGACTGGTTTATCCAGAAGTCAGGTCAGTCTACTACATATATATAGTTATAATATATATCTTACATATATAGGCATCAACACAATTAAAAAAAAAACCATTAATCAAATACTTTAACTATATTTAACCAGGTTGTGTTTGTGAGTATACGAGTCTTTTGATCCTTTTGTATGTTTAATCGGGTATATTAGTCTTGGTCAATATTATGCATAGTTTTTTACAAGATATACGATTGATGGTAATGGTTACATTCTGGATAGGTTCTTAACCTTGGAGTAACATGGCTTAGGGTTAGTACAATTTCCACATATATAGCTAGTTATAAGACTTGTGTTTTCATCAAACTATTTTAAAAATTATAAACGCAAGCATAAAGAATAATCTCGTTTGAGTTTGAAATTAGTAAAGATGTTTTTGATAGAAAAAAAGTTCTAAATACGAACCTAACATCTTAATTTGGAAATTCAAACACAATCAAACGTTAGTGTTTGAAATAATCAAACTCTAATTGATACAAATATATGATCATATGTTTATAAATAAACTTCGCTACAATATGTATAAATATAAAACTAATTTGTCGCCTGAATTAACTACACGTGTAGCATTTGATCATTTCCGTAAACATATGCTTAATGTAAAACATGAAATAAGGTACATTATTTGATGAGGATAGACATTAAGAAGACACCATGTATCAGCACACTAACTAGTAACTAGCTTGAGATAAATCTTTTGCATGGTTTTTGTTTCTTTCCTTGGTTTGGTTTGTTATGACAGAGAAAAACCATGTGTTTTTGGCTTCCACTCACTATTAACTTTTCTTGGGATTCGTTTTTCTATAATTATATCGTATAGTATAGAGACCCACACAAACATAGGAGAGAGAGTGTCTTATGTGCATGAGACGAGAGAAAAAGCAATCGACATTAAAGACTCAAAAGGGACCATTTCTCCTCAAGTACATCAAAGTTTGCAGCTTTCAATTAAACCAAAGAAAACCCTCAATTTCTTGCATTACATTAAATAACCAAATGACAAATAAAAAAAAGAGCCCACATTTTCTTTCGATATAGTAACTCTTAGTAATTAATATTAACATGGTGAAAACTTTTGTCTTTTTTATATTCATCAGGTGTCAAATTGGTTCATTAATGCTAGGGTTCGATTATGGAAACCAATGGTTGAAGAAATGTATCAACAAGAATCAAAAGAAAAAGAACAAGAATTAGAAGAAAACGAACAAGATCAAGAACCAAACAACAACTACGACAAGAGCACAAAATCCAACAACAATGAAAGCGACTTCACTGTCGTTCGGACCACTTCACAAACTCCAATGATAACCGCACCAGACGAATCAGACGCAAGCGCAGTAGTAGCGACAGGCCACCGTCTAAAATCATCCGACATCAATGCTTATGAAAACGACACTTCATCAATTCTACTTCCTTCAAACGCCTTCGCCGCTTCTGCCGCGGCCGGCGCAGCCTCTAGCTACGGTGGCTCAGCCGCGTTTTCCACGGTTGCCACGTGTCAACAAGGTGTTGGTGGGTTTCATGATGCTGATATGGATGGTGTTAATGTTATTAGGTTTGGAGCAAACCCTACTCGTGACGTGTCGCTCACGCTTGGTCTGCGCCATGCTGGCAATATGCCTGATAAGGACCCTTCTTTTTGCGTTAGAGAGTTTGGGGGATTTTAGTTGGAATTTTGTTACTCACACATTTAATTAATTAATTATAGTTTTTATTTTTTTGGATAAAAAAAAATATATTGAATCTTTTGAAAGAATACCTATTGTTAGTTTAGACATCTTTTCTTTTACTTTTTGTTTTCCTCTCGTGAACATAACAATACAATATAACAGCATAATGTAATTGTACAATCTATTGTAATATAGACTTTATTTTTGGCTATATAATTTCTCAAGATTTCGTTAATTATTCCACAATTCCAGTGTTTTTTTAATGTCACTAATTACACTTTTTATACGTTCAATTAAAATTTTAATTATACAAATGGCCATAGGTCCAAGTTTAAATTTCTCGACACGGGCCTATGACTAGGGTTTTGATGGCAGTCAAGACACACTAACACTCCTCTATTATCGAATCGAATCGAAGTTATCGAACCATTCCTTAACTTGTTCTCCATTCCTGATGGAAGGCAACAACAAACAACTGACTGGCTAAGTAATCGGTGAGCCACAGAAGAAAAAAAAAAACTTACCAATTTTTGAAATTGTGTTTGAGAATTTGGACCCAAACACAATTCAAAACAATAATGACTCGATCTAGAACAATGTAGGACTTTTTTAATTATTTAAAAAAAAAACTAATCTAAATCTTTTGGCTTTAAATTTTAGTTACGTAACTTAATTATTGAGTACATAATTTTGTTTTACTAAATTTTTATTTCTAATTTTTGCGTTTGTAAATATATATTTGATTCTTTTTGTTCTTTCCAGAATTTGAATGAGGAATCATTTTGTTATATAATCATCCATCAAATAAGGAATGTATTTGACACAAAAAAAAAAGAATAAAGAAATGTGTTGACCATATGTATCATATAAAATTTATAAATAATATCAAATTTTAGAAATGAAGAAGAAATAAATTTCTTTCCTCATTTTTGTTTTCACTATATGTTGATCAACAATTAGTTACTTATTTTAGAGAAAAATAAATTGCATTCCTAAAATTCTAAATATGTTTCTTAAAATAAACTCTTTTTTAATCGTCTAGATTTATGAATTATTACAAATTATAAAAACAATTACATGGACGATTAGACAACGGACAATTTTAGTCTTGACATACGGGACTATTCCGGATGATTCTTCTTACACCACGCTAAAAATCTCTTGTAAATATTACCTCCATTATAGTTTGTATTCTCTGGTACTCGAACTTCATACATGTAGGCATAGAAGTATTAATGAACCCTCTGTCAAACTACTGGACTGAGAAGGCTTCCACAAAGAAATTTTTTTAATCGTTGTTTCTCATATCACTTCTAATCTATAAATTTGTTCTTTTTCTATCTCATTTTCAACATCAGAAAATTCTCGTAAACAAACAATTGCTATATTAACATAATCTATCGATTGTTTCACAAGTCATGGCAAAACTGTTATGTTCCAGTCAACTGCTTATCACATTTGGCGGGAACACAATGGTAGAAGACATGGCGACACCCCAACGCCTTCCGCTCGGCTTATCAGATTTACCGACAAGAATATTCGAAATCGTATGAGCTCAATCCAATTAATGGGGGATCAAGGTTACAAGGAGGATATAATCCAATGGTTTCGCTCTCGACCACTGAGTTAAATTTTGAGATTAATATTAAGAGTTATACTCTTTCAATTTAGCTCCTAGGATTTTCTATTTATTCTTTGAAACATTCATTCATAAACCGTTATAGTAAAAATAGTTTTTTTTTAGTTTGAATAAATTTAACATTCTATTCAAAAAAGTAAAAAAGAAAAAAAAACTGTTATGTTCGTATATTTGCATATGCATGTTTGTTTTCTCAGGTAAAAATTTGTATGCCTTGTATTTCATTGAACATGTTATATAACTCAAAATTTAGCTTTTGAAATCGATGCATTTATTTCTTTTAAGCATGGTTAGGTGATCGACTGTGACGAATGACAATAGACGAATAATATATCTAATCATTTCCAAATGAATATCTATATATTAAAGAAACATACATTAAAAAAATGTATGTCCCGGGTTGGTCCTTTGTGTCCTGGGTTCAAACCCATTTTGTGACGGAGAGTTATTTTTTAAATTGGAATATGCAAAGCCTGTCTCCGGATACCGAATAAATTATGAGCCAACGATTCGGAACTCCCACAGTTTATAAAAAAAAAAAAATATATACATTGATGGGAAATTGGGTTGAATAACCAAATAAAAAATTATAATCAAAATCTAACCATTTAACCTAAATCTAATGGACATAATTAGACCACATATGTTAATTTTGTTAATTAGATTCCTAATTATTATTATTTTTTTTGCAAGTGAGCAAATTAACCCTACATAGATTAGATTTTTTCAAACAAATATTATATATTTTATTTATGGTTAGTTAATAACTTTAACAAAATTGTAAAACAAAAATTCGCCAACCACGCGATCAATATTCTTGTAAGTATTTACAAAAAAAAAATTGTTTGTTTTTTTAAGGGATTTCAACTGCAGAGGAAATAAAAGAGTGTAGGACGGTCATAGAGCTTGGCAAGCCATGCGAGTTTCTATTATGCCGAGCAAAATGCATGCAACTTTACTCAGAATGGGATTTTGGCTTTTGTCTCGGAGTTAAGCGTGGTCATTGCACTTGTGTTTACAATTGTTGAGCTTAAAAATATATACAGTAAACTTCTATAAATTAATAATATTGAGATTTTGAAAATTTATTAATTTATAAAGATATTAATTAATTGATAATTTATAGATATATATCTGTTTTACGTAAGAATTTTATTAAAATAATTTCAAATGATATTATGTTAAGGAATTTAATTAAATTCATCCGTGAAAATAATATGTATTAATTTGAGATTCTGATTTATACTTTTATTATTGCAAACGAATAAATATTAACACCATAATATACTATCTATATAAAAATAATATACATTATTAAGTATAAAATTTAGAAAAAAACATGGTTATATTGATGATAAAGTCAGCAATGATATATATATTATGATATATATTTGAAAAGAATTATGTGTATAAAATCAATTATCGTGTTTATAATTTTTCATAAGTTTTGGATACCTAGAATACGGTTATAAAAGTTTTTTTGATGTAATAAGTAGAATAAAAAATTATTAAGCCAATAAATTATATATATATATATGCATAATTATACATGATTATTATTTATACTATTATTGGGACCATATTTTATATAAGAGTTTCAAAAAAATTATTTTTTTATCATCTTATCGAATTTTGTTAATTTTTACATTGGCCCGATTCGGGACCGAGAAAAATTATTAATTTATGATGATTTTTAATTTATAGAAGTTGTACTATAATTGTATCTTGTTCAAGTAGACCAAAGTAGACCAAAGTCTTTATTGTTTAAGTGCCTTAATAATTACTTTGATAAAATGTAAGTGGAGAATATTTCCAAATGAATAATATCAACAATCTATTGATTGGAAACTTTTTTATTCTATAATTTTTGATAAAAAAAAATATCTAGGACATTGTGGTCGAGTGGCAAGGAGACAAGACTGGGACGCCAACACGTTCCAGGTTCGATCCACCAGCGAAACTAAATCACATTGTATTGGACACTCACATGAATATGGATCCTTGTTTCCATCCCGTTTGCATATACGGAGAGAGGGTTTAACCATAAGTTGCACCTCCTCCAAAGATTAGTTTGAGTCATAGGCCTGAGATTTATCATGAATTATAAAAAAAAAATTCATGTGGACCCAAAAATTAATACTAAACAGTACTTTTTCATGTAAAACCGGCTTGATTTAGATCGGGAGAATCATACGGTTTATGAAATCATGTGCTATGGCTAGAATCCGTAGTAAATTCCATTTACATCCCTAATAATAAGCAGAGCTTTGCTCGAAGAACAAGAAAGCTAAAAATTAACAAAAACTTCTGATTTTTTTGTGTGGATTTATGTCAAAACTTATGCAGCCCGGTTACAACATTACAAAACTCTTATGCAGTTCAAACCTCTCTGCCTTGCGCAAACCGGGAAGATTAATATCTGAAACAGTTAAAACATTGCAGATTTAGACAGCTTCTTCATCATTTTTTTGCTAAACTAGCTTCTTCATCATTGTCCAATATCAAACAGTCTTTAAATTTTTTCCCTGAAAAAATAATTTGGAAACCAAATGTTAAACCAACAAGTGCCAAAGATATGACATGTACCGGATGCTAATATCACCGGTTCATCGAGTAAGGAATGGATTTGACAAAAATAATAATAATTATGGGTTGAGTCTTTTGACCATATGTATATCATATAAAATTTACAGATGATCGAAACTTATAGAAATGAAGAAGAATTTAATGTCTTTCCTCATTTTTGTTTCCACCATGTTGGTCAACATTTATAATACTTATTTTAGAGGAAAAAAATTGCATTCCTAAAATTCCAAATATGTTTCTTAAAATGAATTATCTATCAGTTTGACCCCAAAAAAAATGAATGATCTTTTTTTCTCTCATCACTTATAATCTATAAAACGTTCATTCTCTATCTCATTTTCATTATAAAAAAAAAAATTCGTAAACAAACAATCTTTATATTAACATAAATCTATCAATTGTTTAACAAGTCATGGCAAAACTACCATGTTCATATCTTTTCATATGCATGTTGGTTCTCTCAGGTAATAATTCTTATGCCTTGTATCTCATTGAACATGTTTATAAAACTCAAAATTTAGCTTCTGAACATGTTCCAATTAAATGAATATAATCTATAAATTATGCTAGTTTAATATACTTGTAAGTATTTACAAAATGTTTATTTGTTTGTTTTAGGCTTTTTGGGTATTTCAAGTGCGGATATAATAATGTGTAGGGCAGTCATAGACGTTGCCAATCCATGCATGTTTGTAGCGTGCCGAACAAAATGCTTACAAATTTACTCACAAAGGTCTCTTGGCGCTACTTTTGGCTTTTGTGTCGGAGTTAATTATGATCAATGCCTTTGTAATTGGTATTGCAAAGGATAATAATAAATACTACAATTGTTTTGACCAAAAAAAAAAGAAAACAATATATACAATTGTATCTTGTTAAAAACTAAACCGAAAGTCTTTAATGTTTATGTGCCTTAATAAATTACTTTGATCAGATGTACTTGGAGGATAATTAACAAAAATCTTATGCAAAAACTCCTGATTGAAGAACAAGAGTGCTAAAAATTAACAAAAACTTCTGTTTTTTTTTTGTTGGTGGTGGTTTTATGTCAAAACTTATGCAGTTACAACATTACAAAACTCTTATGCAGTTCAAATTTCTCTGCCTTGTACAAACATTTGCAGATTTAGACAGCTTCTTCATCACTGTCCAATATCAAACAGTCTTTAATTTTCTCCCTGCAAAAATAATTTGGAAACCAAATGTTAAACCAACAAGAGCCAAAGATAATGACATATGAACTATTAATAATTCTAAAATGGATCCAAAACTAAGTTCAGTGCTGTTGATTGGCAATCTAATTGGTTTTTAGGGTACTAACCTCAGATAAGCTTGACTGTTGTTAACCTTTTCATGCTTCACTTGGGAGATCATTTGATGTGGTAGAAATGAACCGAAATGCTCAAGAGATGATCGATCTTGTGGAAGTATTTGAAACCGGCAACTTGAACAGCAAGCGGCGTAAAGGACATCAGGTTCATGGCAACCTTCAAAAGTGTTCAAATCTGATAAGTCTGATCTATTCAGAGGGCCATTGCAGATAGGACAGAATGCTTCTGTAGTCATAGAACCGTCGTATTTGAGATTAAATTTCTTTAGACGCCTTTGAGTTGCCAAAGGAACATTGGAGTCGTCTGTCTCGGGAATCTTATTGAAGTAAAATGGAGTAAGCTTTGCAGCTGTCCGTACAATCGTGCACTCCCGAGAAGAATTCTCTTCCTGTACAATAAATATAAAACTCAGAGACCTAGAGTTTGGTTAACTTTAGATAGAACAGAACACAGAACTAAGCGTGATTTTGGAACCTGCAATAAAGCGACAAATGAAGACACCAACTCATTGATACCGGATTGAGGACGACGAGCCAAATCCAGAGTCTTTAGACTGCCCTGCCAATAATATGTCAGATGCCATTCAACTATTGAGACCGTAGCATTAGCAATACAAACTGGACAAGGTGGTCAATATACGAACCCATCCAAATGGCAGAGTCTAGTTATTTCCAGCCAGACACAATCTCGAAGTGGAAGCACAGTGGGAACTTTCCATCTCGCATCAACGTGCTGAATATCTGCTGATAGTGAATAACCTCGCCCCTGTCTCAACAAGAAGCAATTGTGCTCACACCGTAAAGAGGTTGTATATTGAGTTTAAAATCTTTACACCGAAATATCAATCTTTACAGATGTAAAAAGGAAGTTCCATTCTCAAATCAGAACCAAACATACACCAAAACTAGTAAGCAACAAACCTTGACAGTGGCCGTAAGAACATGGGAAGCGAGTCTCGACGTGCATGATCCTACTACTAATCTGTTGTACCCATTCTCAGAAGCAGCCTAAAAATGGATTATCATCGGACATAAAATCAAAAATGTTTCCAAGCCTGATTTTTGTTCCCATGAGAAAAACAACAACAAAAATACAATAGCCAAACCTTCTGCAACGACAACATTTTCAAATGCAGTACAAGGTCTTCTTTGCCAGTCTCGTCAGTAACAGAATCCAACAGCTTTACAAGCCTATCTCGTGCTTCAAGAGAGTCTGAACCAAAGACGCTTTCGATTGGAACAACATGAAGATCCTTTGCAGGTGGGGACAAACTCGACACAGTAGATCGAATCCACTCAATCGCGTCAACCATTTCATTGGAAAGAGCAGGATAAGCCGCACTTTCATCCACAAACGCAACACCAACACCAAACACAGGTAAAGACCGATCTCTACTCGCCTCATAATTCTTCAAAGCCTTGATTTGCAACTCGTGCACAAACTGAAGAGCAACCCTGTAAAAAATCACACATCAAACATTTAGACAACAATCCATTATACATTAAGTAAGTATCCAAAACCGAGAGAACGAAACCTGGAAGATGATCCACCAGAGAAAGCAACAAGGACATTATCAGAAGGAGTAATCATAGCGTGAGAAGTAACAGCGAGACGGAACTTCCCATAGACATTGTTTCTAAAACACTCAGCACAGAATCTTCCATCGTCCGAGCCACCGTCCCCAAATGTCATAGGCTCGTTGCATTTACACTTAACACAAACACTCTCCTTACTAACACAACCATTTACTGCATCTTCCTTTATCTTGCTTCCATCTTCATAGCAACCAGACTCACAACCAGAGGAATTACAAGCCATATCGAATTCGAAAGGGCGGCTAAGACCGAAAAAATGAAAACTTTAGATTAGGAATCAGAAAAACAGAACAAGTAGAGACAATACTATCAACATCTAATTCATGAGACGAGAACCAAATTTCCGCCATTAACGAGCTTATTAAGAGATTGTTACACTAAAATCAATCAGTATGTAATCCTCTTCCATTGAAAATTGCTAACTTTTGCCATAAAGGTTAGAGAGATGTGTGCAGATTCAGAATTGAGGCAAGACCCAAAATAAAAACCCTAAATCAAACGAAACATACGAGAAAAGAATCGAGATTTATGGTTCGAGCATCAGACAAGCTAAGAAGTGATTGAGTTACCAATTTCAGAGGAGAAAGATTGATGCTTTAGTAGTCTCAGTCTCTGCTAGACGAAGACGACGAAGATGGTGTGACCAAAAGAGAGAAACAGAGGAAGAAGAAAGAAGAAGTTGTGTTAATGGAGGAAGTTTAGAGCCCAATTTTATTTAAAAGGCCCAAATATATTTTAAAGGCCCAAATATATTAGGTTATTTAAAAGGCCCAAATAAATTTAAAAGGCCCAAACATATTAGGTTATTTTAAGGCCCATATTTATTTGAATAAACAAGTCGCGGCTTTTTGAGTCCAATATAAACCAAAACTGCGTGCCGTTTTTGATCTACTATACCGGGATGCTGTTTATAGCTTTAAGAAATGTTTGTTGTGAAATGAATAGTGTGATTAGTCTCGTCATTGTTCTATTGAGAATAAGAAAAGTTTTTTTTTTTGGGTCTTTGGTAACCGAAAAGCTTCGAATCATAGGTTTGTAATCTCTTCAGTCCGAAGACCTTTAGTAAAACTCGAATCTATCGAAATGGTGTATTAGTAGTGGTATATCAATAGAATATAATACAACTACCAAAAATGGGTTAGAGAGAAAGCTTGTTTTAGATTTTAAGTATAATTTTCCATTAATTATAAAGAATGTACATGAGAAAGATTATATACAAGTATAATCATAAACCAGAGCTAAACTAATTTATATACTAAACTTAACCAATTAAACCATATAATCTATATAAACCAATATCTATGTACTCTAATAGCTTGTTCAGTTTTCGATATGATATCGATTTAAGTTAATATTATAACTTATAGTTATACGGTTAATATCGATATTTAAGGAAAATGCAGATTGATGAGTTATTAAAGATAACTATCGCTAAATCCAATTGCATTTAACTCAACCGATATAAAAAGAAAAGTAGGATTAATTCAACTTTAATAAAGTAGTTTTTGAGTATGGCGTTATGTTAAGAACAATAAACTCGTTTTTATCAAAATATACAACTTTAGGTTCCTTATGATGAGTGGACAAAAAGAATGTAACGATCACTATCCTCGAGAATATCACAAAAGAATATTATTGGTAATCCAATCCCATGAACATTTGTATATACTCATTCAAAAGCGTAAAGATAAATAGTGATTAACACAAAAGATTTTAAGGATATTAGTAAGATAATACATGTAAACACACTATATTACGAAAAGGTTTTATTTTGGAGAAAGTGCGATATTTATATGCACATTTAAATAATGGAAGTTTGGTAGAAAACTTTATATATGTTTGTAACAGATATACAATGCTAGTTTCTTCGTTTTTTCCTCTACTTTTTCCCTTTTTTTTTTGTTTGTATGTGGTTTTGTGTAGAGATATTAGCGAAGCAAAATGATTGTGTCGAGGTCTCGTGGAAGACAAATTTGGTTACAACCCTACTTTTTTCAGATTGGACCAATGCACAAAAAACATCGATAATTTATAATGCATACAAACATGTTATGTAGTGGAAGAATAATGCACAAAGAACACTCAAAGCTGGTTTTGATCAAATCGTTTGCAAATGTTATCTTAACATCTTCCCTATATTATTGAGATGGACTTGTTTAACAATTTCAATAAAAGTGAAGACATAATATGATTTTACACATGCAATAATAATATCAACAAATCATTAAAACAATGAATGACAAATATATCGACAAATAGTTGGTTCAACCGACTGAAATCAAGTGCTTCAGTTATGTCGGATCTAAATTTGAGTATAACTCTATATTTGCAAACTGAAAGTGATGAAATAATATCGGTGAATATACTACATACACTATAGTATTAATTTCCTAATGAAAAATAATTTAAAAGAAGTATAGATCTTGGGAAATGTTGGAGCCAATAAATGACAAATATCTAGAAGCTAATTTTACGAGGTAAAGACAAGAAAACAATACAAATGAAATAAGCTTAAATTCTTTCTTAAAAAGAAACGATATACTCATTGAAACAGCTGGATTTTTATAGAATGAAGAGACTTTCGGTTTTGTCAGCCAAAGAGTATTTATGATTAGTGATAAATGTTGAGGACAGTCGCATTAATCAATAAAAACTTTCATATAATAAATCATAAATGTATTGGCCAATAGCTACATCGTTAATGACTGGAAGCTCGATCAAACAGCTGGATCTTTCAGAATCGGGAGGCTCTAATATCAATGTCATCAATAACATTGATTACTATGATTTATACGGACTAAGATTTTAAGACGTTAAGTATCATTTGTCAAAACTCAAAAACTTATGTACTGTTACCTAATTAGTTTTACGAATAATATATACACATATGACATATCAATTAAGTAAGCATGCAAAAGGCGAATAAACTGGTCCCAAGTTTATCATGTAACTCCGTTTAGTTTTGTTGTTCTCAAATGTCAATCTTGTCATTTTAAAATGAAGGTTTATAAAACATGAATCCAACTAGCTTTTAGGGTTATCTTTACTTTATCATACTTATAATAACGAGACAAGACGTCTTAAATGCTAAAGAATTATTCAAATTCTAGATTATTTGATGTGAAATAGATTGGGATTGATAAGTGTTACATGATAGACATATTTAATTAACATGAAATATATTTTTCAAAACAATATAACCTGAAGAGAATAAATCAGACTTCAGAACTCAGTTTTCTTTTAATGAACACAAATTACGGACTAATTAAAGAACTTTATAATTAACGAGTAATACTTTCTTTGAAAAATAATGTAATATTTCTGAACATATAAACATGTGAAAACAGTTATCTCTTTTATTTTTGCCAACGTGAAAAGCACATCTATACATATGTAATATCACATATGTATGTATTTTATTTTGACTATTTTTGTGTAACCTTAGTACTTTATAATTTATCTTGCAATCCAAATACCGCGTTACGAGATCTTTGGAACCAGTCACATGTTCTTTTCTTATCCTTATAACAATAAGAAACTAGCTTAAGTTATATTCCTATACATTTGAAAGCTAGTAAAATCTAGTACGATTAATTTTGTTAATCTTGTATGACTTATACTACTAATTATGAATTTAGTCTTCTTGGGGGGGGGGGGGGGGGGGGG
The DNA here is from genome assembly GCA_964056655.1 of Arabis hirsuta. NCBI lineage: Eukaryota > Viridiplantae > Streptophyta > Magnoliopsida > Brassicales > Brassicaceae > Arabis > Arabis hirsuta. Next base: position 36,521,596 of record OZ053303.1, read on the forward strand.
GGGGGAGGTGTAAGAATCAAATTTGAATTCAACAAATCGATGAGAAATGCTACTAATTAACTAACCACTAAAATTAATTCCAAACACATTGCTAATTTGCAAATTGCTTATTCAACAAATGACTAAATTACCCTCAACATAATTTACAAACTATCAACAAATTCCAAAACTACCCTTCACTCATTTATCGTACTCAACTCCGCCGCGTAACATTTCCTCCTCCGTCCACCACTACTACTACCACCACCACCGTCACCGTTTCTCCCTTTCCTCCTTCCACCACCGGAACCCACCGTATCATCACCGGAACCACCAACTCTCATTCGAAACTTATCAGTAACAACAATAGGATCCACACTTTTCCGGCGACAACTTCCTCCACCACCTCTCATGAGAGCAGAGCTAGCTTTAACGGCCAATGCAGCCATCTCCTCCGCTTTAAGTGGCTGACGAAGCCAACAAAGAGGTAAAGCAAAGTATATCTGACCTAACTGAAGCTCTTCATCGGCACTAATGGCGGAAACGGCGTCGTCGAAGTCCATATCGTCGGAGTTACATATAAAACACATAGGATTCTTCTGTAAAATGTATCCAACTTTAACAGGATTCGTAAACTCCATCATTCTTCCATCTTGTAAGATCAGTTTCGCCGTTGCAACTTGAGTCGACTCGCTCGAGCTACATATACCCATTTTGTAACGTAATAATATATTTTCAGTGTTAAAATGATTCTTGACTCAGTTTTCCGGTGAAAGAAGGAATGAATAATAATGTGGAAGAAGAGAAAGAAAAGATTTTGTGTTATAAATAGACAAGAGTTTGTGTTGTGTTTTGTGTTATGAAAATAAAATGGATGCCACGTAGGATATTTGTCGTTTTGTGAACCAACAGAAGTGATGACAGGCTGTATAAGTGGTGGGGGAGATGACAGCTTTTGTGTTTTGTTTAGATTTTTTTTTATTTTTTAACCATTTTATTCTTATTACCTATAATTACCATGTCAGGAACTGAATTTAAATTATAATAATGACTTTGTTGTATGTATGTATCATTTCTATTTTCTTTTTTCGTTTACGTATTAAAATGGTAGTTTTCACATTTTCTTATTGTCATAACTCATAATGGGTTTATATATAGTAACATTTTGTGGAGTAGTAGTGTGTGTGTGTGGGCGCGTTAATGAACTAATTATATTAATTTGTCTTACCAATATAAAACACATACAAAATGCAGGATATATATAGTAGTTATCGAAAGAAGATAAACCTATATATTAAAAGAGACGTTTGAAGAATGCAAAAATATTGTAATCAGTATTGCAATTATTGTAAAATCAAGCTGGCTCGATGTAAAAATCTAAATGTAATAGTACTTAGTAAATTGATATAATAGTCGTGGGGGTGGGGTGGTTGGTTTATGAATTTAAAGTTGAAAGATTTAAAAGTTAAATTTTCAGAATAAAATAATTTCAAATAACAATAGGGTCCATTTATATTGCTGCCCTTTACGACTAGGTTACAAATATAAATGCATATTTATTCCCGTTTACGTATATGAATAATTATGAACTTTCTTGTCACTTTTAAATCTATGATTTTGATTGGCCAAGAAGCTGTCGGATCCTTTAATGTAATTTAAAGCACTGGTTATTAACATGTGTTTTCTTTGTGTGTGTGTATATACATTTTTTTTTATCATAACAGTATTTTGATTATATTCATCTTTATGTATATTCCTAATTTATTACTGTTCCGATTTTTACGCTTCATTTATGATTTTATTGGTGATCTATTAACTAAGTAGTTAACGTTAACCTATCTAGCAAAAAAAAAAAAAAACAAAACAATGCCGTATAATTTACATTTTCAAGAGATCATCTTTCAGGTAGATTATGAATAGCTCATATTATGTCATGAGGTTTATAATGAATTTCGACGGTCTATTCCAATTGTTTGATCTAAAAATATTGTTTCAACGATTTGTTTGGTTAGTAGACAAGCAGAAGGTTTGTTTAATCACAATAATTAAAATCCACCAATCTGCACGAGTTTGCTTACGTTGATGTCAACATTGAACATCCTAAAATATAGTGAATTTGATTGATGATAAAGAACATAATGAAGTGATCACGACTGAAGTTACATATAATATAGAGTAAGCACTTTCGATGGTGACCATGGTTTTACTATTTCCTTGCAAAGTAGACTTTGTTGCGGTTTTGGTTTTACCAAGTTGCGTAATGACTACTACTTTGTTGCGGTTTTGGTTTTACCAAGTTGCGGTTTAGATCAAATATTATCGACTTGTTGTATTTGAACGATTTCATTGTGCTGATAAATGTCAATGATCGGCTTTAAAATTTGAGTATAACTATATATATACTTTAACCAATATAATAGGCCGTTAATCGATTTTATTAAATATTAGCTTGAGTTTATTTTGCGAGTTAGAGAGGGAAACCAGACAACTTATCATTTTTTGGGCTATAAATTATAAAACACACAACACGAAAAAACTTCTATTCTTTTAATTAATATCTCAGTTGATAACAAGTTGTGTAATCGGATGTGATTGGTGAAGAGGAAATGAATAATATTTTTTCTAGATCTAATATAAACAAGAAAAAATGAAAGTAATTTTTTTTACTTAAATTTGTTAGTGAAAATTTTTCCTCTAATAAAAAATAAAAGAGCTTGATTACAAAATAAAATAAAAATTCTACTACATGGTGGGCTCAAAGAAGAAATGAAAGGAATTTTTGTTTTCTCTTAAAACTTACCAACCACACAGTACAAGTAGTCATGTTCGCCATATTAGTTATCGGTTTTGTTATATCTCTTGGCATCCACAAATCAAATCAGTACCAAAGTCGTAAAATAATGACTAGACTTTATCCATACACAAAACTATACGAATTTAAAGCGGATTAAGCATGATTACTGTCACTGCACAATCTCGATCTAGTGGACGTCAGAATCTCATGTGTCATGTCCTTATAGGTTGCCAATACTGGTTAGGTTTTATTTTGTTTAACATAGGTTAGGTTAAAGTACGTCCTAAAACAGCAGTTTTTTCTTCTTTCTCATTTCTTAAATAGCGCGCAATCTTACACTATTGATATAAATTCAATTTATGTATTAAACTATATAATATGTAACAAGAGACGTGGATTTAGCTCAGAGAGTCCACGGAACATAACGAGAGAGAGTATCGGAATCGCAATTTAGCAATGAGAAGAAAGTGGCAGGGGAAAAAGGTGGCCTAAAATGATACAGCCACGTGTCATAATTTCCAGCCACTGAGATGTATTACGATAAGATACTTGAAAAATACGATTTACTTTGTGAATAAGTATCGTATATATTTGTTTCCTTTCTTTTCTTGTATGATCTAGGACCGACCTTGTATAAATACCATTGTAATAAACCCTAAATAAAATAAAAAAGACAGAGCATTCTTCTATCTTGTTATGGTATAAGAGTCTGAACACACGCTGCTCCACCGAACCGAAATCGATCTGGTTCGAAGATGGTCCGACCGATCTAACTCGAAATTGATTCTAAATTGGGATTCTGTCAAGATTAATGGCTAGACGACCCATTATCTCAAGGTGGATTGTGAAGAATGTCCCACATCGGAAGTGAGAAGGGATCTTGAGCAATATATAAGAGACATGAGCCAATCCACTTGGTCTAAAGAATGTGAGTGTGAAGAATGTGAAGAATGTCCCAATTGGTCTGGTTTTCGTGCTTATAACACACAACTCGGAGAACCGACATCTGCAAATGAAGCTAGCGTATCTGGTATACCAAATTTTACTTCAGATCAGTGGGTGACATTAGCACAGTTTGTTAATACTCAGAAACAGAATCAATCGGAGAAGCTCACGGGTAAGAAAGAAAAACTTCTCTTATTTGGTAAAGAAATACGACATGATATTATTATTGACTCTGGTGCTAGTCATCATATGACGAAAGATCTTGATCTTCTTATTGACGTTGAAACAATATCCCCTTGTCCAATCGCGTTGCTGGATGAGCAAGTAACATGGGCCACAAAACATGGACAGTTAAATCTTGGTGGTCGACTTATATTACGTCATGTTTTCTTTGCTCAAAATTTATCTCCTACTATTATCTCAGTATCACAACTACTTCGTGAGATTGCTGGATTTGTGTTGTTTACTAAGAAGTTTTGTGTGATTCAGGACCTCGCTTCGAAGACTTTGATTGGAGCCGGTGAAGAACGTGACGGGGTTTTTCATTATACGGGACCAGTTGCCGTTCAAGCTGGACATATGAGAAAGTTGCAAAATAGAGACTTGTGCCATTGTCGTATGGGTCATCCGTCATCTAAAGTTCTTTCGATTTTATCAAGTGTTGGTGGTTTTTCTAACAATTTAGGAGATTTTGATCATTCTTGTGGGATTTGTCTTAGAGCTAAACAAACTTGAGATTTGTTTTCAGTCCTATCTAATAAAATGGATGAGTGTTTTTCTTTAATACATTGCGATTTATGGGGACCTTATCGGGAACCATCTACTTCCGGTGCAAGATATTTTATAATAATCGTCGATGATTTTTCAAGAGCAGTATGGACAATTCTATTATTGGAAAAGAAAGAGGCACCCAATGCTTTGAAAATTTTTTGTGCTTATGCGGAGAGACAATTCAAGAAGCAAGTAAAAATGGTCCAGAGTGATAATGGATCCGAATTTATATGTTTGAAGCAATTTTTTTGCAGAAAAGGGTATCATACATTAGACCTCATGCGTTGAAACTCCTCAACAGAATGGAAAAGTATAAAGAAAATATCGTCATATATTGAACGTCGCTCGGGCTTTGTTGTTTCAAGGAAACCTGCCTAAAAGGTTTTGGGGAGAAAGTGTGCTAACGGCGACGCATTTGATTAATAGAACTCCGATGAGCTTGTTACATAACAAAACTCCTTATGAGCTTTTATATGGAGTACTACCAACCTACGATAATCTTAGGATCTTTGGGTCTTTATGCTATGCCCGGAGACTATCTCGAGGAAAAGATAAATTTGATGAGAGAAGCATTCGGTGTGTGTTCCTAGGGTATCCAATGGGAAAGAAAGTTTGGTTGGTATGTGATCTTGATATGGACAACATATTCGTATCTAGGGATGTTGTGTTTCATGAAGAAAATTTTCCGTTTGCTCATATGAATAATACAGAACCATCGGTTGAGATTAATCCATATATGTTAGCTCGGTATTCTGTGGATTTTGATGATGATACCCCACTGGTTGCAGCTCCTTTAGTGGATCCCGAAGTGACTAAAACAGGGAAAAACCTATGGAAACTCCGGAACAGAACACGGAGACAGAATCGATTGAATCTGGAATTGAATGTACACATGTTGATGAAGAGCTACTTGGTAGATGAAGACGAGTAAACAAGAATCGGTTTTGCTACGTCCTTATGTTACTTACATTGCAAGCCTTAATGAAAGCCCCTCTCACGTCACTTCTTCTCCTGCGTCAGAGTCTTCGGGTCAGTGCTCTTATCCCTTATCTCATTATATCTCTTGTAATCGGTTTTCACCTCATGTACAAGCTTTTATGGTTGTGGTTCAAACACATGTTGTACCAACTTCTTATAAAGAGGCATTTGAATGTGAACGTTGGAGGTTTGCAGTTAGTGGTGAGATGAATGCGCTTGAACGAAATGAGACATGGACCATCACGACTCTTCCTCCCGGTAAGCAAGTCATTGGTAGTAAGTGTATTTATAATAAAGTTTAATTTTTATGGCACGATTGAACGCTATAAAGCAAGGTTGGTTGCACTTGGAAATCGACAAAGAAGAGGGAGTTGATTATAATGAAACGTTTGCACCTGTAATAAAGATGAATACTGTGAGAATTTTACTAGGGATTGTTTCCGCACGAGGTTGGGAACTCCATCAAATGGATGTTCATAACGCTTTCTTACATGGAAAATTAGAAAAAGAAATTTATATGAAACTCCCGCCTGGTTATTCATCTTCTAAACCGAATCAAGTTTGTAAGTTGAAGAAAGCCCTTTATGGACTTAAGCAAGCTCCCCGATGTTTGTTTGCTCGTTTGTCTACTGCGTTACTTCAGTTTGGTTTTAAACAAAATCGGCATGATTACTCACTGTTTACATTAAATAGGGATGGATCTACGATGCTTGTTCTTGTCTATGTGGATGATTTGATTATTGGTGGTGATAACTCGCGACTTATCTCAAGTTTCAAGTCATATCTTAATCGATGCTTTCATATGAAAGACTTAGGTGATTTGAAGTATTTTTTGGGTCTTGAAGTTTCACGTGGAAAGGAAGGCCTTTATGTATCTCAGCGTAAATATGCATTGGACATCATCTCCGAATGCGGTTTTCTTGGGTCCAAGCCGGTAGATCTTCGATTGAACAATATCATAATCTAGCTCGTGATGACGGAGAGTTCTATACGGAGTCTGCCAAGTATAGACGCTTAGTTGGTCGCTTGATTTATCTAGTTGTCACAAGGCCTGAATTAAGTTATGTGGTTCACATTCTTTCTTAGTTTTTGCAACAACTACGACAAAATATTGGGAAGAAGCCATTCGGGTGGTTCATTATTTAAAAGGTTCACTGGGACAAGGTGTACTTCTAAGTTCAAAGAATAGTAATTCTTTGTCCGCATATTGTGACGCGGATTGGGCAGCATGGCCTCTCACTAGACGGTCGCTTACGGGTTATGCTATCATGCTCGGAGACTCCATCGTATCATGGAAGGCGAAGAAGCAACCGGCGGTCTCACGATCATCAGCCGAAGCTGAACATAGAGCCATGGCGATGACTTATAGTGAACTTAAATGGACGATAGAGTTATTAGAATAATTGTGATAACAAGGCCACCTTGCATATTGCGGCTAATCCCGTCTTTAACGAAAGAACAAAGTATATAGAAGTTGATTGTCATTTTGTTAGAGATGTGGTTTTGGATGGCATTATTGCGACTCAACATATAGGTACTATGGAACAACTTGCTTATATCTTTACCAAACCTTTTGGACGACAACAAATGCGATATTTACTTGACAAGATGGGCATTCGCGATCTACACCCTCCATCCTGAGGGGAAATATTACGATAAGATATACTTGGAGAATACGATTTACTTGGAGAATAAGTATCGTATATATTTGTTTCTTTTCTTGTATGATTTATGACCGATCTTAGAGTTGTATAAATACCATTGTAATAAACCCTAAATAAGATAATAAAAACAGAGCATTCTTCTATCTTCTTAGGCCATCCACATTAGAGACATTTTATCAATGTCTCACAAAATATTAAAAACACACTCTCTCTTCCTTTTACTCAACTTTATACCTTTTCTTTCATACTTTTACTCAACTTTTATTAATTTTATATTTAAACACACCCCAACTTTAGTCAACTTTTTCACTATTTATGTCTTCCTAAAGACACAATCTCTCCAACAACACCCACTATCTCCTCTCTTTACTCAAATTTTATTAATTTTATATTTCAATACACCACACTATTTCAACAAAAAACACTCTCTTTCTTCATTTTACTCAAATTTTAATAATTTTATATTTAAAGACACCCACATTTTATTACCAATGTGGATGCTCTTAAGATGCCACGTACTGTTGGATGAGTCCCACAAAAATCCGACAAATTATTGGAGTGGCGTAAACTCGTAAAGTCTCTTGCCTCGTAGTCTCTCGTTGCCTGTGAAAAAAAAAAAAGTCTCTTGCTGCCCTGTGACATCTCGTTATTGTTCTTGCTTCTTCGGATATAGTTTTATATAAACAAGTTAGATTAAATAATATAAATCGTTATGTAATGTACATGTATGGTTCAGAATTATGTGTGATATTCAAATTTTTGGAATAGGAATGATGGGTCAATATGTGGTTAATTGTCAACTATCACAACTATGCCAACCAGAAATGAAGTGGTATTATTTTCATGTTTCTTTGGTCAAACGACCGCTCAAAGACATTATGGATCAATAATCGATCGTTACAGGCTGAAATCGGTCATCTAAATTCTCTCAGTAGATATAAATTATAGACATCTAAAATTATGTCCAATCTCTGTTATACGTCAAGTTGAAGTAGTTTTGTCATACATTCTTCTAGGTTTGGTTCCTATTAAAACTATTTCCTTCATATTTGATTAGCTGAAATAGTGCTACGTTTAGGTCAATCAGAGAATCCAACTCCATGACGATAACTATTTTTGCTTTGTGAATCATCCGGATTATTGAAGAAAAAATACAATAAACTTTTAGTATGAAAAGCTACCGTATGCTATCAAATAATTCATTGTTTGACTATTTATTGACATTACCCTTTTTTATAGTAATTTACTATTTTTTATTTATATATTTTATCCCACATAAGAAATTGTGGATAATATGAGATATCAATTTTTAAAATTTTTGACGACAGAAGGATAGACAATCAAAAGATGAATTTGATAGTGTACCAACTTAAATATATGTTACAATTGGCGATTTGTTTAAGCTAGACTGTCGAAGTATGCTTGTTAGTTGTAATACACACATAATCTGTGTTCTATTTTTGTGGTACAAAATAATGTCTTTGTTCTCTATTATGAAACTTGTGTCGTAATTACGTGTAATTGTTTTTATTACTTACTTTTTCTCATGTAATTAAATTGACTTAAATAAACATGGGTTTGCGAACTTTAATATTGGAAAGGTTTGTATGTAGAAGAAGAAAGAGATTGCCACATGGTCCATGCTTTGTATGAAGCTTCATGGATGCTCCCTCTCATGGTCTCATCCCACAAAATGAAAAGATTGAACCAATTATTACCTCTTTGACTCGACAACAAAAAGAATGCTTTATTGGACTTCCAAAACTTTATCTTATAATATTGTTTTACATCAACCAAAATACACAAATCGCAAAAAAAAAAGAAACAATATTCTACTATTTGATTACCTAAAGCCTATAGTGTTACCAATCACTTATGAATTAAACTGGTTAACTTATTGTTATCCTCCATCTAACATTTATACAATTATTGGTTACAATGATACAAAATATTACATTTTTTATGCTTATTTTGTAACCGATCAAAGTTGGTTACAATGATACAAAATATTACATTTTTGATGCTTATTTTGTAACCGATCAAAGAGGTGTTACACTTTCGTAATATCACTTTATACCACTTCTATTTACAATTCTATATTTCGTACCATTATTTTTTGTACTGCTATCTTTCATACCATCACAAAAATTTGTACCACACCATTATTTTTTATATTTCCAATCGGAGCCAATTTCAATCGAAAAGACTTCTAGTTTTGTTTACAAAATTACGTGTAAAAATATGTTATAATATACATTTTTACAAACTTATTTAAGATGCAATTTATTCGGGTTTCATTAGTTATGATTGTTTTTTTTTTTGGGGGTGAGATTGTTTGTTTTGGCGAGTCAAAGCAGTGAAAGCTCCCGTTTAAAACATTTGCATATGTACTCTTTTGGTTGTATTTGTGAAGATTTAAATTATTTCTCAATTTGTATCATGATTTCTCAATTCGTATTCACGTGATAATAATTGATCTTAAGGAATTAGTCTAAAACAAGTAACATTTATGGCGCGTCCTTGCATGTGTTTATATGTCTAATTTTTTTTAACAATAGTTTTTTTTTATAAACTGTGAAAGTTCCGAATCTTTGATTCATAATCTCTTCGGAGTCCGAAAACAGTTTTTGGATATTTTAATTTTAAAAATAACTCTCCGTACCAAATAAAATTTGAATCTAGAACACAAAAGAACCAACTCCCTCGTGTTACCACTAGGTCATAACACATTTGGTAACAACAATTTTTATATATCTGCTTGTATAATTTATATTGTACATTCTAAAACATCTACATAAACTCTTATAATTAAAAACATTTTTCTAATCTCATGTACGAAATTATGAAAAACTAGTCTGCATCTATATACACTAATTAGGACTTAGGAGTTATACGTGAATTTGTAGTTATATCGGTACAATACGACATAAATCTCTAGTCTAATACTCCATATTTTCATCATTAATACAAGTTATCATACTACATATTTTCATCATCAATACTAATGAAAAAAGTTAATCATAAATATACTAATTAATTGTAAATCCTAAAGAATGATGTTCGTAAATTTTCTTTATATATTACAGAAATTTGGATTTTCTCATTTTAAAGTTGTTCCAATTTATTTAAAAGACGGAACAAGCAAAAACACCAAGCGACAAACGACATGGACTAAAGTACTTGGGGAAAATGTCTGTTTGCTCACATTTAATTCTTTTAATATTATTTTGTTAAAGCTAAAAGATATGGTTCATACGATATGGAGTAAATTGATTTTTTTTGGGTTTTGTATTATTAATATGTTTTTTTACACAACAATGGGATTCCTTCTTTTTGTCCAATAATTTCTTGTTTTGTTCTTTAGATTCATTGAAAAAAGCTCATACTTGTCATTACCATGAAACTTCCCATCTTTTAACTTTTCATAGAAATTTAGAATTAAAATTTTCATCATTATGCAAGGTTGTCTTGGGTCCCTCTATGTTTAATTAGTTCAGATCCCTTAAGCATTCTTCCATCATGGGTCATAAAAGTATCAACTAATTATTATTCTGGTCTTGATTTTGCGGGACATTCTATATATGTATATATATCAATAATTTTGATATATAAATTTTAGAGTAGTATTTAGAAGATTTTTTTTTTAGAAAAGTATTTAGAATATTTCTATGGCTTAAAGTTGTGTGTATATATACAAGATTTTGCTATGGAACCTTTATCCAAAAAAAAGATTTTGCAATGACACTAGCTAGGTTTATGCACATATGTGGTAACAAAAGATTTAGGAACTTATTGGAACTTTATGTCCATTAAACTTACTTATAATTTTTAAAATTTCTTTAATATGGGTTTAATTTAAAACAATGTATTAATATTTTTTTTTTCCACAACTCTCTATATAAATGTTTGTTTATGTGATTCGGGTATCTAAGAAAATATATTGGAACTTACGTACGGAGCACATGAATGTGTATGTGCATGTACTTGAACAAGCCGGTGCCTTTAATTAATAAATACGAACATTTCAATATATATCTATTAATCGATTCTCATTTATAATAAAATGAAATAAAATTATATTATTAATAAACTAATTAAATGGATTCATCTGTATGTGTGCTAAATGCTAATACTGATAAATACTTGTCTAATCCAGATATTTGAAAATCAAATGAGATTTGAGATCGGACACTTAGGATATAGTTTAGATCGCCATACCTCCCATTAAATATATAAGAAGTATATAATATAAACGTCTATTTGATGATTAGAAAATAAAAAATAACCTTGTCTATAAGTAAATTAATTATGGTAATTCAATGGTTTTAGTCTATTGGTTACAGTCAAATAGCTAAACGTATCCATTTGATCGCTGAGAAAATACCAGATTTTTTGTTGGCTTAAAATTTTTTTTTTACCCCTATTATATATAGATCATAGATCAAGTATTTGACTACAAATTTTGGTGTAGAAAATCATTTAGAAAGTTTTGTATAGAGTTTCTTTTAGGAAAATAGCAACAATAACACACACAAAACTTTAATTTTAAAACTAACCAATTTCTACCTTGTTCTCTCTCTATCTCTCTCTACCCAATTAGCTACTTTTTAGATTATAATTTTTTTTTTGACCCTTTTTTTTATCAATAACAAAAAAAGTTTTGTATAGACCCATGTGCAATGCTGAAACAAGCCTTACCAACGATAAGATGATGTACTATAATAAAGGTCAAAATTGTTACAGTTAAAAGGTCACAAAAGTTTCCTATAAATACAGTGTTCTAATGGGACATCCGAAATGACATTTACTATTTGAATTAAACAATTACGGAAAAATAGGTCTCAAATTATCGTATAAAAAAAGTCATCAAATCAAGACCTAGCTATGTTTTTTTCCCTGAAAAAACAGAAATAATCAAAAATTGGGTTATATGTATATAGGTGTGTGTGACAAGATATTTTAGAACCTAAAGATAAGTGGATCTGAAGTACCACTTCCAAATTGATGCGATTTTTGGATATACATAATACGAATGTGCCTAACAGAGAGTTAATTAAAATCCATAAGAAAGAATCAATATAAAATATTTATTAATATTTAGAGCTGATCGCATTGGATGGAACGTTAGTTGCTCATAATTTATGCATTCAGAAAAAATTGGAATAATTTTTCACAGAGATATTAGTAAGGAAAATATAACTATAAATTGGCGAAACGAAATCTGATTAACGAGAGATTAGAGAAGGAAGAAGACGAAAGTTAAAGAAAGTGGAAACAAAGGAAAGAAACGAAGACAATAACGCCATTGTCGCCGATAACTTGTACCGATCACACTGTTTCTCTCCGGCTCCGATCAAAAGTACGGCAACACTCGCCGTTGAGCATGCACCTCCAAGCGACAAAAACGACAAAACCTGAATAAACCCAAATATTAATCATTGTCCAATTTCCTAAAACATATTGTATTTTGTTGTTTAATTCTAAAAATAACAAAAAAAAATTCTTAAATAAGTTGTAGGAAAGCCTTGTCAAAGTTTATCAAGCTTTATAATAATTGTGTTACTTTCACAAAACAAAGTTTCAATTTTCTAGTATTCTAGAGTATTACTTTGTGTGTGTGTTAGTTGGTTAATATAAACCAACACTAAATTGGAGTTCCTTTGAAGAGCCATCATGTAGAGAGTCGACCACCAACAAGCAACAAGAACATGATGTACTAGTTGACGTACTAATCTAGTGATTTCGCCATATTGATTAAAGCAAAGCAAGTGATCAATATTCCACTAATAATTGCAATATATATGTTCACATGAAGAATATGTTCTATGCATGTAAGATGTTGTGACGAGTTGGATCAGTTTTATCTAGCTTTGGTGTTACTCGTTTTACATGAACCAGTTCAATTTAAATCATGATAATTTGTACTAAAAACCGCCCAAATTATCTAGTCTATACACCAGTACTCTAGTCTTGATAGAAATGATTCTATATGGACCAGTTCATAATCGAATTTTGAATTTTCAAAATCATACAAATCAGAACTTGACCGGTCCAAAACCAAAACATGGTTGGACCGCTCTCCTGCAAAAGTTTGGCCTACTACAACATCTATACATATCCTATCAATATCATCACTTTATTATTATGAGATACCACCACAAATTCATTACCAAAAATAAAATAAAAAGTGGAGTCTAAGTTAAACAAGAAACAAAAGGAACTAAATTTTTTTTTGTTTGATCAAAAAAAAAAAGGAACTAAATTTTGTTGCATAATTTTGTTAGAGATTAGTTGACCCGAGATTTAGAACATGCACCGGAACAAAATTTTTACAATGGATACTATTATTACATAACTAAGTTGGTGTCCTTTAATGGCTAATGTGATTTGGATATCAATCTTTCTCATATGGTCCACTACAGATATAATAGTGGGAGAAGTTATTGCACAAAAAGCTAATATAAAGTTGTGGAATGCATTACAATATGAATGGTACTCATGGATTGTTTTGATAGGAACCAATCGAAATCTTAAAATCTATATCCACTATGTCTATTACTAGCCACAATTGATCTATTTGATTAACACCTTTTAAAACAATTGGTTCATTTGATTATCATGGATTGTTTTGATAGGAACCAATCGAAATCTAAAATCTATATCCACTAGTCTATTACTAGCCAAAATTGATCTATTTGATAACACCTTTTAAAACAATTGGTTCATTTGAAAACACGTTTGATAATCAAATGAACCAATTGTGTTAATCTCCTTTTGTTTGCGTCTTACATTTGTAATTCCTAAATATTGTTTGGAAAAAACAAGAATATGTACTCTATTGGTTAGCGTTAGTGTTGTCATTCCAGATTCAAATCCGCATAATGTATATCATTGGCAAAAAAATTATTTGAAATAATATTTTTGTAACATAAACAGATTTTTATACGTACACGTAAATACAAACACAAAAAGATTGGATCCTATAAAACTATCAAACGCAAACGCGAAATTTGTCAACAAAATCGGTAAAGTTGTTAATACAATCTAATTTGAGAATTCGATTAAGAGACACAAGTATAAAGAAATAACTCTTCTTTATTAATCACTTAGTAAAATAACTCAAAACCTAAGTTTCTCTTAATCTCACAAATCCTAAGGGATGTCACAACTTTGACAACTCTTTATATAGGGAAACATAACTCTAAAACCCTAAAAACATAATTTCCTTTTAATATATTTAGATAACCCCTAAATATATTTCCTATTCTGAACCCTTCAGAATTACTTCTTTTTCAACCTTACTTCAACATTCTCTTCCTTAAGCTTGAAATCACTCTTCACCAAATCTCGCACTCCCATAAGCTCCCTTACTTCCTTGAATCTGTTCTTGCCCAACGCTTTTGTGAGAATGTCTGCTTTCTGCTCAACTCCAGGAACATGCTCAACTTCAATCTCCCCACTCTCAACACATTCACGAATGAAATGAAACCTCCTTTGTATGTGCTTGTTTTTGCCGTGGAAAACACGATTCTTTGTGAGAGCTATCGCAGACTTATTATCAATACGGATGATGACCTTCTCACTCTCAGCTCCAGTGATTTCCCTAAGCAGATCACGTAACCAGATAGCTTGTTTTGCTGCTTCAGTTCCAGTCATAAACTCGGCTTCACACGATGATAAAGCCACTACATCCTGCTTCTGAGAACACCAAGAGATAGGACCGTTTCCCAAATAGAAAATATGTCCTGTCGTGCTTCTACCATTATCTGGATCGATATTATGACTGCTGTCACTGTACCCAATAAGCCTTGGTATCTTTGTAGTCCTCTTAAACGTTAAACCCATAGATGTTGTTCCTTTAAGATACCTCAGACATTGCTTAATTGCAGCTCCATGCGATTCTCTAGGGCTATGCATATACCTGCTCAGGACTCCAACACTGTAAGATAAATATGGCCTTGTATGAATCAAATATCGAAAACATCCAATCTTCTTCCGGAAGGCCGTAGCATCTATCTCTTTTTCACCTTCTGCTCTTGAGAATTGAATTCCATATTCCATTGGTGTATGCACAGGATTGCAGTCCATCATTCCTGTTTCCTCCAAGATCTTGAGAGCATACCTTTTTTGACTCAACACAATTCCTGTCTCATGTTGAGTTACTTATATTCCAAGGTAATATGTCAGCTTGCCAAGGTCACTCATCTCAAATTTAGAAGCCATTCCTCCTTAAACTTATTGATGATCTTCATGTCTGTTCCTGTGACAAACAAATCATCCACATAGACTGCAATGACAAGTGTGTTACCTCCTTCTTCTTTTCGGTATACCGTTGGCTCTTTTGTACACTTTCTGAATTCCAGCTCCTCAAGAATCTGGTTTAGCTTGTTGTTCCAAGCTCTTGGTGCTTGTCTTAGCCCGTACAACGCTTTATTCAACTTATAGACCTTCCCTTCACTTCCTTTGACTTCAAAACCCTCGGGTTGCGTGACATACACGGTCTCTTTGAGTTCTCCATAGAGAAAAGCTGTCTTGACGTCTAAATGATGGACCTCCCATCCGTTTGATGCTGCGAGATTCACAAGTAGCCTTATTGTTTTGATTCTTGCTACAGGAGCAAAAACTTCTTCGAAATCTATCCCATACTGCTGTACATAACCCTTAGCAACAATCCGAGCTTTATGCTTGTTAATGCTTCCATCTGAGTTCCGTTTAAGCTTAAACACCCACTTCAATCCGATAGCCGTTGCTCCAATAGGCAAATCAACAAGATTCCAAGTGTTCAATTTCTCAATAGACTTGAACTCATCTTTGCAAGCATTGATCCATTCAAAAGATAGCTTCGCTTCTTTGAAATCTCTAGGTTCGTTGTTGAGAGCAAGCAGAAGTGCTTCTTCTTCTTCTTCTGCGAGTAGGATATAGTCTTCGAGATATTTCGGTAACGTACTTTCTCTCTGACATCTCCTAAGCACCGGTGCAACACTCTCAACAGGCTCGATGATCTCATCTTCTTCATTCTGCGATGGCAGAGCTTGTGTCGCGCGACACGGAGGAATTGTGTCGCGCGACACACGGGTAGAATCTTGACTCAACTCTGTTTCACTCTCAGTTTCTTCAGCCTCTGTGTTTTCTGTGATCTCTGGCTCAACCTCCTCTGTTTCGTTTGGGTTAATAAGGCCGTGATTTCCAAACTCCCCTAGAACGATGCCAAAACTTCCATCACAGTCTTGTCCCGATTGATCCTTCTTCCAATTCCAGCCTTTTGTTTCATCAAAGACAACATCTCGGCTTACAACAATCTTCCTTGTTCGTGGATCAAACAACCTGTAAGCCTTAGACCCTGGTTCCGTTCCCAAGTGAACTAACACCCTTGACCGATCATCCAATTTTTTTAGTAGATGGTGATCAATTTTGGCATAACTGATACAACCAAAGATCCGCAGATGATCAATACGAGGTTTTTTCGACTTGAACATCTCATATGGAGTCTTGTCCTTTAGAGCTCTCGTAGCTATTCGATTAAGTAGGTATGTTGAATGCCTTACTGCTTCTCCCCAGAAATAATTCGGCACTCTCATGTGTTTTAACATACTTCTTGTCATCTCCATCATCGTTCTGTTTCTTCGTTCTACGACACCATTTTGCTGAGGCGTGTATGGGGCTGTGAGATGTCGCAATATTCCAGCATTCTCGCAAAAAACATTGAACTCCTGTGAGACAAACTCTCCTCCTCTGTCAGTCCTGAAAGTCTTTATTCTTGCCCCTGAATCCTTCTCAATAAAACTCTTGAAACTCTTGAACTTTTCAAAAGCTGAACTCTTTTCTTTGAGGAGAATCGTCCACATATACCGGGAGTAATCATCAATGAGAACAAAGATAAAACGATTACCTACAGCTGTACTTGGTGTAATGGGACCGCATAAGTCTCCATGTACAAGCTCTAAAATCGCAGCGGCTCTATAAGAAGTGGCTTGCGGAAACGGTTATCTCACTTGTTTCCCGAGTAGACATGATCTACAAATTTCCTTCTCAAAAGTAACCTGCGGAAGTCCTTGGACAAGATCCCTTTGCTTCATAGATTTGATGGTCTCCGTATTTATGTGTCCAAAGCGAGCATGCCATCTGCTCGATTCACTAGTAGAGGTAAGGTTAAGATAAGCATTATCACGAAATCCCATACATACCTTGTACAATCTGTTTTTCGACCTTGGAGCTTTTGCAATGAGTCTTCCTTTTGCATCTCTCATGGTAAGGAAACCTCCTCTCATCCTTATATCGCAACCGGACTCTGTTGCTTGTCCTAAGCTAATGATATTGCTCTTCAGGTCAAGAATATAGTACACATCTGTCATCACTCGAGACTCTCCATTCATATCAACAACTGAGATTGACCCTTTCCCTTGAATATTAACTCTAGAGTCATCTCCAAATCTCACCTTTCCAGTAATCGATTCATCAAGTTTCTCAAAATATCTTCGATCTCCTGTCATGTGATTACTGGCGCCATTGTCAAGATACCAGACGTTCTCTTCCCTTGCGTTTGTCTCAAACTTTCGCGGTATACACTTTTCTTCATTGAGAAAAACAACCTCATGCATCATGAGTTCATCAGCCTTTTGGGTGTCCTGGATCTCTGTTTCTTGAGCTTCCTGTAGCTTCAACAACCGGTCTGGACAGTCCGAAGCAAAGTGACCAAGCTTGTCACAGCGGTAACAAGTGATTCGAGACGCGTCTCTTGCTCTATTAAATCGTCCTCTACCTCTTCCTCTGTTAAAACGACCACCTCGGCCTCTGTTTCGATAGTCACTTGTATACTCTCTGTTGTTTGAACCTTCCATGTTGGCATACATGAGCTTAGATTGATCTTCTTGTGTTTCCTCTTGCTCATTGATCCTCTCTTCATATGCTTTAAGCCTTCCGATAATGTCTTCGAAAGTAGTAGTATTAAGGTCTAATACTTGCTCCAAAGAAGCCACGATATGAATAAATTTCTTGCGTGGAAGGGAATTAAGGAATTTCTTAACCAACTTAGATTCTTCGATGTTCACTCCAAGGGAAGCTGATTTTGATGCTATCTCTGACAATTTACCCGAAAAATCATCAATTTTGTCTGTGTCTTTCATCTTAAGACGATCAAAATCAGCCATAAGTGTTTGTAGACGTGATTCTTTGACTCGTTCTAACCCAACATGTCTCGTTCTGATAGCTTCCCACACTTGTTTAGCCGTAGCCAAGTCACCTACTTGCAGCACAAGAGCTTCCGGTATTGATTGAAACAAGAGGGCCATAGCCATATTGTCTTTATCTCCATCTACCGCATCTGTTCCTGTCTCAATTGCTTCCCACACCTTATGGACTTTCAACGCAATCTTCATCCTTATCGCCCACACGGTGTAATTTGTTGCGGTTAGCATAGGGCACACGATGGAGGACGAGCCTCCTCCCTCCTTCGGTTTAACCGGAACAATTGCCCCATCTGCCATCTCTTCCTAGGATGTCGTAACGCTCTGATACCAAATCTAATTTGAGAATTCGATTAAGAGACACAAGTATAAAGAAATAACTCTTCTTTATTAATCACTTAGGAAAATAACTCAAAACCTAAGTTTCTCTTAATCTCACAAATCCTAAGGGATGTCACAACTTTGACAACTCCTTATATAGGGAAACATAACTCTAAAACCCTAAAAACATAATTTCCTTTTAATATATTTAGATAACTCCTAAATATATTTCCTATTCTGAACCCTTCAGAATTACTTCTTTTTCAAGTTTACTTCAACATACAATTGGTTCATTTTGATTGAGGTTTGTTCTAATAAAAAGAGTTAGAAACTTTATATTGAAGCTCTTAACAAAACAATTGCCTACTTGTGCTTAAAATTTCCATCTTTAGTTTTGTGGTAGAAGCAATTTAGTCTTGAGTTTCGATATGAACACATAACAAAGCAAATGAATATAGCTATGATTGTGAAGGTGTTAAACACATATAGATAACTTACAAAATCTCCAGCGACGATAACTGATAAAACTGTTGCTTGCAAAGGAAGGCTCTTAACGATGGTGGAGTAAGCTTCAATTAGGGCTAACGTTACGCTCCATGGTGTCACTAAACCCATCACTGTAACTAAATAACTACTCCACAACATTCATAAGTCTCTTATATTTCAAAACGTTCATAAGTTTTCTTAGTTTTAAATGAAAAGATTTGATATTTTTTACCAGAAGGCAGTGTAAGCGTAGAAATCGTCATCATCGTTGAAGCACATGAAAAGAAGTGAAACAGAAGAAAACAGAGTTTGTCCAAGACGAAGAACAAAGCTTGAGCTGGTTCCAAACGACGCCGTTTTAACCATTTATCGCCTCTTCTTCCTCTTCATTGTCTCATGATTTGATCTTCCATTTTTGGGTTGTCTTAAAGATTCAAACTTTGATGGAGAAGAGAAGACAAAACCAAGAAACAGAGCAAAATATCCTCTGTTTTTTTCAGACAGGGGACTTGAAAAGACAAATGGTTTTGCTTAATCATGAATCTGTTCTTATTTCTTAACCGGTGATCATCTTCCTGTTACAAGCAATTATCCAGATCTAGAAAATAATGATATCTTAACCCCTAATGATTAAGCACAATAATTTGCCAAAAGTGTAACCAATTGGACTTCCACATGTACTATGAACTGGAATCAATCATAACATTTACAGACAAAGATTCTCTGTATAATGAATGTATGGTTTTATTTCTCAAGTTGAGCATACCAGATTCCTTGGATCTTAACATCCTTAGGAGTTTTAGCACCTAAATCAGTATCCGAAGGCTGAACACTTTCGAAAACACCGATTACTTCACCGCTCTGTGGATTACTCTTTGTTACACTAAGTGTTATCTTACCAAGTGAAGCTGCTGTGTTCTTGTTGTTCTCTTTAGCTAGCTCCTCGTCGTCTCCTCTAGCAGGTAATGCAACCGCATTGTCGTAACCCGTAGAGCCACCACGGCCTTTAGGATCCAAGAAAGAAGAGCCTCTATAAGATGGTACCAAGAAATCTCCTCCAAAGCTCTCTGGTTTACCCGATGCCACGAGCTGCTTGATCGTGAACAAGAACGGTACTCGCTCTCCACCGGGGAGTTGTACTGTCACTGCAGCGTAGTCAATACCGTCTTTCTCCATAAACTTCACCGTTCCATCAGAAGCTACCTATTGTATTGAACCAATACTTTTAAGTTAGGATTTTGTAAGGACTTGATCGAATCTAAGGAAGGTTTTAGTAGCGAGATTTACTTCGAAAGGGCCTTCGATTTCATCGAGTGTGTAGGTAAGACGAGTCATGAGCTTTGTGTTTTGGAAATCAGGCGTTGAGTTCTTACTAACTCCTTGTGCTTTGACTGTGAATGAAGTTGGTTCTAAGCAGAATTTCTTTGCGTAGTATTTGCCTGGCTTTATGGCGAATGACTCTAAGCCACCTTCAATGGTTGGACATTGATTTGCGGTTCCTGTTCCTTTCACTTCCATGTAAGTCTTGCTCTGTATCTCGTCGAAAGTTAATCTCTTTGGTACTCCTTCTGCATTTGCTCCCTTATTCATACATAAAAAAAAAGTTACATGAATCATCAAAAGTCCAATATTTATCAAATTCTTAAACCTTATTTTAGTAATCAAGATCTTTTGATAGCCATCACAGGAAGGAATTACACACTAAGGTTAATTATTTGTATAGGAAGAAACCTAATTCATATTGCTAAAATTCTTAAGCCCTAATTTAGCAATCATGAGAACGAATCTTTAAAGGATGAGTCTTTAGAATCAAAAAGTGTAATTTCTTGAACATAGAGAAACCATAATTTTCAGTTACATGTTTGGATGTTCATCAACTACTTGCTCAATTCTCTTAAAACTCTCAGATTTAGCGATCATAGAAGCAACTAAGACTGTAAAAGGATGAGTCTTTGCAGCGAGAAACCATACCGAGACGACAAGAGCGGAGGTTGCGAGTGCAAAACCGGCGATCTTAGTAGCTTCAAAGCATTTTAGAGTCAAGTTCTTGAGATTGTCGTGGAGTGAGCACGAGACGCGGCTCTTAAAAGAAGACCGGAGCTTTGCGGTGACGTGAGGCGGTGGAGCCACCGTAGTGGTAACGGCAGATTGTAAAGAAGCGGCCATTAGTCCGCCGCAAAGTTGGTCCCTCTGATCAGACAAAAAGCTCTGTCTGATGTATGTCTCAGTGTCAAGGGATTATCAGGTTCTGTAATGTGCCACGTGGCTGTTGATTTTTGGTTAAGAAAGATTCCGCATCTTCGTTGATTGTATAGTACAAGAGAAGAAGAAAAAAGAATTGATTTGTAGTACAAGAGTGTGTTCTATTTAAACGGCATCCATTACACTTTTGGATACGAAGAACGGCATGTAGTTCAGTGCAAGGAGAAAACAGATCCTTTGATCTCTCGAGTGTCGGTCTATATTATGAAAAGTGAAAGATTAAAACTATGAAAAATAAAAAATATATTTTTTATTTAATAAATATATTTTAAATAAAATTAGTATTTATTTATTTTTACTATAAATATATTCATAAATATATTTAAAAGTAAAAAATATAAATATACGTTATAAATCTACAATATTATATGTATGTATAAGTAATATACGGATCAGATCAAATATTTGGATTTTTAAAAGTAGTATTTCTGATTTGCTTCGGTTTAGATGGATACTAAATTTTATTATTTGTTTCAATTTGATTCAAAACGGATATTCGGATTTTTCGGATCTGATCCAAACGGATACCGAATCGGATCAAATCTAACCGGTAATATGCCCAGCCCTAATGACGATATTATATTACAAATCATACTTATTGAGGAAAATCAGATATTTTTTGTAATTTAAAACATTTATGATGTTCCATTAAAAACTACACCAGATTTTGACCCACAACGAGTAATTATCCAACCGCAACTGCCCGCATCCGCAAACGTTCGAAGGAAGCATCTTTTGGATTAAGAGGTTTGAAACGACACGAAGCGATAAAAAGCGATTTCCATGATTGTTGTCAAACACCATCAACCGCTACCGCCGGCAAACGCAACATTTGCGGATGGTAGCGGGTGAACCAGACAAGCCCTAATTCTATCCATTCTACCAAACTACTTAATTACATACTAAAATTATGTGCTCAAATATTGGTCATTAGTTCTTTATACAAAAAAAAAAATTGGTCATTAGTCATTAGTGAGATTTGGATGTTTATTTTGACACCAAGGCTCCCATCACTCCGCAAATTTTGTGGGGAAAAAAATGGATCTCTAGCAAGTGTGCTCTTTCGGATCTTGGTCATTTGTTAAAAATTAGTCTTACAGTCGAGATTAATTATATAGTAGTCTAAAATATTCAAGATTTCTTCAACACACCAACGAATTCAAGTTCATTATCTTACAAGTCACACATTTTTATATAAAAAGAAAATCTTACAAGTCGTCACAACTGAAATTTCTTTTGTCTATGGGTTACCAATTCAGCTAAGTGATTCAAATGGTTTAAGTGTCACGATTTATCAAGCAAACAAATGTAAATTTTGATTGTAAACAATTAATGAAAAAGGCGTTAGATCAAGGGCATGTATCTCAGGGATTAGAACATTTAGAACCAAGCAATTATTCAGGTTATCAAGTTATGAACCAATCTAGAACTCAATCATAAACTTAAGAGGATATCATTACATTAATATAAATAGAAATTTAATTTGATGAAACAACAGAAGAAAGCTTAGCTTAAAGAGAGGAAAAACAACAGAAATCTAATTTTGAGATCATCTTCTCAATGAATTGACAAATTTTTGTAGAACAAGTCTAGATAGTGGATGGAGAGGGAAGAAGATGTGTCGTAGCAAATCCAAAAAATCCAAACTTACTCAGCTTTAATTAAGTTTTGAACATTTAGATGTTGATGAAAGTTTTTTTACCGGTTTATAAAGATAAAACCTAGAAACACTAATTCAATGTAGAATAGTATATGTTCGTTCAAGAGACCATCAATACTCTCTAATCCTATGAGATACAAATTCAGCTAAGCGATTCAAGTTTGTTTAAGTGTCACGATTTATCAAGCAAGTAAATGTAAATTCGGTGTAAACAATTAACAGAAATGAGTTAGATCAAGGGCACGTATCTCAGGGATTAGAACATCTAGAACCAAACAATTATTCAGGTTATCAAGTTATGAACCAATCTAGAACTCAATCATAAACTTAAGAGGATCCACTGTCGTCGCATCAACTACTTCAACAATCAATCTAACACCCTAAATTGTTATTTGAGGTTACAAAGAATGATGAGCATTAAACGTATATGATTGATTTGTTCACGAGTTGCTTTAACTTCAACTGTCGTTGGCTAAAGACAACTCGCACATCTATGTCAATTCAAGCAATTCACAACACTTTTGATGAGTAAATTCAACCTAAAATCAAAGGCTAGGTGATCAAACTAGTCTAGGCAATAAGATCGACAATAGATGGAGATATCAAATGATGTTTCAAAACCTATCTATGCTTAGTTCATGGATATCTAATCCCATCGAACCCTCAATCTAACTAGGGGATTACTCGCTCATGACAGATCGAACAACAACAACAAGTGAGAATAGAAACTTCATTGAATCAAATAGAAAAAGTAAGGGTTTAGAAAAACTTCAACAATAACGTGGAAGACAATCTTCAAGCTTACAAAGTCTAAAACAAGTATTGAATCTCTCTCTCACTCGTGTTCTTCTATCTCTGTTGGGTCGTGTCTGTGTCTGTCCCCTAAAAGGATCGAAAACTCCCCTTTTAAAAGCTTTTGGCGACTGGAGAAGATAGGGTTCCGAAATTAGGTTTAATGAAAATTTCTATAAGTAAATCTTCTGGGGAGCAGGTGTTCTTTTTCTTCAGAATCTTCAAAAAGATCTAGATTCTCTCCTTTTTTGCCAAATCTAATTGCAAGTTCCAATCCTTTTTTCCAGCCACTTTTAAACCTAGAATGACTCGAAAGAGAATGAAAGACTCGATAAAAACATACAAAACAAAGGTTAGGATGCGCCAAAAACGCATTATATCATCGACTTAGAAGATGTGGAAAAAGATGGACCATATCGAGTAAACGAGGAGAACAACGATCCCAAGGGTATTGGAGATACCATTCTTTGAATAAAAGAGTTCTTGAATCCACCAGATGCTTTAATATGTTCATGGAAAAGGTAACATGCTATTCCAAGAAATATCACTGCCCCAACCCAACTATCTCTTAGTGTACCAACTATTAGACTTGGTGCAACCACCAAAAGAAGAATCAATGCTGCCGGAATCTCCAACCACTCTACAAGTTTAAGTTGATCATTAAGAAAAATAATTTTAAGATACAAGTTTGGTGTTTATTTACAGACCAAAACTCAAACTAATGTTTGTATGATTTGTAGAAATAGCCAATGATATATTACATGCTCTTGTCTCGGACTAAAGAAGATTACGAGTTTCGGCCCATGACCTCTTGATAACTAAAACAAAAACAAACTGGCATTAGAATATCTGGAAAGTGTTTAGGGCAGAAGAACCTAATTGTAACCGAGATGAGTGTGATCCATTTCCCGAAATCTCCCCTGTGAAATTAAATCGAATATTGACTTAGTTTTGTTACATATTTTACAAGAACATCATTGTAAAGACTAGTTCTAGATTATATCCTTAGGGAGATGATGATGATATCCGGATGTGGGAGATGATTACATATTTTTTTGTTGATTAGGGAGATGATGTGGGAAGAAATGCTTTATTACCTTCCGTAAGCTTAAATCAATATTTTGTTTAGATAATGAAAACTGAAAAGTATAGACTGTAAATTATATTAACAATTTTTTTAATATAATGTTTGCATTGAGTTGTAGACTTGTATTGTTGTTGTAAGATTGTTGACTGAAAATTCAATTTCTACACATTATGTAATCTCTATGTAACAATAACATAGTACTGTAAATTGATGCAGTTTCGATTTTCGGTTTGATTTGTACCCGAACGGTTATTTTCGGTTTGATATGTACAGGATTGGTTATCTCGGTTAGATTTGTACCGGATCGGTTAATTTAGATGTGCTTTTAAGCTATGTAGAGTGAAAGTTATGAGATTTATCGGTCGCAAATCGGAATCTGCCGATGGTTGATCCGAATTGAGACGACGAATTAGCTCAACTATGCAGATATTGAAGTGCCCATCAAGAAGAAGAGACCACAATTTGTTTCAATTTCTCTTCATCTCTTGTAAAAAACCCTCGTCGACGAAATTTGCCCATTTCCTGTCCTTTCGAAAGTTTTGATCTTTGGCAAAATTGCAGCTTTTGTGTTTGGAGTTTATGGTGTACCTGTACCCGATTCGAACTGCTACTCTCTTGACAATTCAAGTCGTCTTGTCGACTTTGTATCCTTCTTTCGATTCGATTACTCTGTATTCTGTGTTGAGAATCAAGCTTAGGTTCTATTCTTGTTAAAAAAAGAGTAAAGGAGTTTACTTTGTTGCTTTTTAAGTTTTTCTTTTAACTTGGTTTGATCGGAGTGTAACCTCAGAAGCCCCAGCCACACATTTTTATTCCAAAAGACACCAACGTCAAAACTGTATTTTGTTTTGATTTTTTTTAATTAAAAAAACGGCTAAATACGAAATAACCTTTAATGAATCTGCAAATTTACCAACCCAACCACCACATCCAAACCCGAACCCGCCAGATCCGATTACTCTCGGATCTTGTTGACAAAAAATTAAAACAAAAAAAAAATTTAAAAATCAAACAAAACAGAAAAAAAGAAAACCGGTCATCGGATCTTCATCTTTTTTTTTTGCGAGAAATCCATAACCAAACTCCACCGTTACAATCCCGCCTCTCTCCCGTCTTTTTCTTGTTCGCCGGCATTCCATCTCCACTCCATCACCGTCTATTCAAGGTGAGTCCTTGAATTTCAGATTTCTGGGTTCCGATTTGGAGAGATTTTGATTCGGATTTCGAATGGGTTTCGATTGGACTCGATTTCGAAGGGGTTTTGGTTGCAAATCGGGGTTTTTGATTTCTAATCGGGTTTTGATTATGATATATGTATCGGTTTGAAATTGGACTTTGAAATTAGGGTTTGAAGAAAAAATCAATTTGGGGTTTTGATTGGTAGTGTGGTTTTGAGGTTTGCGATTTTGATATGAAGAATTGTAGGTCCAGAAATGTATGGTTTCGGGTCATGTAGGATTTGGAATGGGTTTGTTTTCGGATTTAATATGATTGGGAAAAGATGAGAATGAATTGTGAAAAGATGTTTTGTG